>CM074086.1:1911853-2511853 GCA_037178815.1 Barbatula barbatula
TTTTGCGTTCAGACCGCAAATTCAAGCGAATCATTTACTTCGTAAAAAAACGATATGCGTGATATAAGGATTCTACACAAGGATTTTATCTTTCCGAGTTTTAAGAGATTCAACAAATATATAGTGGTAAGTGATGATATTTTGTATCTGTTTGTGGCAATTAATGATATAAATAAGGTTTAGGTTTGAATTATATAGGCTATATGTAGTGATATCAAGTTATGCTGTAGTTTTGGTTGTGATTACGTTAATAGACGGAGTGATTTTTTTATTATTTATAATGTCATGTTGTGTTCAGGTGTAGGCCTATGTCGTGTGCATTTATTCATTTTGTATTTGCACACTTTAGTCGCTGCACCTAAACTTAACGGTTTGTTTATTATATAATATAAAACAAACACAACACATATCAAGCAGATACGGCCACGGACATATTTATTCATAAAGGGCAATAATTAGAAGGGTTCCGTGATATTGGCTCCCGTGTGTCTTGTGTCTGGTTGCGTTATTGGTTTCGTTTGACAATGGCGGGGAAATAATTGGATAACTATATTAGGTGATGAATTAAATTTCACAGATATTGAAGTCATGAGTTCATTAGTTGTATATTTAAGTTTATTGAATGCTTGTGGTGTAGATGGAACTTAAAATCACTATGAAATATGTATTCTAAGTGTTTTGCAGTGTTTCAGTGAGTATTATAAATGATTTATCTTTCAGAGTTTTAAGAGATCAAAAACATTAAGCTCCTCACCCACTCAACAACCGCACCACATGCTCCTCACCCACTTCTTCACCACATGACGTCAGCAAAACTATAATGACTGTCCAATGGACAGGCATTTTTAACTCTCCCCTAAATGCCCAACTTACTTTTCATTTAAGTCGGGCCTGCAGGGTAGAGGTAAAAATGCCAGGCCAATAGATGGTCTGTGTAGTCCAACCATGTGGTGAAAAGTTGTTGTGGGGTAGAGGAGCTTTTTGATGAAAGGTTACAAGTGCAGATAAATAAAGAAAAGATGAACCTATGCACAAATAAATCATTTATGATCATCACTGAAAAACTGTGTAAAACATCTGAATTTTCCAGTTTGATTGCATGGTGACCTTAATATGGCAAGTTGATTTTATTGGTGTTTGTGTTTATTGTTCAGAGAAATACACATACGAATGAAAATGATACGCTCCTATGCATAACATTATAAACACTAGAATTAACACCTTCTTTGTAATAAAATGTAATTGATTTAATATTTTTTAATTGTTTTTCAAAAAGTGATGTAGTTTCTTTTATTGTTTTTAGTGTGATGTTTAGGATTCTTGACGACTCTGTCAATGTGTGTTCAGGGGATAATTCATCCATTTAGTTGTTGTTTTTGGATGTTATGTGTGTTTGAACTTTTGGATGTTATGTGTGTTTGATCTCCTATATACCCGTCCTTGTTTATGCCAAGTGTTAAGTGGGTCTTCCAAGTGCCTTTATTTTAAACAAGTTATACTATTGTGGTGGTAAACAATTTTAAAAGAATATAGAAATAAATGTGTGATTGTATGTGTGTATATAGGAATTTGATTCCTACTGCTACTGTTAATTGATTAAATTTATGCCTTTTCTCTTCATTGCAGATGCCGAGGAAGAAGGGTTTTCGTATGCAGTGCACACCAAGATCCACCAAAAGTAAGATTGATGCAAATCTATGCAGTTGTTTAGAAAAGCTGCAGGTGCCTGTTGTTGCTGGGACTGATGTTGGAAATCCGCCATTAATCTGTGACGTGAATGTATCGCTAGCATGTGGTGTTGCTGCTGCAATCAAAAGTGTGATTGCTCCTGTGTGTTCATGGAAAGGAACAGATATTGACGAGTTATGTCTGGAAGGGAGCAAGTTGGTCCCATATATGACTGAGGCAAGCCAGAAGAGAGATGGTAAAGAGAAGGACTTGTGTAAGTGTATCAAACAGCTCAGTGTGTTTGGCAGTGAGTGGAATGTAGTAATTGGCCAGCCAACGTACAGAGATTATGGCTTGTTAGAAGAGGACAATGTGATGTATGAAGAACCTACAAGAATATTTGTTAAGGGACAGAATGTGTTTGCTAAACCTACACAGTGCAGTTAGTGTGATTATTCATCACAAAGGCTATTTGTAATGGTTGATTTTGCCACTCGTGATATTAGCATCTGATATCGAGACACCTGTGGCTGTTTTCAACACAAGCCTTGATGATCTAATGTTTCATATAAATAATCTGAGGAAATCTTTAGATGCACAATGGTATGGCATTAGTTTCATTTCAGTAAAGACAGGTCAAAAAGAAACTGGACCCGAGAAGACCTCTAGTGTGTACCTCAAAGATCTTTACCCGACCCAAAATGACCCGAATCACTTTTACCCCAACCCGACATGCATTTATTTTTTAAAGCCCCGAACCCGAGACAGACCCGACCCATCGTATATTTTTTTTTCAAACCCGACTAGACCTAAATGTAAATGTTATTAATGAAAATGAAATTGATATGGCAATGGAAACGTTGATCCTCTTGTTTTGCTCTGGCAAATTGCGCAAACTCAGGGCAAATAGCCTATGCAAAAAAGCATAAAGACACAGCTTAATCCAGTTTCCTGATTAATCGCCTGCACCGATCTGTTTTTTTTTTCGCAAGAGGAGAGTTGGTAACTACACGCACACACACACACGAGCGATGCGCTGTTATTGTACAGGATAGTTCGGGTCTTCCTCGGGTCAATTCAGCAAAAAACATTTTTACTTTATATTCCCGAGACCCGAAGAACCTAATAATATACCCGACCCGTGTCCGAAGCACCCGTGAATCTTTTAGACCTGAACCCGCTCGGGTCTCGGGCCGGACCTCGGGTTTTCAGATCTAAGTGGACCCGTGAAGACTTCTAGTACAGACTGATGCATTGTTTACAGACAGCAATGTAGCAGATGAGTGTGACATTAACAGTTCTGTCAGTAATATTGTTAATGAAGTTCCAGGTGAAGTTGTGGGTGGCAGTTCTGTCAGACTTGACAACAGCGTGAGGGGATCATTTCAGCAGGACAATGACATCTTTGAATATGAGGGACTTCAATGTATGGCAATAGCTTTAGTAAGCTTAGAAAAACAATAAGTTGATAGTGTCTTCTCGTGGCAGACAAAACATGTTGATCGAGTGTTAGTTTTAGGGGACCAGATGTACACGAGTTTACGGGACACTAATAGGATTAGTCACCCATGCAAACTGTTGTGTGTTTCTGATCTGCCAAAAGAGTCAGTCATTGATGGACAAAGATTTTTGTTTCGGTATGGTGACTTTGAATTAATTCGCCTTCAACCATATCAACGTCACCACAAACAGAGCGGTGCCTGCGTCAGTATATTAAGTGGACTGGAAAAGATGTTTCCAAAGTATGATACGTGTCTTTTGACATTGTGTGACAGTACATGCGCAGTAATTTCGCGAAATGGACAGTATGCACTGGTCGACTCCCATGCACGAAGTAGTACTGGCATGGTTGATGGAAATGGAAGAAGTGTTGTTCTATATTTTCCATGTCTTCAAAATTAGTTTCACCATATTTGCAATTTGGCTACCGGGCTCACTGAGAAGCGAAAACCTTTTGAAATAGCTAGTGTCTGTATAAGTGTTCCACTGTAAAACCTGCACAACTGCTAATTCCTTCAGCAGTGACATGTAGACGAACAGACGACTGTGGTGTCGGTCCTTTACAAAATGTGTTTCATATTCTGGAGGGGAAAAGGCTTTGTGAAGAAAAAGACATTGATTTGGATACTGTAAAAGAGGTGCCAGTAAACGGTGCAAGAACCAAGTGTAAGATTTCAGCAAGTAACTGTACTTAAAAAAAAAAAAAGAAGAAACAGAAACGATGCTATTGAAGTGAATTCAGATGTCGAATTCGTAAGCGATGTAATAAGTGAAAATATGATTTTCAGTCCTATTTCTAGACATACACGATTACAGGTGGAGTTTGTAAAAACAGATTTTCCAGTATTCACACATGTTGGAATTTTATGAGTTCCATGCAAAAATGACAGTATAGAAGCTGACGGGAATTGTTTCTTCCGCGCTATCTCTCAAACTTTGAGTGGTACACAAAAGTATCATAGAAAAATAAGACTTGCTGTTGTGCAACAGCTGGAAGAGAATAGTGAAAAATATCATAATTTGAGAAGTGAGTAATCTTCAGTGTCCGACTATATTAACAAGTCCAAAATGCGATATGTTAATAACTGGGCAACAGAAGATGAAATACAAGCAACAGCAGATTATTTGGGAATCGATGTTTTTACCTTTTATGATGGTCGCTGGTTAAAATACACTAGCAATGGTAAGCGTGTGTCAAAAGATGGCGTTTACTTAGAAAACTGCAGAGGAAACCATTATGAAACCGTAGTTTGTGTCAATGAGCCAAAACTGCCTACTTGCTATGGGTACTGCAAAACAGCTGCATCTGCTTTTGAGGGGTACAACATTAGATCAAACTTTAACAAAGGAAATATCGCCTTCGCATTGGAAGACAAGGAACAGCTTATTGAGGTGCAAATGCGGTTTGAGGCAAACCAGCAGCATCATTGTGTATTAAATACAACTCAAAATGATACATGTTGTGCTGTATGTTAACGGATATTCTAATGTGGAAGTTGTGGAAAATGCACATCCAATGACATTTACATATAATCCGCTATCCTAAGAAGTTGCACGTACTTTATGCAATACATTTAAATTGGATTTTCTGCAAGAAAATATACTTGTACCCACTGTTTATGTGTCTTTAGGTGTTGTTTGCAAGACTGATAAAGTTGTAAAAGATGGAAATTATTTTTTCAGAGCAGTGGCACTACTGATTTTCACTGGTTGTCAAAACAGTCATCGGAAGAAAAGACTAGCTGTAGTCAAGTATATGGAATGTCACAGTGAAGAACATCTGAAGTTGGTTGGAACAGAATATGCATCAATGTCAGAATATATTTCAAAGTCAAAGATGAAATATGTTGGCCAATCTGCTTCTGACATAGAAATTCAAGGTACAGCGAATGCTTTAGGAGTGGACCTATTTATTTGCAATGGTGGCAAATGGGTCAAATACAGTTGCATGGGTACAGGGCTGACAAGTGAGGGTGTTTACCTAAAACAATGTGAAAATTTTTATTTTGAGCCTGTCATATGTGTCCAACAAGTTCATGAGAGAGTTTGCTTTGATTTGTGGGTAGTATCCCACTGTACACAAGTAGAGAGAATTCAAAAAGACACACAGACAGGACTGCTAATTTTTCTATTTCAAATAGCAGTAATTCTTTATCTAAATATTCTCAAGGAAAAAAGTCCTTCCAGTCAAACATTAATAATCAGGATGAGTTTCATAAGAAATTGAAAAAGAACGTTGCTAAAAGGAAGTATGAGGAAGATGTTTCGTATAAGGTAATGAAAATTGAAATGAGCAAACTTAAGTATAAGCATTATGAGTTGCACAAGGAGAAAGTAAAAGACATGAGCAAATGCAAGTATAAGGATAATGTCTTGCACAAGGGGGAAAGTACGACATTTGAGCAAAATTACGTATAAACTGAATGTGTTGCACAGAGAAAAAGTAAAGGCTATTAGTACAAGAAAATATAACGAAAACCCAGAGCATAAGGCACGGGTTAAAGCAGGGAGAAGGGTCTGTCTGCAGACCAGATGCACTCTCAGGCCAGATGCACTGTCAGCGGCGCATACGGAATCCGACACATGCAGTCTCAGCAGCGCATGCGCACTCCAACAAATGCACTGTTAGACACGTTTGTGAATCTAATGGACCTACAGGCCAATTGTAAGTATATTTATTCAATATTAAATTTATTTATTCTCATACAATATTAAGTCGAAGTGAAAGTGTTATTATGAATTATTTGACAAATGTAATCGAAATGTCTTCAATATACTTACAACATTTGTCTGCTAATGTTAATTTCATTCATACAGTATTAGATAGATGTAAAAGTATTGTTTTAATATATAAGATAATGTTTTCGAAAACTAACTTAATCCTTATAATCAATAAAAACAGACATATGGCATCTATGATACTTGGGTAACGATACCTGTTCTTCTTACAGTAATTTATTGAAGAACGAACGTTATTTAAATTAATTTTGTAGCGTTGCTTAAACTCACAGCAAAGTTTGTACGTGACCTGCACTATATAGTTATTTTTTAGACAATGTGTTACTCAACATTATTTAATATGACGTTGAAATCTATCAAATATAGGGATGTAACGATTCACTCAGCTCACGATGCGATTTATTCAAGATTTATTTTTACAAAATGAACAACTTCCTATGTATTATTTCTTAAATGCTTCTCGTTTCTTTGTATAATAAATAATGTTTTATTTCAAACAACAAAACTAAACTGCAATTTTAAAGCAAATTAATATTAGAACAATAATTTGTATATAAACAAACTAATACTGTGTGGGCCTTAATTTTTAGGCCTTTTTACGAAATATCAGCAAGTCCACGTTAAGGTTTGCAGTGAACATGGTGGCCCCTGCTGTTTAAAATGTATTTCCATTCAGTTACACCTCAACCGATTTGAATCGTCACACATTTTTATCGATTTTCAATCGGCTCACAGTGAATCGTTGGATCCCAATAAAATAACGTAACAAAAATAAAAGAATATTATAGACATCAGAATGATCTCAATTTTTGCTTACAGATGCATCAGTCAATAGTCCTAGCAGGTGTAAAGCACCAGATACCAAAGTGCACTTCTTGTTGCACATTGTTTCATTGCCCTTTGTGCCCTTCACTGAAGCCAATGACGAAAACGAAAGTTCAGGCTCATTGGGAAGTCCACTTAAAAAATGCAATCGTTTTTCAAGGTAAGATTAGTGTATTTCAAACGGGTTGAATTTTTTGTCTGTTTGAAGTATTTCAACAGGTAAAAAAATATATGAGAGGTCGTTCAAGACATTTCAAACATACTCTTGCGCACACTACCAAAAATCTTTCAATCCTTGTGTCATTAGATAATTTTCTTTATAATTTAATAATTAAGTTGTTTATACATACTTTTACCCCTGAATAATAAACAACAAAATTAAGCCAATATTTTTGTGTGTCTGAGAGTTTTATAGTGGTTGTGGTAATGAGTTTGATAACAAGCATGTGAATGCTTTGACAGTGTGTGAGTGATAGTATAGTTGTGTTGTATGAGAGGGAGTTCGATTGCATGTATGAGAGGAAAATTTGAAATATGTCTTTAACGGCCTCTTGTATAGTAACGGTACTGTGAAGGGGAGTGTTAGAGGTATTTAATCTTTGTCTAATCTGTTTTGTTTATATGTTTTCCTTTCTGATTTGCATACTGTTTATTATTTCTAGATAAAAGATTATGCAAATGCCATTTGGCCTGCAGAACAGAGGCCCATTATCATTGCCCTACTTGCAGCAAAACTGTTCTGAGAAGAAATGCAATGATGGATCACCTGCAGAAGTGCTCAACATCATATGTAGAACCTCAACTTCCTTCATGCTCCCCATCTGCATTGGCTCCATGCACATCCCAATCTGCATTGGCTCCATGCACATCCCCATCTGCATTGGCTCCATGCACATCCCAATCTACATTGGCTCCATGCACATCCCAATCTGCATCGGCTCTATGTATGCCCTTGCCTGTGTCAGCATCGGCTCTGTGCACATCCACACCTGCTACGCCTCTGTGCCAACCCACACCTTTACCATGTTCATTTACTGCCTTAAAGAATAAAAAAAGGAGTACATGCCCACACTGTTCAGCCGATATACTTAAGAAGAACTTGAACATGCACATTCAAAGGAAACACACTGACCACTCAAAAGATATAACAATGCAATCACATCTGTCTAGTGTGTGTATTGACATGTCAAATGGATTGTCAGCTGTTCAGAGGAGTGGCCATGGATTTTCTGTACCAGTGCATGTTTAAAAAAAGACTTTGAGCAAACATCACCAAGTTAGGTGTGAGTTACAAGAGTGCTGGCAATATCAGCAGCTTGCATACAGGAGTGGACATACGTTTAGTCTATGTGAACACCTCCGTTCCCTGGTTTGAGGAGCTTTTGGATCCTAGTGCTCTTGATGAGATGGTTAAACTGAAATTCTTTGGAGAAGCCAAGAAGGCAGTCTGTCTGAAGAGACAGAAAGTAGCACAGACAGCACATGTCCCATTTTCAGTGTTAGTGGCATTAGGTGACTCGCAAAAGCAAATCACTCTGTCTATACATGAGCCCACAATCCATCACTTCAGTCGTCTTGGGAGAGTTATGGTCACTTATAATTCAACTGCTGCAACTTGGCACTGTCCCTGTGCAAAGCCCCGGATGTCCTGCCCTCAAAAAAACATTGCCAAATGGCACTTGTTTCAAACAAATAAACAGTTATTTGCATCAAAGAAACCATCTGAAGCAAAAAAATCCTCAGTTCCACTGCTCTCAGAAGATCTCACCAGCACTCCCCAGTTTGATGTGGACCGTACTGTGAAGTATATTTATTCTAAGAAGAAAGTTCCATCTACTTCTTTAAAAGAAGTTACTCAACCAAAAACGTCATCTGAGTTTCCATTAAGTTTGCTTCCTGTGGAGAGCAGCTGTATGGTGTGTGATGGAAATACAGCACTTGAAACACCTGTATTAATGACAAGAAATGCCAAAATTGTCACCATGACTGGTGTGATTAATGGTAATTTTACATAACTTTGAAAATTACAGACATGTGGTTGTCCTCTTACTGAATAGAGCTGTTTTATAATATATGCTTTTTGCAGCGGTTTCAACTTACACTCGAAGATGCCCAGATTGTCATATGATCTACAGATACCAAGAATGGCGTGATGGGCTCCACAATTTTAACGACTACGTTCTTCTGAGTCTTGAACTTTGTCTTTATCTTAGACATGGTTTACAGGTTTGTTTGTATTGTTGTGTTAAATGACACATTCAAAAATGAAAATTGTTTCAATAAGCACAAAAGCTCATAAACACCCTCCATTCCACTTTATCTTTTCCAGAGTCATGTTTCCGTCTCCAGGGCCATTGATACTTTGGAGAACCTTCGGGGAGTGAATCACCCAAATCGAGACACTGTACTCCATGCTTACTGTCATTTTGAGGCCTTAACAGACATCGATTACACATATTCTTGTGTAAACTGTGGTTACCACCCCCCTGTGGTAATCATGGATTTGCATAAGAAAGGCGTTTTCAGCATGGCAGGTAAGGGTGAATGTTTATTTTTAAAGTCCCTTGAAGGGTAATTGTGGTAATTAATAATACATGTTTCTGTGCTTTGACAAACTCAGAACACTTATGTTATTGTGCTTTATTCAAACTTAAGTTACGTTTTTAAAACCTATAGGGAGTTTGTAATAAATGTTTTTCGATACAGTGAGTGACCTCAAAGAACCGCCATCAGAGTTCAAAGGGGAAGTAAACATTGAGGAGTTTTGGCAATCAGTGGATCTGGAGATGATTGCACGTGGCTTTTTTTCCAGTAAGTAATTGTAGCCAGTAGGCAGGCTTTTTCTGGTCAGGAGTATTTATTATTTTGTATGTTCACTTTGCAGCCATCTTTGAAAAGCCATACAGTTGCAGCTCTTATCTCTTTTAAAGGGGAAGCATCAACCGACGCAACAAGAGACAATAGAACGCATTTGATTCATTATAATAAAAATAATTGTCCGTACCGGAGATGACACGTCAATCCAGCCCTGTGTCGCATCACACAGCGTCCAGTGTAGACATGGTGTGACTTCTAATGGCTGCTGTAGCGACGTTATTACTCAAACATGTTAACTGTCGGAGCCCTTTTTGAGCCTACACATGAAAACGCATGTTGGAACTAAAATGGCTGTAACTCATGAATTCTTTGGAATACAGAAAAAAGTAACTGATTATTGCTAAAAAAAAATTACACACACACAAAAAATATTAAAGGTTTGTTGTTAGGTTTATTGTAAAAAAAGGAAAAAGTTCGCAAAAGGATGGCAACAAATCTAAGCACACTCTTTATAAAAAAGAAACAACTACTCTCCCTACATAAATTATTTAAATTAACCCTAACCCTAAATCTGTATTCTACAGTTTTAGACCTTTCCAATGATATATAGTTTGTCATGATTCCATTAGAAATTACATGCACAATATTGACACAAACTTGGTCAAACGGGCAACAGTTAACAGGCTACCTGAGAAGCGATTGGCTCTTTTATTCTAAAGGCGGAGGATCCTTAAATAGAGCTGCCATATTGAGTGTAGCATTTTATTACCAATTCAAAACTATACAAACTTGATATCTTGGTTGTTCTATAGTCTTATAGTTATTCTATGGTTTATTTAATGTCGGTAATATCAAATTGCTTATAAATGTTTTTCCCTTTTTCTTCTCAGGCCGAACAAAAAACCCATTTGTTGTGGAGCCAAGTTATGAAAAGTGGGCTCCGTGGACTGGAAAAAAAACAAGGATGGGTAACACAGGACTCAATACAGAGTATGAGAAAGTTGTCTCTCCAAAAGTTACATCATCCGAAGCTCAGGTTCTCACGGTATCGGAGGATCGTCTAACGGACGAGTTGATGAAACAGAAGGTTTAAGTCTTGAAGAACTCTTTTTTTCATATCCCTGTTATCAGTGGTGGTGCTACATTGAATTGCACCCCGGGCGAGAACATCTTTGAGCGCCCCCCCCCCCTCGAAAAAACTAAATTATGTGATATTTTTCTTGACCTAAACTACAGTGGTACAAATTGAATTTGTCATTAAAATGTAATTGTACCACTGTAGTTGAGGTCAAGAAAAGTATACATGACATTGTTATAAATTTAACAATTTGACAGAGTATTAACACTTAATGATATTTTACTGACATTCAATTTGTACCACTGGAAAAAAAGTGGTCAGAAAAAGATTCATGACAGTTATAATGGCCTCATGACAGCCAATGTCAAAACCAACAGAAGTACAGAAGTGTCCCCGTTTCTCAGTCTCTAAGGCAATATGGTTAGATGCCGAAACACCAGCTAAGTAGTGTCTTACATTCAATTATTAATCTGCTATGTCATGTTTTTATGACAATTATGACAGGTTAAGATGTATTTGTTAATGTAAATTTGTCAACAAAGACCTCAAACAAATAATATTTGCATTAAAAATGTCATAATTGAGCGAATGACACTTAATGACAGTTGTCATAAACATGCATAAAACCTTCATATTCATGACATGTGTGATGTAGCAAATAAATAGCAAAGGTTATGTTCGTCATAGAAACTAGCTTCAGATTGGAAAATTCTGTTTGCTCATTACGGGACCTTACGTTAACCCAACTGATGGAAATAAATCATAATAACTCAACTTGTAACAGTTTTGTTGCAATGCACAATATTATAGTGAAATTAGATCTCGTGTTTGTTGACTTAAAACCAAAATTGTTGTGTAAGTGTTGTCGGTTCTATCTGCCCTGCGCGGGCCTCCAACCGACGTCTGTCCGAATGAGAGTCGGGCGCTCTAACGACTAAGCTAAACACTGCAGTGTCTTTTCACGCAAAAAGGCTAATAAACGTTAAGAGTAAGAGTAAGAGAGACATGGATACAGTAGGCCTAATCATAACACAGAGAGAACATTATAGTTGCATACCTTTATCTTTTCAGCATGCAGGGGCGCCAATTTGCAATTCCCCACACAATGAATGAATAGATAATAGATAACCGATTTGCGGCGGCCCAGAGTGTTTTTTACTGCTCGTGCCGGTGCCGCCCCCCACGTGACATGAAAAAATGCCGCCCCGGGCGACTGCCCGGTTCGCCCGTGCCTAAAACCGCCACTGCCTGTTATTCAGTATGATTTGTCTAATCGTAAATCATTTACATAACAGGTTGGTGTTGTCAGAAAGCTGTGCAAAGCTTGTAATGTGGACTCCAAGGGATCTCGCATGGACCTGATATTAAGATTAAGGACAGAGATGCAAAACAGGCAGTCATACAACAAAATTTTCCAGAAAGTCTGGGGGGCATCGGGTAAGATAGACTGATTTGGTGTGTTTAAATTTTTTTTTATTTCTCTTAATTATAATTTTTTTTTAGGTGGGTGGCCTGTGTCCACATGGTGTGGTATACAGTTTGAAGTTTAATTTGAGGGCAGAGAGTCCAAGGGATTTTGTGGACCTGCTTTTGTCATGGTAACACTTACCTAACGTGAGTATATATGACTTTGCTAGAGGCTTGGCCACACATGCCAATTTCCGCGTACCTTCGTCTCTTCCGTTTCAACCATACGAAGGAAGACTTGCAGACTCAACACTCGAGAATATCAACAATGCAAAGCAGGGAAAGCTCGAAGTGTCTCTGCCTTGGTTAATCGTGAAGACTGATGATCTGAACTCAGAAGGCCATCCAATCACTGGATCATCGGAACACTATGTTTTGTACGACAAATTACATGAATCCAATACGAAAGACCCAAAGGATGTTCTCAGAAAAATCAGTCTGGTGCCAGAACTACAGGGTTGGCTAACAGCCAAATTGCTGAGCAATTTTTTGCAGACTTGAGAAAAAATAACTACTTCATCAATAATATGGCTCCTTCAACTCACATTTTCATTATGCGAAGCATAATTCATCACAGAAACACATCACAAAACCAGAAGCTGTTGGAGAGACAGCTACAGCGTGGTCACATACCTCACAGCATAGAAAATGTGGTCCTTTCTGACTTACTCAAAATTGCTTGTCCTGAGTATACATTCTATCCCTGTAAATTGAAATCACTGCTATTGTTGTTAAGTTTGCCGATCCAATCCTGAAGTCACAAATTGCAAAAATGTTACTGCATGCAGAGCATCTTGGTCCTTAAGATACCATTCAGCTCAGAAAGAACTGGTTAGTTTCATAAGATCAGCAATACAAAAGTATTGCATAAGTTTGTGTTTAACTTTGGATTTCCAAACATTGCAATTGTATTAGCTCAGCTACGTACTGGACATAGAGAGGCCTGGGAATGAGCTGATGGTTCGAACAGCAAAGACATGCCTGACCCGTGCTGATTTTTGGACCTTGGGCTTAAACAGAGACATGGAGTCTACCATAAGTTATTGGTTGTTTTACATTTATGAATTTTAGTATTGGTACAAGTATTTTCTCAATTTAATTACATGGACTGTCTGAATGCTAGATTCCGATTGGCTAGCAGGTGTTGCATGGATAGCTGTGCATCAAACGATTTTAATGCTCAAGTGATTCTTGGCAGCTAGCAATGCATTATTTCTTCTGAAATTCTGTAATTCTCTAGATTGGAAATGGTTGCTTTCAACTGATTGACCGAATTGCAGAGTCAAAGGTAATTTCTAATCTATCAAAGGCATCTATTTGATTTTCTAATGAAGATTGGCCAGATTTTTGGATGATTCTACACACAATATTCTGCAGGGAAAGGACATTCATATTGTTGACCTGTATATCGTACCAAGCTGGCTGCCACCAGACAACTGTGATCCAATGTTGAGTCTCCCTGTAAGAATACACTTTCCATTTCAAAGTTATGCTCACAAATCACATGTTTTGATTTAGAATCTTTCATTACTGCTCTAGGATGATGCTCACCTAAAAGATGCAGTGGTGATTCCCATATGGACTCCAGGACACTACCAGCTATGTGTGCGTAATGAAAGCCTTATGGTTCAGAAAGTTACATATTTTACCTTTTTTATAATTATATGAAACCATTGTCATATTTATGAAATACATGTTAATAGAGTGAATTTCAGTTTAATTGTTTGATTTAATATTAATTTCATTTAGGTTTTGAAACCAACAGAGACAATGATTCTCTATCTCGATTCTAAATGTGTCGAGACACTGCATTGATTTGGTGCCCAGAAATACAAATCACTGTTGAGGTCTTTAGATAAATCATTAAATGCAGGTTCTCTTGTTTAGAGACGGTCACGTTCTTTTGACCTTACTTTTAGAGATGGTGACGTTCTTTTGACCTTTCTTTGTTCAAGTTCATATGTTAAATGTTTAATTATGTCTTTGTATTGCATAGAAACTGTTCTTATTTCTGTTAGAAAGCAGGTTTCTTAGACCTTTTGCATCAGGACCACTCTTTTTTATATTTAAAAGGTACAGATGTAAATTGTCAAAACAAAGAAATTTGTCATAATTCACACAGCACCATCTCATTCCAAATTCCAAACTGACCTTCTTTGTGTTACAGAACTATTTTTGTAATCTCTGGTGTGTCATCAAGCTTTTGCTTAAGGTCTGAAAACTCTGTAGATAGAGAGTGTCAAAACTCAGTTGGCCCTCCAGGAACTGAGTTTGACACCCTGTATATGTTGGTTCTGCTGTTTAGAGCTGGTCCGTTTCTTTTGACCAGTCTCTCTTCGGCAAATCTATTGTTAAATTGAGAGTTCAGTTGTTTGCCTTTTTTTTTCTTCCTTTTTTTTATTTTTTTTTTTTTTAACCACCACAAAAAACAACCCCCCCACATAATTAATATTACCCCCCCCCCCACCCTCTTTCCCCACTATTTTTTTTTTTTTTTTTTTTTTTTAAAATAATAAAATAAATATAATAAAAAAAAAATAAATAGAGAGAAAATTAATATATTAATATATATTTTTATTTATTTAATCAACTTTGCATACACAACATAAGCTTGTACAGCCTTATATTTCTACACAGCAATTATTATTTACGTATATGATGTTTAATTAACAAAGTTCGGGAGGAGCCGTAGCATATAATCAGCCGGCTGGTCCACAATCAGCAATCACTGCACATACACAATTAGCCATAGCGAGCTCGCTCATAAATAGAGAATCCATCTTACCTGCTCGATCTCCTAAGATTAAGCATCAACGCTATGTCTGAGACCCCAGTTATCGACAACACTCTTTCAGCGCCGCCGAGCGCTCAGCAGTCCAGCTCAGGATCGGATACATCAAGCGATTCCCCGGCTTCATCACGAGGCCGCCAGCTCCGCCGTTCTACACCTCGGAAGGCTAAATCCACAGGTGGCAGATCGTCTCCTGGCTCAAAGAGACATCCACCTGCTTCCCCGGCTTCTTCCTACACCTCCGCTCACAACGCGATCCCCGCCATACAGAAATGGACCGTCCAGGGCTTACGACTAGCTCTGTCCAACGCGGACGTCCACTTCCACAGGCGGATGACCAAGGCGGAGCTTTACGGCCTCTACGCCTCTTCCCTGGCGGACACCGCCTCACCGAAGGGCGCTACGGGGGGTTCCGCCACCAAGCCGGGCACGGCTCGCGGTTCTCCGTATTCCCGTCCCGGGCAATCCACCTCCGCAGCTAGTCGCGGCCGCCCGCGGGGAAGCCGGAACAGCAGGGCTTCCGCGAGCGCAGGTATCGCCACGGACCCACCGGTCCCTCTCGCCGTTGGCCAGCTTCGGCCTCCTGCAAACACCCCGCCAGCAGTAGTGGGCTGCCCTCGAAGCATTGACTCACCAGCATCTGGAGCTCCGGTGCTTTACCACCCATTCCCTGCCCCTGGCTCTTGGCCCACGGCGCCTGCGTCGACCACTAGCGCGAGGCTGCCTCAGCTAGCGATGCAGGCGCCGGGTCCTAGCCATTTCCCAACCCCCTCGGTAGCCGCCGCTAGCGCGAGGCTGCCTCAGCTAGCGATGCAGGCGCCGGTTCCTAGCCATTTCCCGCCGCTACTCTGGTAGCCGCTGCTAGCGCGAGCATGACTCCGCTAGCCGCTCAGGCGGCCGCCATTCCCCCCTTCTCTCTCTTCCGCAGGCTCGATCGAGCTTCTCATTGGCCTCGGCGACAGCTATGCCAGCGCCAATCAACGCACCAGCCCTGGAACCGCCTCCTGTTTCGGGAAACATAAGAGCACAGATCTTGACAGGTGCGGACACAGACCTTTATTTTCTCCTCTCACCATTATCACCCCCGTCAACCGAGCGGCAGATCACTTACGGTGATCTATCACTCACATTTAAAAATCAGTCACCCAACCACACCCGCACACTGTCTTTCCCCGAATTTACCGTTGCTTTCTCCCGTTACACTGACGTGATCTGCACTGCGTTCCCTCATAGGAGACGCGAGCTGGGCGATTACCTCGCCATCGTGGCAGAGCTCGCTCTCTCCTACGGGGGCGCGCATTTTTACACTTACCACAAACTTTTTTCCGCCAAATGTGCCATTCGTGTGGCTCAGTGGAACCAGTGCCCCTACTGGGGCGCACTGGACACTGAGCTGCATAACAGGGTTTTCTTAGGCGTTCGCAATATTTCCTGCGCGGTATGTCGCTCAGTAGCGCATTCTACTATCGACTGTCCCCTAGTCACCCCCTCTCTTCCCTCACGCCCAGTTACGCCTCCCAAATCCACTTCCTCTGTTCCGCGCCTGCCAAACCGCCCAGCAAACCAAGCTCACGGGCAACCCAGCAGTCTGGAAGCATGCAGGAGTTTCAATTCTGGCAGATGTTCCAGGCAGCGTTGTCGCTACCTGCACGTGTGCCTTTTCTGCAGCGGTGCACACGCTCGCATCGTATGCCCGATGTCCCAAATGCAGAATAAAAATCTAAAAAATTACCTCTCGACTCCCGTGAACGTTTCTTGTTTGTCTTTCGAGTTGTCTTCGCACCCCGACATTCAGTTCACGGACTACCTTCTGACCGGTCTCTCGAACGGCTTCGACCCCGGCGTTATCAGTCTTCCATCACGCAGCTTAATTTGCCCCAACCTTCAGTCCGCGCTTTCCGAACCAGAGTCAGTCGATCTCCTTATTAAAAAGGAGATTGACGCAAAATTCATTATCGGCCCTTTCGAAGCTCCCCCGTTTTCCGTTTTTCGCATCAGCCCCATCGGCGTAGCAACGCGTAAATTCTCTGGCAAAAAGCGCCTCATTTTCGATCTCTCGTCACCGCACGGCTCGGCCTTTCCAAGCATCAACAGCCTCATTCCAATTGAGGAATTTTCGCTGCACTATCACAACATCGATCAAGCCATTACTTTAATAAAACATGCAGGTCGTGGAGCTTGGCTAGCCAAAGTCGACATTACATCCGCATTTAAAGTCATGCCCATCCACCCAGACTTCTGGCACCTTTTCGGCATTCAATGGCGCAATAAATTTTACTTTTCTGTCCGCCTCACTTTCGGCTGCAGAAGCAGCCCCAAAATCTTCGACATGTTGTCAGAGGCAATTTGCTGGATTCTCTCTAACAATTATGCAATTCCCTACCTAATCCACCTACTAGACGATTTTTTAATCATCTCGTCTCCCGACTCGTTTCCAGCTGCGCATCTAGCAAAAGTCCAACAGGTTTTTGAAAAACTCGGCGTCCCCCTTGCCCCAGACAAAACTTCAGGACCGAGCACTTCCATCGAATTTCTCGGAATAAAATTAGACTCTCTTCAATTCCAGGCTTCACTGCCAAAAGAGAAAATCGACAGAACAATCGTCATCGCTTCCTCGCTGTTAGCTAATCCCCGCTGCTCCAAACGCGAGCTCCTGTCCGTTCTCGGCCATCTGAATTTCGCGATGAGGATAATCCCGCAAGGTCGCCCGTTCGTCTCACACCTCCTCTCTCTCGCGTCCTCCGCGCACGCTTTAGAGGACATGTTATCCATATCCAGCCCCTGCCTTGACGAGCTGAGCTTATGGATACAATTTCTCCAGCAATGGAACGGCTTGTCATTTTTCTACAGTGACATGTCCTCCTCCCCCGTCGATATTCACCTTTTCACTGACGCCGCCCCTTCTGTAGGTTTCGGAGGCTTTTACCAAGGTCGTTGGTTTGCATCCTCTTGGCCCCCCCAGCTATTAGAGATTCCGCAGGCCTTAGCATCCTCTGCACTTTTCGAGCTGTATCCACTGGTCGTCGCAGCATCCCTATGGGGGAAAGAGTGGTCGGCTTCCAGTATTACCGTACATTGCGATAACGAGGCCACGGTTCATTGCATTAACAAAGGCCGCTCTCACTCCCCCGCTTTAATGCCGTTCCTCAGACGCCTCATCTGGATCTCAGCCTGTGACCAGTTCATTCTAACTGCCAAACACATTCCCGGAGCAAAAAATCAGATTGCTGATGCCCTTTCTCGTTTCGCTTTCCAGAAATTCAGGCAGCTGGCGCCCGAAGCAGACCCCTTGCCAACACCGATACCTCCCTATTCGGAGCTGATATTCCCGTAAACCACCCACTAAAAACCCTCCTCGATGCATCTCGAAACTCCATCATCCAAGCCGTCTCCCTTAGGACCCTCCAATCTTATCTCACCGCATGGAAAAGCTTCAAGGCGTTTCACCACGCGTTCAACATTCCCTTTCCCTCATTTTCCGTAATCTCCATCACCTCCTTCATCTCCTTCCTAAACTTGTCAAAAAACCTCCAAGCAAGCTCAATTAAAGGTTACATGAGTGGGGTCCAGTTCTTCCACAAGCTCATATTCAACTCTCCATCCGCAGCAATAGCCAGCTCCCAAACATCTATGCTCATCAAGGGCATTCAAAGAACCCAGCCTGCTCGCCCAGACGCCAGGCAACCTATAACCCTGGATATACTGACCAGATGCATTTCCACCCTCCGTAAAGGATATCACTCCAAGCACGTCGATCGCACGCTCGACTCCATGTTTATCCTAGCCTTTTTCGGCTTTCTAAGATGTTCTGAAATTTCCACCACGTCCATCTTCAACCCCGTAATACATCCAACGTTATCCGACCTATCAGTACTCGATTCAGAGACGATCTCATTCTTAATTAAACAAAGCAAGACGGACCAAACCAGAAGGGGACATTTCATCTACATCTTCAACCTCCAGTCATCGATTCAGCCTTATCAGACCCTTCTAGCCTACCTTCACTTCAGGAAATCTCAGACCAAAACCACATCAGACCCTCTCTTCGTGGATGAATCTAACCGCCCAGCCACACGCTTCTGGTTCCAAAAACACCTCAAAGCCGTATTGCTCTTGTCTGGCATTCCCGCAGACCACTTTTCCGGCCACTCCTTCCGCATAGGCGCAGCAACTACAGCCGCCCAAAAAGGCCTATCGCAGTCTCAAATCCAAGCACTAGGGCGCTGGACGTCGGAAGCTTTTAAGAGCTACATCAGGTCAGATCTCTCAATCATCAGGGAAGCCCATCGAACCCTCATTTCCCGAATCATCTAAGAATCCATCCTTCACCCACATGGGCTCGAACCTCCACTATTCAGCCTTCATCTCCCTAGCGGGAGATCTCACTGTCACTGCAACCGCCTCAGCAATCACCAGGGATTCAGACCCAGCCTGCAGGGGCCATCGCCCAAGTCACAGGCTGTGCCACAGCAGACTCTTCAGTAGAAGCCTCCATCCAAGACGTCGAAGCCAGCGTCGCCGCAGCGATCGCCTCCGCAGAGGCCAGTGCTTCCATCCAAGTCATCGAAGCCAGCGTCGCCGCAGCGATCTCCTCCACAGAGGCCAGTGCTTCCGTCTAAGATGTCGAAGCCAGCGTCGCCGCAGCGATCGCCTCCGCAGAGGCCAGTGCTTCCATCTAAGACGTCGAAGCCTGCGTCGCCGCAGCGATCGCCTCCGCAGAGGCCAGTGCTTCCATCCAAGTCATCGAAGCCAGCGTCGCCGCAGCGATCGCCTCCGCAGAGGCCAGTGCTTCCATCCAAGTCATCGAAGCCAGCGTCGCCGCAGCGATCGCCTCCGCAGAGGCCAGTGCTTCCATCCAAGTCATCGAAGCCAGCGTCGCCGCAGCGATCTCCTCCGCAGAGGCCAGTGCTTCCGTCTAAGATGTCGAAGCCAGCGTCGCCGCAGCGATCGCCTCCGCAGAGGCCAGCGCTTCCATCTAAGACGTCGAAGCCTGCGTCGCCGCAGCGATCGCCTCCGCAGAGGCCAGTGCTTCCATCCAAGTCATCGAAGCCAGCGTCGCCGCAGCGATCGCCTCCGCAGAGGCCAGTGCTTCCATCCAAGTCATCGAAGCCAGCGTCGCCGCAGCGATCGCCTCCGCAGAGGCCAGTGCTTCCATCCAAGTCATCGAAGCCAGCGTCGCCGCAGCGATCGCCTCCGCAGAGGCCAGTGCTTCCATCTAAGACATCGAAGCCAGCGTCGCCGCAGCGATCGCCTCCGCAGAGGCCAGTGCTTCCATCCAAGTCATCGAAGCCAGCGTCGCCGCAGCGATCGCCTCCGCAGAGGCCAGTGCTTCCATCCAAGTCATCGAAGCCAGCGTCGCCGCAGCGATCGCCTCCGCAGAGGCCAGTGCTTCCATCCAAGTCATCGAAGCCAGCGTCGCCGCAGCGATCGCCTCCGCAAGAGGCCAGTGCTTCCATCCAAATCATCGAAGCCAGCGTCGCCGCAGCGATCGCCTCCGCAGAGGCCAGTGCTTCCATCCAAGTCATCGAAGCCAGCGTCGCCGCAGCGATCTCCTCCACAGAGGCCAGTGCTTCCGTCTAAGATGTCGAAGCCAGCGTCGCCGCAGCGATCGCCTCCGCAGAGGCCAGTGCTTCCATCTAAGACGTCGAAGCCTGCGTCGCCGCAGCGATCGCCTCCGCAGAGGCCAGTGCTTCCATCCAAGACGTCGAAGCCAGCGTCGCCGCAGCGATCTCCTCCACAGAGGCCAGTGCTTCCGTCTAAGATGTCGAAGCCAGCGTCGCCGCAGCGATCGCCTCCGCAGAGGCCAGTGCTTCCATCTAAGACGTCGAAGCCTGCGTCGCCGCAGCGATCGCCTCCGCAGAGGCCAGTGCTTCCATCTCGTGTTCTGCCATCTACAACTTTCTAAGGATCAAGAACAACAGCAGCTCTCTCCCCAGCAGGAACCTCCATCAGGTGCCCTACTTCAGCTGGATCCCTCCTTCAGTAGCCCCCTCCCAGCATCAGTCCTCATCCAGGGACACCCACGAAGACAGCAGGCATCCTCTCTCCATATCAGTCTCAAACATCCTTGGAGGAACCCCTGCCCCAGTCTTGCCTCATCTCAAACCACACCTTCTAAGGAGTCACCATCCTCTTGTCCTTACCCGAACGCAGTCAACGCCTCCATACTGTCCAGCACCGCGTTTTGGGGGGGTATGCGTACTCCGGCGGCTGTCCAACTTCTTGCTTTATGGGGGGTGTGCTCTGGGCTCAAACCGGTTCCGAGCTCGGCGCACTCACCCTGACCAAGGTGTAGTGTTTCGGGTTCGGATAGATCTGGCGAGCTCGGAGCCCGCTTCCCGGACAGCACGCCAAATACGCATAACCTTCATAACCAAGCTCTTGCTTTATTATCCCTATCAACATCGCTGTTATCTGCGCAGGTGAACTCGTGAAATGATGTTTAATTAACAAAGTTCGGGAGGAGCCGTAGCATATAATCAGCCGGCTGGTCCACAATCAGCAATCACTGCACATACACAATTAGCCATAGCGAGCTCGCTCATAAATAGAGAATCCATCTTACCTGCTCGATCTCCTAAGATTAAGCATCCCTCCTCCACCCCGGCTCCTCTCCCAAACTCACTTTTCTTTTGCAAGAGCCCCGGGGGGTGTGCTCTGGGCTCAAACCGGTTCCGAGCTCGGCGCACTCACCCTGACCAAGGTGTAGTGTTTCGGGTTCGGATAGATCTGGCGAGCTCGGAGCCCGCTTCCCGGACAGCACGCCAAATACGCATAACCTTCATAACCAAGCTCTTGCTTTATTATCCCTATCAACATCGCTGTTATCTGCGCAGGTGAACTCGTGAATTTTTTTTTTATTTTTGACAGGGGCACACAAAAAAAAACCCATAAAAAAAAAAAAAAAAACAGGCCTTGATTTGCAGGTTGACTATCTATCCACCCATATATCCGTCTGTCTATTCAAATCTATCTATCTAAATCGTATCGTCCATTTATCTATCCCATCCATCTCTTTAAGTCTTATGTATCTATCTTTCTATAAAATTTTGCTTATTCCCTCCTTTCATTATATTTAAGGGTTTTCCAGTACAGTCATATGGCAACGACTGTGGTGTGTTTATGTTGATGGTAAGATGTACATTATGTTTGTAGTTAATATTATATTTTTTTCATATATCATAATACTGACGTCTCTTTCATTTATGGTCTGCATTGTGCATTGTGCTGGATGCCCCATTTGACTACACAATTGTAAGTATTAGTACAGTTTTCAATAACTTAGAGACTTTTTTTGAGACAAAGGGCATTGACTTTTATGTTTTGAGCAGCAGGACATGGTAGAGCTGAGGAAATGGTGGTGCATTATGTTAATGGAGAACTTTGGACTTGACCGGTATGGAATTGTTTGTATTTTGAATATTTAAAGCTTTTATGAGAAAGGAATTATCTAACATTCAATCACTATTTTCCAGGCATGGAAAATTGTTTGCCCACTACACAGGGGAGTCCAAAGCCTTCCTGAGAGGTGATCAGCAGCCTGTATTTAGGTTGCAAAAAAGGAAGATGGAAGAAATCTCTCAGGTAGAAGCATAGACTAATCATAAGGTAAAGAATGGCATGTTGTCATGACTAACTTAGTAAACTTGGGCTGTTTTTTCACCCCTAACAGGAAGAGCCTTTTGACAGACAGGTAACTTCTCAGGTAACTCCTCAGGAAAAGTACCAGTAACCTTAAAAAGGTAGTCCTAAAGGTAACTAAAATTAATATTAGCTTTTTAGGTAGATGAAACCAATCTTTTCATCTGAGTTTGCATCGGAGAAGCAGGTGGTTCAGTCTCCACGAAAAGTAGGTTTTGTTAGAGAGGTTGTGCCATTATTGTTCAGCATATTTTTATTTATCATCTTCTGCATTGTTGTTTCTTAGGAGCGTGTCATGACAGATCTTAAAACTGCCAGTCAGTGGTGCTTGGAGAACTCTGGGGATCTTCTTGGCTCAGCTTCCACTTATAATGTGCAGATGAAGGATGATGAAGCTGCAGAGGCCTAGGAACAGTTCTTCAGTACAGACTTCATAGAGCATGATAGTGTCGAGCCTGATGTTTGTTTTTACTTTTATGCAGGACATGCATACATTTTTAGAGAATGTGGTTGACCAAATGCATCTAAGAGTGTTTTGTCGAGTAGAAAATTGAACAGGGTTGTCCATTTTTTTGTTTTGTGTAATGATTTTATGTTACATTTTTTTCACCATGCCACATATGCATTTAAAACTTATATGGCAAAAACAGATGTGACCCGTCCTGCTCTCTTCTTTATATATATATATGTTAGATTTATTTTTCCCATAGAGCAATAAGTCCACATAAATGAATAACTAAGTGTAACCTATGTGTGGTTTTCTTGCTCACAGCGGACAGCTGCCTAAACGTGGAGGAAGGGAATTTATTCTTAAACTAGAAACATTATTTGTCTGACATGCTGTTTTCTATACCTTATTTGGTTGTAACAGCTGTCTTACTGTGCATTATATAAAGACGTGTCTTCCCTGAAATAAATGAGTTTAAAAGCTTGATGCTTCTCTGTGTCTTGTTTTTGTCCTCCCAGATCTGCAGAAGAATTCTCTCACAACATCCAACGTATTTATGATTTGAGATTTAATGTTGATCCAAAACACGGAAAGTGTAAATGAGATTTAGTGTTCGAAAGGAACCTGACAATTTAACAATATATTAGTATGTTTACATAATAAAACTATATATATATCGTTTATGTATATATGTGTGTTGGTTTATAATTTTAGGCCGGAAGAATACGTTTAAAAGAAAAGGTTTTATTTATTAATGTATTTTCATTATTAGTGCAGATGATCAGTAGTGTATTTCAGCTATAATTATAATAAATACCTGGCCTTGATCCGAACCAGTATGATATTCACGGTACTCTTAAAAAGCAGTAACCTTTACATTTTATTAATAGAATCTTACAGTTCACCACGTTAGAGCGTGCATGTGACGAGTGCGCATGTGTCTGACAGTGCATCTTGTCTGCAGCCAGATGCTATTGAATGCAGGTCAGAAATTTTAAAGGCAACAACAGATTAAAGTGAAAGTGGAACAGTTTAATTTTGTTATGGAGCAGTTTTTGGATTTAGTAAAAGATGGGCCAGATTTTGTGTGTTGTGTTTGCCAACGATTGTTGTTTAAGCATCAGGTTTTAAATTGTAAAAGAGATTATTATAACAAAGGAGTTTCTTCAATTGCAGCTAAATTTATGATTAAAACGTCAGCATTACCTAAAGGGGGACAAAATTGAGTACATGAACATGTAACGTGTTCGTGCAGACTTCTAATTTATTGCCTTTTTCTAGTATGCAAGGTTCTTTGTTGCCTGTAAAAATCGAAAATTAACTTATAAACATCAGTTTGTTGACAGTATGCGCATAAGACAAGCATTGAAATGTTTATAACAGATAAATGTGCATTATAAAGATGTAGAATTTAATGAGGTTTGGCTAAATGAGTTTTGTAGAGGAGGCAGTGAGGTTTTAGAAAAGGAGAGTGATGCATGTGCTGAACATAGTGAAGCATCTGTAGATGTTGGTAAAGATGAGCTTTTGCATGACAGACAGCAACATTGCATGTATCAAGACACATGTCTCATGCCTGTTGACATTGGTCAGGAAGCATTAGATCAGTATTTTGATAATAGATTGAATGTTGCACCAGCTGAAGGAAATAATCCTGTCAAATTGCTTTCTGATCTTGGAAATGAAGCCAAATGCTTCCCGGTTTTATTTCCTCTGGGATGTAATACATTTCATGAAAGTCGAGACAACCGATTGACATTGTCAAGGTATTTTAATAATCGGATTTTACATGCTGATGGAAGGTTTGCACAAAATGTAGAATATATATTTTTTGCTTAGTACATGTCTGAAATTAAACAGGTTGTGTCAAATGTATTGATTGCATTGCGCAAAGGAAAAGGAGGATGTGTGTCTCAAAAAGTTGATGAAAATCTATTGAACAATGAGGAATCTTTGAAAAAACTGTTGGAATTTGATGGGTATCGTTTCCTTAAACCTATCTGAGGTACACTTTGTGGCAAGGAGCGCAACGTGACCACCTAGCTTGTGTTCGTCAGCTGGGGGTCCCCACATGGTTCTGTTCATTTTCATCTGCTGATATGCAGTGGAAAAATCTTCTTGATAGTATTCTGAAACGGGAAGGAAGAACACAGACAGTTGAAGAATTACAGTGGGCTGACAGGTGTGAGTTGTTGCGTCGGAATCCTGTAACATGTTTGATTTTCGGTGGCATTGTTTTTTCAGGGTGGTACTTATGTCTTCGGGGCATCCAATAGGTAAAATTAAGGATTACTTTTACCGTGTGGAATTTCAGCAGCGTGGTCCCCTCATGTTCATTGCCTGTTTTGGATTGAGAACGCCCCAGTGATTGATAAAAACACAGATGACAAAATCATTCAGTTTATTGATAAATGTCACATGTGAATTACCATCACAGGATGACACATTATTGGACGTTGTGACATCTGTGCAACAACATTCAAAACGACATTCCAAAACTTGTAAAAAGAAAAACACAGTTTGTCATTTTAATTTTCCCAGGCCAGCATCTGCTCGAACATTTATATGTCGTGGTAAAAGTGATGCACATATTGATGAATCATCATTTTCATCTACCTTACAATTGCACTTTTTTTGCATATTCATGGTCAAGGTCAGAAAGATTTAAAAATTGAAAAGAGAACAGGCAAGTGAGATATTGCGATATCAGATGAGGATAGTAAATATGATAGTGTGGAACATTTGTTTCGACATTTAGGTATAAACCAAGCAACTTTTGAAGATGCATATAAATCATTCAATCGAAATACACATGTTGTGTTGAAAAGACAGGTTAATGAGGTGTGGATCAATCAATATAGCAAACCACTTTTAAAATGTTGGAATGCAAATTGCGATATACAGTATGTGGTTGATGCGTATGCATGTGTGGTGTATATCATTTCTTATATTTCAAAATCAGAAAGAGAGATGGGAGTGCTGTTAGGTAATGCGCAAAGAGAAGCACGTAAAGAGGGAAATACTAGTGCAAAAGATGCGCTGAACAATCTAGGCAGTGTTTATTTACACAATAGAGAAGTGTGTGCTCAAGAATCTGTGTATAGATTGACAAATATGCATCTGAAGGATTGTTCAAGGAAAGCTGTGTTTGTGCCAACCGGAGACAATATAGTTAAAATGAGTCTTCCTTTAAAGGTGTTGAGACAAAAGGCAACATCACGCGATCTTACCACAGAGGAGATGTGGATGACGAGCATCATAGACCGCTACAAGAACAGACCAAATGATTTGAATGATATGTGTATGGAAACATTTGCGTCAGAGTATCGTGTTCTAAGTAAAAATGAGAAATCCCGGGCTCTGCTTAAATTAAACAATGGTTGTGGTTTTATTACCAAGAGAACACAAACACAACCTGCAGTCATTCGATATGCACGGTTTTCTAAGGAAACAAACCAAGAACCATTTCATCAGAGCATATTGCAGTTGTTTCTGCCATACCCTGCAGATATGCATCTGAACCCTTTAAGCTTTGAAACATTCCAACAGTTTTACATGAACGGTCATGTGACATTAACTGATGGGTCTAGACATTCAGTTCGGTCTGTTGTTGATTTTAATAGAAAGAAGTTTAAAATGGAGGCAGAAGAACTGGATGATATCCAGAATACAGTTGAGAGTATTGGTGTAGTAGAAGATAGCTGGTGTGAGCTGTGCCCCGAGCTCGAGTTAGAACGCTTACCGTGTGGGGAGGAAATGAAAGACTAAAACCAGCTAGTGGAAGAACATGTTAAAAACATCCCAGATTTGGCATCAAGTCATCCAAAAGTTGCACATTTGGAAAAGAAAAATAATATGTGTAGAAGTGATGGTCTAGCCTTAATTCGATCTTTAAATGATACACAGCTATGCATTTTTTATCAGATTCGGCAATGGTGTTTAGATAAAATAACAGGGAATAACCCAAAAGCATTACATGTATTCATCACTGGTGGTGCAGGGACAGGAAAAAGTCATTTGATAAAAGCCATTCAGTATAAAGCCATGAGGTTATTGTCAACGGTGTGTCATCATCCTGACAATATTTGTGTATTGTTAACCGCTCCTACAGGAATTGCTGCTTATAATTTACATGCAGCTACTATTCACAACACATTTAGCATTGGAAAAGATGTTCGTTTACCGTACACACCTTTGGGTGAAGACAAGCTCAATTGTTTGCGTGCTAAATATAGTGATTTGCAGATTTTGATAATTGATGAAATATCAATGGTTGATCAAAATCTTTTTGCATATATTCACGGTAGACTAAGGCAGATAAAACAATTTGGTGACTTTTCTCCCTTTGGGAATGTAAGTGTAATTGCTGTTGGAGATTATTTTCAGTTACCTCCCGTGAAAGGAATACCATTGTATGCTGACAACATCGGTATAAACTTCTGGTCTACTCTGTTTTCAGTTGTTGAATTGAAAACAATAGTTAGACAAAAAGATGGTACATTTGCAGTTAAAAAAAAAAAAAAAAAAACACCCAGGGCCCCCCAAAAAAAAAAAAAAAAAAAAAAAAAAAAAAAAAAAAAAAAAAAGGAAAAAAAAAAACAAATATACACCCCCCCCCCAACAAAAAAAAAAAAAAAAAAAAAAAAAAAAATAAAAAATATTGAAAAAAATTTCCCCCAAAATTTTAAAAAAAACCCCCAGGATTTAAAAAAAAAAAAAAAAACAGGAAGACTTGAAATGAAAAGTAGTCACCATGCCAAAACACATAATACATGTTTAGATTAGATTAGATTAGATTCAACTTTATTGTCATTACACATATACAAGTACAGTGTAACGAAATGTAGTTTAGGTCTAACCAGAAGTGCAGTTAGCAAGTGCAGGATATACAGTTAAAATAAATACAGAGTACAATGAGAGAATATAATACAGTGGGCATGGATTATAGAAATATTTAGCAGTAGGTATGTTCTATGAAAATATGAAAGTAGGTATATACTATGAACAATATATACAGATGGCTATATACTATGAACATAAGTGTACAGGATGGATGTGAACAGATAATAATTTAGACTAAGATAAATAGTGTAAAAATAGACATTGGCTATTAAAGTTGCAGTGCAATAGGTGAGTTAATGCAGTTGTTGAAGAAGTTAATGCAGTTATTAAAGTTACGGTGCAGTATACGAGTTAATCCAGTTAATAGGTTGCAGTCCAGAAGATGAGTATATGCAGTTAATAGAGTTACCGTGCATTAGATTAGTTAATGCAGTTATTAAAGTTACAGTGCAATAGATGAGTAAATGCAGTTAATAGAGTTACCGTGCATTAGATTAGTTAATGCAGTTATTAAAGTTACAGTGCAATAGATGAGTAAATGCAGTTAATAGAGTTACCGTGCAGTAGATTAGTTAATGCAGTTATTGAGGTTACAGTGCAATAGATGAGTATATGCAGTTAATAGAGTTACCGTGCATTAGATTATTTAATGCCGTTATTGAAGTTACAGTGCAGTAGATGAGTAAATGCAGTTAATAGAGTTACAGTGCAGTAGGTTAGTAAATGCAGTTATTGAAGTTACAGTGCAATAGATGAGTAGTTAAAAGAATTACTGTGCAGTAGATTGGTTAGTGCAGTTATGGAAGTGGTCCATTGGTGCAAATGAGCATTCAGTTAAATATTCCTGGTGTGCAAGTGAGCAGTATAGAGTGCAAATGATGCTGTGTGTGTGTAAACAGTCCGGTAGAGCAGATAACATGAAGTACTGGTGTGTACAGTTCAGTCATGCATGCAGCCCTGTAGTGCAGTGTAAACAATGTAAACAATGTTGTAGCAGCATTGGAGTTAAAGGTATGAGAGCTAGTGGAATCAGTGGGGGACAGAGTTCAATAATGAAACAGCTCTGGGAAAAAAGCTGTTTCTTAGTCTGCTGGTTCTTGTCCGGAGGCACCGGAAGCGCCTACCAGAAGGCAGGAGAGTAAACAGTCTATGAGCGGGGTGAGAGGAGTCCTTGAGAATGCTGCGAGCTCGACGCAGACAGCGTTTCTTCTGGATGTCCTCAATGGCAGAAAGTGTAGTCCCTGTGATGCGCTGGGCTGTTTTCACCACCCGCTGCAGTGCCTTGCGCTCAGCAACAGAACAGTTCCCGTACCAGACTGTGACACAGTTGGTCAGGATGCTCTCTATCGTGCAGCGATAGAAGTTCACCAGGATAGTTGAAGACAGTTGGTTCTTCTTCAGTGTCCTCAGAAAGAAGAGACGCTGGTGAGCCTTCTTGACCAGGCATGAGGTGTTGGTGGTCCAGGACAGGTCCTCCGAAATGTGAGTCCCCAGGAACTTAAAACTGGAAACACGTTCAACAGCCATCCCATTAATGTGGATTGGGTCGTGTGTGCCTCCTTTCGCCTTCCTGAAGTCCATGATGATCTCCTTTGTCTTGGAGGTGTTAAGGAGCAGGTTGTTGTCCGAGCACCATGTGGCCAGGTGCCGGACCTCCTCCCTGTATGCAGTCTCATCGTTGTTGCTGATGAGACCAATCACTGTTGTGTCATCTGCAAACTTGATGAAGGAGTTAGATCCGTTCACAGGCCTGCAGTCGAGTGTGAAAAGGGAGTAGAGAAAGGGGCTCAGTACGCAGCCCTGTGGTACACCAGTGTTGAGGGTGGTGGTGGTGGAGCAGATGGGGCCTAACCTAACAAGCTGAGGCCTGTTCGTCAGGAAGTCCATAATCCAGTTGCAGGTAGGGTTGGTAATGCCTAGGTTTCCAAGTTTGACTATTAGCTTGGAAGGGATGACAGTGTTGAAAGCAGAACTGAAGTCTACGAACAGCATACGGACATAAGTGTCCTTATTGTCCAGATGTGTGAGCACGGAGTGCAGCGCCATGGACACTGCATCATCTGTGCTCCTATTGTTTCGATAGGCAAATTGGTATGGGTCCAGTGTGGGTGGTAGAGAGTCCTTTAGGTGTGCCAGGACCAGCCGCTCAAAGCACTTCATAACAATGGGTGTGAGTGCTACAGGGCGGTAGTCGTTCAGGCACGTCGGGTTAGAATTTTTTGGAATGGGCACAATGGAGGTGGATTTAAAACATGCTGGAACCACTGCTTGGGCGAGGGACAGGTTGAAGATGTCCGTGAAGACCCCAGCGAGCTGCTCTGAGCATGCCCGGAGTACGCGACCAGGGATGCCATCTGGGCCAGCAGCCTTGCGCGCGTTGATCCGACTTAGTGCAGTGTGAACATCAGTGGAGTTTAGTATGATGTTTGGGTGGTCAGCAGAGGGTGTGAGCTTGGTAGCTTTTTCCTTGTTGTCTCTCTCAAAGCGAGCATAAAAGTCATTAAGCTCGTTCAGGAAGACGGCATCTGTGGCTATGGGGGTGGAGTGGTTTGGGTTTGTAATCACTGATGGCCTGGATGCCCTGCCACATGCGTCGAGGGTCAGAATTGGAAAAATGCTCCTCTAGCTTCAGCTTATAGCAGTGCTTGGCCTTTTTGATGCCCCTCTTCAGATTTGCCCTAGATGTACTATAGGCCTGTGCATCATCCGCTCGGAAAGCAGTGTTACGTGCTTTCAACAGGAGGCGCACTTCCTTGTTCATCCATGGCTTCTGATTAGGGTACGTGGTGATCTGCTTCAGGGTTGTGACACTGTCAATGGTGGAATTTATGTAGTCCAATACAGAAGAGGTGTAGCTGTTGATGTCCGTGTGAGAGCCACTGGTGGCCTGAGAAGCAAACAGACTCCAGTCTGTGTGTAGAAACCTTTCCTGGAGTGTAAAATCTGCCCCCGCAGGCCACACCTTGATGGTCTTTACTGATGGCTTCACACGATTAATGAGGTTAATGTACTTGGGGGTGAGGAACAAAGAAAGGTGATCAGATTGACCCAGGTGGGGGAGGGGGGTCGCGGTGTAAGCTTCAGCCACGTTTGTGTAGACATGGTCCAAAGTTTTGTTTCCTCTTGTGTGGCAGGAAACATGCTGATGAAATTTAGGGAGCACTGTCTTTAAGTTTGAGTGATTAAAATCTCCCGCAACAATAAATGCAGCCTCCGGGTGAGCAGTCTGTTGTTTACTGATGGCTGCATGAAGTTCTTTCATAGCAAGCTTGGCATCAGCATCCGGTGGAATATAAGCTGCCGTTATAATGGTAGAAGTGAATTCCCGTGGCAGATAAAACGGTCTACATTTAACCATGAGAAACTCAAGGTTAGCCGAGCAGTGTCTCCCGACAATAACAGAGTTCGTGCACCAAGCTTTGTTGATGTAAATGCACAATCCACCTCCTCTTGTCTTACCGGATTCCTCTGCCGTTCTATCCGCCCGGTGTGTGTTGTAGCCCGCTAACTCAATAGCGTTGTCCGGTATACCGCTGTGAAGCCATGTTTCCGTGAAGATTATGACATTGCAGTTCAGAAGTCTTTTGCTGTTGATGATGCGGAGTCTGATCTCGTCCATTTTGTTCACTAATGATCGAACATTAGCAAGGAAAATGCTGGGTAAAGAGAGCCGGTGTGGTGTTAGCTTTAGCCTAGCTCCTAGACCTCCGCGCTTCCCCCGCCTTTGTTTACGATCTCGACGCCGCCGACGAGCACTTCCGCCCGGCCGTGTGTGGTGCGTTGCATCGGTTGTTCTGACGATCTCAGGGACGAGTTGAATGTTGCTGATGCAACTTCCGGACATGCGTAAACTGATATCCAAAAGCTCCTGCCGGGTGTACGATGTAAATGCACAACTGTTCTGGACGAACAGACCCGAGATGAGCAAGAAATACACTATATAAAAGCTAAAACTGGAGAGACGCTGAGCCTCGCGATGTACACGCGCCGCCATCTTGGTCTTAAAAAAAAAATATTTAGAAAAAAACCCCCCTAAAAAAAAAAGGGCCCCATAAAAAAAAGTTGATGAAGTTGATGATCAAGTAAATGGGGCATGGGGCATAGTAACAGACATAGTTTATCCTATTAATGTTAACAAGTTCCCTCAAACAGTGTTTGTGAAATTTGATAATAATGAAGTTGGTGCACAAAGGAGAAAATGTTCTACATTCGCTCCAGCGGTTGCAATGGGTTCTACTGGAATTAAACCGGAAGAGGAAAGGCTCAACAATAAAGGGCAAATGCGTCGCCAATTTCCACTCAAACTTGCCTGGGCTTGTACAGTACATAAAGTACAAGGAATCAGTGTCGTTGAGGCCGTAGTGTGCCTAAAAAGAATATTTGCATCTGGGCAAGCATATGTGGCATGAGTCGGGTTAGAAGTCTTATCAGGTTTGATTATTCAAGATTTTGAAGAAAAGGCTATATATTGTAAAGACAGCATTAAGGAGGCAATTCAAAGAATGCCAACATTTGGTATTAATAATATCCTAAATCAGAAAGTGAACACATAAGCATTCACTTTGTTTTTGATAAATGTGCAAAGTTTACGTAAACATCAAGCTGATTTGGTCTTGTATGCTCTAAATCTGCAGCCTAACTGCATTGCTGTTACTGAAACATGGTTAACTGACAATATCCCATTAGAAAGTGTAAAGATTAATTGTGATATATGCACTTGATATGCCTGTTCACTAGAGGGAGCTTTAGCCCCCCCTCTAGTAGGTGGTGTTGAACGTAAAAGGATCTTAAGGACGAGAGAATCTCAACAGTTAAGTGGCTCTTTGAAAGTGAATGCGATGTCCCTGCTAGAGCACGAAGGCAGCACGTGCTACCGTTGTGGAAGAACGAACCACAATGAGAAAGATTGTTATTTCAAAGAACAACAGTGTCACAACTGTGGTAAAAAAGGCCACATTTCCAAAGTTTGTAGAATTAAAGCAAAACACCCGACCGCATATAAAAAGTTACAGCCAGTGAGGATGAAAAGTACCCAACAGAAAAAGAGTTCATCAGATGAATGTGAAAGACTCGTCGAGTGACAACACTACGGATACGGAACTGGCACTGCATGTGATGTCTCGAAAGGAGGAATTGTCACACATCTGTCTAAAGCCAAATGTAGAGGGTGAAATCTTGGAAATGGAATTGGACACTGGAGCAGCAGTTTCTTTGATCTCACGAGAACTTTACAATGAACGACTAGCCCATAAACCAGTGAAAACGACAGATGTGATTCTGAAAACATACACAGGTGAGGCTGTGTCTCCGGTAGGGGTCATCGTAGTTAACGTGACAATGAACAAGCAGAAGGCAAAATTACCACTGTCGTGGAAGGAGATGCCCCACCACTATTCGGGAGAGAGTGGCTCAGGAAAATTAAGCTGAACTGGCATGAAATTAAGAGTGTGGGTAAAGGGTCAATGGACACCGTGTTAGCAAAGCACAAAATTGTTTTCATGGCTGCGTCTCGCATGCAGCACTGGGCTTTGCTGTTGGCAGCTTATGATTACGATATCCAGTACAGAGTCGGTACACACCACTGTAATGCAGATGGGTTATCACGTTTACCTCTGCCAGCCGCACCTCAGGTGAAGCGGGACACAGTGGAGTTGCTTCAAGTCAAGCATCTGGATTCTCTGCCAGTGCTGTGTTCAGATGTTTGTAAAGAAACAAGGGCTGACTCTACTTTGTCACAAGTAATGGAGATGGTGGCAACGGGACGGTTTTTACAAGTCACGGATGCAAAGAATGTGCTTGCCCCGTACATGAACAGGAAAGAGGAGTTGACTACGCAACAGGGCTGCCTCATGTGGGGCTGGAGAGTGGTCATCCCGCCTAAGATGAGATCCAGGGTACTGGCAGAGCTGCACACGGGACATCCGGGTGTCGTAAGGATGAAGGCAGTTGCTCGTAGCTATGTCTGGTGGCCTGGTATTGATGCTCAAATTGAACAATTGTCAAAAACCTGTCACTCATGCCTGCAGATGCAAAAAGCTCCTGGTCCCTCACCATTACACCCTTGGAAGTGGCCAGAATCAATGTGGCAACAGATACATGTGGATTTTTTCAGGTCCATTTGAAGGACACATGTACTTGGTAGTGATGGATGCTCACTCCAAGTGGCCAGAGGTGTGTGATGGAGTCAACGACATCGACCAAAACCATTCAGGTTTTGAGGGGATTATTTAGTCGTTATGGACTCCCAGAAGTGCTGGTTAGTGATAACGGGCCTCAGTTCACCTCGGAGGAGTTCCAGACATTTCTCAAGACTAATGGAGTGACACACACACGTTCTGCACCTTTTCATCCAGCTACGAACGGCTTGGCTGAACGTTTGGTTCAGATATTTAAGCGGGCACTGCGTTGTTCTAAGGGGCCAACTTCGATTCAACAATGGCTGGACACCTTTCTACTGGCGTATCGAAACACCACACGACAAAGGAATCGCCTGCCATGTTATTTCTGCACCGGAGGTTGCGATCTCGCTTGGATATGTTAAAGCCTAACGTTGCCTCTGTGGTGGAAAAAGCACAAATCAAACTGTGCCAGCAACGTCAAGGGCGTGCTAAAGACAGAACATTTTCTGTGGGTGACAAAGTCTTGGTTTGTGATTATCGGAGGGGAAAGAAGTGGATGCCTGGTGTTGTTTCAGTAAAGACAGGCCCTGTATCATACACTGTTGATGTGGGACTTTCAGTTCACTGGAGACTTCACGTTGATCAGATGTTGGCACGTCTAACTGAATGTAAAAGCGGAGATGAGAGTGGACCATAGGTCATTCAGGGTCCTGGGGGGAATCTGACAGATCCTTGTGAATATTCCATGTCAGAAGAAACATCACTGCCTAGTCTCGATCCAATCCGGACTGGGTCAGCACAACCGGTGGATTCATTTCAAAGTGAAACCGGGGAGGTGTTAAGCACTCCACACAAAGACTCTAAGAGATACCCGGAACGTATCATTAAGCCCCCAATACGCTTTAGCCCTTAAGGTTTAACGTTGTGGTATAAGTTTAGTTTAGTTGATTCTTTTGTATACATTTTGACAGTCATGCCACTTAGTTTAAAATAAAATAAAAAGTTCACTGAATGATTGTAGTGTTTAATCACAGATGTTCTATATTTTTTTTTGGTATAAAAAAGAACTATGTAAGAAAGAAGTTTATTTTGTGAGAAATATTTTTTATTTTTTTTTTAAATTTATTTTTTTTTTTTATTTTTATTTTTTTTTTATAATTTTTTTTTATGGGGGGGAGTATGTGATATATGAATTTGTTATGCCCGCCCCGGGGGGGAGGGGGCCCCCCCCCCTAGTTGGGGGGGTGGAAAGAAAAAAAAAACTGGGTTCCCAGAAAACAAAAACAGAGTTTACACGGCAATCGTCTCTGCGTATTATGTTATATAGGCACCAAATATATAACATTAATGGTTATAGTTTTCATAGTCACCCACGAAGTGTTTCTTATACTAGCAGTAATCCAACGTTAATTGAAATACAGGCTCAACAACATGGTGGTGTTGGTATGTATTCCTCCAATGGTTTGGCATATAACGTTGTCCCAGTACCAAATTTAAATTTAGAATGTTTAGTTTGCAACTACACTACACCCAATATATTAATAGCAGTTATTTATCGGCCACCATCATATCCCATGTCTTTGTTTAAAGAAAATCTTGGCAAATTACTTGATTTTATAGAACATAAAAGCCACACAACTGTCATCATGGGAGATTTCAATGATAACGTTTTAAAGTCTTCAACAATCTGCAAGTTTATAACAGACAGAGGCTTCGTTCAGCACGTGACACAAACCACAACAGAAATGGGCACATTAATTGATCATGTTTATGTCAAAACAACACATTATGATGTAGAAGCAAAAGTGCTTCCAACATACTTCAGTGACCATGAGGGTATTTTATGTTCTTTTCCTAAAAGTTTAAACAATGATCAGAAGTAATTTGACCATTGGTAGGTTTTTACTGTTCAGCTTTGTTTGGCAACTGAGGTGGAAAGAGAATTCACATCCTTGTGGAAACCTTATTTCTACGGAGCCAAATATTGCTGTATTGTATTGTTCTTCAATTTACATGAGTTTTTTTCAAGGGAAAAATTTTTTTTTTTCAAAAATTATAAAAAAAAAAATTCCCCCTAAAAAACACAACTCCCCATACACACAAATAAAAAAAAAAAAAAAAAAAAATCCCCTTTTTTGGTTTAACAAACACACAAACATTCATTTTCTTCCCCCTTTTTTTTTTTTACTGTTAATGTAACAACCATGCTTCAAAACATATGTTGTTGCCAATGCTGGTTTTGCTTTACCATCTACGTAGTATAAAAAAAGCAAAAAGCACTGGTAACGGTACTCCTGGTTTACTGGGATTGGGTTCGATTCCCTACAGTATTATTGTAGCAACTACACAAAATATCATCGGTTTTTATTACATATAAAATGTAAATTATATTTCAAGTAAAGTCAATTCATTTATCTTACCACATGCATGTATTTATGTATGTATGTATGTATGTATTAAAATCAAAATCAGTAAAAACTTAAATATCATATATTCATAAGAATGACAATTCTGGGGTAGTCAAAAAAATCACATGTTTTCCATAATATCCTTAAAATATCCTGTGTTTAACAGATCAAAATATAAACAATATTTATCTATGCTATAGTTGTCAATGGTGCCCCAGAAATATCATTTGCTAACTATTTTCAAAAAATGTTCTGTGTACAACCAAAATATTTTTTTCAACAGGGGGGGGGCCCCTCTCCCCACCCCCAACCACCCCTACAATTTATTGACACAAACACAAAAAAAAAAAAAAAAAAAAAAAAAAAAAAAAAAAAAAAAAAAACAGGGGGAGGAGGTAAAAAAAAAAACACAACAAAAAAATAAAAAAAAAAAAAAAAAAAAAAAAAAAAAAAAAAAAAAAAGTTTTCCTTTTTTTTAGAAAAAAACCCCCAGGGGGTTTTTTTTTTTTTCCGGGTTGTTTTCGCCGCCCCCCAGTTTGGTTCATGTACGTCTTGCGTAGCGGTCCGGGCAGTTCTAGGTGACGTAGAGAGCCATTTTGCCTAGTTTTAAAACCCATATCAGTCGTAAATGTCTGCAACATCTGATGCGCGTGCAACGTATTGTGAGTTTAAGAGCATGTTTAGGCCCTCAAATTATCAATCAATGTAGCATCGGAAGAAGAATAATAATAAACAACATAGAAACAATAGGGCTCTGCACTTCAGAGCAAGCCGGTGGCTTGCTCTTTCGTGCTCGGGCCCTAATGAGGGAATATGTATTAATTCAGATATCAGGTAATACATAAATATTTTGTGGATATATAGGATGTGGCATAGGCATTTCCTAGATTCCCATATCAGTGAGCTCTCTCAATTCCTTTTTATTTGTATGTGAATACCATCATCTGCTTCCAATCTTGTGTTTATAAGGAAGCAACACCCATTTTTTGTTGTATTTTGTTTAGTTTAGTTTTATATCGTTTGGACATTATATATCTTTTTGCATATTTTGACTACTACTGTTATATTTAATTTTGTTATACCATACATCTCCTATATACCCGTCCTTGTTTATGCCAAGTGTCTGGATCTTCCAATTGCCTTTACTGTAAGCAAATTATACTATTGTGGAGCTCAATCAATTTCAAAAGAATATAAAAATAAATTTGTGATTGTGGTTGTCATCTTTCATTCATTTGAAAACCTTCTATTTGAAGGGGATCTGTATGTGTGTATATAGGAATTCAGAGGCCCCTATGTTTGGGGCCATTAAATCAGGTCCGTTCACATTTGTGTCGTAGCAGAATGTTTTATTGCTACTGTTAATAGCAACAGTTTATGCCTTTTCTCTTCATTGCAGATGCCGCTGAAGAACGGTTTTATGTGTGTATGCGCGCACACAAAGATCCATCAAAAGTAAGAATATTGCTCTTAAAGGGAGTTGGTCCCATATATGACTGAGGCAAGCCAGAAGAGAGATGGTAAAGAGAAGGACTTGTGTAAGTGTAATCGAACAGCTCAGTGTGTTTGGCAGTGAGTGGAATGTAGTAATTGGCCAGCCAACGTACAGAGATTATGGCTTGTTAGAAGAGGACAATGTTATGTATGAAGAACTGCAATAATATTTGTTAAGGGAAAGAATGTGTTTGCTAAACCTACACAGCCTTTGTGATGAATAAATCACACTAACTGCACTATTTTGTAATGGTTGATTTTGGCACTCGTGATATTTTCGGGTTAGCACCTGAAATTGGGACACCTGTAGTTGTTTTCAACACAAGCCTCGATGATCTGATGTTTCATATAAATAATCTGAGGAAATCTTTGGATGCACAATGGTATGGCATTAGTTGCATTTCAGTAAAGACAGTTCAAAAAGAAACTGAGGTACAGACTGAAGCAATGTAGACTTTGAAAATGCAGATGAGTGTGACATTAACAGTTCTGTCAGGGTTGAAAGTAATATTGTTGCTGAAGTTCCAGTTGAACTTGTGGATGGCACAAGGGGAACATTTCAGCAGGTTAACGACTTCTTTAAATATGGAGAACTTCAATGTATGGCAATAGCTTTAGTAAGCTTAGCAAAACAAAGTTGATCGAGTGTTAGTTGTTGGGGACCAGATGTAAACGAGCTTACGGGACACTAATAGGATTAGTCACCCATGCAATCTGTCATCTGTAAATCGCTTTGGATAAAAGCGTCTGCTAAATGACTAAATGTAAAAATGTAATGTAAATGTTGTGTGTTACTGATTTGCCAAAAGAGTCCGTCCTTGATGGACAAAGATTTGTGTTTCGGTATGGTGACGTTGATATGGTTGAAGGTGGAAGTCAGAGCGGTGCCTACGTCAGTTTATTAAGTGGACTGGAAAAGATGTTTCCACAGTATGACACGTGTCTTTTGACATTGTGATAGTACATGCGCAGTATTCTCGCGAAATGGAAAGTATGCACTGGTCAACTGCCATGCTCGAAGTGGTACTGGCATGGTTGATGGAAATGGAAGAAGTGTTATTCTATATTTTCCATGTCTTCAAAATTTGTTTCACCATATTTGCAATTTGGCTACCGGGCTCACTGAGAAGCGAAAACCTTTTGAAATAGCTAGTGTCTGTATAAGTGTTCCACTGTAAAACCTGCACAATTGCAAATTCTTTCAGCAGTGACATGTAGACGTTTCTACATGTGTTTCGGTGCTTCACTAAATGTGTTTAGGGAAAAGGTTTCGTGAAGCTTTGGAGCCAGTGACTTGGTTTTGGACAATGGATCTGTTTCACAGCAAAATGTACCAAAATAAAAAAATGCCAGTCGAACAAAGCATTTAAGAGTAACAGACAAAAAGACAAGATATTTGAAATGGACATTGATTTGGAAACTGTGAAAGAGGTGTCAGTAAACCATGCAAGAACCAAGTGTAAGATTTCAGCAAGCAATTGTACTTAAATAAAACAAGAAAAAAATTATGCTATTGAAGTGAATTCAGATGTCAAATTCGTTAGCAAGGTAGTAAGTGAAAACATGTTTAGTCCTATGTCTAGACATTAGATTAGATTCAACTTTATTGTCATTACACATATACAAGTACAGTGTAACGAAATGTAGTAAAAATATTTTGCAGTAGGTGTGTTCTATGAAAATATGACAGTAGGTATATACTATGAACAATATATACAGATGACTATATACTATGAACATTAATGTACAGGTGGATATGAACAGATAATTTAGACTAAAATAGTGCAAGTGACTTAGGTATGCATAAATTATTGACATTAGCTATTAAAGTTGCAGTGCAATAGGTGAGTTAATGCAGTTGTTGAAGTTGATGCAGTTATTAGAGTTACCGTGCAGTTGGTTAGTTAATGCAGTTGTTGAAGTTAAAGTGCAATAGATGAGTAGATGCAGTTAATAGAATTACAGTGCAGTAGATAGGTTAGTGCAGTTATGGAAGTGGTCCATTAGTGCAAATGAGCATTCAGTTAAATATTCCTGGTGTGCAAGTGAGCAGTATAGAGTGCAAATGATGCTGTGTGTGTGTGTAAACAGTCCGGTAGAGCAGATAACATGAAGTACTGGGACCCTTTTTGAAGGATCTTATTGTGGTATTAAACGTGCCTTTACATTTAATATGCTTTAGGATTTCATTATTGTTAACCAACTGTGCATAATATGTTGAAAATATAACCAAGTGTGTGAGTTGAATTTAGCGCTGATACTGTGGGGCTTTTTCCACAGGAAATGGGTATGTGTGTGTGTTAAAATCAGATTACGCACAGAGCATTTTGGAATGTGTGGGGGTCTCGTGTAAATTTGTTACAGATGGATGGTGGTTTGAAAAACAAGGCAGTGAGCTGGTTGGCTGAGACAAGACAAAGGGGAGACGATCTGATTGGACCCCAGCTAAAGAACAGACTCGACGAGAAATACATATATAGCTGTGAGACTGTTTCTCGTGGTCGATTCTGTGTGAGACGTTTTTGTGTCTGAGAATCCACCGAAACAGCTGTTTGTTTGAGACTTCTGATCAATAAATTTCAACGTTTTCTGATCTGGCCTCTCTCCAATTTTTGAACGCGCAGAACATTGTTTTAATGTTCATCAGTTTCAATAAGGAGGTTCAAGCAACAGTAAGTTAAATTATGAACTCTGAGTTGATTTACTCAGTGGATTGAACTGATTGAAACCAGCTGTTCTGAAACAGAAAACTCAGAGTAGCGATTATCTGAGTAAGTTCACCCGAGGTTACGCGTTTCACCATGGCAACGCCACGTGACAAAAAGCGCTCCGTTTATTTCTCGCCAGCAGAATTAGAGGTACTGTTACAAGCGTACAGCGAATATGAACACATTTTTAGAAGGAAGAGCAACACAGCCGCAGCAGCAAAAGAAAGAGAGTCGGCGTGGGAGAAAATAGCTTTACGTGTCAATGCGTACGTTTAATTGCTTAATTGTCAATTTTTATATTAATTATGTTGATACTGTGAAAATGTGTGTATATATATATACATACATATATACCTAAGATTTTTGTCATGTAGGTGCAATCCTTCTGCAATAAAAAGAACATGGCAGCAGCTGAAAATGAAATATAAAAACATCATTCAGTCCGGTGAGTTTAAATGCTCTTGCTAGTAGGATGCTTGACTGGAAAATGTTTGATATATTTCATAAACTGGCCTTGAAAGTTATGAGGATATGAGAACCAAGCACTGTGGCTATAGAAGACAGAAAACTGGCCATTCTTGCACCTGCTCCCCCAAGAAAATCATGGCTGGTTTTCTAAATCCTGTTTGTAAGCACTGGCTTGTATAGTCCTAGAAACCACAACCAATGAAAGTCATTATCGGTTGTAATGGACGCGAGAGAAAATCCTCTCTGCATGTCTTAATTACGGCAATGACATAACTTGGACTATTTAATTTCTACTCAGCAAATAGGAAGGCAGAGGCACGTAAAACTGGGGGGACCTGCACCACCTCCTCTGACGGATGCAGATGAGATGGCCTTGAGCCTCAACACTGGGCGACCAGTGGCTGAGGGAATTCCAGGAGGGAGTTCATCAGAACCTGTCACTCCCCAGGATACAAGTGCTGATATAATATGTAAGAGGCCACCTATCTTGGTTTGTACAGGCCCTTTCTTATAGTTACATTAATTTTACTTAAATACTTTTTCTTTGTCCCAGCATGTTCTGATGGTTGTATTTGCCTTGTGGAGCCTCTTCTCACAACAGAACCCCAGGCAGTTGTAAGTGACCTACCCAATGCAGCAGAATTTAAGGGCAAAGGGCACTTAAAAAGTGAACACTACACCAAATGCTTATCTTCACAGGATGAAGAAACATTGTCTGCTGACACAGAGAGGCCTACAGAGGTAATGTTTATATGATGTATCTCCAAATCACACACTCCACAGTACGCCTCTAGAGTGCTAGTTGGTATGCATGCACAAACTGACAAAGTTGTCTTTCTTTTTTTAACAGAGCATGGCAGAACAGAAGGCTGGTCCATCAAATTCTGACACACAAATGAGCTCAGTTCAGTAATGTTCCGTAAATGCTATTGTTTAAATCTGCAGACTTTAGAATTCCAACATCTAACCTTAGTCTTTGGTTTTTCAGTTGCCAGTTAAGGAGCTATATAAGCTCCATCTCATTAAACAGCTACAAAAGACTGATAAAGAACTTTTGTACTTGGACCGTCAGATCCTAAAAAACGATTTGGAAATTGAACTACTTAGGCACAAACTAGAGGTGGGTGTACAAAGTTATGGAACAGTTTTACAACCTTAAAGGTAACATAACTGTAGCTTTTGTATTTGTAGGTCATAAAGAAGACCAAATGAAATTTTTAATAAATTCCGTTTATTTAACAGTCCTGTGTTTGTGTGGTGTATTAATGTCCAAAGACATTGCGGCATATGAGGTCTCTGACTACCCTTCCATCCTGGAAATCACCAGGGTGTATGAGGTCTTCCTCAGGGTCTTGAATTTGTAGGGCAGGGTGTTGCTCCCCTCTAATAATGGCAATATTATGAAGAACACCACATGCCACAATAATGTCACAAGCCCTTTCAGGGGTCACCCTGAGGTGGCGTAGGCACTGGAAACGTGATTTTAACAGGCCTATGGTCATCTCCACCCGGGCTCTTGTCCTGCTGTGTGCCACATTGAAGTGCAGCTGGGGGCCTGGCTCAGGTTCTGGGTAAGGGGGTTATGAAGGCCGTCTATCTCTCCTGTAAGGTCACATTGGTTTATTGCTTTTCCACAGACAGACAGACAGACAGACAGACAGAACAATGTGTTCAGTGCATATATTCACGTACCTTGGCCCATTCTGTTGCTCACATATGACTCCCGATATATCCGTGAGTCATGAACCGAGCCGGGCCACTTAGCCTCCACATTTGTAATAATGTGTGCAGCATCACATATGATCTTCACAGTGACAAACAAAGACATTAGAGTTACTGTACTTGGACACAGTCTTTGACATTAGGAAACATTAGGCCATGTCAGTGTACCTGCACATTAATGCTGTGGATGGACTTCCGATTTACATAATCAACCTCATTTTCGGAAGGAGCGATGATTGGAATATGGGTGCCATCAATGCACCCAATCACATTGGGAAATCCTAAAGGGTATTTTAATTATTAGCTACTTCCAGAGGTGGCAGCAAGACCACATTAATCAGCCTAATTCTGAAAGAGTTCACCTGCAATCCTGTGAAACTCCTCTTTGATTGCTCTCACAGGTTTGTGGCCAGGAAACTTAACAAAAATTTATAAAAAGTGCTTGAGAGCAAGGCACACTTTTCTTACCGCTCTGCATACAGTTGCCTTGCTAACGTGTTCTGCATCCCCGGTGTGATAAAGAAAGCTTCCATTAGCAAAGAAACGTAAAGCCGTACAAAGAATCTGCTCAGATGTAAGAGCGCGGCCACGACGAGTGAGGTTTGTGGTATAAGGATGAAGCAGAGTGTGGATATATTTAATGGACTGTAAAGAAAACTGGTATCGCTCAAATAAAAAATCCTCCGGATACGATAAAACATCCAAACGGGGCCTCACCATTCTCTCCCGACGTAAATTTAACTCTCTCCGAATTAATGCAGCTTCCTCATTTACGGGTTCCTGAATAAACGGACATGCCATTTTAATGTCTGTGTTACGAACTCGTGCGCGATTAATTAAAACAAACGGCAAAGGCAATTTCAACACCGCTCGCGTTTCTAAAAGGGGCGGAGATTGTAACAAACCTCGGGTTAGTGGAATAAAACCTGCTCCCGACCAGGTTAGGTTCACAGAGTAGGTTACTATGGTTACTCACTCAAAGTATAAGATATCTCGATTTCTGAAACGGGCTTGACTTACCCTGCGGTCGCGGGTTTGATATACCTCTGGTTCTGAAACTGAAAACCCAGAGTATCCAGTTTTCTGGGGTTAACTAACACTGAGTTTGCACTTACTGAAACGGGTCCCTGGTGTGTACAGTTCAGTCATACATGGCAGCCCTGTAGTGCAATGTAAACAATGTTATAGCAGCGATGAAGTTAGGTAAGAGAGGTAGTGGAATCAGTGGGGGGCAAAGTTCAACAATGAAACAGCTCTGGGAAAAAAGCTGTTTCTTAGTCTGCTGGTTCTTGTCCGGAGGCACCGGAAGCGCCTACCGGAAGGCAGGAGAGTAAACAGTCTATGAGCTGGGTGAAAGGAGTCCTTGAGAATGCTGCGAGCTCGATGCAGACAGCGTTTCTTCTGGATGTCCTCAATGGCAGAAAGTGTAGTCCCTGTGATGCGCTGGGCTGTTTTCACCACCCGCTGCAGTGCCTTGCGCTCAGCAACAGAACAGTTCCCGTACCAGACTGTGACACAGTTGGTCAGGATGCTCTCTATCGTGCAGCGATAGAAGTTCACCAGGATAGTTGAAGACAGTTGGTTCTTCTTCAGTGTCCTCAGAAAGAAGAGACGCTGGTGAGCCTTCTTGACCAGGCATGAGGTGTAGGTGGTCCAGGACAGGTCCTCCGAAATGTGAGTCCCCAGGAACTTAAAACTGGAAACACGTTCAACAGCCATCCCATTAATGTGGATGGGGTCGTGTGTGCCTCCTTTCGCTTTCCTGAAGTCCACAATGATCTTTGTCTTGGAGGTGTTAAGGAGCAGGTTGTTGTCGGAGCACCATGTGGCCAGGTGCCGGACCTCATCCCTGTATGCAGTCTCATCGTTGTTGCTGATGAGACCAATCACTGTTGTATCGTCTGCAAACTTGATGAAGGAGTTAGATCTGTTCACAAGCCTGCAGTCGAGTGTGAAAAGGGAGTAGAGAAAGGGGCTCAGTATGCAGCCCTGTGGTACACCAGTGTTGAGGGTGGTGGTGGTGGAGCAGATGGGGCTTAACCTAACAAGTTGAGGCCTGTTCGTCAGGAAGTCCATAATCCAGTTGCAGGTAGGGTTGTTGATGCCTAGGTTTCCAAGTTTGACGATTAGCTTGGAAGGGATGACTGTATTGAAAGCAGAACTGAAGTCTACGAACAGCATACGTGCATAAGTGTCCAGATGTGTGAGCACAGAGTGCAGCGCCATGGACACTGCATCATCTGTGCTCCTATTGTTGCGATAGGCAAATTGGTATGGGTCCAGTGTGGGTGGTAGAGAGTCCTTTATGTGTGCCAGGACCAGCCGCTCAAAGCACTTCATGACAATGGGTGTGAATGCTACAGGGCGGTAGTCGTTTAGGCACGTCGGGTTAGAATGTTTTGGAATGGGCACAATGGAGGTGGATTTAAAACATGCTGGAACCACTGCTTGGGCGAGTGAAGATGTCTGTGAAGACCCCAGCAAGCTGCTCTGAACATGCCCAGAGTACGCGGCCAGGGATGCCATCTGGCCCAGCAGCCTTGCGCGCGTTGATCCAACTTAGTGCATTGTGAACATCAGTGGAGTTAAGTGTGATGATTGGGTGGTCAGCAGAGGGTGTGAGCTTGGTAGCTGTTTCCTTATTGTCTCTCTCAAAGCGAGCATAAGTCATTAAGCTCGTTCAGGAAGACAGCATCTGCGGCTATGGGGGTGGAGTGGTTGGGTTTGTAATCACTGATGGCCTGGATGCCCTGCCACATGCGTCGAGGGTCAGAATTGTAAAAATGCTCCTCTAGCTTCAGCTTGTAGCAGTGCTTGGCCTTTTTGATGCCCCTCTTCAGATTTGCCCTAGAAGTACTATGGGCCTGTGCATCATCCGATCGGAAGGCAGTGTTACGTGCTTTCAACATGAGGCGCACTTCCTTGTTCATCCATGGCTTCTGATTAGGGTACATGGTGATCTGCTTCTGGGTTGTGACACTATCAATGGTGGAATTTATGTAGTCCAATACAGAAGAGGTGTAACTGTTGATGTCGGTGTGAGAGTCACTGGTGGCCTGAGAAGCAAACAGACTCCAGTGTGTGTGGAGAAACCTTTCCTGGAGTGTAAAGTCTGCCCCCGCAGGCCACACCTTGATGGTCTTCACTGATGGCTTCACACGATTAAGGAGATTAACGTACTTGGGGGTGAGGAACAAAGAAAGGTGATCAGATTGACCCAGGTGGGGGGGTCGCGGCGTAGGCTTCAGCCATGTTTGTGTAGACATGATCCAAAGTTTTGTTTCCTCTTGTGTGGCAGGAAACATGCTGGTGGAATTTAGGGAGCACTGTCTTTAAGGTCGAGTGATTAAAATCTCCCTCAACAATAAATGCAGCCTCCGGGTGAGCAGTCTGTTGTTTACTGATGACTGCATGAAGTTCTTTCATAGCAAGCTTGGCATCAGCATCCGGTGGAATATAAACTGCCGTTATAATGGTGGAAGTGAATTCCCGTGGCAGATAAAACGGTCTACATTTAACCACGAGAAACTCAAGGTTAGCCGAGCAGTGTCTCCCGACAATCACAGAGTTCGTGCACCAAGTTTTGTTGATGTAAATGCACAATCCACCTCCTCTTGTCTTACCGGATTCCTCTGCCGTTCTATCCGCCCGGTGTGTGTTTTAGCCCGCTAACTCAATAGCGTTGTCCGGTATAGCGCTGTGTAGCCATGTTTCCATGAAGATTATGACATTGCAGTTCAAAAGTCTTTTGCTGTTGATGATGCGGAGTCTAATCTCGTCCATTTTTTTCACTAATGATCGAACATTAGCAAGGAAAATGCTGGGCAAAGAGAGCCGGTGTGGTGTTAGCTTTAGCCTAGCTCTTAGCCCTCCGCGCTTCCCCCGCCTTTGTTTACGATCTTGACGCGCCGACGAGCACTTCCGCCCGGCCGTGTGAGGTGTGTAGCATCGGATGTTCTGACGATCTCAGGGACGAGTTGAATGTTGCTTATACAACTTCCGGACATGCGTAAACTGATATCCAAAAGCTCCTGCCGGGTGTACGATGTAAATGCACAACTGTTCTGGACGAACAGACCAGAGATGAGCAAGAAATACATTATAAATGCTAAAACTGGAGAGAAGCTGAGCCTCGCGATGTTCACGCGCCGCCATCTTGGTCATGGCGGCGCACGAACATACGTGTCAAAATGTGTGCATTACAGGTGGAGTTTGTAAAACCAGATTTTCCAGTATTCACACGTGTTGGAATTTTAGGAGTTCCATGAAAAAATGACAGTATAGAAGCTGACGGGAATTGTTTCTTCCGCGCTATCTCTCAAACTTTGAGTGGTACACAAAAGTATCATAGAAAAATAAGATTTGCTGTTGTGCAACAGCTGGAAGAGAATAGTGAAAAATATCATAATTTGGGAAGGTTTGAATTCTTCAGTGTCCGACTATGTGATATGTTAATAACTGGGCAACAGAAGTTGAGATACAAAATACAGCAGATTATTTGGGAATCGATGCATTTACCTTTTATGATGGCCACTGGTTAAAATACAGTAGCAATGGTAAGCGTGTGTCAAAAGACGGCATTTACTGAGGAAACCATTATCAAACGAAACTATCTACTTGCTTTGGGTACTGCAAAACCACTGCATCTTTTCATGGGGACAATATTAGATCAAACATTAACAAAGAAAATATCACTTTAGCATTGGAAGACAAGGAACAGCTTATTGAGGTGCAACTGCAGTTTGGGGCAAAACAGCAGCATCATCGTGTATTAAATACAACTCAAAATGATACATGTGCTGTATGTTAACGGATTCTGATATAGAAGTTGTCGGTGATTTTAATGTGGAAGTTGTGGAAAATGAACATCCAATGACATTTATATAAAGTACTTGCAATTTCTGTAGATAGAGGACTTTATGCAATACATTTAAATTGGATTTACTGCAAGAAAATATACCTGTACCCACTGTTTATGTGTCTTTAGGTGTTGTTTGCAAGACTGATAAAGTTGTAAAAGATGGAAATTATTTTTTCAGAGCAGTGGCACTACTGATTTTCCCTGGTTGTCAAAAGAGTCATCGGAAGAAAAGACTAGCTGTAGTCAAATATATGGAATGTCACAGTGAAGACATGTGAAGCAGAATACGTTTCAAAGTCACAGATGAAATATGTTGGACACTGTGCTTCAGACATAGACATTCAAGGTACAGCGAATGCTTTAGGAGTGGACAAATTTATTTGAAATGGTGGCAAAGGGGTCAAATACAGTTGCATGGGTACAGGGCTGACAAGTGAGGGTGTTTACCTAAAACAATGTGAAAATTTTTATTTTGAGCCTGTCATATGTGTCCAACAAGTTCATGAGAGTTTGCTTTGATTTGTGTAAAGTGGGTATTCTCCCACTGTACACAAGTAGAGAGAATTCAAAAAGACACACAGACAGGACTGCACATTTTTTCTATTTCAAATAGCAAGAATTGTTTATCTAAATATTCAAGGAAAAAAGTCCGTCCAGATAAACACTAAAAATCAGGATGTGTTCATAGGGAAATGAAAAAGAACGTTGCACAGGGAAAAGTAAAGGACATTAGTACAAGAAAGTATCACGAAAACCATGAGCATAAGACACATTTTAAAGCAGGTCAGAAATGTAAAAGGTAACAGCAGATTAAAGTGAAAGCAGAACAGTTTGATTTGGTTATGCAGCAGTTTTTGGATTTAGTAAATGATGGGCCAGATTTTGTGTGTTGTGTTTGCCAATGATTGTTGTTTAAGCATCAGGTTTTAAATTGTAATATGGATTATTATTGCCAAAAAGCAATATCTTCCATTGCAGGTAAAGGTATAACTGAGGAATATTTACACAAATGCAATGAAACCTGTGTAATGCCATGTCGGTGGCCAGATACAACGAGAGGCGAGCTGTGGATTTGTTACACGTGCCATTATAAGATTAATAAAGGTCAAATGCCTGCTGAATGTATAACAAACAATTTGAGAGTTGATTCAATTCCACCAGAATTGGCGTGTTTGAATATCTTAGAACAACATTTGATTGCTTTACATACACAGTTTATGATTAAAATGTTAGCATTACCTAAAAGGGGACAAAATTGAGTACATGAACATGTAACGTGTTCGTGCAGACTTCTAATTTATTGCCTTTTTCTAGTATGCAAGGTTCTTTGTTGCCTGTAAAAAGCGAAAATTAACTTATAAACATCAGTTTGTTGACAGTATGCGTATAAGACAAGCATTGAAATGTTTAAAGATGTAGAATTTAATGAGGTTTGGCTAAATGAGTTTTGTAGAGGAGGCAGTGAGGTTTTAGGAAAGGAGAGTGATGCATGTGCTGAACATAGTGAAGCATCTGTAGATGTTGGTAAAGATGAGCTTTTGCATGACAGACAGCAACATTGCATGTATCAAGACACATGTCTCATGCCTGTTGACATTGGTCATGAAGCATTAGATCAGTATTTTGATAATAGATTGAATGTGGCACCAGCAGAAGGAAATAATCAACAAATAAACAATAATTAAAATTGTTTTCTGATCTCGTAATTGAAACCAAATGCTTCCCAGTTTTATTTCCTCTGGGATGTAATGCATATGAAAGTCGAGACAACCGATTGACATTGTCAAGGTATTTTAATAATCAGATTTTACATGCTGATGGAAGGTTTGCACAAAATGCAGAATATATATTTTTGTTGCACAGTACATATCTGAAATTGAAGAGGTTGTGTCAAATGTATCGATTGTATTGCGCAAAGGAAAAGGAGGATGGGTGTCTCAAAAAGTTGATGAAAATGTATTGAACAATGAGGAATCTTTGAGAAAACTGTTGGAATTTGATGATGGGTATCTGTGAGAATCCAGAATTCTCTGTGTCCCAGCTGTTCCAACATGCAAGGACAGATATTTACATTTAGACATTTAGCAGATGCTTTAATCCAAAGCGATTTACAGATGAGGAAACATTGGAAGCAATTATAACAACATAGGCAACAAAATACATAAGTGCATCAAAACTAGTCCATTAAAGCCTAGCACAGTATAGAAAGCTAAGAATAGGGAGGTTAGTGTTTTTTTTATTACTTTTTTAATAAGAAGAAAGGGAAAAGAATTAGGATAAATCAATCAGCGAGGTGTTGACGGAAGAGAAGCGTTTTCAGGCGTTTTTTAAAGATGGCAACAGAGTCTGGTGATCTTGTAGCAGCAGGTAGATCATTCCACCAATGTGGAACAGATCCAGAGAAGGTACGTGAGAGTGACTTTTTTTCCTTTTTGGGATGGTACCACTAGTCGTTTTGTTCTTCTGCAGACCGCAGGGATCTGGCAGGAACATCGATCTGCATTAGCAAGTGGAGATACGATGGTGCAGATCCGGTGTTGGTCTTGTAGGCCAGGAGCATAGCTTTGAACTTTATGCGGGTGGCAACAGGGAGCCTGTGTAACCTGATGAAGAGCTGAGTTACATGCACTCTCTTCGGTTCGTTGAAGATCACTCTTGCCACCGCATTCTGGATCATCTGGAGAGGTTTGATTGTGCAAGCAGCCAGAAGCGCATTGCAATAATCCAGTTTGGACAAGACAAGAGCCTGGACTAGGACTTGCGTAGAGTGCTCTGATAGGAAAGGTCTAATTTTCCTAATGTTGTATAGGATGAATCTACAGGACCGGGTAGTGCTGGCAACATGACTTGTGAGGTGAAGCCGATCATCGATTACCACCCCCAGGTTTCTCAATGTGCTGAACTATGTAATAGGTGATGAGCCTAGTTGAATGGCAAGGCTGTGGTGAATCTTTGGGTTGGCTGGGATCACAAGCAGTTCCGTTTTTGCAAGGTTCAGCTGCAGGTGATGATCCTTCATCCAAAGTGAGATGTCACTCAGGCATGCCGCGATGCGAGCAGAGACCGTCGGATCGTCCGGTTGTGTGTCATCCGCATAGCAGTGATAGAAGCCATGCTTCTGAATGACTGAGCCGAAGGTTTTGTCATGTAAATGGAGAAGAGTAGCGGTCCAAGCACTGAGCCCTGTGGCACCCCCGTGTTGAGCTGTTGGGACGAGGAGACCTCATCTCTCCAGGATACTCTGAATGACCTACCCGAGAGGTAGGACTCGAACCATTGCAAAGCCATTCCAGAGACACCCATAGCACTGAGAGAAGCCAGCAGGATGTGATGATTCACAGTGTCAAAAGCAGCAGACAGATCCAGTAGGATGAGCACAGATGACATGGATGATGCTTTTGCCAGTCTTAGGGCTTCGACGACAGAGCAGTGCAGTCTCTGTGGAATGACCGGTCTTGAAACCAGACTGATTGCTGTCCAGGAGGTTGTTTCGCATGAGAAAGGTGGAGAGCTGGTTGAACACGACTCGCTTCAGAGCATTGGCAATGAAGGGAAATGGGCTCTATTTTTCTAGCAGTGTAGGGTCGAGGGTGGGTTTCTTCACTTGCAGTGTGATGCAGGCCTCTTTGAACGCTGTGGGAAATGTCCCAGTGGTGAGCGAGTTGATGATGTGGGTCAGAGCAGGCACAACCAGTGGAGAGATGGCCTGGAGGAGATGGGTGGTAATGAGATCAAGTGGGCAGGTGGTAGGGTGGTTGAAACCAATGACCTTGGAAACATCAGCTTCAGACAGAAGAGAAAGGGCAGGTTCGACAGGTAGTGGCATAGAAAACTGGCTGCTGATGGCGGTAGTTTTCTTTACGAAGAACGATGCAAAATCAGCAACTGTTAACTCCGATGAAGGTGCGGGAGCAGGCGGACAGAGGAAAGCAGAGAAGGTTTTGAAGAGCGTGCGAGAGTCCGGAGAGTTGCAGATCTTCGAGTGGTAGTAATCAGTTTTTGCAGAGGTGACATCAACAGAGAAAGTAGAGACTGGTAGAGAGAGAGGTCAGCAAGGTGACTTGCACCATTTTCTCTCAGCTGACCGGAGGTTGGCGAAACAGACGCTTGCTTGATCATTATGACACAGATGATGATCAGCCTATTGCACCAAAAAAGGACAGTTTGCCACAAGCCCCTGAAATACAGCAGCAACCTAAAAGGGTTTGGTCATCATCCGATCTACCACCAAGTATTTATGGACCAAGACAACCTCAAAGGTCCCCACTGTGTCTTGCACAGTTCCCAGAAACACCAGGACCAACATTTTTAGACATGAGTCCTTCTTATGAATGGCAAGAGAGAACTCTTGGCTCATCATTACGGCAGGCAATTGATATGTCTGAACAGACACCCAAGCTGCCATATCACCGTAATGACCAACTGTACTGTGCTAGAACAGCACATCACTGGTCATCAGAGTGAGACAATGTTACAGATCCCCAAGCAGGCAGTGGAATCAGTGTCGCATCACTCCTTGACGCCCAGACACAGTGCCTCCAAGGCACTGATCCATTCCAGAGAAGTAATTTTTGTTTTCCTATTCATAATGACTGTTAGTATAAGCCTGATGGCATATGAGGGAAGTTGTGTTAACCATATAATTTCGGCATTTTTAGTTTTAGCACTTCATGATGTCCTAACGAAATTGGAAATTGTTATGGAGGAGCAGAGGAACCTTTTAAGACTGGTTCAAGATCTCAAACAGAACATGAGGGAGATTACGGAGGGTGAAAACTTGACTCCAAAAAGATTTCCGATTTAAGATCATTAACTTCCATGGAAAGTGATCTTCGATCCTCTTCGGCAGTAAGACGAAAGGTGGTAGGTCACATTAATGGTTATGCATGGTGCCCTAATGCCTTATCACATAACTGTTTCTAATTAATGTTATAAATAAAGTGTATGTTCTTCATATAATCTAAAGCAAATGGATCTAAACACTTAGTTTCTACATTTCAGGTACTTGAACTTGGATTGCTTGGTGGAGTGGAATTGAAGCAGACAATTAAAAATGATCTTGCCAAAACTGGAGAGGTATAAACGGGAAAATGCCATTTCAAAGTTTAGAGCTTAAGTGTTGTGATTGGTAAGTCTTTGAATACATGGACCACGGAACGCATCTGAACAAGGCGGGGCCATAATTTCAAATCATGAGGAGGGGTGGGGGCACATATGCATTGAAACAGACAATATTACTGATGTATTGAATAACGTTGTGGAGCACTTTATTTTATTCCGACACCACACAGTCACATCTCCAGTGCACACATGATGAACACGCACACATGCTTCCTCAGATTAACCCCTCTGATGTAGCAAACAACAAAGTACATCCAGTCCAGTGGACCACAACTCATCTTGCTGCCTTGAATAAATCAACATCATAGTCATTATCATCACAAGTCATCAATCAGATTTATGTGCAGAGCCGCACACACACACACACACACACACACACACACACACACACCTAACAAAACATGCGCAGCTGCGCAGTTAAATGAAAAGTAATCAACACAACAGGACTACGCCTACTTCAGCCACACCACAGAAAATGACATGTAGGTCATTTAAAAAAAACTGACTTACGTTAGTGGTCCTTGAACTTCCCCGAAGACCAGTCTGCGTCGCTCATTTTGCTGGATGAATTCCTTTGCAACAGCAGTCATGTCCACTTGTGCCATCCCGGTGTATGTGGCTGCACATCAAGTCATTAAGTCGTCTCTGTGTCATAGTTGAACGCAGGTGTGTTTTGATACGGTGAAGTGTTGAAAGATCTTTCAGCTGAGGCTGTAGTGACTGGAATCGTGAAAAGTTTTAACAGTTTGTGCACTTCCGATTGCAGTTCTTTGGCCACAGGGATAGCATTCATTGCTTCACTTTTAAGCCTTACTGATGTTTTTTCAGACTTGGTTTGAATCCCTGATGTCTTTATGGTGTCTGGCAACATGCTCAACTGTGCACGCAGACTGTCGAAGTCAAAATCATCTGCGTATAAGGAAGTTACAGAGGACGGGAGCGTCATCTGTTTGCCAGAGGCCGCTGCGACAAGCAGCTTTTCCATGTCGATCACAACCCCGAAGTCACTCTGATCAAAACCATTCGGTTGTATGGAAAACCAGATAAGCAAGTCGCAGACCGAAATAGGTGCTGAAATTTTCATGCATGGCCAAAATAACTCCAGCTTTCCGAGCGCATTCATTATGGGATTCTTCTGAAAACTCTTCCATCGCAGTGGCGAGCACAGAGTAGTTGTCAATAACTGACTTTAAAGCGCCGGTTCTCACTGTCCATCGTGTTGGACAAAGGGTTCGCAGGTTTTGTGTCGGGTTTCATTTCGTTTTTAGTGACTGAAATGCATGGTTTCGTTTAGGAGATTGCTTAATCACGTGTGTCACATCATGCACAATATCCAATGCATCTCGAATCACTTTGCATTTTTTCCCAGCGTCTTGGAGGCATAAGTTTAGGCAGTGTGCCAAACAATGCAACAAATATAGCTGCAGGATTTTGCACTTTAAAGCTCGCAGCGACTCCCTTCAAGTGACCTGACATGTTGGCAGTGCCGTCGTAAGCCTGCCCTCAGCACAACTCAGGCAATATATTGCACAGTCTCAAAATGTCATTTAGCACAGTGAAAATTGTGTGTGCATCTGTTTTCTGTAAATCAAAAAGACCCAAAAAATCTTCATGCACTGTGTATGTGTAATCCACCCAGCGAAGTACAGTCACAAGCTGTTCTTTGTTAGCAATGTCTCTGGTTTCATCCGTGAGTATCGCATAGTATCCATCTCGAATAGGTGACAAAACATTTTCATTTCATTTGAAACTCGGTATCCAGCTGTGTGGCCACGCTGGGCTGCTGTGACACAAACACCTGAAATTGAGCCACACACTCTCTGTGATGTTTGCTTCTGGTATGCTCTTTAAATGTTGGTATAGCATTTTTCCAGTATTGAAAACCGTGAATGGTGAAAGGAGGCTGTTTTTGTTAATCCCCAGGCCTTTGCTTGTACAGCAGCGACACTGCGTGCAGTAAAGTTTCCCGCTCGTTTCACACAATGTCAGCCAGTTAAAATCTTTAAGCCACTGATATTGAACTGACCTTGCTCGTTGTAAAGCCCCAGTCCCCTGTACCTTTTTGGGCTTCAACAGCACAGCAGGGTCGTGAGGTTGATTGGGTCTTGTGAGAAATGTTGCTCATTTTTTGGCCTGTTTATTAGTAAAAAATCGGATATTGACTTCTGTCTCTTCATTGTCGCAGCCTGGTAATGCCGCCAGTGCAGGTGCAACAGGTGCACACCCGCCGCGACGCTCACACATGACAGGCGTAGTAACTACGTTGACGATAAACAATGCACACTAATTTCAAATAAGTTTTTTTATCGGCAGCAGTTGGGGAGAGTGAGTGAAGCTGTGTGGTGACTAGTATTGTTTGGCTCAAAAAAACACTGATACAACTTAGGTTATTATTCATATCAGAAAGCGGAACGCTTCAGTTTAAATACAAATTTCACATTGGTATTACATCCTAATCATGACAAACTATATATCTTTGGAAAGGTCTAAGCCTTTAGAATACACATCTGACCAGTATTTGACAACAAAAATTATGTAGATGCAGTTATTGATTCATTTATCACAGGAATGTGCCTAAAAATTATTATGCGCTGCTTGGTGTCACTGTTCCACCAGTGGAACACTGAGGTTTATTTCAATATTTTGCAGTAAAATTCCATCCTAATCATGAAAAACTATATATCTTTGGAAAGCTCTAAGCCTCTAGAATACAAATATGACACGTATTTGACTATATATATTATATAGCTGCAATAATTGATTCATTTATAACAGGAATGTGCCTAAAAATTATTATGTGCTGCTTGGTGTCACTGTTCCACCAGTGGAACACTGAGGTTTATTTCAATATTTTGCAGTAAAATTCCATCCTAATCATGACAAACTATATATCTTTGGAAAGGTCTAAGCCTCTAGAATACAAATCTTACCAGTGTTTGTCAATATAAATTATGTACCTGCAGTAATTGATTCATTTATGACAGGAGTATGCATACAAAATATATGCTACTAAATGTCAATGTACCACCAGTTGAACACTGAATTTTATTTCAATATTTTGCAATAAAATTCCATCCTAATCATGATCTTTGGAAAAGTCTAAGCATCTATAATACAGACCAATTCATTTATGACAAGAAATGTGCATCTAAAATATATATATATAAAACAGGGGCGTGACCTTTTTTTCGGAAATAATGTAATCTGTATTTGTATAAATGAAAATAAAATTGTAATAATTAGTATCATTTATTTTTTCACATTTAATTTTTCTATTATTGGTTTGCTTAACATTTTAACGTTCTGCAATTTTAAAAGTTTTTTCCTACAACTCCTTTTATTATGTCACATGGTTTCTTTTTTTTATGCACTACACATTTGTTGGTTGATTTAATTTATTACACTGGCCATTTACACTTATGTTTGAGGTTTTGACTACCCTTAACATTTTTTATCTAAATGACATCCTTGTCCTTGACATTAAAAACAAGGTAATTAAAAAGTAACATGTTTCTAGTTTTTATTCTTGGATTTTGCCGTTGTTGTTTATTCATTGCACTCTCCATTTACACTTTGTTTAACGTTTTGATTTGTAAGTACCCACTTAAATTTTTGGTGGTTTTCTTTGATTTGCACTTTACTCGATTCATTTTTATCCTTTACTTCGCCATAAAATAATGCAATACAGTAAAAACTCTTATTTTCCCTATTATTTTTTTTCTGTATCTAGAGATCTGTAATATCTTACCTCTGTGTTAATAAAACACTGCATTTTCAGAGTTTGTGGTTTGAATATTTATTTTTGGATTTAATATTAACTAAGGGTGCATGCAGGCTGAGTTTTAATATTAGTCAAGTTAAGGCCGTTTGACTGTTTTGTGTAAGTTTGTAAGTTAAAATAAACTAGAACTGCCTGCAGTGTACTGGAGTTTAAAGGCTCAGAGTTACACACTTTAAAATACAGACTTTAGAACAAAATAAATCAAAAAGCGCCTTGTGTTTTGTGTATACCATAAAACCATAAACACATACAATCAAGCTTATCACTTTCAACAGTATTTTATGAAATTGTGGAGAGTTCTGTAAAATAACACCAGAATTTCTATTTTACACGTCTGTACCTTTTCCCTTATTTGCAGACAATTGCTGGAATCAAGTGAAGCTATCAGCAGGTTCCTGGAGGACACAGGGGCAGAGAAATACACATTGAAACTTAGACACCTTTATTTCCGTGTTTCTCATAGGACTGACAACACTTACAGTCATGATTATCCCTTTCATCTGGAGGGGTTTCCCGGAATATGACTCAAATTTAGTATTTACACCACTGTTTGGATACGGTGTTCATTTAAAATTGGGTATGCCAAATTCATGACAAGCATTCATCGCAGACGACTTTGAAAAAGGGATTAAACTGAATCCTGATGAGATAAAGTCTCAATCCAGCACGTCGCTTAATCAATAAGCTATTGCTTAATAGTTTGTCAGGTAGATTTTCAATGAGGGAAAACCTACCTACCACAGTTACTTTCAGACCCTGAGGAGTTTGCCCAGCATATTTTTGGCATCAGACACTGATGAACATTAAAACAATGTTATGCGTGTTCAAAATTGGAGAGAGGCCAGTTAAGAAAATATTGAAATTTATTGATCAGAAGATTAAAAAATACAACAGCTGCTGGGTGGGTTTCTCAGACGCAAAGTCTTACACAAAGAACCGACACCCAGAAAAACAGTTTCACAGCTTTTTATAATATTTCACGACGGGTCTCTTCTCCAGTTGGGGATCAGAACTCATCCAATCAGCTTTCTCTTCTTTGTCCTGTCTCAGCCAACCAGGTCACACTGCTTTGCTCTCGAATCATCTGCAACACATTATATAGAGGCCCCCACAATCCACCACATACCATGGGGCTCCCTGTGTAATCTCATCTTTACACACACACACACACACATACAGTTTCCTGTGGAAAATACCCTCAAAATCAGCCCCTAGTTCTTGGTTACACTGGTTATATTTTCAACATATTATGCACAGTTAGTAATCAATAATGAAATCATAAAGCATATTAAATGTAAAATCACGTTTAAACCACAATAAAAATCACAATAAAAATCCTTCAGTCCCTCTCTTGACCACTGAAAGTGGTCACAAATCATCACAATCATCGTTATCCTCCTCATCTAGGAAGTGGTCGCCAGACAATAGAGGCATGGTATATTTGGGAGGGGTTAGGTCTGTCTTTTCTATTGCCGCTAATATCAATCGGTTACATAGTGATCTGATACAGGGAATACAACAGCATCCACATGAGACCAAAATACCTACAAATACAGCTATTGATACCACAATCGACATTATTACTGATTTCCATTTGCCTAGGGCCTTGTCTAGCCAATCTCCAATAGGATTATTTACTCCTGAATGTTCCTTCATTTCGATAGACAAAGTTTTCAATCCTTCCAATGCCCTTGTCACTGATCCATCTGGTGCTGTATTATTAGGAATATAAGTACAGCAAAGATCACCAAACATAAGACATACTCCTTCCTTCTCTGCCAACAGCATGTCCAGAGCCATACGGTTCTGTATAGCCATCAGTGAAGTTGGTGCGAGTTGCTCCGCTAAACCATCTACTGCATCCCTTGTCATTTTCGCTAACCTCATCACATTATAATGCACATAATTAATCCTATCTGCATTCTTGTTTGGGGTGACTGGAAAAAGAGCAGCTATTATTGGTATATTCTCAAAACCTGCTGCCACTTGGTTCGCTAGCTTATATTCATTTGGTACACCTCGTGGAATTCCTATCGCATCGATATACGTGGGACTATTCAATGACAAATCTACACTTGAACCTATTGCTCTCTTTGTAATGATGTGTCTCCTACGTCTTCTAGTCAATGTTGCTGAATTCACTGTTTCCGTTCTGACTGCTCTGTCTCCTATCAGAGTTATTGGGGCTCCCAGTCTTACCAAAGCACACACTCCCTTTGCCTGCTCAGGTATCCTAGTAAACAATCTTCGATCTCCACAATAATAATAATACAAACCTGCCCTAGCCCACGTACCTATTTTAGTCCCATTATCTACTATTATCTGATCACACCACTCCTTATTTATCTCCCCCAGGTTGCTGGTTGGTGATAGACGTTTAATATCATAGCAAGTATAATTTGCTTTCTTTGGTGTAAATGGACCTGCCCGTGAAAGATTGGTTATTGGTGGAAATATTGCTGCTAGTGTGGTAAAATTTTTTGGACTGGCCATCTGTGTCAATGCCAACATACACTCATAGCCCCACGTATCGTTTTGATACAACGGGCTGGTTCAAAATATAAATGGGGTCTTGCATTAGCACATCCTACACAATCATCTAAGCTCTGTTCTCTGGCTGTGGTTCTGTGGCTCTTTCTATCATATCTTCTGGTTTTAACATGGTGTAATCTATTTCTACTACTCCATTCTTTTGTCCTACCGATAATGGCTCAGCTACTGTCCCATTTCTTTCCTCCTCATGTGAACTGTCCACAACAAATTGTATTACTGCTTTTCTATCTGTTCCTTGCATGTGCACCCCCATTATAAGGAAAAACTCCCCTGTATAATTGGCTGATCCCGTTCTGGTCGATATTGAAAGGGTGAGTGGATTTTGGCTTGCACTGTAATCTCTTTGCATTTTAAAATCAAATTTTGCCAAGGTACACACTAAAAAATGCTGGGTTATTTAATCTACCCAACCGCTGGGTTATGAAATGGTTTACCCATTATGGGTTATTTATATCAACATTTGGGTTTTATTAATATAATATTGGGTTATTTTGTGCAACTCATGCGTTGAGTTAAAATCAATCAACCCAACATACATCGGTTGACCCAGCACTTGGGTTGTTTGTGCTTCGAACGTCATCACATCGTCTCCAGAGTCCACACACCGAGTGCTCGTCACAGTAGAAAACCTGACTGATCATCCAGCGAGGCAAATAAATTATAAAAGGTATGTGTAACTTATACTATTCACATTGTCTGTGTTGCGTTACCTGTTAAAGTAGTATCTTTATATTGTCGAGGCTTTGGTTTGGCTAACAACATAGCCATTTAGCCGTTATCATGGATAGCCTAACGTTACAGCTTATCCGTTTGCTCTGAATTATATTAATGAATTAATTAAACAAGTTCATAATGCCCATGGGGATGTTTATTGAGCTCACCAGTCTAATTTGCCAGCTAGTTTCAAGCTAGCCAGGTGATTAGGCAGTTAACTAGTTTACTAGCCAACATGCTCTCAGTTAGTTGCTTTGCTAGCTATATTATTTTAACTAACATAAATGAGCGCGCTTTTTTACTGAAGCTTTTCATGTGAAGGCATAACACAGTGTTTGACTGATTAAAGTATGTAAAAAACGGTGAGATAACCTGATATGTCTGACTTAATGCATTTATGTGCATTTATTTAAGTAACGTTAATGTAGTTAACGTAATTTGACCGACAATAGATAAGAACAAATTCTTATTTAAAATGGCGGCCTGGCAAACGACAAGGGCCACTTGAGTGAGGGGTTAAGAAATATAAAATAAAAAGTTTGGGAACCACTGCTGTAGCCACAAATATTCTTGTGAAGTAAAAACATAGACAATATACATGCATGCAATTTGTCATATGAATTGTATAAGGAGAAAGGGAGGATTGTTTTCTCTATATTTTGTGATGCTAAATAAAATGGCTGTTATCTTCACATTGGGTTACATTTTGCTGCTAGTCTGCATTGCTTTTGCATAGTGACATCTGAATAGTTAATACAATAGCAATTGTATTTTTGCTTAAGCTCTTTTTGTGTTTGTTTCAGATCAATGGACAGCTTTGTCATTAACATTTTGACAGAGTGGCAGCTGACAGACCTTGTCGACAAATTTAAAGGTAAGAAATATTTGTTTTCCCATCCACAGCATATCAAGTCTGCATTGCTACTCAAGCCCTACACAATACAGCTCACTCCTCCTAGAAACGCTTCTGTGCTGTTTGATGCCCAATGTTATGCACTAAGCAGCAGGAACAATAATTGATCTACTGAGGACAGACAGACGTACAGACAAACCCTGTTCTAACCGTAGCCCACGCTGTCAAAGTCAAACATGCCTCATCTCTATTCATTAAAGATTTTGATTTCTTGGCAGGAAATATGGTACACCCCAGGACGGAGCCACCGGCCAGCCACTGGATTCCTGGAGGAAAGGCTGCTGAACGTCAGAAAGCGGCTGAGATCAACCAGCAAGTCGCGGAGCATGGCACAGACACCATCACAAGCGCCAGATAATGGAGCTCTTGCAAGGGCTCTCATACCAGGTAATTATTAAACTGAAAAATTATTTGATCAAGCAAAACATCCATATTTCAGTGACTGACTACTTGTTCTTTTTTACAGAATGTACCATATCAGATGAACGTGCGTCACAGTTTAGAGAATGGTTGAGAAACAATTCTCAGCCCCTCAGCCAGATAGAGACCTACATGGAGAACACGGCAGTCTACAGGGCCAAGTGCATTAGGGACAACAATTGGACCATTGATCAGATCCTCGAGGAGTTCCCTCACCTAATGACCAAAGGCATGGTAGGTATAGGGAAATCTGATCTTGCATATGAGGATGCATTATTTATAACCTTTTATTATTGTGCCACATTGAATTGGTTTTAAAATGTGTTTTTCATTTTATAGATTGCACAGGACTTTCTTGTCCTGCATGGGGATGCTGCATCAAAGTTGTTTGAAACTTGGCTACCCATTTATGCTGAGAAGATCCTGTGCCTGGCAAGACAGGAGGGGAAGCTGACATTACCCCTGGATGGATTATCACCAGGTAATAGTTTCTTGTCTGCATATCTTGTAAAAGCAGGGTTTTCCCTGGCTTCTTAGGGGGCTCGACCAAAAACTGCAATTTCACATCATTTTGGCCACTATCATTATCAGAATCAGAACTATAGCTAACAAAAAAAAGAAAGTGTAAATTTGCTTTAGATGTATTTGTACACCTGTATTTGCACAATTCACAGCCTTCTCGAACATGAGCTCTGAGAATAGTGAGTGATATCATAATAGGAATAGAGTTAAATAAATCTGTCAGCCTCTTTATGCTAATTGGGTACAAAAAAGTTTTCACAGCAGAGTTAACACGGCAGTACCGGTGTAACTAATAACATTACGTTTTTTTGTGATTTTTGCGGGAAAAAATCCTTGATTATGTGGCACGTCATCACAAAAAATGCGATGGAATAGACATTATATTTATGCAAAAATGCATTATGATTATGAAATCATGCAAATATTCTAATTTGACCTTGCATTACAAGATCGCCATTATCCTAACAGACTGGTGACGGTAAGAAAAAATGCAAGTAAAACAAGCCATGGTCACGTTTACTGCCAAAGAAACGCAGTGACTGTACTCCGGTGCTCTTTTAAATACTTAAATCTCTGCCGCCGTCCGGCCCACTAATGGGAGGATTAACTACACTACAAACTAACCAGCTGCAGGGCGCGAATTAACAGCACGTAACAGTTCTCATGGGTTTTATTTTAGTTGGATATTGAATGACAAAATCACAGGTATGCCATTCCACATCGTATTGACACCTATGTCTTCCTACAGATAGCGTTGGGGATCTCGCCCTGAGGCAGCTGCCAGCCTTGCTTCCACCTACAACTTCCAAAGTTGGCCATGGCCGCTGTGTGAAAGTGGTTCGCCACACCATTCAGGAATGCAGCTTGGCCTTCATCGACCATAAGCCTGCAAGTCCTCAAGCACATCTAAAGGGGAAACTTTATTCATTTTATCAACATATCTGAGCTTAAAAATGTGTCCACACACACATGCATATCCAGGTTTGTTTTACTATACTTTTGTGGACAGGCATCAAATATAGCCTGACAGTATTATATAGCCCACCTATCTGACCACCTAACTCGGCTGCCTATCAGCCAGATAGGATAGTCAGATTTTCTGATCATGTTTATTGTAATGATAGATCATCAATAGATTTATGGCTTTTTAGGTCAATTGAGAACATATGACACAGATCAACGTTTTGAATTAGAGATGCACTGAATCTTTTCCAAATTAAATTCCAAGCTAACTAGACTTTATAATAAAACAATTTCTCTAGTGAGGACCAGGAAAATGGTCCTCACAATGTCTATATTTGAATTATTCTATAGTAGTCTGTAAACATTTGGTCCTTACTCACTCGCACTCTCTCACTTGCTCTTTTGTATTCTTTCTTTTTTAGCCTGGAATAAAAATGGTGGAGTACCTCCATGAGGCCAAGGCATGTAAACCATACCCCCACATCCTGACGCTTGGCAATGATCATGGTGCATTTCAGGTCTTTGTGATAATAGCTGGACAGGAATATATGAAATCCCAGGAGGGGAGTCTAAATTAGTCAAGTTTATTCAAAGTAGAATACTTGCTTGCAAGTAGAGCTAATGGCTCTCAATAGCAACTTAGACTTTGAATTTCGTGAATTTGTTCAAGAGAGTTGACTGTTTGCATGTTGAATGTTAAGCCAGTTCATTCATAATTATTGTTTTGATAAGAATGTTTTCTACCTAAGTGATATTAACGCTATTGTTGATATTAATTAATGTAATATAATAAATGTTTTCTAAGATTCCATTGTTGTTTTGTTTTTGTATTTTTTATTGCATAATATATGCATAAATATAGCATGTATTCTGCTCTAGGTTTGTAGTTTAACAGTTTTATAGCTATGGGTAGTCTATTGCAATTTATTTTCTTAAATTGTACTGTAATGTGTTAGAATTATCTGGCATATGGGTTAATTTGACCCAACATTTGGGTACACTATATAACCAATATGTAGTTGAATCCACCCAGCATTGTAATTAATTTGACCCAACATTTGGGTACACTATTTAACCAAAATATGTAGTTAAATCAACCCATAATTGTAATTGGTTTTAACCCTGCATTTGGGTAGAATATTTAACTCATCTGTTGGGTTAAATATGACCGACCCATCATGCTGGGTCAAATTAACTAATGCTGGGCTGGTGCAATATTTAACCAGCGGCTGAGTTATAAAACAACCCAAGTTGAGTTATTTTTAACCCAGCATTTCTTAGAGTGTACGGGTCCAAAGGCTGGGTTCTTTTGGGGTCCAACCACCGGTATATGCTATTACCTTATTCCATTACGGACACCATTCGCCCCTATGGGTTTGCCTAGACTGGTACGCCTTACAAACATTGTCCATATTCCCGTCCATACATACATATACGTCGTACCCCCTCCATGAGCTATTTTTCCCCCCACAATTTATGACTGCGCATATGTAAATGATGTGGTCTTACCCCAAACAGAGTTAATTACAAGTTGTTCACATGGTAACCTCGTATCGGCTATGGCCCTTTTGTGTCTAGTTTCGATATGGTGTTGTTGCTTTCCTGACCCTCAGTTAGGCTAAAAATTATTCCTAAACTCCTAAGATTATTAATAGGATCCCCAACAGCTTACAGTTTTCCCACCGCTTCATCTCGTTACCCTCTCTTGGACTTTAAAGGAACAATAAACACAATCTTGAAAATTTTAAATGGTTGAACACACAGTACACTTAATGGGAATATGTGATTAAGGAAAAATATATATGGTTAAAATCACACAAACTGTACCTAATTGTAAGGAATAAATGGTTATACGTTCATGAATATGACAATATAAAAATGACAATAGCAATATAAAAATATGAAAAATATGGAAAATACTGGATATGAAAAATATAAAAACTGTGAATATAAAAATATGAAAAATTGTAAATATGGAAAATGAAAAGATGAATACATTAATATGAAAATGTTGATAACCCTTGATTATAATGAGTATATAGTTATCACTATCTGTACTCCTGTGAACACCTGTCTCAATATACTCTTGATTTTTTGAAAATCTAAATTGTCCAAACCACAGCCTTTTTTGCACTAGATTAGATTTTTAATGCCACTGTTGTTGATGCTTGTGTCCCACTTTCTGCTCCACTTTCTGCTGCTCCAGAGATACCCTCCCTCTCTTGGACCTGAGCCCTTGATGAACATTAAAACAATGTTCTGCGTGTTCAGAATTGGAGAGAGGCCAGTCAAAGTAAAATCTTGAAGTTTATTGATCAAAAGATTCAAAAATACAACAGCTGCTGGGTGAGTTGCCTCAGACTCAGTCTTACAAGAGAACTGATATCTCACAAAGGACTCACCCCGAAGAACAATTTTACATGGTATTTATAATATTTATGATATCTTTTATTAGCTCGAGAAGCTAATGTCCTTTTGCGGATGTGAAATCCTGGGAACACGTCCAATCCGCTGCCTCTCCTTTGTTCCTCAGCTCACGCTGCTTGTCCCGACTATTTGTGGAGACCCCATACCTCACCAAATTTCGATGAGCTCTGCGTAATCTGATCTTTACACACACACACATATTATTTTGGTACAGAAAGTTCACTCCAAATAAGTCCTTTGGTTAACTCACACACTTGTTATATTTTTAACTCATTATTGATCATTAACTGTGCATAATATAATCATAAAGCATTTTAAATGTAAAAGCACGTTTAAACCATAATAAAAATCACAATAAAAGTCCTTCACCCTCAGGTCCACAGCAGTCTCTGACAGCGACCTGTTTGGTGGATCACAGTTAACACAAGACAAGTGATACCAGGTGTCGCCCTTGCCAGATAGACGGACACAATGTGACGTCCTTGGTCCCTTTCAGAGGCTCCCTCCAGCGTGGCTCATTCCACTTCCTTCGGAATGTTCTAATCCTTATCCAGTCTGCTGTGACTGGGGTTAACGGTTCAGCTTTAACATGATTGACCTGATGGGAAAAGGTTTTAATCAGATCAGTTAGTTTGTCAAAATATACAGTTTGAGATAATGGGCGTCCAGGTTCCTCCGTCAGAGCTGTATTGGTTGCTGGAAACTGACGACCTATAATCAATTCAAAATTAGTTAAACCAGTGATTCTATTAACAGATGAGCTGATAGACATTAGTGTGAAAGTGACAGCTGATAGCCAATTAAATTTTGTCTGTGCACAGATTTTAGCCAATTTTAGTTTTAAATTAAGGTTCATCTGCTTTCGCTGCCAGATCTTCAGCATCGTTACCTTCAATCTTAGAGTGGCCAGTGCATTTAATTACTGCCACCTCCCTGGGGATCATCAGAGCCTCTAAAAGTCTCTATCTGCATGAGCATGCGTAATTGGTCGACCAGACGATGTGATAAAGCCACATCGTCGCCTTAAGGGCATTTCAATATTTACAGCTGTGATAACATAATCAGAGTCAGAAAAGATGTTCACACGGGGTTCACCAGCATGTCGCAAGGCTTTGATCACTACTACCATTTCTGCCCTCTGTGCTGACTGCTTCCCATCTAACCTTGCTGCATCCCTCGTAATCATCTCATGTCCTTCCTGCTCTACCACTGCATAAGCCGCATTCAAACTACCATCTTCTGCTCTCAAGCAACAACCGTCTGTGAATATTTTAATGAGTGCTGTGACAATTTTTAAATTTGGGCAGTTCAAGTTAGCTGCATGGGCCAAATGGGACTCAAGGTCTATAAACGTGCATTCTTTTTTCAAATGTTCAATTTAACACTACCCTGAGATTCTTCATGCCATGATGAGGCTTGATGAAGTGTCGCAATGGGGCTGTAAAAGCTACATATTTTAGATTTAATGTCTACTGTACCCTGTCAGACCCAAAAATGACAACATTTCTTTCACCGTGGTTGGTTTTTGGATGACTCAGAATACCCTGCCTTTGTGTTACAGTAAGCGTCGAGCCCTGTGAGGTGATCATGCGACCTGGAAATATAACATTAGGTCTGCATATCTGCAGCTTATAAAAATCCTTGGGTTAGTCTGTTGTAATAATATTGACACCCCCGGTATGTGAATGCCACACAGGGTTTACATTCTTCAGCAATGGATATACAGGAAAAAGCGCTTGCCAAATCAATACATGTGAACCATTTGTAAAGTTGAGTGACCATTCATTATAAGGTTTGGCGCTACACTATGGTCTAATACTACCCAATATATGTCTACGTCCCTCTCTTCCCCACATGAGGTGTGTTACCTGAAAGGTAACAATTTGCCTTGGTTCCATCTGGTAATGTGACTATTACCCCTTCTGCTGAACACAATATACTAACTCCCAATTTAATCAGTAAATGTTTCACTAATAAAGGGATTTGGGCGTTACAGGAATACAGGAATTAATGCGACAGACACTGACCTGTAACTTTCACTTGTAATGGTTTTAGTCATAGGCCATCTTTAATCACACCTTTCTCTGTGTGCCCCTTCAACACTGCTCCGCCCCATTCCCCCGGCCCTATGTTAGGGTGCATAGGCGCCTGTAGGTTGGAGAATGACGAGAGATGTTGCCCAGGGTTATTTGGGGTGTGTGGTCCCCTGCCACGACCACTGGACCTACCTCTTTGGGGACCCCATCCCCCCTCAGGTAGTCCGTTTTGCTGACCTTGACCTTCTGCCAGTTGTGGGCAATCTCTTGGCTGCTGGGACATTTGTTTCACCTTCTGTCTTGCCAGGATAACAAAGTCTGTAATAACAAAAATAGATTTTGACAATCACTTTTTCCAATACAAAATTATCAGAGCAATTTGATTCTGATTTTTTCCTTGGGGTCAATTTTATTCCACCTAAAGAATTTCAGGGAAATCACCCAGAAAAAAAAAAATAATTGACAATTAAACTAAGAACTTTGAGTTGCATGACCTATAACACATGATGAATGAGCAAACTATAATAAAATATAATACAATTAATCTTTGCAGAAGTCAAAGTGTTTGTGTAAGAAAACTCTTTCTCTCTCTGTATACTGTATATATGCTCTCAGAACACCCATTCTACCTCTTCATCCAGCCACTGGCTTTATACATGTAACATACACCTAACTCTCATTGGTTTCCCATTAACACATACACAAATGCCTAAATGTTGCCGTTTTCTGTCTTTCGCTCCCTCCCTGGCACTCTCACACACACACACACTCTCACACACACACACTCACACACACACACACTCACACACTCACACACACACCCACACACACTCACACACACACTCACACACACACTCACACACACACACACACACACACAATGCTATCCAGCATCCATTTAGCTCTTTCTGCCGCTGTTTAAACTTGCATGCGCTTTTTCCTCCATTTCCCTGATTTTTGGTGTGATCTTAATCAACACTTTCTCCGATTCCTTTTCCATTTACTTTCCCAGTTTTTTCTTTCCTTTTTATGATTTTTCGCCTCTGATTGAGCCATTAGCATATCCACAATTTTTTCCCACTGCATAACTACCGGAGAACACCCATACTTCGCACACTTCCTTTCAAATTCAGACATTTTACACAATAATATTACAATATCCAATACACAATTTATCACCTACTTTCAGCGTGCCATGGGGCTTCAATACCCACGGGTGTTTTAAAAGATTTTTCTATAACTTTTAGCGTGCCATGGGGCTTCAATACCCACGGGAGTTTTAAAAGTATTTACCAACAATAGTTTCTGATCAACAAATATCAATGATTTTTAATTTCTAATCAATGGTACGGATATACTTCAAACTCAACACATAAATTTGGAATATCCAATCTGCAGAAGTTCGTTTAAACAGGTCTCTGCTTACCTTATCTTATCCTGTCGACAGTGTGTTGAAGTCAAAGTTGTCTCATCCCGATTTTCGGTCAATCCCCGAGTTTTACAATTCTCTTTAGATGCCTTTTTCTCCAATCGCGTCCAGGGTCACCATCTGATGAACATTAAAACAATGTTCTGCGTGTTCAAAATTGGAGAGAGGCCAGTTAAGAAAATGTTGAAATTTATTGATCAGAAGATTCAAAAATACAACAGCTGCTGGGTGGGTTTCTCAGACGCAAAGTCGTACACAAAGAACCGACACCCCGAAAAACAGTTTCACAGCTTTTATAATATTTCACGACGGGTCTCTTCTCCAGTTGGGGATCAGAACTCATCCAATCAGCTCTCTTCTTTGTACTGTCTCAGCCAACCAGGTCACACTGCTTTGCTCTCGAATCATCTGCAACACATTATATAGAGGCCCCCCACAATCCACCACATACCATGGGGCTCCCTGTGTAATCTAATCTTTACACACACACACACACACATACAGTTTCCTGTGGAAAATACCCTCAAAATCAGCCCCAAGTTCTTGGTTACACTGGTCATATTTTCAACATATTATGCACAGTTAGTAATCAATAATGAAATCATAAAGCATATTAAATGTAAAATCACGTTTAAACCACAATAAAAATCACAATAAAAATCCTACAACACTTAATTTGTTTCAGACACTGGGGGAAAGGAACAATGGACTGCGGCATGGCACAAGGCCGAAACCTTTCCAGCAAGACCGCATCCTGAAACCAGTTAAACCTTCCCATCTCTCCATGCGCAATACAGATACATATCTTGTAGAGCTCGCAAGTATCCGTTCATATTCATAGAATAGCTGCGTTAAGTGTGCCTCTTTGTTAATGATTTTATTGGCGTTCAGAAATCGCTATAATGCTTTCTCACAATCTCTCTCTCTTTCGGTTTTGCTTGGTGTTTCATGTGTATTGTATGTATTTGCGATCGTTACATGTACCACGTAGAGTAGTTTAATAAACAACCATATATTAACTTGTGATGTGGTCTAGAACCTTTAATATTTATACTAATATACACAACAGGTGCGTTCGAAGAACTGAATTATCCAGATCATGATTAGCGGGGTTAGGTAATCTCGGATGTTTCATTTGATTTTAGATGCAGTAAGCATCTATTATTTCTTGCTGGCAGAATGATCTTCCCAATCCATCAGGACAGCTAAATCAATTACACCTTTTTAAAAAGTGAACCGTGATCTGAAATCATGTCTCGATGAATCACAGGAGCCACATGGCATCATAAGTTCAGAGTTGCCAACTCTCACACATAGGCTTTCAAGACTACCAGGCGCTCATGCTGCCCAAACAAATCTCACACTAAGTAACCAGCGAACAGTAATACAGAATGAACCTGAACAGTGAGCGGAGCACTGTGTATAATTGCAACGTTTTCAGTACTTCTCTATTAGTAATGATGGGGCAAGTGTGCATGCGTCAGTGCTTACAGCCACAGTTGCCAACTCTCGCGAGACAAATAAGCAACTGGAGCTTCAAAAACAAGCCCAAAACACGCCCAATATTATTAGATTATTTAGTTTCAGCATTATCATTTATTACCAATAAATGAGCCTGCAACATATTAAACTGAAACCACTCCTTTATTACAAAAGGATAAACGGATTAGGAAAAAAGGATAAAAAATAAAAATCAGCGAACTGCAACAAAGCGGAGGGCACGGCATGTACTATCCTCATCTCCGATCACCTGTGAGGCTGGATAGGATTGGAGACAAACAATTTTGTTTAATGAGACACTGAAATAACGCACTACCACACACTGTAGCTGCTTTACCGAAGCGACATCGGTGCTCTCGTCGATTACCAGTGAATACGGAGCCTCTGGGATGATTCGGTAGAATGTTTTGACGAATTACGCCACAGCACTTATATTATTGCGCTGAGCAGACAGTGTCAATCAATGTATTGGAGATTGGCCATAGATGTAAAGAAAACAGTTGCTTGTCAGATTTTCCTAACAAGCAACCATATTTTTTTAAAAAGCCCAAAAAAAACTCAACCCGCAACCTGTGTTGTTTTAACGCGACTTACTAATAAAAAAAGCCCAATGTCGCGTATTATAAGTGGACTTGGCAACTATGCTTACAGCAAACACAATGACAGAATTTGAGAGCATAGAAAGCTGCTCATTTTCGCAAGACATTGATTACTATTTTATTTGCTTGATGTTTTTTTTTTATTGAAATGTTTCTATGGTGTGACAAAATCAGAGCATATTTAGTATAGCTTCATCCAGACATAGTTTTTTTTCCTGTAAAAAGAAAGTTCTCCCTATCCTACCAAAAGATAAAGCTTGATATTTATGAGAATTTCTGGAGGCCTGCACTGTGAAGCCATATTTTCTTATGTTCAGGTTGTTGGCCATTCCCAAACATAGAATACAAATGCCCAATTGTAAAAAATTTAATTTTTGGATTAGCCTTTACTCAAAATACAAAAACTGTTGAGCTCTACCTAAAACTAGTTTGGTCTCTTAACTTGTAACAGTCAATCATTGGTTTCATCATTAGGTCTTAAGCTGAAAGTCATGCATTCCGTTTTCATAGAGAGACCCACAGAACTTTGTGGTAGGAAGACTATGTCATCTGACTGAGAAAGTAAATTATTATCTTAATAACTTAAAATCTCTTCTTCAAATATAATGACTCAAGATGAACCCATTAATTTCGCAATCTCACGTAAACTGAAATAAATCTAAAATCAGCTATATGACCTCAATGTTGTGAGTGTCTATTTAAGTGCTGAAGCACAAGAGCTTTTAAATGTGCACAGCTGCTGCTCAATATCCAAACTCATGTTCTCATTGGTGAATGAAGAACAGATGACATCACACATCAATTGTCTTGTTAACGATATATTGACCAGCAGCTGTTTCATCAAACAGTGACGCTTTATAAGTGCACCTGATACTGGCTGCCCGGCTCTTCTGAAAGCACAATATTAAACCAAACACAAATAATACCATTTATATGGTACATGGCAAGAAACATTCAATATAGATACAAAATTTAAAAGACTATGTGTGGAATTCTTCAATAAGTCTCTTGATTTAACATCACATTATGGATTCAATTGACATGTCAAAGAAAAAACTGTGAGGTCAATCCACTCCAACATTTAAATGTGGCTGTGTAGACTACACTTTCATAATTCAGACATGATGTTAATGCTTGCTCATTGGATAAAAGTTCCTGCAGAATGAGTACATTTAAATATGCCATCTAAACTAATATGCCCTTAACCTTTAACAAAGCCCTTTAAAGAACAGATGTACGTTAGATTTATGATGCAGGTAATAGAAACGCAGTAATGTGATTTATATTAACACAGGGGTTTATTAGAAAAGGGTTTCATTATCATTAAAACTTGATTGTGGGTCATTATACAGAAGTGTCAGCTTTTGGTTTGGCAACATGTCTTGAAATTGATTTATTTTATATACAAATGCCTCATTTCTTAAGAACTGAAATCTGTTAGAAAAATATCATAGACAACATTTTATATAAACATTTAACTTCATTAAAAAGCAATTATAATGTACAAGTTAGTACAATACCATAACATAAAATAGTCACAACTGGAAAACTGCAGTATAGTAGCCTTCTTGCTTTTTTTACTTGCCCAACTGCCCCATAATGAACTCCCAAAACCGCTGATCAATCTGAACTGTTAGTGTCGTGAGCTCTGGAATAAGGCATATGATCTGGTCATCACCATACCAGTTAACATCATCTCTGGGGCTTGGCCAGAAAAACGTATTCACTCCATTGCGGTGCATGCATTTGACTTGAAGATTGTTTTCCTCCACCTGCAGGATGATGGGATCATCATCATATCCCATAACACACTACTGCCCAGTGTGAAGCTGTTCTGTGACATTGGGTCTGAAATCTTTGCCTGTTTGATTGATTGCATCCATAGCTAAAAGAGTAACCTCTTATAGGCTGTGGTATGGACACTCAAACACCCTGACCAAAGGGGGAGTAACAATGAATCACACAATGTGATTTAGTGCTATTTTATGCAAAATAACTAAATGAATAGCTTTGAACATAGTTTATCTATAAAAGGGGGTCACTGGTGTTAGTGATCGGAGTGTAGTAGGGTGTGAAAGTATGCCAATGCAGATCCAGTGAAAGTCCTGTAGGCAAACATCAGTGACTTGAATCTGATCCGAGCTTCAATCGGTAGCCAGTGGAGAGAGATGAAAAGGGGAGTCACATGAGACACCAGTGACAATTTTCATGAAAACTGCATTTTACAAAATGGCTGCTGCAAGGTATCAAACCACATGTTGTCAATCATTGTATACTCACTAAATTAAGCAGTTTAATCCATTTGTATTCTAGTTTTTTACAATTCCCATACAATAAAGGACGTCATACCAGTGACTTAAACTTAAAGCTTCATATGAAATCATGAGATAAATTAGAAGATTTCTCATAACTGAAAAGAGATGTTATTGACATATATTTGATAGTTATGGACACATTATTGTATTTTAAATTGAAGAAAACACTGTTTTGACCTCAATATAAAGCATTTTCCCTCTGTACATGACTGTGGTCTGGAAGGTGATATGGTAATGGCGGCACTATTCAGAAATACTATCGTCGATGCCATGCCACCACTGGTGAAGGCCAAGCTGGAAGACGTAGTAGGACTGAACTCGGTCAAACAGAGTTCTGTGATCATGTGACCCATCCCGTGGAATACTACAGAAAGTTTTTGTTCATTCTAAGGAATCAAGAAAAGATCTTCAAAGGAAGCTGGTACAGCTGCAACTCTAAGAACTAAGCAGAAAAAAAACGCAAGACGTGGTTAAAGGTAAAGACAAAAATCACATAGCACTGATGGCTCCAGTAAATGCCCCAGCACCTATGATACAGCAACCAGGCGTAGGAGCTACTGCACAGCAAACAACAGGAGGTGAGCCACAGAAGCCAGGGCTTATTGTCATCTATGTAAAACCTGAACAGCAGAACAGATTTGGGCCAAGACCTGTGCAGGGAGAGCAAGGAAGAGGGAATCGAGGAAGAAACACATACTGGGGATGTGGCCAACTGAGACACAACAGAAGAGAATGTCCAACCAATCCGTGGAACACAGACCAGCAACAGCAGGGATCCCAATGGCAAGCAGGCCGACAACAACAACCCCAATGGCAAGATCAAAGACAACAGGGACCCTGTTGGCAAGACCAGCAAAATTAGCCATGGTAAGATCAACAGCAACAAGGACCAGTCAACCTGTGGCGAGGTCCAGATGTTGGTTACTAGGGCTGCCAAGAAGATCATACCGGGAGGGGTCAGCACCCAATGATAACTGAAGATGCTGACACTGAAACTATGCTGAAGGTCACTATTGAGGGCAAGAAAACACAGATGATGATAGACACTGGAGCACTTTATACATGTATAAATAAAAATTATGCCACACCTCCCATTGTCTGGCAAATTCACAAAGACAGAAGGATTTTCTGGACAGCGATGATTTTATTGAAGAATGGTTCCAGGTCCCAAATTCAGTTCCGCATGTTACATTATATTTAGGGAAGAATAATCAGAGCAAAGAGACAGGCCCTATGATGAAAACAGCAAAAGAAATACAATGGTCTTTCAGCAAACAAACAGTTTATGAAGATTGCATGCGCCACAATAATGCAGGGAACGCCTAGAGAGGTGGAAGTCAGTAATCAAAGAAAGATTAACTGTGAAACCATCCATGAAAATGAGAAAACAAACAAACTTCCTGCTTGCACAATCAAACCCCTCCAGATGATCCAGAATGTGGCGGCAAGAGTGGTCTTCAATGAACCGAAGAGAGCGCATGTAACTCTGCTCTTCATCAGGTTACACTGGCTCCCTGTTGCCGCCAGCATAAAGTGCGAAGCTATGCTCCTGGCCTACAAGACCACCACCGGGTCTGCACCATCATATCTTCACTCGCTAATGCAGACCTATGTATTTCTGCCGGATCCCTGCGGTCTGCAAATGAACTACGATTAGTTGTACCATCCCAAAAAGGAAAAAAGTCACTCTTGTGTACCTTAAGTGCATAAATTATAGACATTAGCTATTAAAGTTGCAGTACAATAGATGCGTTAATGCAGTTATTAAAGTTACGGTGCAATATATAAGTTAATGCAGTTAATAAAGTTGCAGTGCAATAGATGAGTAAATGCAGTTAATAGTTACAGTGCAATAGATAAGTTAGTGCAGTTAATTGAAGTTACGGTGCAGTAGAAGAGTTAATGCAGTTGAAAGTAGTCCAGTAGTGCAAATGAGCATTCAGTATAATATTTCTGGTGTGCAAGTGAGCAGTATAGAGTGCAAATGATGCTGTGTGTGTATAAACAGTCCATAAACAGTATAAACAGGGATTGTTGAATTCGAATATCCTAGAACGTGGTACACGTTTAATACTGAAGATGCATTTTTTGAAATAAATGTCGGTCAGCCCCCGCTCAGTGGTGGTCCTATGAAGAAGAAGAATAAACACGATGACGAATCATTGATGCGTAATAAAATGTCTCCGATACGTTACTGTATAAAAACGGGTTATTACATTGCTTCTCTGGTTAGAGAGATAAATGAGGCCCTTACGCCGCATTCATCTTTCGGCTATGACAGTGTGAAAAACTGTGTGTTTCTGAATGCAAAACCTAACATATCTGACTTTTTACGGGAAACTAGCAAATATTTTAGGAGCGAAACCTGGGGCACCATTAGGTGGCTCTTCATACGTACCAACGGATTTTAATATCGACAAAAACAGTGTAACACACACTCAGCAACAGGCGGACAAACACGGGCATGCATACATATCTGCCGACTTTAATAACGACATGGATGTTGTGACGTATGCACCGCATCAATCAGATATACAAGGGGGCTTCTCCACATTGTATTTATACACAGACATTATCGATTACCAGTCAGTTGGTGATGCCTATGTACCTCTCTTAGGAACAGCTCATATAGTCGGAGAAAATAAGCATATGGTTTGTTTGCGATATAAAATACACACGTAAAGTTTTCATACGGCAAAGTTAGCATTAAGCTTCACTTTAGACCTGTGAAACATTTCGTATAATAATGTCCTTATTCAACAATTATAATCATGATCCTGAACGCTACGTGGCTTACTATACGAACCAGGCAGGTGGCGCTCTACCAGGGTACGCCGACGGGTCTGTTATGTACGGAGGAGGTGTTGGGGGTCTGTTTAGAGGCCTCTTTAGAATGGCTATACCTCTGTTAAGGCGAGGTTTCAACATAGCGAAACCCCATCTTAAATCAGCTGCAAAAAACATACTTAGTGATGTTGTCAGTAACACAATGTCAAGCGCTTTTAACCATAACAAACATCCACAAGACGGTTCGGGTCTATTGGTAATGTCCCGTAAACGTTTGCTACGACCCCCAGGTGACAAGAGGAGGGGTCATTCTCAAAAGAAAGCAAGACGGTCATCTAAGAAGGTCTCAGTTGTAAAACGAAAACGTAGGGTGTCGGTAAAGCGTAAAATAAGCTCAAAGAGAAATCCTAACACCATCTTCTAGATCATGGCATTGCTACACAGCATGTCAGAAGAGTGTGTTAAATCAGAATTGGATTTGTTCACTGTGCCACTAACTCAAACGTCAATTGAAAGAAATGCCTATATTGAGATACCACCATTATCTGCAATATCAGACACAGCACCCCTGGAATTTTTTATAGCGGGGGATGGAGAAGATTATATCGATCTAAATAATACATTGTTGTTTTTGCGTCTCAAAATCACAAATCCGGACGGCACAGATATTGTAGATGGAGCACCTGTCTATAAAGATAGATACACTACCGGATTTGTAGAGACTAAGTCTGTTCTGAGACATTTACATTTATTCATTTGGCAGACGCTTTTATCCAAAGCGACTTACAAGTAGTTTTATACAGTGACACATTACTGCAGAGCAATCAGGGGTAAGGTGCCTTGCTCAAGGGCACTTCACCCCTTTTATTCTCTATATATGATCTAACTCCCACACAGTCATGACCTGCTGGCACTGAGATTTGAACCAGCAACCTTCTGATCACAGGCCCAACGCTCTAACCCCCAGGCCACAACTAGACGATATTGTTCAGGTGTTTTTGCTTTATAATCAATCATGAGATATCCGTAAGGTTTACCGGTTGCGTCCTGATATGATTCCATAAAATATTTTGCACGGCCTGAATACATCTGTCTGGCTAGAACCATTACCTGTGTGGCATCTCTGGGGTTTTTAAACAATATCAAATAGTTTGTGTTCAAGCTGATGGTCCTGCTGGATTTACCCTGACAAAATAAATTCTGTGCAATGTAAATAGCACTGAGATTTCTGTGGTGTACATACTGTGTAAACACCTTTTCCGCTTCATTGTTAACACTGGCTTCTTTCATTAAATCATCAATAATAAGCAGATTTGTTTTATTGACAGGAAACAAACGATCATCATTGAGAGTCTGTGGTATACCTTCAACAAATTAAATTTTATACAGCTTCAATAAATCATCATACAATGGTTGCCAACAATCATAAATATATACAATATTCTCAACATTTTTAGAAATCAATGTAACAGCATTTTGCAACAACATTTTTACAAAAAAGGATTTCCCAGAGTTTGATGGTCCACTTATCACACATGAGAATGGATGTTGTAACCAGAAATCAAATGCCTCGGTGTCTAGCACACCTCGATGACCAAAAACGTTGTCAGTAGCCATATGGTAGTGTAGTGTAATCACCAAGCAGAACTCATTTTTTGGAATTCACTCGAAAATGTTTGACTAGTGATTTGTTATGGAGTGTAAACCGCTTTATCCCTCACAATACCGTCCATACGGGCCAGTATGTGACGACTATCACCATCCCCCACAACATAGTTATTGAAAAGTCCTATCAGAGTGTCCTATCTGCCTCTGAGTTTACTGCATTAAGCGTTATACTTTTGGCTTTCATACAAACTTTCCCTGTGTTGGTGCGATAACCATATGTCTTCGGCCTCCTGATGCATATTCGGTTATGAAGCCCCCTGACCCGATTTCATCGGTGAGATTACCTAGGTAAGGTCCCAATGGTGGCTCCCAATCACAGTCTTTGGATGTGAAAATGACACTGTCTGTGTCACAGTACAACAGTCTATTGGACAACCTATCCATTAGATCATACAGCTCTAAACGAGCATGTGCTGTTGAAAATGCTCCTAAGAAAATGTTTATATCACGGGTCTGGCCACCTTTACCATCAGCATAACACCATTGAATTATCGCTACAGTGTCTGAAACAAATGAGAAATGTTTGATGTCATAACCATTGCCAAAAATATGATGAGCAAACTATCCCTACTCTACAGCTTTTAACAATTCAATACTAACCCCAAAGTACCGGAGATGGATCTTTCATCATCGGTGTGTCGGCAGGGGGTTGTTTGGTTTTGTTGTTCAGTGCAGGTGCGACAGAGGGGGAATATTAACTTGCCACCAAATCTCATGGGGAGCACTGGGTGTAGTAGTTTACGCGGTGGTAAAACACAGCATTTCACAGGTCCGTAATAATTTTCTAGAGGTTCAAAATCCTTAAATTATTTGTGGGTGATCTACAGGGTACTCCTTTCTGGCTTGGCAGAACGGCTACAGACTTGTGAAATCGACATATCTTATTTTCTCACCTTCTGCGACCTTATGGTACAATTTGAACGCGTAAGTACGCCCCCCAAATAAAGCGTCGCGTGGTCTCAATCTTTCAGGGTGTTTATATGTGGACATAAAAACAATTACAACAGGATCGGATTGTTTGGCTGTTTTCCACTCACATTCCCACATCACCTCCACCTTCAGACCATAAAATTGTTTCAACACTACAAGTTTGTCATCAACCTGTCTTCTGAGATCACCATAGGATAGTTTTGAGAGGGAGTTAACATGTTCATGTCTGAAACATTTTAAACATCCATGGTGGAAACATCCAAAAAAACTCAAAAACTGTCTTTACATCTGAATTCTCAAAATACCCATCAACAAAATATTTACCAATTGACACCTCACCATAGTTTAAAGCATGTTGAATGTCTATGCCCCGTGTTTTCTTTTACATATTCCAGCCATTCGATGGAGACATCTGAGTAGGCCTTGTTCTGATTGGTGTAGGCATTGTTGTGGGTAAGAGCTACAGTGTCTTTTGGGAGGTAATGTGTTTTGTACACAGCCATACAGCATGATGCTAACGTGGTGCACGTAAACGGATCAATCCCGGTACATTGCATGAATTCATCGCGGTATTTCATACATGCCTCCCTCAGCAAAACAACGTCATTCTTGCCATACAGGGCTAGTTCTTTTTTTAAATCAAACACCTTATCGGTGACTGTTGTGTACCAAGCATCGAACTGACCTCTTGTCTTTATCACTCATGGTCTCGTACCCATAGAAATGCTTGTCTGGATAAGGGCCTGTATAATCTTTGTTTTCTACCCTGTTGAAATGGTGTGGGAAGTATCCTTTATCCTCACAGGACAGGTTTAACGCGGCCGCTGTATTGGCCAAACGCATGGGGATGAATGGGTAGCTATCAATAAAACATTGCTTAAAGCCGCTGTCATACATTAAAATTAAACGACACCCCTGCATTGTGATTTTAAGTGTCGCGTCTTTTGAGCCCTACTTTTGTGAAATGTTCCAAAATTATGAAGTTGTCAAACCCTGATGCATTATGTGCAATCCATGTGTAATTTTTATAACGCGGTTGTCTGAAACGTCTGAGGAGTCTGTCGACACAATCTGTACCCTCTGCTGTGAATTCCTCACCAGAAAAAGTGATAGCACACACAAAATTTGGAACATGTTTACCGTCTTGGTAGCGTGTTTCAAAATCATAAAATATGTATTTCACACCAGGTTCCTTAGGGGTTATCGGTTGTATGAAACACTGATGGGCTCCATCAGCAACCAACACATCACCGCAATGGACGCAACAACATGCTGGGCACCTATCAGCACCTACATTAATCGCACCAACAATATCCGCATCAACAATGTCTCCATCAACAACATCCGCATCACCAATATCTGCATCACCAATATCGTCATCAACATCAGAACGAACAGTACTAATTAAAGCTAAAAGAGACTCGGTTGTAGTTGTCGGTCTATGCATCGACCTGACTGTGTAAATTAAACTCTGTAACGTGTCTGAAACACTTTGTGGGGGGTGTGAATCACCGTCACTATGTTATCTAAATATTTTTGCCACTGAGTCACTTTCAGAATCATCTGACCCCTGACAACGTTTTGCGGCCATTTCACTATATTTTATTTAAAACTTTTTAAAAACACTGTTGAAATCCATCATTCACACACTTTTTAAAAACAATAACACATACAAACAGCATCAATAAAAACAAAAACAATAAAACATTAAAATATGTGCAAAGGGATTTATATACACCGTGTTTACTCACCAGATCTGCGTCTGCCCATGTTAATGATCTCCATAAATAATACAACACTTTGCGCTTGACCGTCCTGAACGTCTTTTAGCGCCTTACGAATCAACCGTTGTCTCGCAAGACCTTCTCTCAGCCATACTGAAGTTGCGGTGATGACACTCCTTAAGTCCCTTCTGTCTCGCCGTCTGTCATCACGCAAACGCCACCGATCATCTCTCGCGATCCTCAATTCGTCGCTAATCAGATCCAAACTACGTAAAATCGCCGCTGCCTCAAAGACAGAATCCGGGGTCGCCATCGGTATTGTACCAGATTCCACTCTGAATGCCTCTTGATTAGATGGCAACACCGCTGTGTCAGGGCCTGAATCAATCTCTGTATTATTAACCGAAGCCCCTGTTGGTTCGGCCTGGGTGAACTCTGCCGCTTCCCACGCTTCAACTAAATTGTCGTCCCACACAGCCTCTGAAATAAATAGTAAAACAAAATATGTATTAGGCGAGAGAGATAACCAAAAATGTTCAAGAGGTTTATAAATAAAAATAAAAAAATGCCTTAGACTCACTCACCGGACCCGTTATTTAGATTTTGCAGCGGAGTTGTAGCCTGCGCTGTTCGTTCGTTGTTAATGTCGCCGGACTCCGTGTGAATTTGAGCAGCCTTTGCAAATGTCCTTGGAGCTCTAATAGAGGTACTTGGTACCGCAGGGTCTGTAGAAATGTTTACATCAGGGGTGTCAAACTCATTTTAGGGTAAGGGCCGGATGGAAAGAAAAGTGACAATGTGCGGGCCGAATCACCTTTTTAAAACCATATTGCACCAAATTACAAATGAATTAGCAAAAAAACTAGAAAGACATACTGTTCTGTAAAAGCTGCATTTAATAAATCCTCAGAACGGTTCAATAACACTCTTATTCCTCTTTGAAAAAACTCTTTTGTTTAGGTAAAGGCAATCAAAACCCTTTCCTTTGAATATGAATATTTTTTGTCAGATACTTTTTAAACTAGTAATGACAAAAATGCAACAGACTCTTTTTGTGTACAGACGGTCACATTAAAAATGAACCATACAAGCTATACAATATAATTCACTAATAGGAAAAACTGCCTTAACGTATTTAACAACTAGTACAGTAGTACAACTTTACTTTGGATATGAACATTAAATATATACTAGAAATTTCCTTCAACAACAAAAGATCTAGATCGCATCTGCATTATGATTTTAATTCCTGCTTCCTGACATCTCTTTTCTTCAACCACATCAATCTCATAATGTCATTTAGCTGTCTGTTTATGAGTCGAGAGCGCAGGTTGGACTTGTTAATGTTCATTACCGACTCTTGACGAATTCTTCCTCTGAAAACGCCTTTGATCCCGCTGCAATTTCGTTGGCAATCAAATAGCTTTACAGCTTCATCAGTCCCTGTTGTTTTTGTGAACATTGACTGCTTTTTTCGGAGGCTAAAGTTAAATTATTGACGTTTCGAAGCTGTCCAGTGTATTTATCATATTTCTCTGCGTGTATCTCATAGTGCCGTTTAATATTGTCCTCGTTTTGCACAGCCACGGCTTGTGAGCAGATTATACATACCGGCCTACCGTTGAACTCACAGAAGAAATACGTCTCCTTCCGTCAGTTTTCTTTATTTGGAAATTTTAAAATCACTAGTCCTTGCCGCACAACTTAGCCGACTTTGTTTTCGAAATGTAGGCGGCGCTTTAGAATGCGCATGCTTTCCGGCAGAAGCCCAATTAAATGATCAATGATAAAATAAAAAATGTAATAAAACAAAACATAATATGGCAGCGAAAACCTGATTGTATTAATAAGCTTTATTTAATAAAAAGTTTCATATTTGTATTATTTTTCAAATCTTCCCTCGGGCCATATTGGACGCCTTATCGGGCCGGATACGGCCCGCGGGCCGTATGTTTGACACCCCTGGTTTACATCATTCGAGATGTTTGCCACCAATAGCGATAAAGACCCTACAAAACACATTATTTAAAACGCCTATCTACATTTCTAGCGGATTATCAAAAACATAAAACATAAGTATATTTTACTTAGTGAGTCGTTATCGCCGTAGCCATACTGAGGTGTTTCGTCGTTTTGTAGGTCTCCAGATACTGTTGACATAAAAAAGAAAATGTTTGACTAACATGTTTATATAGGGTTTTGAACAACTATAGACATATCTACTTTACCAATGAGTCTCCTTCTAACGTCAGGGTTTTGTGGGGCTGTGTCGGCAGACCCCCGTGTTGGTCCTGTTTTGATAAAAAATAACGTGTAACAAACGTTGCGGTGTTTTTCTACGAACAATGATTTATATATATTAAAAAAAAGAATTTTAGACACACGTACCTACTGCGTGATTTAGAGCGTTTAGTTCTTCTGCAAGCCAAGAATATCTCGGATCGTTTAATGCACCTACGGTATGATACAACCTGTTAAACAGTCCCCCGACAACCGTAACAAAAAGTTATATACAGACATTTTTATTTATTTTTGTTATAAAGAGAAAATGAAAACAAACATACCGGTCAGAAAGCTTGTCATTTTAGAAAACTAAGTTATTTTCAATACAACAAAAGAGTATTGAATATCTGTTACCACAACACGTCCGTACGTCTCGACACAAGGACTCGTAACTACAAGAACCCTCTTTTAAACTTTTTAAAGAAACCAGACCATTTGTGAACGTATTGGGGGGTCCGTCATTAACATATTTCAAATTTACACCCAAAAGCTGTGTGGTAGTGTGTGTATTCCATGTATACCTAGTAGGTAAATTGATTAACGTATAACCAAAACCAACATATAAAGTCACTAAAACATTACAATAACAACTACAAAACTATCAACCAAAAGTAGCACCTCTTATAAGTGTATGAAAAGTTATTACCTTTTCTATTTTATTTTTACTCAATCTTATGTTTTGTTTCATTACATGTCTTAACAACACTAGTAGACATGTAACGGTGTTTCTTCCCCAATTTCCCTCTCAACCAAAAGAACCCCCTTTAAAATTTTATGAAAAATTATAAAATTTTTTATTTTATTTTTTACTCAATGTTATGTTTGTTTCATTACATGTCTTAACAACACTAGTAGACATGTAACAGCGTTTGTCTACCAAATGTCTCTATCAAACAAACCGTTAGCATAAAAAGAACATCACCACGGCTTAGGTTTACACATACTGACGGCTCGTCTAGGCATAGCTAAATCCTAAATTAAATCTAGATGTCTGTCTTGAACACTTTTTCAAAGTAACTAACGGACTTTTGAAACTTCAGTCCTGCATGTTCAAAAATTTGAAGAAAGTCGAAGAGATCGTTATTCCCAATAAGTTTAAGTAGAATTTATTATCAGATGTAAAAACTTCTTCCCAGCTGGGGGTTGCTCCTCAAAAATATATATGGGCGAACAACTGAAACACACACTTCCGGGTTACAGATATTTATAATATATGTGACGTCGATTCTCTCTTCAGGCTCCTCCCCTTCATTGGACGGGCGTTCAACCCTCCGGAACCAATCACCTCGGGACATGTAAATCTGACTCCATTCTCCCCCAACCATTGGTCCCTGCAAAACATTTTGAAAATAGCCGGTCCTGCCGAAAGATGCGATTGACGCACACACACACATACACACACACTCACCACTACACACACTCACACACTTGTTATCTGAGACCCTGCTTCTGCACACACACACTCACACACTTGTTATCTGAGACCCTGCTTCTGCATACCTCAGAGCTCGTGTTACACACTTCTGCCAACTAGTTTTCAAGACAAAAACCCAGCACAGCATGGACATACTCAGATCATTATATTTAACAGTAAAACAACAGTAAACATAAACTTATAATACATAGAACATCGTAACCCCAATATAACTAAGAAGAAACATCACACAAACATTTACATAATTTCTCTCATTCATTTAAAATACACAAACAACTTTCATACGGTAATGTGTCCCCTCGGTGATGTCATGTCAAAAGGGTGAAAAACACATTTATTGATGGAACGTGGTTTTAGATTGACAGGCCATAAAACTATCCTTTTTAGATTGACAGGCCATAAAACTATCCTTTTTGGATTGACAGGCCATAAAACTATCCTTTTTGGATTGACAGGCCATAAAACTATCCTTTTTGGATTGACAGGCCATAAAACTATCCTTTTTGGATTGACAGGCCATAAAACTATCCTTTTTAGATTGACAGGCCATAAAACTATCCTTTTTGGATTGACAGGCCATAAAACTATCCTTTTTGGATTGACAGGCCATAAAACTATCCTTTTTAGATTGACAGGCCATAAAACTATCCTTTTTGGATTGACAGGCCATAAAACTAAAAACTATTTTGAATGACATGGGGGCATGTCTTATCACTTTGTTACAAAAATTAACTAAGTCCGCCGTGACAATCGAACATATTACATGAGTTAGCCTATCCATGCCTCTATCCATGCCTCTATCTATGCCTCTATCTCTCTCTAATTTGCTAATACACAAAACACATTTCACAGCATGTGTCCTGATAGAAAAAAGCAACCAGGTTGAAAATGTGTTGGGGTTTGGGGGACTACCCCTGCAGGAAAAGTGGGGCCATAGGTCCCCCTACAACAGTCATAAAACATCAAATGTCAATTAGATTGACAGGCCATAAAGAAGATCTGACTGACAGGATGTCAGGATGACAGACCCACTGATGGTACGTCCAATACACAATATCTCAATGTTGTCTGCAATGATTGCAAAGTAAGAAGTAGATTTATATACTTCCATGTGGGACTGGCTCACCAACATGTTCCCCAATCTGCATCACATACTGGTGCTAGGGGCTTGTATTTTGGTGCCAATTCTGCTACTACTGTGTTGTTGGCCGTGCATAATACGGGTTACTAAGGGAGCTGTCTCCCCTGCTCCAATACATCAGATGGTTATTTATTCAATTAGCGATGAGCACCTTTATGAGTGCATAGATATGGTCCTTTCTTTCTTTTTTTATGGGTTGCAAGCAGGCGTTGTCCGTTACGGGACAACCGAGATGAATATGGTGGATTTTTTCATTTTTTTATTCTTTACTGCTTGCATACCCGTATTTAAGCAGTCTATTCTTGACATTTATTTTAACCATTTATGCTCTTCTTGAGCCCCAAAGGGGGGAAAATTGTGTAATTTCTGGGTCGTTTTCAGTACTTTTACAGACACATACCTGTACATGCTACCCCTTGGAAACATTATCAAAAAACATGGAATTAGTTTCCACTGTTATGCAGATGATACCCAGCTATATATCTCATAAAGACCAGATGATTCCTCCCAGCTATCTAAATTAGCAGAGTGCATCGAAGATATGAAACATTGGATGACATGTAATTTCCTTTTTGAATTCTAATAAAACAGAAATATATTAAATAAACCACCGGGAGACTGCATGTATTGGATATTATTTACTAGAATAATTTCACTTAATATTAATAATTCACTTAATATAAATACATTTAGTATGTAGTACAATACAAAAATAAATAAATGTAATATGTCAGTGTGAGGGAAAGCCAGCAAATGTTATCTCTAAAATCAGATTTTACCTATGTAGTGTAGTAATTTATTTGATTTTATATTTGTACTATATTTTTACATATTATGTTTAAATTCTTATTTTAATAAACATTATAAAAAATAACTAGCCATTATTACACACACACTGTGAGTTAGTTGCATCACACATACATTTACACGCCGCTGATTGGTTCAGTTTTGGTGTGAGATTTCTAATCTAGATCATAGCTCGCTGCAGAGCAGGTTAGCCGTGCAGCGTAACTAAACATGGCGATGAATGTCTCGGGTTACTTGGCTGTAACCCTGTTCCCTGAAAAAGCGGGAACGAGATACTGCGTTTCAAACGCTTTGGGAGAACGTCTTTGTTCGACCGGTTGTGAAGCACGTGTGTCAAACACGCTAAATAATTTTTGCTTAAATAACCTCGGCAGGTAATTTGGTTAATTACACCAACACCTGCAGGTTATAAATACGCGTGGCGCAAACGCGTCTTCAGGTTCCAATTTTGTCTGAAAGGAAGTCCGGCACGCCTACAGTGCGGCATTGAGGCGCAGCATCTCGTTCCCGCTTTATCAGGGAACAGGGTTACAGCCAAGTAACCCGAGACGTTCCCTATCAAAAGCTACTCTCGATGCTGCGTTTCAACGCTATGGGAACGAGAATACCAACGCCGCCGCACTGGAGGTGTCTGGACCCCCCAAGGTTGTGTTGTATGTGTGCACAAGCCAAGATGAGGCATCAGACGTGACTCTGGGATGTAGACTCCAGGGCATTTGAGCCTGGAGTAGCGTGGACATCCAGACTATAAAATCTGACAAATCTGTGCGGAGAGTGAGTATTTTCTTTAACGTATCTCTAACATATATTTAACCACAATGATATTTCTTCATTTAAGAATATTCATTTGAATATTAATCTATCACACTTTTTATCAGTCATGAAGCATTAATAAGTATTCATAGGAATAATAGAATAGAATATTAGTTATTAGTGATATAATCAGAAACCATATTTAACCACATTTAAGCAAATGACTAAGATGATTTAATGACTTAATGTTACAATCAGTATACCAGTTTAATGATTATTTACATAAAATACTTATATAGCATGTTTAAGAATACTTTTCAACGTTTTACAGCAATATAAAATCCAGTGATGTCTGTGAGGCCTAGAGGCCTGAGGCCTAAGGTTCAATTAAAGTTTAGAGGATGACATACAGAAAACACTTTTTACATAGAACACCTGCACGTACCACACACACATTTTGGTAAACAAGTCCAGTTTATTGCATATGGCCAAGGACGACTCATGAGTTATTGCATATGGCCAAGGATGCATTATAAGTTCGCCAAGTTGTTTTGGTGGAAGAGAACCGGAAAAGTGTTCAAATATGGGCACATTAATTATTTGTTTATGCACCAACCAAGATTCCACGATTGAAAACGTATCCTGTTGCCTGGGATCTATTGGTGGCAGAGATAGGGTTATTGGTCATTAAGAATAAGAGATAACGGGAATTTGCCTGATTGGTGTAACAGACGAACCCCCTGCACTAGTTTTCACTATAAATATGGGCTTGAAAACACTGTATTTTCAGATGCTTTGGGAAGATCTCACTTTGTTTGATTCGAACAAATAAAGTTTACTTTTTGACACCTGGACCTTCTTTGTTTGAGCAATTTTTTGAAACTACAAGATCAATTTTCCACAACAAGAGGACCAACCCGCCACATCACAAACTTGCTGCAAAGGGACACCTCTTGCTAAGGTCATAGAAGATATAACTCCCTTGTTGAATGAGCTTTGACACCTACAGGTGAAGCTTGACCGCGGGCCTCATAGGCCAGAGCGATAGCATCCCTTACCCAATGTGACATTGTTTGCCTGGTGGCAGCCGCCCCTTTGTAGCGGCTCCCACAACATATGAAAAGCTACTTTACGCCACTGGCTAGTGTGGTGGATGTAATTCTGAAGAGCACGTGCTGGACACAGTAGGTGTAATCGTTCCTGCTCCGACATCGTGAACTGTGGAGGATAGAAGGCCTCAAGAATAACCGGGTGCACGGTGGAGAACGGAACTTTAGGCAGATAACTCTGGTGAGGATGTAGAATAGCTTTGACCATCCCAGGGGCAAAAATTAAACAGGACGGCGAGGTCGAGAGCGCCTCCAAACCATTTTGAAGTCAGAAACCTGATAGGTGCTGACTCCATAGGTTCAAAGCAAGCAAATTTAATGTGTCACAGCTTTGGGGTGTGTTAATGACGGACCCCCACTACTTTCACACCTGGTTCAGTTTTTTTAAAAGTTTGAAAGCGTAGTCCAGTAGTTACAATGCCTTGTGTCAAGACGTACAGACGTGTTGTGGAAACAGACATTAAATACTCTTTGTTGTTTTGAAATAACTTCCAGTTTTCTAAATGGCAAGCTTTCTGACCGGTATGTGATTTTCATTTTCTTTTTATAACAAAAAATAAAATGTATGTATAAGTTTGTCATGGATGACGGGGATTGCTTAACAGGGTCTATCATACCGTAGGTGCATTAAACGATCCAAGATATTTTTGGCTTGCAGATGAACTTAAGTCTAAATTACACAGGCTGTACGTATATCTAAAATCTAACATATTTATATAAAGCATTGTTCGAGGAAAACCCGCAATATTTATTACACGCTAATTTTTTTTATCGACAGGATCAACACATCGATCTGTCAATAAAACCCTGACGTTAGGAGACTCGTCGGTAAGTAGGCATGGTGGATAGTAATGTATAGTTGTTCAAAACCATATATTAACATGTTATACGTTTTGTTTAGATATGCTAATAGTATTGGAAGACATACAAATCTGTGAAAGCTCTCAGTTTGGCTATGGCGACAACGATGCTATCAGTAAGTATACTTATTCATTGTTTACATGTTTGGCTAATCCACTAGCAATGTAGATATCTTTTTAAAATTTGTTTTGTAGGATCTTTGTCGAGATTGGTAGCAAACATCTCGAATGATGTAGCTATATCCACAGACTCGGTGGATCGTAGCTCTTCTAATCGTGCATCAAGTACACTCGGAGTCGGGCGGCCATAATAACAACGAGCGATCATCACAGGCAGTAACTCCAAGACCCAATCTAACTGCCCGGTCTAATGCTTTAAAAAAAATTATAATCCGTTGTTTTATCTCTTGTCCTATACTTATTATATTAATATTTATTTCAGAGGTTATTGAAAACGACGTAGCTGTGTGGGATGATTACTTAGTTGAAGCGTGGGAAGCGGCAGAGTTTTCGGCTTATAACACAGAGGTCGTTTCTGGCCCTGTAATAGATTAGATTAGATTAGATTCAACTTTATTGTCATTACACATATACAAGTACAGTGTAACGAAATGTAGTTTAGGTCTAACCAGAAGTGCAGTTAGCAAGTGCAGGATATACAGTTAGAATAAATACAGAATACAATAGTGAGAATATAATACAGTGGGCCTGGACTATAAAACTATTTTGCAGTAGGTGTGTTCTATGAAAATATGACAGTAGGTATATACTATGAACAATATATACAGATGACTATATACTATGAACATTAATGTACAGGTGGATATGAACAGATAATAATTTAGACTAAAATAGTGCAAGTGACTTAGGTATGCATAAATTATTGACATTGGCTATTAAAGTTGCAGTGCAATAGGTGAGTGAATGCAGTTGTTGAAGTTGATGCAGTTATTAAAGTTACGGTGCAGTATATGAGTTAATGCAGTTATTAAAGTTACGGTGCAGTATATGAGTTAATGCAGTTAATAAGGTAACAGAGCAGTAGATTAGTTAATGCAGTTACTGAAGTTACAGTGCAATTGATGAGTAAATGCAGTTAATAGAGTTACAGTGCAGTTGATTAGTTAATGCAGTTATTGAAGTTATAGTGCAATTGATGAGTAGATGCAGTTAATAGAGTTACCGTGCAGTTGGTTAGTTAATGCAGTTATTGAAGTTACAGTGCAGTAGATGACTAGATGCAGTTAATAGAATTACAGTGCAGTAGATAGGTTAATGCAGTTATGGAAGTGGTCCATTAGTGCAAATGAGCATTCAGTTAAATATTCCTGGTGTGCAAGTGAGCAGTATAGAGTGCAAATGATGCTGTGTGTGTGTTAAACAGTCCGGTAGAGCAGATACATGAAGTACTGGTGTGTACAGTTCAGTCATGCATGCAGCCCTGTAGTGCAATGTAAACAATGTTGTAGCAGCATTGGAGTTAAGGGTATGAGAGGTACTGGAATCAGTGGGGGGCAGAGTTCAATAATGAAACAGCTCTGGGAAAAAAGCTGTTTCTTAGTCTGCTGGTTCTTGTCCGGAGGCACCGGAAGCGCCTACCAGAAGGCAGGAGAGTAAACAGTCTATGAGCGGGGTGAGAGGAGTCCTTGAGAATGCTGCGAGCTCGACGCAAACAGCGTTTCTTCTGGATGTCCTCAATGGCAGAAAGTGTAGTCCCTGTGATGCGCTGGGCTGTTTTCACCACCCGCTGCAATGCCTTGCGCTCAGCAACAGAACAGTTCCCGTACCAGACTGTGACACAGTTGGTCAGGATGCTCTCTATCGTGCAGCGATAGAAGTTCACCAGGATAGTTGAAGACAGTTGGTTCTTCTTCAGTGTCCTCAGAAAGAAGAGACGCTGGTGAGCCTTCTTGACCAGGCATGAGGTGTTGGCGGTCCAGGACAGGTCCTCGGAAATGTGAGTCCCCAGGAACTTAAAACTGGAAACACGTTCAACAGCCATTCCATTAATGTGGATGGGGTCGTGTGTGCCTCCTTTCGCCTTCCTGAAGTCCACGATGATCTCCTTTGTCTTGGAGGTGTTAAGGAGCAGGTTGTTGTCTGAGCACCATGTGGCCTGGTGCCGGACCTCCTCCCTGTATGCAGTCTCATCGTTGTTGCTGATAAGACCAATCACTGTTGTATCGTCTGCAAACTTGATGAATGAGTTAGATCCGTTCACAGGCCTGCAGTCGAGTGTGAAAAGGGAGTAGAGAAAGGGGCTCAGTACGCAGCCCTGTGGTACACCAGTGTTGAGGGTGGTGGTGGTGGAGCAGATGGGGCCTAACCTAACAAGCTGAGGCCTGTTCGTCAGGAAATCCATAATCCAATTGCAGGAAGGGTTGTTGATGCCTAGGTTTCCAAGTTTGACGATTAGCTTGGAAGGGATGACGGTATTGAATGCAGAGCTGAAGTCTACAAACAGCATACGTGCATAAGTGTCCTTATTGTCCAGATGTGTGAGCACGGAGTGCAGCGCCATGGACACTGCATCATCTGTGCTCCTATTGTTTCGATAGGCAAATTGGTATGGGTCCAGTGTGGGTGGTAGAGAGTCCTTTAGGTGTGCCAGGACCAGCCGCTCAAAGCACTTCATGACAATTGGTGTGAGTGCTACCGGGCGGTAGTCGTTCAGGCACGTCGGGTTTGAATTTTTGGGGATGGGCACAATGGAGGTGGATTTAAAACATGCTGGAACCACTGTCTTTTTAGGCCTAAAAGACTGTCGTTCTTTTGACTTCGAGCTTCTGTACTCCATGAACTGTTTGTATGACGGGCATGGGTTGTTCTGCTGAAATGGACAGAGTTCCATTTCAAAATAGAAAGTTAGAAGCCGCTCGAAAAATCATAAGCATTACTACTGACTTTTATTCACATGTCCTCATTTAGCTAGGGTTTTGCTACACTTACTTTGCTTAGCACTGTGTCCGGCTGTCGAGAAGTCCCCTGTCTTTCCAATGTCTCCGTCTGGTCCGCATCCTTTAAAAATTCCAAACACCGACCACACGTAGAGCAAAACCGCGTTAAGCTGTTCATGTGTTTGCCACAAAACGGGCAAAACATCCCTCGGCCAGAGTCCATGTTCGGTCACCATAAGCTTCACTCACGACATGTACTCCACATTGACAACACAAATTGACCGCGCTCACCAACAACACCTATCACCCGCTTTCACCTCATCACTTCCGTTCCGCGTCACTTCCGGTATGTGGTACATTCCCTTTCCGTGAAGAATCTATCATTTGTAAATTTGTTTCGGTGTTTTGCGTCTTGTTAATTTGTTTTCTAAAATGTGAATTTGTTTTGACCAAGGTAAAAGTGTTTAGCCCATGTTACTGTGTTTTATGGTAGGTAAAAATTTGTCTCGAGCTTTGTAAAAGTGTTTAATTCTTTGTAATGTTGTTTTGCACTTCTCGGCCACCGTACACTCCAACTTGTGTACAAAACCCAAGACATTCAATATACTTTGAATATTTGTTTTAATAGTTTATAACATAAAATAAATAAAAACAGTTACAATATGAAACCTTTAAGTCTTCCTGAAAAATGTATGGTAGAACAATACTTGCATTTGAAGATTCTTTTATCCAATTGAAATGCCTAAAATGTTGGGAGTTAGCTTGCCCTGATCTGATACCTTATGAAAAAAAGAGAGAGAGAGTTTCAAACAGAACAGAAATAACCCCCTTGTTTCTGTTCTGTTTGAATCTCTCTTTCTTTTTATGTGTGTTGGCTTTCTTTCAGATGCTCACAAAATTGAACAGCAGCAACACAGATATCACAGCCAAAGGACTGGGATGCAGCTCTTGGGTCAACAACGTATCTTAAAGCTGCCATTTGTCCTTCAGTCAGTGGGCTTTCTGTGTCTGGGACGATGACACTGGACTAGCCATCAGCAGTAAGTCCACTGTTTTCCCACTCAATGTGAGGAATATCCATACCCTATCAAGGCAAAATAGAAAAATCTTACTTGTTTGCAGTATTCTTTATCCTAATGCCTTTATGGAACTTTTGTAATCCACTTTGCTAAATATTTATTAACTTAAAGGAATACTTGACCGATTAGCGTTAGGCTTTTTATCTGTAGTATCCCGATAGTATTTTCAAACGAACGTGCGTTGTTCCCTCATATCCCTCTGTGACGAGAAAAAAAAAAAAATTCGCACCATTTTGCATCATCGGAGGGAGGCATTTTTCCACACACAAAACAGAGATTTCTCGTCGGAGTGGGATATGAGGGGCCGACGCACTTTTGTTCGAAAATACTACCGGGATACTACGGATACAAAGCTTAAGGCTGATCAGTGAAGTATTCCTTTTAAGGCCAGCCTTTGGTAAGGGAGTATTGCGTGCAATGTCTTCATAATTAACGTTTGCAAGCACAAATGTAGGGATTTATACTATTGAAAGCATTAAAGTCATATCACAGGATAATGTGTTGTTAGCCACCCAGCCCAATTTGAATGATTAAAAAATGTCCCAAGTAAATAACATAAGTTGACAGTGCATCAAGTAGTGGCGTGTCCAGGAGCTCAGGGGCTTCAGTGCTTTACAGTTCTCAGTCCTTGAAAATATGTTTTAGCAATACATTTCTAGGATTTATATTTTTTTTGTAAAATTGCATTTACAGGGACTTTAAAGTTATAGTTTTGATACATACCTCCATATTTTCGGGGCCTTGAATTGGGTGATGGATTAGGCCCAGCTCCCACAGCTGATTTGGGGTCATATGGCCTTCTGTTCTTATCGGATAATTGGACCAGCCACTGCGGAAAGTATCCAGGGAATCTTGCATCCGTGGCAAAAACACATAATGGCAACAGAGGAGATGTGTAGCACTGGCGATGTTGAGGAAGCCCTCTTCTTCAAGGTAGTGGAGAACATCATAGTAGATGTTTGTGACAGCTTCCCACAGGTCTCTCCAAAGCCTCTCGATTCTGGAAAATTCAATAGGAACTTTTAAACTTAATGTACATGGAACTGTAATAAGCTGGATTTCAAGGCACATGTATGTATAAAATATTTATATTAAATAACTAATAATGCAAAATCACAGCAGATTCTTGATTGAGAAAATATTTCCACCCACAACATATGCACACAGTTGGAATTTCTTTCAATGCAGTAAAATTCATCAGATTGTTCAATGCATAGTTGTGTTTTTCTGTATCTACTTTGTTTAGAAGAAGAAACAATGTTTAATGGAATATAATGTCACTGCATACTATCAAAACAGAAGTGACATACAGATGTAATTCCAGACCCATTGCCCAGCAAAAAACTAACTTATTTTTTGCAGCAAAGAAAAGGTTATTGAACTTGCATGCTAAGGACTTGGAGGTTGGTATTCAGTACCCTTCAACTGACAGCATCTTCCACTGGAAATAGGACTTTCAGCTCACACTCCTCAAAAAGTAGTCCTGTTGCAAGCTGATATACTGTATTTGTAGCAATAATAATGTTATTGCATGGCAGCAGTGAGGTGGTATCTTTCAGCTACAATTATCAGAAATTTTGGACTGACCGTTGATTGTGAACACTCTTGCCAGTGCCACGGACTGTAAACATGAGGCGTGCAATGTCTACATTTTCCACGCGCTGATCAGCCCGTACCCTAAGAACAGAGCAAAAGTTTTAATTATATATATATATATCTCAACAAAACAATGTAGAACATGATGCATGCTTTTAACTTGGTTAAAAAGGGTAACCCATTATATCTAGCTTTAACAAAAAAGATTTACAGAGTCATGCAAAAATAACTAAAATCCTGTATAAATGGCTACTGAAATACAGCATGATCTTTATCCAATTCATACCAATATAGAAACACTGTATTAGGCAAATACCACACAAAAGTATGCTTTTGGTTATTTCAAAGAGGTTTAAAACCATTCAAGCATGACTGTAAAACTTAAAAGTTCCTAAGGAAACTACTTACCTAAGAGGGTAACCAAACTTCTCCACAGATTCTTGGAAGAATGCCAGGGATGTTGCGGCAAGGTTGTTGGAAGCTGCACCAAGATACATAATCTGCAGTACAATGCAGTTTTACTACTTGGATGAAACACAAATGTATATAATAATAATGACAATTGTGTACTGTGTATGTATCACTGAAAACTGTGCTTACCTTCCGTGAAAAGCCATCTATGCCACCAAAGATGACAATGTTGTAGCTGTAGGAAAACACACATACAAAAAAGATAGAGAAAATGTTATTTGTTTGCTTTTTCACAGGTAAGCTTTTGAAAAAGCACCTGAATGTGAAGTTATACTTGTGAACAAGTTAAAAAAAAAGACCAATTGCAAAATGAAATACAGCAATTTCTAAAACCCTAGATTATTTCTGTCATTTTTAGAATCAATCAAAAAGTAATTTAAGTATGTCAAAAAGTAAATGTGAACACAGTTATCCTGTTTGATGGAGAATATGTGCGCAGTAGCATGAAAGCAGCACTATTAAATAAAGATGGTATGATGAATAGGTCTATACAAAAGTATAATTATTACATTACAATATTATTTTACTCTTTTAATTAATCTGTCCTTTGCCAATAGTTTAAAACTTACCGGATAAGTTTATGATTTGTATCAATGTGCATCAAGGACTGGGGGCTAGGAACGGAGTAGGTTCTTCGAACAATGCAACCGAAATTGGTAATTCGGGATATGACTCCGATGGTGTCAACACGGTGCCTGGAAACTCTGACCCATTCATATTGCACCCGCAGTCCTTGAGCTTGAAGAAGTCCTTTCACCATTCGATATCCAGAATGAGGCTGCCTGGATTTTATGTCCCTCACACACTGGTCCAATTCTTCGTCTGTCAGAGTGCTGTACAGTGCCCTAACTGTGAGATTAGACTCAGCCATGCGTCGATGGACTGTTCATCTCGACACCCCCAAAAGCGCAGCTATGCATGGGATGGACAGATTAATGTCCAAAAGGCTGGAAATGTACTCCAAAGAGAGGACCATTCTTGGTCGTCCAACTGGTCCTTGCTCAAATTGCACAGTTTTATAGTGTTGCTTACTTTTTTCTTTTTCTACATTTACAAGGCTACGTAGCTCTGTCGACGCATCTAAAATAGGCTGTGAAACTGCTACATGACTGGATATGGCATTTAAAAACACAAATTCTTTTGTGCTAATGAACTCCAAGTAGTCCAAATCCAGAGGCAATTGTCCAAGAACATGCTCTAAACGAGAGCGGAGTCGTTCCAAAATGTGGTCAAGCAGCAGTTCCTTAAAAAAATAATCTGCTAAAGTAGTTACATTTGAAACCCTAACATTCTCCCAATAATTGAAATGCAGTTTTAGCGCTCAATTATCAGTAATATGTTTAAAGCAATGGTTATTATCTTAGAACCATGATAAAAGTTTATTTGTAACTCAGTAGTAGGCTCATAGTAAAAAACTGAAAACTCACACACAATGGATGAATCCCCAACTTTAGCTTATTCATGACTTATCCAACCGATTCCCTAAAACTAATATATTCACAGTCAACGTCTGGCGTGATGCAACTTTATTCTACTCTAAAAAGTGTTTTATGTGGGATCCGGAATCATTGACCAGCTTACAGGTATGGTCAGTATAATGTTTGGTAATCTGCATAGACAGCTGTTTATATCACACAAATACCCTGCTGTAACGTTATAACGTAACGTACTGTATGTGTTGACTCTTTTAACCGTGTCCATCTAGCTGCTACATTAATGATGGCTCACAGTCTGTCCAGCTAAATCAAATGTTATATTGTCGAGATTCATTTCGGAGCTGTTGGCTTGTTTCCCGGCTAAAACCCCTTTTTATAAACGTTAATGTAGCTTTCAGTCAAAAACTGGGCAGTGTTGAACAATTCTTCGATGTTCTGCGTGTTCAGAATTGGAGAGAGGCCAGTCAAAGTAAAATCTTGAAGTTTATTGATCAAAAGATTCAAAAATACAACAGCTGCTGGGTGGGTTGCCTCAGACTCAGTCTTACAAGAGAACTGATATCTCACAAAGGACTCACACCGAAGAACAATTTTACATGGTATTTATAATATTTATGATATCTTTTATTAGCTCGAGAAGCTAGTGTCCTTTCGCGGATGTGAAATCCTGGCAACACGTCCAATCCGCTTCCTCTCCTTTGTACTGTCTCAGCCAATCAGTTCCCGAGTATTTGTGGAGACCCCATACCTCACCAAATTTCGACGAGCTCTGCGTAATCTGATCTTTACACACACACACACATATTATTTTGGTACAGAAAGTTCACTCCAAATAAGTCCTTTGGTTAACTCACACACTTGTTATATTTTTAACATATTATGCACAGTTAGTGATCAATAATGAAATCATAAAGCATATTAAATGTAGAAGCACGTTTAAACCATAATAAAAATCACAATAAAAATCCTTCAGCAGCAGCACCGTTGAGCTTATCTTGCTAACTATAACACGTGTTGCCTAGCTGACTTACCTACATAGAGAGACGAGTCACACAACAAACCATAGCTAACAGTTATGTGTTCCAAAAAATGATTAGCAACAACATACTTTTTTTCTTTTGAGTCTGATTGTACATAAACAGCAAACTTACCGGAGCGCTCTGGTTTTTGATGAACATTATAACAATGTTCTGCGCGTTCAAAAATTGGAGAGAGGCCAGTTCAGAAAACGTTGACATTTATTGATCAGAAGTCTCAAACAAACAGCTGTTTCGGTGGATTCTCAGACACACAAAGTCTCTCAAAGAATCGACCACCAGAAACAGCTTTACAGCTATTTATGTATTTTTCGTCGGGTCTGTTCTCCATGGCGGGGTACAATCAGATCGTCTACCTGACAAATGCTGGACGAAGGAAGTGACGTCCCTACAAAACTTCAGCCACTATTAGATTATTAATGATAATTTTAAATCTAATTTTTTTATTTTTGCCTTGTTGTGCAAGCACTGTTGAGCTTGTGCAGAGGCTGCAGTTTTTGCCAGAGGGGAACTGGAATCCCCTGGTTAGGCCTGGTTTCCCTCCGAGGTTTTTTTTCTCCTCCAATGGAGTTTTGGGTTCCTCGCCACCGTTTGCATACTGTTTTGCACTGTTTGCCTGGCCGGGGGGGCTGCTAGAATTTGGTAGTCTTATTTAATTAACACTGCATATAGGAATTTATTGTGTGTCTGATATTTGACCTGTGTTTTGAATTTCATTACCTTTTATGTTTTACTTAGTCATTTTTTTCTTGTACAGCTGCTTTGTAACAATGAAAATTGTAAAAAGCGCTATATAAATAAAGCTGACTTGACTTGACTTGACTTCCCTTTGTCTGCATTCCAGCCAATCAGCTCACTGCCTTGTTTTTCAAACCACCATTCATCTGTAACAAATTATAGAGGCCCAACACACTCTGTGCGTAACCTGATCTTAACACACACACATAGTAATTTCCTGTGGAAAAAGCCCCACACTATCAGCGCTGCATTCTTGGTTAACCCAACTCACACACTTGGTTATATTTTCAACATATTGGTTATATTTGGTTAACAATAATAAAATCCTTAAGAATATTAAATGTAAAGGCACTTTTAATACCACAATAAGATCCTTCAGTGTACACATTTCTTCCCCAAAAAGAAGATGTGTGGTTGTTGTTACACACATAAGCAGCACATGCAACCCCCCACCTACTGACCACATTCCGATCTCTGGCAACATCTAGCAACTGTAGAACTCTTAGCTTCAAGCTTTTGTTCACAATCATGTCATGTAGGAGAATACATCTGATTTAAACAACATCAATCATCCATTTTTATATCGATCCATACATGGATCTAAATTCCCACATTTTCCCTAGAAGTCATCTTCTTTACAGGTTTACTGTAGTGACTTGGCCTCTTCTTGGGTCATGACAGACAGTCAGGTTGACGTGCTCTGATAGGCCGCCCGACGTCGGTTCGGTTCAATGGTTCGGTTCAATTGCAGACGGGCTCTGGGCTCAACTGTTTTTCCTATCCTGGGTAGCCCGGATGTTACCATGTGAATATTTAACTTGAATTTTTCGATCTGAATTTGAGCTATCGACTTAGACATATGTTTTCTTTGAAAAATATTAACTTGAAATTTGAGATCTGAATAAGAGCAATCAAATTTGATCAACCTGAATGTATTTTATCTGAAATTCTGTAAGTTGATTTTTTTTTTATTAAATTCAGGTTTTTAAAATGGAAATCGAGAATTTTCATATTTAAATTTCATAGAGGTAAATTCGAAACTTGGTGGAGAGTTCCTTCCTCAAGTGGAGGAGTTTAAGTATCTCGGGGTCTTGTTCACGAGTGAGGGAATGATGGAACGGGAGATTGACAGACGGATCGGTGCAGCTTCTGCAGTAATGCGGTCGATGTACCGGTCCGTCGTGGTGAAGAAAGACCGGTTAATTTACCGGTCAATCTACGTTCCTACTCTCACCTATGGTCATGAGCTTTGGGTCATGACCGAAAGGACAAGATCCCGGATACAGGCGGCTGAAATGAGCTTCCTCCGCAGGGTGGATGGGCGATCCCTTAGAGATAGGGTGAGAAGCTCGGTCACCCGGGAGGAGCTCGGAGTAGAGCCGCTGCTCCTCCACATCGAGAGGGGTCAGCCCCCCCCCCCCATTCCCCCCCCCCCCCCCCCGAACGAAAAAATTATAAAAAGAAGAAAAAAATTCCAAACAAAAAAATTCAAAAAAAATGTTTCCAAAATAAAAAAATTCAAAATCAAGTATTCATTGGCTGTTAAATTTCAAAACATTATGTCTCTTATTTGCTTCCATACATCTCCTCAGACAGTGGAAACGCTGGAGCCGGCTGGTCGGTGAAGACGGAACACGGTAAGAATAGTCAATATGCTTTTTTTGTACAGTTACGTTAGCCAGTAACATTAACGTTGATTGCTCTGTTTGATGTTTTTAATTCTGAAGTGATTTTTGTCATTAGCGTTGAGTAAGATTGATTTGGTAAATAACTTTTTGAATAAAAGCTGTTTAAACGGAATGTCTTTATCTTTCGGGAAGGGGGTGATTTAATCGATTTTTAATTCAATCCTGAGACCATATTTTTACCCCTTTCCAGTAAAATAGCAGGCTAAATAAACTGATCGGCCTAGCTGAACGTATAACGTAACCTGTTTTTGAAAAGATGGAGTCTTCTGTTCATATTTTGACATATATTCTCCACCTCCCCATGTAATGTTGTTTCAGATAATTAATTAATTATATTAAGATACTGTTTTTATAACCGGATAAGTGAACAAAATAACTTGTACATATTTAAAATAAAAAAAAGCTAAAAGTTTTCTCTGATCTTTAGGGGTAATGGATCAAATATACAGTTTCAGCAGTATAAAAACGCCAATGGACTGTCCCACTGAGATAATAAATCTGGTTTGTGTGTGTTCTGTTGCAGCTTTAGGCCTACAGTTTATAGTCCCACTGGTCTGTTTTTGCATTATTTTATCTTTCCATTTCATGTTTTTCACCCAAACAAACAGATAAAGTGAGATTTTATACTGTTTTAAACTTGATTTAGCCAGCTATTTTGTCAAATACTAATAACTTTACACACTACAGCTTTTAACATGTGGGTCATTATCACTAAAGAGTGCCTTTGAGACTTCACAATTTTCAAAACATAAATCTTAAATTTTCAATTTGACTTCATGTTTGTTGCAATAAGTAGACCTATGACTGTTAAAAATGTATGCTGGTCAACGCTCAAGCCCATTTATACACTTGTCCACCATATCAGGGTAGGCTTGGTGACAGGGTGTGCATTTGTGGCAAAAGTTAGCATTTAATGAACACACGGTGTAGCTGCAGCTAGCAAAGGGATTAACTGTTGAAGCTGACTGTATGAAAATATGTATTTTATACTGTTTAAGATACATATTTTCAATTACTGAAATGTTTTTGTTAATTAAAACTACAAACACATAATGTTGAAAACTAGGAAAGGAAATATGACTGCAGATTGCAGATACTAACTGTGTGTGCAGAAGATGTTTTAACCTCCATGAGGAAAGGCAGAACGGGCGAGGGGATGTCACTGAGAACATCAGACTATTTCTTAAAGGGGCGTTTACCCCAAAATGACAGAGTAGACGGCAATTACAGGGACGCATGCATAATGCTTAATATTACTATGAAAATAGAATATAGATTATCCAAATGATTTGTTTTATTGAATACATTGCTGAGGACTATAGGAACTTTCAAAAAAAGATAAATTTGTGCAAAGTATCCATTTTTTTAACTCACTGAAGGTAGTAGCTAAGCAGTGTGAGGGACATGCCAAAATCACATACATAGTCGAAGAAAATGGTCATAAAATGATAAAACACATTTTAAGAAATCTTCTTATTGCAGTTGTACGTGTAAATATTAGTACATTTATAATAAAACCTCAAAATGTCACTATTTTTCATTATGTATACGATGGCTCAGTGTTTCTGATGAGGACACCAAAAGGCACTTTATAGTGATAATGACCCATGTAATAATATTTAATTTCAAACGATTCATATAAATAATTTAAGATTAAAAGTTTAAAACCTACCTTTTAGGTTTATGACCTTTGTATTTTAAAAACCCACTTGCATTATTAAACTTTAGCTCTAGTATACTAATTATTTCATGTCATATTAATATTATAAATCATATATAATAAACTGTGTGTGTGTGTGTGTGTTCTGTTGCAGTTTACAGCTCGTTCTAGTGCCACTGGTCTGTTTTGGAGTTTGTAATCTTTTCCAAACAAACGGGTAAAGAAAGATTTTATACTGTTTTACACATGATTTAGCCAGCTGTTTTATCGAATACTGGGCGTGTTTACATGCATATTCTTAAACTGGTTGTTTAATATGCAGACTACCAAAGGCTTTTTTTTTTAAATAACACAACATTTATTTTGTAAATTATCTTACCAGTGTTTATTCTAAGAAATCGACAGAATTTTTTTTACATTTCAGATTTCCTCCCTGGCAACTATTGGGGGCCATGACACAAAACGTGTCACATGGAACATCCTTTCCCACATGTTCCATGATGATGTTGGGAGGAGGATCAACTGGAAGGGCATGAATGGGAAAAAATCTTTTAATCAGATGGAGTCTAGAAAGTTTCTCCTGTGTAAGTAAATGTAACAAAATTTGCCTGGTTTAAAAATATAAGTGCATAACTTTTTTGTTTTAAAATGTATCTAACGAGCGAGTACATCATGTATCCCTCTTCCGAAGTTTGTTTTTGTCTTATCCTGAATCATTGAAATACACCTATAGGGTTTACTTTCAGACTATTCTAGAAAGCAACCGCTTTTGAGTAGCCCATACCTGAGTGAGAGAAGTGTCTGTACAAGACTGTACAAGTTTGTTTTAAAAGCATTGGTTGTGTGTATCCTTACAGGAAAACTTCACCATTTTTACATATGCCACTATGCAGTTACCTTAACTTAAAATAGTTGATACATATCTGTCCTGTCTCAGTGCGTGCACTTAATCGCTGTAGCGCGCGATGCCACTATGTTAACGTTTAGCTTAGCACCATTCGTTCCATTCATTCATTACGATCCAAACAGGGAAGAATTAAGAAAGCACCAAACACTTCAGAGCGATTAAGTGCACACACTGAGATGAGACAGATACATATCAACTTGTCTAACTTGAGGTAAGAACATAGTGACATATGTAAAACGGTGGTGTTTCCTTTAAAAAAAACTGGTAGCTCCTATGTAAAAAAAAAACATTTTTTATATTTTTTTATTAAATATAAAAAATTTTTTTTGTTTGTTTTTGGCCGAAAAAATACAACCAAAAAAGGGGGTCTAAGCATGCCACCCTACATCCGGGGCGGATTAAAAACGGGTCCTGAATGGGTCCGTGGCGGATCAGCTGCTAAATAAACGGGTCCTGAACGGGTCTGTGTTGGATCCGCTGCTTTATAAACTGGTCCGGAACGGGTCTGCCCCAGATCTGGTCTGGATCCGCCATCCTTATCCGTTCTGGATCCGCTGCGCTGTGCAAGTGGACTCCATTCCGGATCCGTTTTGCACATCCATTCCGGAGCTTGTGGTACTTCCGGGGCGGATCCGTTCCGGAGTCAATTTGCTATCTGGGAATGATTCGAATACAGAGTGTACAAATAAAATTACTTTGTAAAATCATTCATTACATTGATAAGTTTTTCATCGTTTTTATATCGACTCGGTATTTACGTGCAACTCGGGAAAACTGTAACGTTATTTTAAATTTCATTTGTTGAAAGCAACATGGCGCTGTTGACGTAGCTGCAAAGGGCTAAATCGACATTTGGAGCTAGCTGTCCAAGACAGGCTGTCTTAAGTATTTTAAGCTGGCCACGTTATTGTTTTCACTCTCACTAAACTAGAGATATTCTTTATTAATACGCTAAATAGATGATAAAAGTTAATTCCCACGCGTGCTTTTAAATACATTTAAGAGTCGCTCGTGTGGAGTCCTAAGTAACGTTATATGGTGAAGATGTATTTCATATACCAGACAATTCATTTACCAATTTTAGCCAAACGATATCTTGTCGTCCGTGGTAAAGGCTCCTTTTAATCGCACAAATATCTTCTGTAATGTAACTTCCTCCTCTTTCTTGACGGCTCCATTTTGTGAAAACATAAACATCACCCGCACCTCACTCTTCTCCTCCCTTCAGGTTGCGCGCGAGCAAAGAAGAACTTGACTTTTGATTAGATGATGGGATTGACACTGATCTGTTATGATTGGTTGCAATTAGCGCTCTAGTTACCTTTCGTTGCTAAGGTAAATCTAGTCAGACAGAGACTACCGTTAGATAAAGCTGCAACCATGTATGTGCTTATAAAATGGATTAAAGAAAATAAAGTAAGTGTTGAATCAGAAAAAAATGTTTGAGACAAAAAATGTTAAGTGACCCCAAGAGGATCGGCCTGGTGGAAGACCAGGCCGAGCATTAGGAACAAAGCCACCTAAAGGAGGTTGGAAAGCTTTTCCGGGCCAAGTTCTCAGTATAAACGGTAAGTTATTATTTATAAATATTAACCAGCGAACACATTATGTAATTGCTATTTTGTAGTTGTAATTTAATATTGGTGATGTAGTAATAAAGTACCATAGAGAAGTCAAAATAAATCCAGGCTGAATGGAAATAAGCCTACATTACGTTAGAAGCGCGCGCCTACTCTGTTTCAGTCTCCAGTCAGGACTGGTCGTTTTACCGAAGTTGATCTGACAGGAAATTTTGCACACAAATTTCACAGTGAAGTCTATGACGATGTTTTTTCAGCTTTATTGTATGCTTTTATATTAGTTTTAAAGTAATAAACAATTCTGGTATAGGGTTTAGCAGGAAAATTATCATGGCAACTTTTGTCCAGTAATATGATTCAAGTTCAACAACCTTATCACTTTAAATAACTTTTTTTGTTAATAATAGCATCATTATTTACTGTAATTATTTTGTCAACTACAAAATGGATTTATTATGCTAAAATAAAATGGCTATAATGTATATTTATAATGTTCAACATAAAAATGTATTACCCACGATTATGTGCAGACATTTTAATGCAGTAGGTGTCAATCAGTTATTTATACAGATGACCTTGGGAAAATAAGAAAGGCAGAAAGTCAGTGGATAGAGACACACAAAAGGTGGACCTGATAATACTTCATGTTTTTAATGGAAAAAATTAACTGTTTAATTACTCATCCTCATGTCATTTCAGTTCTATTGTTTTGATGAACACAAACAAAGATATATTAAATCTGTGTAACAAAAGACTTTGGAATGACAAACAATTATTATTAATCATTATTTGCTGACAGATATTTAACCATATTTTTTCTATTGTATATTCTCTCCACTAAACTTCCTCTTTCAAACCAAAAGAGAGACTACAAAAATGAAATAAAGGACCTTGAGGAGAGACTTAAAGAAAAGGACAAGGAGATGGCAAGAGGTAAAAAAAGGGGAACCATTTTTTTTTACTTTCATTTCATGATCTCTTTAAGTTAAATATGCATTCCTTTGATCTAATTGTAGGACTTGCAGAGACAGTCACTAAATCAGTAAAAGATGCTTTTTCAGGCAGCTCAGTGTGCCCTCAGCCACCCAGTGCACAGTTCTAGCATCCAAGAAGATTTTCTTAAACAGACCGAAGGGATAAAGGTATAATATACATAGTCGGAAAAGGTGATATAAACTTTATACCTTTATTGAAAATGAAAAGGCGTTCATCTAGTTCTTACCCCCGTGTCATTCAGAATCCATAAGCCGCCTTGTCATCTGTAAAACAGAAATAATAATTTTTAAAGAAAGTTTCATTACAGAGTTAATGAATCCTGTTGCCCTGGATTACACCCAAAGATGTGAGAGCTACAAAAAACTCACCAGATCAGTGATGGACTCTGTCTTCACATTAGAAGAGATGACCAAATGCTCCGTCACAGGAAAAAAGGAAATTTGTTGGAGAACAAAAACCAAGCCTTGACCAACATAAAGTTAGGCTTGTAATAGGTGAGCCCACTTTAATTGCTCTGCAGGTCTAAAGATAGTTTAAAATTGGATCTGCAAATAGATGATTTCATCAGACACACGCACATTGCCACTGGCCTTAAGGCAACATATGGTTTTCCTTCTATATGCATATTCCTTCTCTTATAAGTGTTCAAAGATGTGTACCAAACTGATCTCCGGTAAATCAGACTTTCAGGTCTGTAGAAACAAACAGTTGCTTGTTATTAGATGTAATCTACTGTAGAGGGACTTTTATTTTTGATTCTTTGTGTTGTTGCTGCTGAAACCATCTATATTAAATTAATATTCAGTGATTGTTGATTGTGATTGTTGACATGTTAAATTTTAAGGTGAATACATGTTTTTTATCACACCGATTAAGTCACAGAATATTAATTGAAAAGTAATGCTGCATGAATTGGGGAAAAATCTATTGATTTTCAGTATCTTCACTGTTCAAGGTTTCTTCTAGATGTTACCAGAGGAAGTAAATAAGCTGGAATGTTTACATGACATTACTAGTTGATTTCCTAGTTGAAATGTCTTTGCCTTTATAATGTATGAACGCACCTTCATTTAATTGAAAGCTGAAAGGGATTTTAGCATAATTTTTAGCATCTAAGCCCAACGTTTTTTTAAAGGTTATTTTATTTCTTACAGACCATGTCCAAAAAGTCTCAAGGCATTGGAGACTCTGAAATCAAAGTCTGCATGGCACAAAAATTAAAATACCTGCGGAGACGAGCAGAAAGGTAAACACTGTAAACTATAACCAACATATCCCTACTGATTATGTAAGATGCTAATAATTCGAAATCTTTTCTTAATTGGTCATGACATATGTGTAAGATCTTATATATTCATACGCCATGACAAAAAAATATTTATTATTTCTTTAAATAAAATAAAAAAAATTCCCCCCAACGACATTCCAACATCAATAAATATATAAATTTTTTTCTTTTGTCAAAATAAGGTTTTAATAAAATTTTTCTAGAAAACACCAGGTCTATCACCAGTGTAAAAGGTTTTTTTTTTGCAGAATTCGCAAAGTTTAATTCAGGGATTCCCAAAGTGTGGTACGCGCACCCCCAGGGGTACGCGAGCTGCCACCAGGGGGTGCGCGAGAGGAAAAATGTAATGGCGATCTGTTTTTTTAAGTGGGATTTTTCCATACAATAAAAAAACATGAACAGTAAACATTTCCTTTGTAATCGCTTTTATTTTAAATAAAAACCTATAATTTATTAGTTTTTGATAGAAACGTAGAAGAAGACTGCAGCTGTCTTCTTCTACGTTTCTACACTGCTCTTCTTTCATGCACTGCAGCCGCTAGGCTATATGCTGCCAACTCGTTTCATTCATTCCATATTATAAATATGCTTAACTGGCTGAAATCAGGGAAACTGTCAAGTAGGACGTCTTATGAAGTTGTCAGTCACGAAGGAGGAGAGGGACCAAGAGAGAGTGAGGATTTGGAGGCAACAGAGACGGAGAGAATAGAGAAAGAAAAATGAGCGGGAGTCAGAAGATGCGCCGCAGAAAATTTTGTTGATGTTATTGTCATGCGTGTTTTGTTTTTTTGCGCATGATTAAACATGAGTCTTTATATGGCGATAAAACAAATCTTTGTTGCGTTTTTTTTTTTTAAGTGGGGATTGGGGGTGCGCCAACCCTGTTGGGACATAGAAGGGGGTGCGCAGGAAAAAAAGTTTGGGAACCGCTGTTCATTTTATTTTTTTTTACAATTTTTTTAAACCCGTGGGTGGGGAGAGACAACGTTAAAAAAAAGAATTTTAACCCTAAAAATTCTATTCTTGCAAATTGTAACATTCAGCCGACTTCTGATAAACATAATTTTTGTTACATACAAGGTATGAATAAAATTAGGAAAAGGGCTTGAACCCAGCTTTCATACGATATCAAAACCTGTAATATGTAACATTGCAACATGTGATGGGTTTTCACAGATTTATTTTATTGTGTTGTATTTTCTTAGTTATAATGCTTAAATCAAAACTAACCAACCGCAATGTGATTGATATTAATTGGAATGCACAATCAAAAAACATGATTCTTGAAAATGGATTTATAGTGTTTCATATATATATAATTCTGCTCTATTTTTTTATTTTGTTTTTGAATCCTAAAACAGGGAGCCTACTGGAGGAGATGCTGAAGACTAATGCACAAACACACAATCTTAACACAACGTTCTTGCCCTCTACATGCACGCACACGCACACACAGACACACACAGAAACACCTGTACACAGATGTTCTTTTTGCCTATTTTATGATCAGTAGTTTTTAAGAATGTTTGCAAATAAAATCTAAATGTTGTGCATTTTGCAGTGCTGTTTTGTGTGTCATGTTTAGATGTCTTTCCACTCTACATCACAGCATGGAGCCTCCACTTTGCATACTACCAACAGCTTAACAATATAATGGCTTGCCCTTGGTGTCAAAGGTTATAGTATGATGAATGAATAAATACAAAGATTACTTCTTCCTCTAAAACAACCTAAACTAATTCTGCTTGCAGACCTAAAAGTTTGTAGATTATATGTTTTATTGAAGAAACATTGTTTTGTACTGTACACGCACCCACTTGAAGACACATGCATTTGCATTTTATTACATTCTTTGTTTCATGTAATAGTACAGATAATAGGGTATGCATGTGAGCTTATCTTTAATATTTAATTTAAGTTAAAGGAATAATAATGGAATTTTACATGGGTAAAATGATCTTATTGGTTTTACATGTGTTTCACACGTGATCCCATGGGCTTCACATGGTTATTTATATGTGTTGCACATGTGATCCCATGGCTTTCACATGGATTTCACACAAAAACTGTTACAAAAACACACATTTCCCATGTGCATTTCACAAGGGATTTTAACATGTTTTCACACATGAAATTTCACATGTGAAACTGATGTGACTTTTCACGTAAGGGTTCATAAAGTTCGGCCTACTTAATATTAGATCACTCAATTCAAAGGCAGTTATTGTAAATGAAATGATTTGATATTCTCTGTCTTACCGAGACCTGGCTTAAACCAAATGATTATTTCGGTCTAAATGAGTGTACCCCACTAAGCTACTGTTATATGCATGAGCCACGTCCGGTTGGTCGGGGTGGCGGCGTCGCTACAATATTTAGAAACTTTCTTACTGTAACTCAAGAGAACTGAAGGATTTTTATTGTGGTTTAAACATGTCTTTAAATTTAATATGCTTTAGGATTTCATTATTGATTACTGACCGTGCATTATATGTTAAAAATATAACCAGTGTGTGAGTTGGGTTAACCAAGAGTTAGGATGATATTGAGTGTATTTCCACAGGAAACGGTATGTGTGTGTGTAAAGATCGGATTTCACACGGAGCCCCATGGAATGTGGCGTGGGGTGTTTCCATATAATGTGTTACAGAAGGTCCGAAAGCAAAGGAGTGTGAGCTGGTTGGCTGTGGCAGAACAAAGAAGAGAAAGCGGATTGGACGGGTGCCATGCTTCTCCGACCCCAATCTGTAACCAGAGACACCGCATGCAAGATTATAAATACCATGTAAAATTGTTCCTCTGGGTCGGTCCTTTGTGTGAGATTTTGTATCTGAGGTACCCACCCAGCAGCTGTATTGTTTGAGACTTCTGATCAATACATTTCAACATTTTCTTAACTGGCCTCTCTCCAATTTTGAACACGCCGAACATTGAAGAAATGCTCATCAGTTGGTGACCCTAGACGCGACTGGAGAAAAAGGCATTTAAAAAGAATTGTAAAACTCGGGGATTGACCGAAAATCGGGACGAGACTTCAACACACTGTCGACAGAATAAGATAAGGTAAGCAGAGACCTGTTTAAACAAACTTCTGCAGATTGAATATTCCAAATTTATGTGTTGACTTATAAGTATATCCGTACCGTTGATCAGAAACTATTGTTGGTAAATCTTTTAAAACGCCCGTGGGTATTAACAGTCCCACGGCACGCTAAAAGTTATAGAAAATATCTTTTAAAACGCCCGTGGGTATTAACAGTCCCACGGCACGCTAAAAGTTATAGAAAAATTCGTTTAAAACGCCCGTAGGTATTAAAAGAGTCCTGCGGCACGCTAAAAGCAGGTGAAAAAGGTGATAAATTGTGTATTAACAAACTCGAAGCAACTCATTAAAAATTGTTTCTTTCAATTAAGAAACATTTCTAAGATAAGACCTTTAGTGTCAAAAGCAGAACTGGAGATGATAATTCATGCTTTTATTTCGTCTCGATTAGACTATTGTAATAGTCTCTTTATTTGCCTTAATAAGAAGGATCTTGGCCGTCTCCAGACTGTACAGAACTCCGCCGCTAGGCTTTTAACGCACACAAGTAAAAGGGCACATATCACTCCTGTCTTAGCTTCCCTCCATTGGCTACCAGTGAAATTTAGAATACACTTTAAAATATTGGTTCTAACTTTTAGAGTCCTGCAAGGACAGGCGCCCGCATACATCTCTGACCTGATACAGCTGCATACATCCTCGCGTAGTTTGAGATCAACAGGTCAGAGACTTTTAGTTGCCCCCCGTACTCATTTTAAAACAAGAGGGGACCGTTCGTTTCAAGTTGTGGCACCCAGGTTGTGGAACGCCTTGCCTCCTTCCACACGCTGTTTGGACTGTGTGAAAAATTTTAAAACCCAGTTAAAAACCCTTCTTTTTAAAGAGGCCTTTAACTAGACTGTAGGGTGGCTAGGCCGGTCTAATGTGTACTTCTGTCCTTTTGATCAGGCATTGTAATGTTTTTTCATAAATGTTGCGTATTCTTCCTTTTGTTGTGAAGCACTTTGTGATTTTTATCTGTGAAATGTGCTATAGAAATAAACTTTACTTACTTAAACTTTACTTACTATTAATTGTGTATTGTGTACTGAATATCAGTTTGTAGAATGTCTGAGTTTGAGAGAGAATGTGAGGAATACGGGTGTTCCCCGGTAATTATACAATGGGGAAAAATAGTGGATATGTTAATGGCTCAGTCGGAGCCGAAAAATCATAAAAAGGAAAAAAAAGATATGGGAAAGTAAATGGAGTCAGATATTTATGGTAGGAATCAGAGAAGCTATTGATTAAGATAACACAGAGAATCAGGGAAATGGAGAAAAAAGCGTGTGCAAGTTTAAACAAACATGCAGAAGGAGGAAAAAATGTGAAGTGGTTAGAGAAGAATAAGCATAAAAAGGAGGAAGAGAAACTGAGAGAAGAATTAAGATTGTGGACACGCATTGCGCTGACTGCCACTGCTTTGAGTCCCCCTAAGAAGAGCACAGAACATGTACAATCGGAGAAGTCAGAGAAAGAACTGATGAGAGAATCAGGAAGTGCAGGGGCCAGTATCTCGTGTCATACTGAGACCGCCCCCTTGTATCCTGATTTGAATAAGCTGTTGCCACCACCCTACACACAGAAAAATAGGGGTACTGTTTCTGTACTCAAAGGTACATATGGTACAAAAGTACCCTGTAAGGTACAGAAAATGGTCCTTAAGGTTGTAAATGTTGACCATTGTTCAATTTTAAAGGTACAAAATCACCAGAAGGGTGTAAGTCGTTCCGGCCCAGACCCGGCGCAAAGCGAAATAACAAACCTTCAAATGTTGCCATCGGCCAATCAGAATCAAGCATTCCAACAAGCCTTGTATTAAATGTTAATGTTTTTTCTACAGTTGTTTGATGAGTTTGACTGAATTCATCCTTCGACAAGCAGCTTCTATCATCGCTTTAGAGAGTGCTTCACCACTGTTCTACCAAATGTTCTAAACCTTGGCATGGGAAAATCTCACCTAACAAGATATTACGCTGACGCAATTGAATTTTTTGACTGTTCTGAATCTCTGTTGTACTACATGTTATATTTGCATGTTACTTTAAAACTTGTTAAATAATTGCTCACAATGCATGATGCTTCCAGTTTGAACACTAATGGAAATTAAATGCCTAAATTCATACATTTTTAACAAGTGTTCACTTTACATCACACAAAAACAATAAAATTATGAAATGGAGTTTGTTGCCTTGTGATTAGTAACAGTAATGTTTTGGTGCAATTTTTTATATTAAATGGATCATCTTTAAATAAGGGACGTTTATGTCACTATGGGTACATAAATATTCGTTTAGAGGTACAAACAAGAAGGTACAAAAATGTACCGCGTACATTTTTGTACACTACTAGGGTACAGCTGGAGCGACAAAGCATTTGTACTTTTTTAGGTACATTACTGTACCTTTAATTTTCTGTGTGTATGTACCAGCATCACAGCAAGTGCAAGTGAATGTGAAAGATTCCAGGGTGGAGGTAGACATGCCGGATCTAGATATTTTAAAGGATCAAATAAACGTGTTGACAGCACAAATAGAATTAATGGGAAATAGACAGGAAACGTTACAAAGAAAGGATAGTATAACAAGCCAAAGAGCACGAGTAGTGCACAATGAGGAGGAAGACAAAGACATGAAGGGACAGGGAGCATGTAACAACAGTGAGGATGGAGGGCCACCGCAGGTATGTAGGGACGTAGTCATTAAAGGAACTATGATGTCTACCCCAGTGTCACAGGGTACTAGGAGTCATACCAGAGCCTGTCAATCCACTCCAGCCTGTCAATTCACTCCCCCTCAAGAGAGACAATGGGACATTATGTGTCGCCCAGGCAGTGAGTATGATGAAAGGAATGTTAATGTGCCAAACGCCCAACTAATGTCAGGAGGGGCAACTAATATGCCTCTGATACAGGGCAACCGAGGGGTACCAAAGTACCAGCCCTGGACCCATAGTGACATGACAGCTGTGCTGGCAAAATTGCCCCCCATTACATCTGGTGGAGGCAGATGGCTTACAAAGTTGATGGCATTGTGTACAAAGTTGATGGCCAACACCCCCAACCGTATACCAAGACATTAAGTTCCGCATTAAGCCTGGTGAGACTGGAGCGAGTTATTATTTTAGATGCGCAGCTGAATGGGAGCAGATGGTAGAAGAAAATAGTCTAAATAATCCAATTACGCGTGATATATTTAGAACTGCCGTAATGACAGGGGCTCCCAACGGTGTCAAGCAGGCAATGGAATGTAATCCTGACACTCCAGTTGCCAGCAACGAAATGTGGGAGAGACATCTGGTGTTCCATATTGATAGATCAGTCGATAAACAGGATAAAGATCAGGAGGAATTAGAAAAGACAAAGCAACAATTGTTAAAACTACAATTAGAAATGGCTAAGGCAGACAGTAAAAAACCAAAACAAATGCCACAACGTCCTGTGAGCAGCGGCTTTGACGGGCAGCCCGGGGTAAAGACCCCACCTTTTCCCATAGTCACACCTGAAACTTTTGGCTATGCTCAGTGAAGAACATGTCCCTAATTTCCAATTAATGGAACCATGGGGAGGGTATAGGCCACGGGGCAATAGCGGATGGGCTAGGGGTAAGCCGAGTGGGGGAGGGGTGCGCCAAGGGGTGCCCCCAAGGGGTGCATGTTATCAGTGTGGGGGGGCTGATCATTGGAGGACATTGTCCCATGGCAGGGGACAGCCAGTATATGGGACCACCTGCGGGGGGATGGGATCCTCATAGAGGTGGGTCCAGTGGTCGTGGCAGAGGACCACAAACTCCAAAACACCCAGGGGTACAACACCCACCTCCCCACTCGATTCAGGCGCCCATGCACCCAACATGGGGCCAGGGGGTAGGCGCGGGGGATTGTTGAAGAGGCCAACAGAGAACAATCATGCGAGGTTTGACTGAGCCTTACATGATTATAGTGGTTAACAACAGGCCACTAACAGCTTTGGTAGATACCGGGGCAACATACTCAACAGTAATGAGGGGCACAATCACTGACAAAGATCTAAGTGATAAGACTGTTGGAGTTATGGGATTCTCTGGAGGGTTAGAACATTGGTATCTTACTGTTCCTCTTACCACGAAAGTGGCAAATCAGTCCCTGTCACACTCATTTCTGTACTCCACAAAAGCACCTGTTCCCTTATTGGGCAGAGATCTGTTAATTAAATTGGGTGCAAACATTTTATGCTCACCAGAGGGTGTCACAGTCACGTTCCCGGACGGCGCTAAGGTCGACTGTTCACAGGCACACAGCAGGTTTTGATGGGAGGACCCTTGCAGGAAATGGCAGACATATATTGGGTGGAACTAGATGATTCTCAATCAGGGGCCAGGGCACTGTATAAGAATCTGTGGCCCTGGATCAAAGACTTAGCTGTCTATTTGCCTCCCATCGACCCCCCTGCATTGTACACTATTTTATGACCAAAATGACACTGTCACATATCAGGAAATGTTCCATGACATTGAGGGCCAAATGTGGACACTCACAGGGGATGGCCTATATGTAGGACAAGAGGGTGTAGTAGTCCCCGTTACACTGACACCAGAACAACAGATATGGTATGAAATGGCAGACACAGCTGAACCTCACATTTCTATGGCACTGCAGCCAGGCCATGAAGCTCGAGAGTTAGGAGCTATGACAAAGAGGTTGCGCTTGGTGACCGATTGGGAGCCCTCTGGCATTGTTGGGGTTTTGCATTCGCGTATGACAGATTCATATTGGGTACCACAAAAAACGGCTGACAGGGGCCAATTGACTCATCTCGAAATTACAAGAAGCCATGGTGGCGAACTAACAGACGGTCCCGGAGCTGAGCAGTTAATTAACAGCCAGCCGGACGACCTCTGGTCACAAGGTCCAACGGACGTTGGCCTCTGTAACATTGAGCCAGTCACATTTCAGTTAAAATCGACAGAACCAGTTTGGGTCCCACAATATCCTAACAAAAGGGAGGCAGAGGAAGGCATTGTGCCCACTGTTCAAGGTTTAGTGGAGAAAAGTGTCATTATTCCATGGAGATCGCCATGGAACATCCCGATCTTTCCTGTCAAGAAACCAGGCACAAACAAATATAGATTAGTCCATGATCTGCGTCGAGTAAACAGATTGGTGGCAACACCAACAATGGCCGTACCAAACCCATATACTGCCATCTCAAATTTGACCCCAGCTCACCAATGGTTCACATGCATTGATTTGGCCAACGCTTTTTTCTGTATACCAATCTCAGAAGAATGTAAATCGTGCCTGACTTTCACTTACCGAAAATGTCAATATTCATATAACAGACATCCACAGGGCTTTCTTTTATCGCCAGGGATATTCAATCAGGTCCTGAAAGATCAGCTGATAAATTGTGTGTTACCTGTAGATTGCGTTCTAATAATGCATGTTGTTGATCTTTTGCTGGCAGCTGTAACCAACGAAGATTGCTTAAAAGCAATGGGCGCCATTCTGAGACAGCTGTATGCATCTGGGTTCAAGGTTAGTAAAGAAAAACTGCAGGTCAGCAGGCCATCTGTTACTTTCATGGGCCGTTTAATCACAGGCCAAGGCACAACACTGTCTGATCGCCAACGTGATGGCATTTTGTCACACCCAAAGCCACACAATGTGAAGGACATGCTTTCCTTTCTGGGATTGACAGGTTTCAGCAGAAAATATATCCCTATGTATGTAGCGGTCACCAAGCCATTACGAGCCATGGTCAAGGAACAAGGCATGCGAAATGTACAGGCAAAGTTAACATGGACCCCTGAAGCAGAAACCGCGTTCATTAAATTGAAAGGGGAGCTGTCACATGCAGCATATCTGCATAGCCCTGATTACAGCAAGGCATTTTTCCTGGACGTTTCTGAAACAGGGAATAGCGCACATGGAGTACTTTTCCAGAAGCAGTCTAGTGCTAGACGTGTGCTCATGTATGTCAGTGTCCTAATGGACGCCATTGAACAACGCCAGCCGGCTTTGTGCCAGGTTCACTGCAGGATTGGCAAAGATCATTGAAAAGACATCACACATTGTGATGGGTCATCAGTTAACGGTCCTGACCATGCACTCTGTCATGTCGTTTGTCAACTCTGAATCATTTACATTTTCACCGTTGAGGCAGAGAAAACTGTCCAAATGTCTAACGGCGCCAAACATAACATATAAACACGACGGCATTAACATGGCAGATTTGTTCACCAAAGGGGAACCACATGACTGTGCACCAATCACTGACCTGGCATCTCGTGTTCGCCAGGACTTAACTGCAACCCCTATCCCTGAAGCCTCGGACGTGATTACACTTTTCACAGACGGGTGCTGTTTCAGAGCTCATGACGGCTCTTTGGTCTCGGCTTACTCTGTTGTGCAGCAAACAGACTTAGGTTACACCACTAGGAAAGCAGCAAAAATAGAAGGCAAACAGTCAGCACAGAGAGCAGAACTAATTGCGGTCACACAAGCACTAAAACTTGCAGGCTCTGGTAAAGTCAACATTTACAGTGACTCAGCTTATGTCTTGGGTGCTGTCCATGTCGAACTCGCAGTTTGGCAAAGAAGTGGGTTCGTCACTACGTCTGGTAGGCCTATAGCACATGACGCAGAAGCACGTGCACTGTTGGACGCATTAAAAATCCCAGCAGCTGTTGCTGTCATAAAATGTCAGGGCCACTGTAAAACAGACAGTGCGGTAGCACGGGGAAATGAGGCTGCTGACTTGGCTGCCAAAACAGCTGCAGGCTATCGGGTGACAATGAAGGTACAGACTGACTGTTCATATGTGAAATTGTTACCATCTTTCAGCAGAGAAACACTTGTGACCGAACATGGCAAATGCACACCAGAAGAACTGTCAACGTGGACAGAGTATGGGGCCCTGTGTGCACCAGATGGTCTGTGGCAGGCCCCAGATGGCAGACAGGCATTGCCCATGAGCCTGTCACGCTCAATAAATCATTACATTCCACATTACGGTTTTCCCAGGCATATCCGTTCAGATAACGGATCACATTTCAAAAATGAGCATTTAAAAATCGTAGAGAAATCGCTGGGCCTAACACATGCGTTTGGAGCCGTCTATCATCCTGAATCGCAAGGTAAGGTCGAACGGATGAACCTAACGCTGAAACTTAAATTGGCTAAAATCTGTGCACAGGCTATCAGCTCTTCCGTTGGCTCTAATGTCTGTACGTTCCTCTGTCAACAGAATAACTGGCTTTACACCTTTTGAATTGCTTACAGGTAGATCTTTTCCAGGACCGTCGACGCTGCTGCAGCCGGACACCTGTGTTGTGTATATTTTGACAAACTGACTGCTATGATTCAACATTTCTCTCAGCAGACTCCCTCTGACATTGCTGAAGAACCTGTCGAGCCCCGTTCACAGTGGGTTCGCCTGAAGAAGTTTCGAAGGAAGTGGAATGAGCCACGCTGGACGGAGCCTCTGAAAGTGACGGCAAGGACGTCACATTGTGTCCGCAGAAAGTGAGACACAAGCATCAACAACAGTGCCATTAAAAAGCATCAACAACAGTGGCATTGAAAATCCAGATCCAGTGCAAAAAAGGTGACATTTTTAAAACAGGTACGGAGTGGAGAAAGTGAGACGACAAAATAAAAGAACAGGTGATTGTGCAGTAACTCACGAGGAAGACGGTAGAACTATCTTCAATTTAGTCACAAAAGCAAGGTGCACGGACCATCCAACTTATGACGATTTCGCCAAGAGCTTACAACAATAAGGTCAAGAGTGTTTACATTTACATTTACATTTAGTCATTTAGCAGACGCTTTTATCCAAAGCGACTTACAGATGAGGAAACATTGGAAGCAATTATAACAACATAGGCAACAAAATACATAAGTGCATCAAACTAGTCCATTAAACCCTAGCACAGTATAAAAAGCTAAGAATAGTGAGGTTAGTAATTTTTTTTTTTTTTTTTTTTTTTTTTTTTCAGTACCCTGGTTGGGGTGTGGTTTGGACAATTTAGATTTTCAAAAAGTCAAAAGTATATTGAGACAGGTGTTCACAGGAGTACAGATAGTGATAACCATTATAATCAAGGGTTATCAACATTTTCATATTAATTTTTATCGTAATCTCTATATCTTAATTTTCTTTATAATCAATATATATTGTTGTTATTGTTATTTTTCATATTTTAAATATTCACATTTTCCATATTTACTATTTTTCATATTTTATATTCACATTTTTATATTTTTCATATTCAGTATTTTTCATATTTTTCATATTTTTATATTGCTATTGTGATTTTTATATTGTTATATTCATTAACGTATAACCATTTGTTCCTTACGATTAGGTACATTTTGTGTGATTTTAACCTTAATCACATATTCCCATTAAGTATACTGTGTGTTTAACCATTTAAATTTTTAAGAGTGTGTTTATTGTTCCTTTAAAGTCCAAGAGAGGGTAACGAGATGAAGCGGTGGGACAACTGTAAGCTGTTGGGGATCCTACTAATAATTTCAGGAGTTGTAGTGGGAATACTTTTTAGCCTAAATGAGGGTCAGGAAAGCAATAACACCATATCGAAACCGAGACACAAAAGAGCCATAGCCGATACGAGGTTACCATGTGAACAACTTGTAATTAACTATGTTTGGGGTAAGACCACATCATTTACTTTCGACCTATGCGCTGTCATAAATTGCGGGGGGAAAATAGCTCATGGAATAGGGGGTACGACGTATATGTATGTATGGACGGGAATATGGACAGTGTTTGTAAGGCTAACCAATCTAGGCAAACCCATAGGGGCGAATGGTGTCCGTCATGTAATAAGGTAATAGCATATACTGGTGGTTGGACCCCGAAAGAACCCAGCCTTTGGACCCGTACCTCGGCAAAATTTGATTTTAAAATGCAAAGAGATTACAGTGCAAGCCAAAATCCACTCACCCTTTCAATATCGACCAGAACGGGATCAGCTAATTATACAGGGGAATTTTTCCTTATAATGGGGGTGCACATGCAAGGAACAGATAGAAAAGCAGTAATAAAGTTTGTTGTGGACAGTTCACCTGAGGAGGAAAGAAATGGGACAGTAGCTGAGCCATTATCGGTAGAACAAAAGAATGGGGTAGGAGAAATAGATTACACCATGTTAAAACCAGAAGATATGATATAAAGAGCCACAGGATATGGGGAGAATAATTTGTGGTTGGAATGGATAATTACCACAGCCAGAGAACAGAGCTTAGATGATTGTGTAGGATGTGCTAATGCAAGACCCCATTTATATATTGAACCAGCCCCGTTGTACCAAAACGATACGTGGGGTTATGAGTGTATGTTGGCATTGACACGGATGGCCAGTCCAAAAAATTGTACAACACTAGCAGCAATATTTCCACCAATAACCAATCTTTCACGCGCTGGTCCATTTACCCCGAAGAAAGCAAATTATACTTGCTATGATATTAAACGTCAATCACCAACCAGCAACCTGGGGGAGATAAACAAGGAGTGGTGTGATCAGATAATAGTAGATAATGGGACTGAAATAGGTACATGGGCTAGGGCAGGTTTGTATTATTATTGTGGAGATCGAAGATTGTTTACTAGGATACCTGAGCAGGCAAAGGGAGTGTGTGCTTTGGTAAGACTGGGAGCCCCAATAACTCTGATAGGTGACAGAGCAGTCAGAACAGAAACCGTGAATTCAGCAACATTGACTAGAAGACGTAGAAGACACATCATTAAAAAGAGAGCAATAGGTTCAAGTGTAGATTTGTCATTGAATAGTCCCACGTATATCGATGCGATAGGAATTCCACGAGGTGTACCAGATGAATATAAGCTAGCGAACCAAGTGGCAGCAGGTTTTGAGAATATACCAATAATAGCTGTTCTTTTTCCAGTCACCCCAAACAAGAATGTAGATAGGATTAATTATGTGCATTATAATGTGATGAGGTTAGCAAATATGACAAGGGATGCCGTAGATGGTTTAGCGGAGCAACTCGCACCAACTTCACTGATGGCCGTCCAGAACCGTATGGCTCTGGACATGTTGTTGGCAGAAAAGGGAGGAGTATGTGTTATGTTTGGTGATCTTTGTTGTACTTACATTCCTAATAATACAGCCCCAGACGGATCAGTGACGAGGGCATTGGAAGGATTGAAAACTTTGTCTATCGAAATGAAGGAACATTCAGGAGAAAACAATCCTATTGGAGATTGGCTAGACAAGGCACTAGGCAAATGGAAATCAGTAATAATGTCGATTGTGGTATCAATAGCTGTATTTGTAGGTATTTTGGTCTCATGTGGATGCTGTTGTATTCCCTGTATCAGATCCCTATGTAACCGATTGATATAGGCGGCAATAGAAAAGACAGATCTAACCCCTTCCAAATATACCATGCCTCTATTGTCTGGCGACCGATTCCTGGATGACGATGAGGATTGTGATGATGTGTGACCACTTTCAGTGGTCAAGAGAGGGACTGAAGGATTTTTATTGTGGTTTAAACATGTCTTTAAATTTAATATGCTTTATGATTTCATTATTGATTACTAACCGTGCATAATATGTTGAAAATATAACCAGTGTGTGAGTTGGGTTTACCAAGAGTTAGGGTGATTTGAGTGTATTTCCACAGGAAACGGTATGTGTGTGTGTAAAGATCGTATTACACACGGAGCCCCATGGAATGTGGCGTGGGGGTTTTCCATATGATGTGTTACAGAAGGTCCGAAAGCAAAGGCGTGTGAGCTGGTTGGCTGTGGCAGAAAAAAGAAGAGAAAGCGGATTGGACGGGTGCCATGCTTCTCCGACCCCCATCTGTAACCAGAGACACCGCATGCAAGATTATAAATACCATGTAAAATTGTTCCTCTGGGTCGGTCCTTTGTGTGAGATTTTGTATCTGAGGTACCCACCCAGCAGCTGTATTGTTTGAGACTTCTGATCAATAATTGCAACATTTTCTTAACTGGCCTCTCTCCAATTTTGAACACGCCGAACATTGAAGAAATGCTCATCAGAACAGAGCATTAATTTAAATCATTTGAAGTGCTTGCGTTGAACATAAGTATTCCTAACAAAAGTAAAAAATATTGCTTTCTTTTACATTGGCTACGGTGTATAGACCCCCTGGTCCCTATACTGATTTTCTGAAAGAGTTTGCGGACTTCCTATCGGACCCATTGGTTAACGTTGATAAAATACTAATTGTCAGAGATTTTAATATCCACGTAGATAGCGCTAACGATGCATTAGCACTGGCGTTTACAGAACTACTACAATCTTTTGGAGTAATACAACACATTAAAGGACCCACTCATCGATTTAATTATACACTAGACTTGATTATATCTCACAGAGCCGATCTAACCAATACAGATAGTATGCCTCAAAGCGACGATGTCACCGATCACAATCTTTGCGCACGGCAGGAATCAGCCCTTTAACTCATTATCGACAGGGTAGAACAATTACCTCCACTACTAAAGATAGTTTCGCAAAGAGTTTGCCAGATCTGACTCCGAGTGATTCTTTATTTATTGGTATGGTTATTAACGATGACAAGAACAGCAAATTGGGCACTATTTTCTCTAATACATTAGAAGCTGTCGCACAAAAAAAAAATTATGAGAAAAAAATTGCACCATGGTACAATAGCACCACTTGCGCCCTTAAAAGAGAAACATGCAAACTAGAGCGCAAATGGATAAAATCTTTAAAATGGCGTGGAAAGAGAGTGAAAATGTAACCATGGCTGGGTGCATTTGACAGATAAAGCTTGGGTCCATTGAGTAGTGCGAGCGCTCACAACCATTCCCTCACAGTCCCCTGGCCTCGTTAGAAGAGGTGGGCTTGAGTGTGTGTAAATTTTATTATAACATTTTATTTTGTAATTGCTGCACCACAAATTAAGTTACTTAGCATCAAAATAAGCTGTACACATGGTCCATATTCTCAGGATCTAGGATATTGACTGTCCAAGTATGGACAATTATTTGCATACAATCAAACTAATTCCACTAATATATGCACAAACTCAACTTGAGCTCTTAACCTGTTTGCACATGATTGTTACAAACAATCCAAGAGCAAGTAAACATACCATATACAACCCCAAACAGTCGGAGGCCCCGAAACTCCCGCTTTCCATGCCGGCCAACAAAATTTAACTTTCTTGCCAAGGGGTGGTCAAAAAGGAAGGCCATCATCATTCTTGTTGCTTCATCCACAGTACTCCCTTCAACTTCTGCCACCAAAGCAACCTAAAGGGAAAATAGGACTGTCATTATTTGGTATATAAAAAGAAACCTAAATATAGAATGCGAGGGTACTGATTTTTTTGTTCATTTTGACCATTTACAGTTTTACTTGTCTTTTTTTATTAGAATGCAACTGGAAAATGTATAAAGCAGTATTAAAAAAAGAAACAAAATGGTATAATTGCAAAAACATTAACGTTCAGTCCTGTCAACCTGCTAAATCATGTGAGAACAATAAATACCACTTGTTTCTGGAGGGTGGGGTCTGCCAATTTCTGCTCCATGGCATCAACATCCGAGACCGTCTTCAAGGGAAAAATGATATCCTCTGGAAGTGCCGCAACAGTGGTTCCATCACGTTGTGTGAGGAGTGATTGTATCATCCTCCCATGATCCCTCTGTGTTTTCCTCCAGGATGGTTCCTCCAGGATGGTTAGAAGACGTACAAACATGCCTTCTCTAAAAGCCAGAAGTGGCACCTGGCAGAGGTCTACTGGGCTGGCCTGGTGTAAGAGCAGTTGAAGGTCGAGGGGGCTGAATAAACGGACGTGTATTGAGTGGTTGAGGAGTATGCAGCTGGAGGTTGTTTGGCATTGGGGGAGGTAAATGCAGATATCTTAATGCAGAACTGGCACCTTGAAGAAATCTGCTGGGCTGGCTTGGTGTAACAGCCGTAAAAGGCATTGAAGGTGGAGGGGACTGAATAAATGGACGAATGTTGAGTGAGTATGAAGCCTGCAGTTGGAGGTCCTCTGGTACTGGTGGAGGTAAAGGCACACTGGATGGATGATCATGGCCAGCACCATCAAATTCCTCATCTGAACTTGATAGAGGCACTAGCCTTAAAATGCACAAAATATAGACCACATTTCATTATAAATTATAATTGATCAGTTGTTGCAGCCCTAAGTTTGGTTCCCGGAAACACTAACACAATTGAAAACACTTGGATTTGCTTTAGGGATGCAACATTTTATAAATTTTGGCCATATGATAACTTCTAAATCTTGATGAACACACAGAAAGATATTTAGAAGGATGCTTAAAAGATCCTGATTGACTCCCTTAGTAAGAAAAAATTGTTCATAATCTTTTTGTTCTGTAGAACACAAAAGATGATATTTTGAAGAACGTAGGACAGCAAAAAGTTCTGGGGTACTTTTGAGAACCATTGTAATTTTTCCTAGTATGGTAGTCTATGGGGTTCTGAAAACTGTTTGCTTACAAGTATTGATCCAAAAACCTTTCTCGGTGTTCATCAGAACAAAAAGATGTATACAGCTTTGGAACAACTAGAGAATGAGTAATTCAAGACAGTAATTACATTTTTGGGTGAACAATCGCTTTAAATTTACAGCGAGGGACGGGAGGGTATGGGGATGTGCTTCACATAACTGAAAATGCTGTGCCAACTTGCTACTGTAAACAACTGCATAAGTACTGGAGTGTAATGGGAATAATGCATTCTTGGTGAGTTGCCTTTTACAGTCTCTCCTTTTAATTTTTTGATAATAGAAGTAAGTGAATGGCCACAAGAGACACAAGACAACTCTACACATTTTTATAACCGTAATCAGCATGCATCTGAAGGACAGCTTTAATACAACCGATTACTGGACCAATACCAATAAAATTAAAACAACCCTTTATCAGCTGATACTATGGCCATAATTGATTGTGCATCCCTAATAAGCCCATTTAATAAATGATTATTAAGTTATAATCGTTTTCAAATGCTTTTTAAGTCTACATATCCAGAAAATGTAGCCTTACTTTCTTTTGCACCTCCATTTTCCCATCTTCCCCCTTCACGTCTGCAAGTCAGAGGTCACCAGTCTTGTAAAAAGTACTTGAAAGCGATACTTGAGTAAAAGTACAAGTATCTTACCAGAAAATGACTTTGTTAGAAGTTAAAATATTACTTAAGTAAAAGTCTTAAAGTACCTGACATTTATTGTACTTAAGTATTAAAAGTAATTGTCTAATACAAACATTGGTTGCAATATTAACAGGAGCAAGAAGCTTGAACTTTTTCAACATAAACTTCTGCCAGACTTCTATAAAAAAATAAACTTCTGCCATCATCAATGTGCTCTCTCTGTGCTTTATATGAACAAACTGCCTGTCTTTAATCAAAACTGAAAAGGTGTCTCTTCATCTTCAGAAGAAGTTGGTTCTCAAAGTTGCGAGAATTCAGTCTCGCTCTTCTTGGACTGAAGACAAGTCCTGCGATGCTGAAGAGCCTTTCACAGGCAGCTGAGGCAGGTAGAGGAGTGTTCAGCTTCACGGAAAGCTTACACACCGCTGGGGAGGATTTCAGCAAGTCCATGTGATCTGCTGAACAGGCTAAGTATCCATCCAGTTGTTTGGCACCATCTTGTGCTTGAGGTGACTGCAGGGCAGAGAAGAAGTCATCGTCCTCAGACGAACTGGACCAGTTGGCATCTGCTAGCTGAAGGGAGGGCTCTCCAATGTGCTGTCTAATGTAGTCAATTCCTGAAATAGTGTCAATGAAAATATTCATAATAGATCTAATGACACTCTGAAACATGTTATGACCCCAGATTTAAGTTTTAATTTAATGTTTGTTATTTTCACTTATATTCTATCCATGCATCCATAATTCCATATTTATTTATTAGTAACCACGGATAAACTTCAAAATATACACTTATTTTTTCACTATACCCATGATGTCTTACCTGTTTTGATTGTGGATTCATCCTTTGTCCACGTTGTACGGAATTTTGGAAGTAGAATTGAAGCAGCAATCAACTCAGGGTCTCATGACATGTGGCCAAAACGGTTCTTGATTCCCACCTGCAAGGCAAGTTTATTTGTATAGCACATTTCAGCCACAAGCACTGACACAAAGTGCCAAAGAAACACATTTTGAAAAGGACATTTGAATACAATTATGATAATTAATCATTAAAGGGGAACTTTACAACTATTTTAACTTAATAAACCCATTTAGAAATCATTTGGATGGTTACATGGACTGTTCTGGTGAAAATGGTGACTTAATGGTGTTTTTTTAAATGGCTGATGCCAATATTGATGTTAAAAAAGCACTTTAAACATATTATTTATACTTACCATACAATTTTTGTATCGCATGCACCTTACACAACCAATCTTACTGTAGCCAGATTACATTACTAAGTTGAAAATATCGGCCACGGCAATATATAATAATAATAATATTTATAGTCCTCACCAATTTGTTCCAACTGGCTATATTTCTAGACTTTTTTATGTTGCTTTTTAGGTGAGATCTTGTCACCGCTGCCAACTGAATGACCCCATTAAGACTGTTGTGCCAGTCTTGCATTCTATTAAGGTACTGCTTACACTATTTTGCATACTATGAGACTTAAAAGCTCGTCTTAACCTTGTGTACCATTTTACCAGCATTTGACTGATGCTAATTTTGTGCCATGCAGGTGAAAGGGGCTTGGGAGGTGCTTGGTTTGGATTTAATCAGACCTCTGCCAGAAACAGCACGCAACAACAAATATGTCCTTACCATGACCGACCTGTACACCAAGTGGGTGATTGCAGAACCCATGCAGTCTAAGACAGCGGCTGAGGTGTCTGCAATAATAACTACAAAGTTGTACTCGTTTGGCATGGTTAGAAAAATCATTACTGACCAAGGGAAGGAGTTTGTTAACAAGGTAAAGTTTTGTTAAGGTTTCATTGTGTTTCCCCCCACTCTAGTCTCAACATATATGTTGTTGTCTGCAATTTGTCTGCAAATTTAACTGATGATCCCTCTGCAGCTCAATGACAGCATTTTCAGTGCACTGAAAATCAAACATGCCGTCTCCAGTGCTTACCATCCCCAGACCAATGGGCAGGTAACTCTTTGGTTGTTTGTCTATTGGAAGTCCCATTGTTGTCTTGGAGTTATTTATCAACTATAAATTCATTGATCTAACAGGATGAAAGGACCAATCAGAATATCAAGCGGACACTCAGGAAGTATGTGAATGACAACCACAATGATTGGGACCTCCACCTTCATGCTGTGGTGTATGGGATCAACACTGCCAAACAGGTAATTGTCAATGGTTAAACTGAATTGAAGAATTTATTGAATATTTACAATTAAAGCGGGGGTAACACACAGAGGTTTTGCCAATATCATGTTAATCTTGAGCAATCTTGCATTCTTCATATCTCTGAAGAGTCTTTAGTTTAATCATAAAAAACTGATACAGATGTTCAATTCGTCCTGAGAAAAGTCGATCTCCTGGAGGTGTACAGTGAGTCTTTTATAAAAATCAAATAGTTAATGGTATGCTTTCTTTGTAATCAGTACTCCACTCGACACAGTCCATACTTCCTACTCTTTCATCGACAACCACGTCTGCCAGAGGTCATGAATGCCTGTCCCATAGGAGATGATTTTGAAGTTGCTGACCCAGAAGGTGACGTCGATATCAGAGTCAATGAGATGAAACGTCTCAATGAAATGGTCTGTAAATGACAAATAAAGCTAAATAAAGTAGTGAATTACTTTATACTAATTATACCAATAAGAAATTCCTTATACTGCTCAACGTTTTGACTGAGACTCCATTGAGCTGTTGGTTGCAAAAAATCCTATCAAGATAGAGACCAGATCATTTGCTTTCAATCATTTGCTTTCAATGAGTTTTCATTTTTGGGAGTTGTTGTTATTTGTAGGTTCTTAGCAACATAGAGAAAGCACAGAGCAGGCAACAAAAGTCATTCCAAAATCGCAAGCGCAAGTTTGTGTGAGTGTGTTCAGTTGAGGCTGGTGATGATGTTCTGCTCTCTGGGGACCCAAAGAAAATGAGGACAGGAGACACATTGACAAGTCAACACCAGGGACCATATTCTGTGGCCAACATCTCTTCCAAAGGGGTGGCCACCATTGTAAAAGGGTCAGTCTGCAAGAGGGTCAGTGTGTCAAGACTAAGGACATACTACAGATTGAAAAGTAAGATTTTAATCAAATCTATATAAAATGGTTTACAATTAAATGCAAGATTTAAAAAATACCAGTTATCAGTTATAATATGTTACCAGCTGTCACTTAATTGTGTATCATCAGATAGACCAAATGAGACGCGGTTTCTGCAGGACCATGGTTACTCCACATTTAAATGGCAGATAGATCATCCATATGCTTGTTCAGGTGCAATGTGGGAGAAGATCTTGAGCCCTTTTCAAGATGAACTGGTAAGAATTCTGTCGATTTATCTTTGAATAGTTTATTCATAACCATTAATTAATCGTATCAAACATTTTTCATTTTAGTTGGATTGTTGGATGAAAATCGTCCACCAGGAGAACTGATTGTGAAGCAGGGCAAAATTTGCCTTACACCAGAAGACTTCTGGAGCCTGGGTTTAAGCCAGTTTATGGAATCTAATGTGCGTATTTTTTATTGTGTTACTCCGATAATGCATAATGTTACACATGACAGATTTAACAGGGATGTAATCTTTCTGTAATTAATTTCAGATTGGAAATGCTTGCCTTAAAATTGTGGAAGAAGCTGCACGAAGACATGTACTGTATTACTATTATATCTTTTACAAATATTTGTATTTGATGCATGCATGTTTAATAACTTAAAATGTTCTTTCCACCAGGGAATAAGTGTTCACATTGTGGACCTTTATGTTGTTCCAACCTCGAAGAAAGCAAATGTGTACCCAGTGCATGTTTTGCCTGTAAGTAATTTTTTGCTATCATACACTCATCAACTCTATTGGGAACAGGCACAGAAGTATGTTTTTTGTGCATGCATATTGTTTTGTTCCAATACTAATAGGAAAATGTGAGGTCAATGGATGCCGTAGTATTTCCAGCTTGGAGCAGGCAGCCGGATGAAGCTGATCATTACCTGCTCTGTGTTGAGTTTCTATTTTTAGCCCTAATATGCAAATTCAATTAGAGGGTTCTCAGTGTGTTATATTTTCATGGATATTAACAAAATACCCTTTGCAGGTTATGTTGGTAGCTAAGAGGGAGATACTTTTTCTTGATTGTCTTCGCCCTGATGGTTTTGGAGATGAGACTTACAGAACCATGTTTAGGTTGAGACTAAAGATAATTTACTGGCCTTGTTCCAGGCATGTTATTTGGTTACAGTTTCCAAAAGGAGCCTCGTTCTCTGGCTTCAAGTGTGTGTATAGAGCCTCGTTCTCGGGCTTCAAGTTTGTATAGAGGCTCGTTCTCGGGCTTCAAGTTTGTATAGAGCCTCGTTCTCGGGCTTCAAGTTTGTATAGATCCTCGTTCTCGGGCTTCAAGTTTGTATAGAGCCTCGTTCTCGGGCTTCAAGTTTGTATCGAGCCTCGTTCTCGGGCTTCAAGTTTGTATAGAGCCTCGTTCTCGGGTTTCAAGTGTGTATAGAGCCTCGTTCTCGGGCTTCAAGTTTGTATAGAGCCTCGTTCACAGGCTGCACACCTGATAATTTAATTGCACGTTATGTAATTTTGTGTTCTCTTTGGAATCCCAGACACATTGCAAGCTTCATTGACCCAGGATCCTGGACTGAAAAAACAGGAAGAGACCTTGAGGTATGTAATAAATGATGGAATTGTGTCAAACTAATTTATGTATGTAACTAAACATCTGTATTACACTGTGCTCTGGAATACTTGATTCTGATTGGCCAGTTGCCACATTCCAAGGTTTGATATGCCCAGATAACAAGCACACAAAACTAATAACACATGGCCACCCAGTCATTATTACATTATTACATCTATTCTGTGATAACCTGCTGCCTGTATGTCATCCCCTACCTAAAAATAGCAGTTATTTTTTAAACTAACTGTGGATGCACTTTTCCTTTTCCAGTTTTTCCCTCAACACTCTGGTGGGGATTCTTGTGGTGTTTACATGCTGATGGTAAGAATGTTTATTTTATCAAAGCTGTCAGAAAATCAAATCAAAGTCTTTCAGTGTAATTTGTGTTTCACAGTATGCTCTCAGCATCTGCACATCATGTCCCTTAACATTCACAGAGGTAAGCTGGATTTTGTCACACAAGTATGTCATTTAACTACTGATATGTGTAAATTGTTTTTGTGTTTATGTGTTTCAGGAGGAGGTGCCATTAATTTGCCAGTGGTGGTGCATTAACCTCATGGAAAGATTTTGCATAGAAGGGTATGATAGAGTCTACAGATATAATTTCAGTATCTTGGCTGTATTAAGTAAGCTAAAGCTATTAAATAGAGTTCATATACGTTTACATATATTTCAAAGGCATGGACAGAGGTTTGCATACTGGACTGAAGAAGCATCCCAACTCCTTCAGGGGATCGTTGAGCTTGTGTTTAGGGTGTCGAAATTCACCACCACCAAACTGTCACCCAGCAGAAGAGTAGTGGATGACAAGGACATTGATGAGGTAAATTATTATACAGACGTGGTTATACATTTAACATTTGCATGCATGCTGAATAAATAGTTTAAATGTTGTGCCATTCTAGTATGCAAGAAATAATTTAGTCAACCAATTAGAATGTAACATAAACTTCACTTACTTCAATAGGTGCAGGACCCAACCATTGTGCGAGACCTAAATACAGCGTGGGACTGGGTACAGAATCACAGACACTTATTCCGTGGGGAGGTGATAGAGGAGGCCTTTTTGCAGATGAACAGGGGTGATCGAGAAAATGCCATCAAGAACCTCCTGGGGGGGTCAATTCTCTGAGGCGAAGGATGACTTTGTGTTTATATTTTACTACCAAGAAGACATGGAAACATTTTTGTCATATTGTGTTGATGAACAAGGCCTAAAGGTCAATGCTATTTTCAACAATGAGAAATGTAGTGTGTGATTGTGTGTATGTGTGAGTGAGTGAGAGAGAGAGAGAGAGAGAGAGAGAGTGTGTGAGTGAGAGAGATCGTGAGTGATTGAGAGAGAGAGAGAGAGAGAGGTGTGTGTGTGTGTGTGTGAATGAGAGAGAGTGTGTGAGTGAGAGAGAGAGGGTGTGTGTGAGTGAGGAATAGAACAAATGTATAAATAAATTGAATCAATGCATATATAACTTTATTCTGTGTGTTTCTTAAATGCAGACATGTGTTAAACAATCTAGAACAGTTAAGTAGAACCCTTTTTAGAAAATTAATTGAAAGAAACACATCTGTATTTTCCAAAGTCTGTCTATGTCACGAAATGGTGTGGACAGAACCCAGATGCAGGCAGACGAAGGTTTAACAATAAATGTTTATTAAATAAAACACCCGCAATGAGGAAAACCAGCACAAAGAAAACACTTCCAAAACAAACACTAGAAAACAAAGTCTCTAGAAAAGTGAAAATAATAAGTTTACAAACTGTAAACAGGAACAACAGGTTATCCAATAGCGTGAGCGCAAAACATCTAGTGCTACAACTGACAATAGACATAAGACAATAGATAGTAGATAAAGACAATGCACCAACACTGAACAGAGAGAAACTGAGACCATATAAAGGGAGACACTAACGAGGAGTGATTACATGGGGAGAGTGGTGACAGCTGATGGGAATGAAACCCTAACGAGGTGAATTACAAAACAGACGATGGGAATGAAACCCTAATGAAATTACAGGAGATAGGAGGGTGGGGCTGAGAGACATAACAGGAAGACACGTGGCATTAAGTAACAACATAAAGCCACATGTCTCCACACATAACACAACAGAAACACGAAAGATGTGGCAATGTCATGACTCTGCCCAGGGAGCTAGAAAGCTCGAGACAGGAAGGACAGAGTCCTAACAGTCTAGAGAATTTAAACAATTCAGTTTAATTTGACCATTTATTTAATTCAACAAAGTGAATTTATGCCACATATTAACCAAATTTTAACTGATATGGATTTAGTAGTTATTTTTTATAAATGCAGCAACAATTTAACAAGCCAGGAAATATCTCAAAGCAGCTTAAGAAACACATTAAGAAAAAATAAACGTATAGGCCTACAGATATAATAAATACACTTATTAATAAATGTAATACAAAATCTATAAAAACGCAGTGGGCGTATCGGGTGGCGAGTGTAAAGCATAATAATAATTATATTATAAATAATACCGAAACTGGCGTAAATTGTTTCGATTGATTTCAGACCGGAAGTGACGTCAGTTTCGCGCATGCGCCGTACAAATCGTGTTTCCGGGACGGATCGGGTAGCGACAATGAGAGAAGCAAAAACGAGCGAGAAACACAAACTGCTTTACGGCAATTCCACATAAACGCCCCGCTCAATACCGGTAAGCCATGCCGCTATAAGAACAAGCGACAATTGTATTACATGTATTACCCACCTTGGTAGACAGTTCTTCAAACGAAAAGGTTGCCCGGCAACACATGCACATCAGCAGCGGTAGAAGGGGGGAGGAGGGTGCCGCAAGTGAGTTTTTTACGACAGTTTTGTTAAAAATACGTCCGAGAGCTCGTTGAGAAAACATGCGACGACAAAGTGAAAATCAGCAAAGAAATGGCTAGAGTTGCCAAGTTCCCCTTGAAAGAGTTAAGACAAGAATAATACAAGAGTAAATGTTACCTGTATAGCATCCACCAGAGGCTTGCAGTACTTTAGTGGCAACTTGACTCTGTCAAGTTTGATGGTCAGCAGGTTGATGGTTGGCAGCAGCCATCCCATCATGGCATTTGCTTCTGCTTGCAAGAAGTTGGTTGCCTGCGCAACTGGACTCATGGCAGCGGCATACTCTGTGAGGAAGGCAAGTTACGCTGGATTGAACCTGTGATGAAAACAAAGACACAACACCATTGTTTATAATAACACTAAACCCATTTAATTGGATTCAAAGAAAGAATTGCTGGATTAGTAATTAAGTAAAATGGATCAATGATAAGTAGAAGTTGGGATACAATGTGAAACTTATTATTGTCCAAAAAAGGATTGGAAAAATAAATCGTAAGACTTCATGTTCAATTATGATGAAATAAAATAAAATATTTTTTATTTAAAAAAATATATAATTCTTACTCACATAGGAACGTTTAGGTTGGTGCAAATCAGCAGTCTTTCCACTGCCAGGAACAGGGAGTTCCACCTTGTAGCATTTGGGCGCAGCAGCTGGAGGGAGCAGGCATCTTCAACAGCTTCTGCTGCAAGGGTGGATCTTCCACATTTGTTCCAAAGTGCATTACACTTGCCAAATGTTGAACGGTACACTTTATTGTACCCCTCATTGGATGTTGCTTTCATAGCATCAACTGTAGCTATTAGGTTGAGAATGTGACAAGCACAGCGCTGGTGCTGTGGGAGCTGGAACTCTAAACCATCATCTTCATTCAGGAGCGCTGCCACATCAACAAACTCCACTTCTTCATACCCCTCTTGATCCTCTCCATCCTCTCCTGGTTGAGATGCATTACCAGGATCACCATCACTTCCGACTGCATTGTTGTTCTCATCTTCACCAAAAACTTGAAAAGCTTTTTCAAGTTTGAGCCGTTGTTGGCTGAAGTTTGAGCCGTTGTCGGTTGTTGTTCGCACAATCTTCCCCCGAATTTCAAACTCGGAGTGGATGTCATTCAGGGTGCTTGCCAACACATCAAATGTGTGCGAACCTCTCAGTTGTTTACAGGTTGGGCTGCTGAGCATCTTTTGAGACTGTTGGGGTCAATCCAATGCCCAGTAACGCCAATAAAGCTCTGTCTTCTGGCAGACCTGCAGTCAGTAGTGGTGGCAATATGGTCTACTCCCCTCATGGCCTCAGTCACCGCCTTCTTCATTCCCATGGAGGCATCATCAATCATGGAGCACAGGGTCGGCCGTGATATAATTTTTGCATTAGGCTGCAGTTCCTTCACAAAATCACGAAATGGTTGTTGTTCAACAACATGGAATGGCTGGAGCCCTTGGACCACATACTTCAGGATAGCTTTGTCAATGGCCCTCTGAGAGACAGTCCTGGTGTCCACCAGTGTGGTCTGCCCAATGGTGGAGGTGGTGGGAAGAGTCTCAGGAGCCCTTTTTCTCTTTCTTGATGTCAGCTCTTCATATTATTTGAGGTGGCCTACATGCTTTCTCTGAAACAGTGAGAGAAAGACATTTCATTAGCAAAACAACTTAAGCTACAGGGTTTAAAAATTACTCAACAATAACAGTCAAATTAGCATTATTTGATATTATCTTAGCCTAATTGCAAGAATTATAGACACTCATGGAAGCCCACCCCTAACGCCCAGTCACTAACACTATTAACTTGGACTTGGATTTATTGCTGTTGTTGGTGTTGTGTAGCCTGTACTGTTATTGTTTTAAATTGTTGTTTGTCTCCCGTCTGTTACTAGCTGACCTACAAAAAACAAATTCCACCATCTCGTTGTGTGGCAATTAAAGCACTTTGACCAATATTTAAGCCCACATTTATAATATATAACATTAGCCTAACAATAGCCGATACAAACAGAGTTTTAAAGTAATTAAATAAAGAAAACTCAAGCTCAACAAAATGTATGGTGCTTTTGAAGACGCGAGTAATCCTGAACGGTCCTCTGTAACCTGCCATGGCATTAATTAGCCTAATGTGGTCTACAAAAATCCCTCCACACGTGTAACGCTAATTTACCAAAGAAAATATTTGGCCGCCACTTAGGCTATAGCAGAAACAGTTATTAACCATTTCAGTATTATGAAATGTCTTCAAGAGATTTGTGTTGAATTAATTTGGAGGGAAAATCATTGGTGTTGTTAAATATCTGCACATTAGCCTAGCCATCACGTTACCCAGATATCTGAACAGGCTTATATGATAACTAATTCATGTTTAATAACGGTGGCATTATGGCTTCATTGAATGAAAATTAATTTAACCTACCTCGATGTGCTTCTTCAGATTAGACGGGGAGTTTTTAAATGCCAATATTTTTTAACAGGCACTTAATCCTATAGGAAGATTTTTTCATTCCAATGTAAGAAAACATTTCTTCCAAATACGGCCACGGGTGTGTAACGTTATCTTCGTTAGCAGCAGAACTTTTAGGTGCATCTATTATGGCAAGCAATCAATAATGTGACATGTTCGGACAAGCAGGAATTCTTCTTCTTCGTGATTGGCGGTTGACATGACAACAAACAGGCATTAAGTCACCATCTTAAATTTCTGCTCTAATTTGTAGTAACGAGTAACGAAGATAGTTAGGAGAAATGTATCGGAGTAAAAGTACACGTTTTATTTAGGAAATGTAGTGGAGTAAAAGTGAAAGTTGTCAGAAATATAAATAACGAAGTAAAGTACACTTAAGTACAGTGTTACGCTATGCAGAGTCTTGTTGCGGTTATACGGCTGCTGTTCACCCCGTTTCCCCTAGCGCCGTGCTGTGTCCCGCTGGTTGCTGATTGTGGGTGGGGCAACCCACAATAAAGAGGTCTGGAAGTCTCGTCTCAGCGGGCTCTCACTCCATACCTGCTCTTTCCGGTAAACCGGGGCTAGGCTCCGTCGGATGCTCGCTAGGATGTCTCGCTGGATTCCCTGTAGGCGCTGAGAAACGAACTTGTCCTAAAAGGGGGTTGTTTTCTTGTTTTCGTTGATGTGTTGCGTTGAGAGCTGTTGGGATTCTGGTGATGGCTTTTTCTTTCACGTTGTTTATCTTACCGGTAGTTTAGCGTAGCAGCTAGAGGAACCGGAAGACTCACAACGAACTTGTCTTTTGTTTTGGACGGGAGGTAGGCAAGTTTTGTCTTTCTTTTCAGACTTGTGTAGTTAGGGTTGTTTTTTTTTGTTATTTTCTCACCATGCCCTGTTAATGTCAAATTTTTATTAAAATTTATTTTGTACCACCATCGCGGCTCTATGGTCTCTTTATGTGTTGCGTTATGCCATTCTTTTTTCTGCATTAAATGGTGACGTAACATACAGTAACGAAGTCATTGTACTTCGTTACATTACAACACTGGAGGTCACCTCAGATTTAAAAAGCTTTGCTGTGGCTTGGACATAGTTTCCTGTAGGTGATACATTGAACAATAAAAAAATAGTAACCATTTCAGTAACATGACTCACTTGGGTGTTACTTGATATAAATATCATTATCAGCCGTCACGTTACCTGCTTTTCCAAATACGCACACTTTAAACTGCTGCCAGTCAGGATGTGGATCAAGTTTATCCTTTACTGCCTTGTTAATGTTTATTCATCCTTGGGGCCAGAAACATGCATCTTCCTCAGGTCTAGTAAACCACTTGTAGGGTACAATAGCTACACCTCCACCATCAAAAAAACTCCACAACCGCAAATGGTTTCATGCTGGAAAGTGCAGCTGTGACAATGCCACATATCCAGATTAAATGGCAAAAGCCCTATTTTTCTCTTTAGCTCTTGAATAGACACCACATACAAGTCTTTGGATAAGTTTGAAACAAGGTGAATTCTAAGGCATGCCAAATCAATTGGGAAGCTGAAAAAAGATTCATGATTTTCAAAGAACTGACCAATTACCTTGACAGTTCCACAAGAGGAAAGCTAAATGTTTCTCACAATGAGAATTCTGCCCCCTAAGGAAAAACAGTTATCGCCTTTGATGGACAGACATTCATTTCCTGCCAAATTGTATTGCCTGTACTGCTGGCATGTTTGAAGTTCATCAGTCAGTTGTCCAGAGAGATGGAGCTTTTTAATTTTTTTCTGTTTTGCCACTCTCTGCTTCTCGTGGATGCATCTGACAATTTGCTGCACAGGACTTTGGGGCCTCAGCACCATCTTTTTAAGTTTACCCAAATAAGTTTCAAAAGGAAAACAGGAAATGCTATCTAAAGGACCATATTTCCGTGCATCTTGGGAAATGTGTATTAAAGAATGTATGTTATATTGTTGAACAATTCTTCGATGTTCTGCGTGTTCAGAATTGGAGAGAGGCCAGTCAAAGTAAAATCTTGAAGTTTATTGATCAGAAGATTCAAAAATACAACAGCTGCTGGGTGGGCTGCCTCAGACGCACACGTCTTACACAAAGAAGCGACGTCTTACAAAGGTCCCACCCCCAAGAACAATTTTACATGGTATTTATAATATTTATGATATCTTTTATTAGCTTGAGAAGCTATTGTCCTTTCGCGGATGTGAAATCCTGGGAACACGTCCAATCCGCTTCCTCTCCTTTGTTCTGTCTCCGCCAATCAGTTCACGCTGCTTGTCCCGACTATTTGTGGAGACCCCATACCTCACCAAATTTCGACGAGCTCTGCGTAATCTGATCTTTACACACACACTCATTATTTTGGTACAGAAAGTTCACTCCAAATAAATCCTTTGGTTAACTCACACACTTGTTATATTTTTAACATATTATGCACAGTTAGTGGTCAATTATGAAATCATAAAGCATATTAAATGTAAAAACACGTTTAAACCATAATAAAATCACAATAAAAATCCTTCAATATCCAACAAATTCAATTCCTTAAATAGAGTCAAAATCTCTGACAAATATCTATAGCAAAGTCATAGTTTTCAGTACACAAATCAGGGCTGAGGAGAATTCTTATAGAAACAGATAAAAGGATAAAGTTACTGTACATTATATCTGGTATATTTTTATGTAGGACCACAGGATCTGTGTAAAGCAAAAACTGCCTCAATTCAGTTGCTTTCCACATACTCATTTTTAAGAGAGACCTTGGTTTCCTAGCAAAATTCCTTGGTTAATACTGCCTGATAGAAGCCATGAATGTTGAAATTGTGGTGAGACTTCGAATAGATTGCCGGCATTTCAGAGGCCCTTTTAACCAAAGATATATCAGCTGGTGCATTGCCCCCAAACACACAAGGTGCATGTAGTCGAGCACAAAACCTGAAACTAACCCCACACCTAACTCACACAGGGGAGATACTCCTCCTTGGTGCTCTTCGTATCCCATTTCCCTAAATGTCTGATCAGTCCTAAGCTCTGAAGACAACTCAGGAAAACACATTCTCCTATTTAAATGTTCTCCTTTTTGAGTACAGCGTTCACATGCGTAATACCCAGTGTGACCCTTTACACATTTGAGGAATGCACGTGCCGGAGCATCACATATGAAAGCATCAGGAGTAGCAACTGTGAAATGCACATCGTTATACTGAATACCCTCCTGTAAAATTACTTTAACATCTTGAATAAATTCATTCAAATATTCTTGTACATTTGATGGTTTTGTCACACCTGAGTATAAGCCAATCATAAAAACATTTGCATTTGGGATCTCTTTAATCTTACCCAAAATGGGCCACAAACTAACATTGTTGCTGCGGAATATCGATATTAACTCGAAGAGTGAGAGTATCTGTCAGATCTCGAAGATCAAAATCTAATGACGCCAATTCTACCAGAATGGAGTTCTTAATTCCAAAATGATAGTATGACCCACCTCCTATATTTTTTACATCCCACTTGCGGACTGTGGTCATTAGGGTTCTTGCATCCAATGGCACATTAAGTCCTTTTTGTCTGAGATTTTCTAGAAGAGCAGACAGTGCATTTTGAGAGATATTGTACTCTGCAGCCCACTCTGTAAGACCATTTGTTTCATTTAATGTGTCTGAAGCTACATCTTCAGAATCAGAGCTATGATCATAGTCCAGGTCAAAGTCATTGGTAATGTCAGCTCTACACAATCATAAAATAGAGAATCATCCAAAGTTTCATCGTGGGCAGATTCCAAATTTAAATCCAATGGTTGTTCAATTTAATTTTGTTGTGAAACAAGACAAAGATGTTCCGCAACTTTGGCAGCTATTTTCCTTCTCTTTACACTCTGAGACTGTTTCATTACTTTCTGTAGAAAGAAATCGTATAACTTGAAAGAAATCTTATTTAGGAAAAAACATTTTTTAAAATGCCTTACAAAAATTAACCATGGTTTAAAAAAAGAAACACCATAGTTATTGCGCAGTAGGGTTGGGAATTTTTTTGAAAACAATTCAGTTCCTCTGTGTGCATATTTTCAGAAATGTGCATGTGTTAAACATAGAAACCATAGTACCATGATATTAACTACTGTTTAACCATGATGCTTTTAAACTTTGTTAATACAAATTGTAATAAATCAGACAAAACATATACACAGTCAATACCTTTGGTCACATCTCTGGCAAACCATAGTTTTGGCAATAGTAACCAATACACCAAAAACGTGACTAATGCACTTTTCAAACAAAAAAGGTAAAAAAAACAATTAAGAGATTTGCATTAACACCCGAATGCAAACTGATCCAGATTTTTATGAGGCAAAAACTCATGTTTGCATGATAAATATGAAATAATGTTTTAATTTTAAGTATTGTTAAAAGTTGTCAAAGACTTTTTGTTTATTATTGACAGAGATCTGTCCCAAGCTGCTTTATACACTAGCCCAGCCAGCAATGACATGTGGGGCCCAGATGAGTTAAGTACGGGTTCCATGGTTACCGTGTGGGCATGGGCTTTGGCTGGGTGAAATCAGCGGGTCCCGTGTAGGTTTTGTAGTATGAGTCCCACATAGGAAGCCCATATGAGCTAATTACATGGGCCCCATAAGGGACAGGCATGGGCCAATTGGGCATGGGTTTGAACTGAGAACACATATATGGGTCCTGCATATCATTTTCATGGGCCAAGTGGGCATGGGTTTGAACTGGGAACACATATATAGGTCCTGCATGGTATATTTATGGGCCAAGTGGGCATGGGTTTGATATGGGAACACATATATGGGTCTTGCATGACATCTTTTTGTGCCGAGTGGGCATGGGTTTGAACTGGGAACACCGATATGGGTCCTGCATAGAATTATTATAGGCCAAGTGCCCATGGGTTTGAACAGGGAACACATAAATCGGTCCTGCGTGGTACATTTGTGGGCAAAGTGGGCATGGGTTTGAACTGGGAACGAATATATGGGTCCTGCATGGCATATTAATGGGCCAAGTGGGCATGGGTTTGATCTGTGAACATATAAATGGGTCCTGCGTGGCATATTTATGGGCCAAGTGGCCATGGGTTTGAACTGGGAAAAAATATATGGGTTTTCAGTACTCTTTCCACCACTGCCTGTTATGCACACAACACCTGATTAGGCTCATTCATAATAAAGCCAGCGAAGCAGTTAACGTTTGTTAATTCTCTCACATATCCTTTAATTTACGAATTTTACAGTATTTAATTGTTATTTGGTCAGGCAGTTCTTAGGACATCTATAAGGGGCCTGTAATGCAAAGACCTTGTTTCGCGCTCAAAACGTTAACTGCTCATTCGGAAAGCACTGCTGCTAGCTGTGACTTTGAGGAGAAATTCATATCAGACATTCACAAATTGAGGTAAGTTGAAATATTATGTTGCCAGAAAAATAACACTGCATATTGTACAGTGGTCTGTGCTGTTTAATCTGATGTAGAATAACCAAAAGGAAAAACAGCGGGAGAGGTTGGACAATAATTAATATATCACGATATACTTTTATTTAATAACGGTGATATGAGTTTTAAACACATTTCCGATATTTTAGCTTACCACATGTGAAAATGTGTTTTACTTGACTGAATGATTTGAAGAGTTGCAAGTTGGAGCAAAAAAGAACATCGCTAAATTGACTTATGCTCCTTTGTTTTTAGGTGCACTGAAGAGTAATGCAATCACTCAAAATGTGAACCGCAAAGAAGTGGAAATGGCGCTGGGGAAGTGGTTTACCGGCGCACGTGACCGTGGAGGGGAGAGGGCTGCAAGAGCCCATAGAGAAAAAGGAGCGTCCACCACACAGATGCCATGAGTGTATTTTTTGGAGAGTTTTTTTTTATTAGGATATGATTGATTTATTTACCGGTATGTTGTGACTTTTAAAGATTATGTTTGTTGTTTAATGTAACAATTTTGTATTATTGTATTAATATATTTTTTGGAGAGATGTTTTTAAAAAAATATAGTTTTGATGTGACAACAAAAATTAATCTTTAAAAAATAATTTAAATGTTCAATTTGACAATAAATTTCTTGCAGTTCTTATATTCATTATTCGTTTTTAGTTTTTCTTAGATTGTTTCCTTAAACCATTTGGCATGGTTGGGCTTAGATAGGCCTTGCATCAATTGCCCAGTTAGGATCCACATAAGATCCTTACAGAGCCCACTTTAAGTACATAGGGGCATTCTAGTACAAAGCCCACTTTCAACCCCTTTAGGCAGGTGGGGCCCAAATTACAGGTCCCACTTAAAACCCATCTGGGCATCCACGGCTGGCCCCCGTGTGGATCCCGGGTGCAAGACCATTTTAAACGCCCTATAAGCAGGTGGGGCCCAAATGGGTCTGTCATGAATTGCCCAGTTAAGATCCCACATAACACCCTTATAGATCCCTTTTAAAGCCCACGTGGGCATCCACAGCTGGATCCTGGGTGCAAACCCCTTTGGGCAGGTGGGGCCCAAATGGGTCTGACATGAATTGCCCAATTAAGACCCATGCAGTACCCTTACAGGTCCCACTTTTAATACGTCTGGGCTTCCACGGCTTGCCCCAATGTGGATCCCGGGTGCAAGCCCATAATGGGGCCCACATTTGCTGCCCATGAAGCCCTCATCTGGGCCCCACATGTCATTGCTGGCTGGGAGCGTATACTAGCTTTTCTGTATTAAAACTCTGTAGCTTATGATGGGTTTACGATGTTCTATGCATTATAAGTTTATATTTACTGTTGTTTTGCTGTCAAAATATATTGATATGAGTATGTTTATGCTGTGCTTGCTTTTAATCTTAAAAAACTAGTTTGCAGGAGTGTGAAACGAGAGCTGTGAGGAATGCAGGAGCTGAGTTTAAGATAACGAGTGTGTGTGTGTGTGTGTGTGTGTGCGAAAGAATGTTCCTGTCGTTAATCACATTCGGCTGCAAGGCCAGGCTGTTTTCAAATCATGTTTTGCAGAAAACCAACAGTTTGCTGGGAAATGGAGTCAGATTAACGTCTTCCGAGGTGATTGGTTCCAGAGTAATGAACGCAGGGCAGGGGAGGAGCCTGAAGAGAGAAACGACGTCAAATATGTTTTAAATATCTGTGAACCGGAAGGCTCGTGGTTGTTTTACTTATTCATGTATATGAGAAGCAACCCCTTCCGGAAGGAAACTTTTAAATCTGATGAATAAACTCTATTACTTTTAAAACAGTTTGTTCCCCTCATCCTTCCAAATTTTGAACACGCAGGACTAGTAAATACCTATAGTCCTACACTTATAACGCTAATCTTCCTCGACCGTGAGCACACCGCAAAATTTCCCCATTTCTTTTTTTTTTTCCCCCAAAAAAAAAAATACAAAATAACACCCCATACTTTTCCTCTCACAACAAAAATAAAAACAACTTTTTTGAACCATAATAAAACAGTATTTTCATACTTTAAGAGTAAAAACAGTGTATGTATATATAGTATACATACATATCAGTGGTGTGCGGTGGACTTAAAAAATGAGGAGGCAGATTTCTACCCATGTCATTTTTGTTCATCTCTGCACTATTAACAAGTGCGTTTGTCAGAAAACCAGTGTCATTTCAGTGTTTATGTGTGAAAAATTCCTTTTAATTACTACAAGTTCATTACAGTGCGTACCCATACTTCTGAAAAGGTACATCAACACCACCTTCATCTTCTTCTGGAACATTTGGGATTTCCTATATAAGAATAACATCATTACGAATACCATCAATTTAATTATTAGCAGTCCCAGAAATACTCAAAGCATTTAAGAGATCAACTCAAATAGATATGACCAGGGCCGCTGCTAGCCATTTTGGTGCCCTAAGCAAAATTCCATGATGATGCCCCCCCCCCCCTTAAAGGTGCAAACTTTTCTTCAGTAAACAGAATAGCAAAACAAAAAACTATCAATGTTTAACAGTAAAATCTCAATTCAGATCGCAAGCTGCACCGAAATTAGTATTGCTCGCCCCGCTCGGGCTTCGCACCTACGTCGATCCGAATGGGAGACAAGCGCTCTAACGAAGAGGCTAAAGCGTCTCTGTTGGTTCGTACGTTAATTTTGATTAAACATGGACTTACCTGCAAGTGATTCGCGTGGTGGGAGCGGCGGCGCTGGATGTGACTTACTTTAGCCTTGCTACTATCCTGAGCAGCCTGATCACAAGCAAAAGTTTTTGAACAAATCTGAACCACGTAATTCTGTCAACAATCGATAACTCCTCTGCCTCCGCTATCTCCGACACGAATCCTAAACTCCGATTAATACAACTAATAAAACAATTTAATTAACGTTCAATCTAATTTAGCGCCCGCAGTTTAAAATGTATGACGAAGACGAACAGTAAGGCGGGATCTCGCTGATGAGTTAATCCAATCATAGCCCGTTGGAGGCATTGCCTCCTCTCACGTGACTTTTCTCCATTCTTTTCAATTACCCCCACTCAAACTCACGGCACGCTTTAGGGGGTATATGTAAAGTCAATGAGCTCAGAGGAGGCAAGAGAAACGCTGTCTCCCTTTGGATTTCTTTCGAGCGGGGGCGCTGTTTCACACTGTTGTACACGCTGATTTATCTCATATTTAGCTCAATACGTTATATCCGCTGTCCTATTCTATTTCTGAACTGTTAGTAATATTCTCATTCGATTATTTTCGAGGGGGAGAGGAGACACTGCCTCCCTTGCCTCCTCGGAGGAAACGCCCCTGATACATATGTATATATGTATAAAAAAGGTAAAATTAACACTAAGTAACAAAATAATTTATATTTGCTTAACATTACATTCAATTAGATAGGATTTCCGCCTTAACAACTATATAGGTTTGTACATTTGCGAATACTAAATTTGGCTAGAAAAAGAAAATAAATTAATTAAATAATACTCCTTGTGAAAAGACATAACTGTAGCCCATTTTAAACCCATGCACACATTTCCCATGAATGACACATCTAGAAAACACATGGGGAGCCCACCTGGGTTCACCCAATGGGCCCCAGATAAGATGCCCATTTTGAGCCCATGCCCAGTCTTCACCCCTCTAGCCCATTTACAACCCATGTGGGCCCCACATACACGTGTTTGCTGGGTGTTTTTAAATGTGCTATATAGATCAAATTTGTATTGTATTGTAAGTTGATGCAGCAATATTAAGCTCGTTTTAATATTTAAAGAGTAATGGTTACCTAGAAACAGTCTGACAAGGTAAATTAAAGTCAAAAATTTCAAACTCCACTGTGATCTGTCAGAATCAGTTGGGCATTGCTTCCTTTAGCTTCTCTTACTTTGGCAGTTATGATGGGGACAGTTGCCTCCTGCTCAGTGAATCTTACTACCACCATTCTGCTGTTCACAAGCTTACCAGCTTGTAACTCTCCCAGGCTGACTGTACTGAAATTAATAATAATTTCACTTAGGGTCATTCATAACGATGATACAAGAGTACATTTAAAACATTTCACTTTTTTTGCCAGGGGCAAGTCAATAAAATAAATAATTACCTTGTAAAGTACTTCAGAGACTGGGCCCTGGGTCGCACTGGGAGGTACTAGCTACGCTTGCTAAACCGGCAAAACGAAACTGGGTGCTTGAGGAAGGTCCATTAGGTGGCCCTAAAGCAGGGACATTAACAACACTTGCATTGGGTGCAGCCCCAGATCCATTTACTTCGTAGTGGGCCTGAGATCCAAAGAACTGAAGTGGCCATCCTCTCTGGGGAACACTGCCACATTATTACGGTCCGTGAGGTTACAGGCTTTGGCATGTTACCTAAAAACAGTAATGCAAACAAAAACTCTTCGGAATTCGGGAACCTAATTAACTCGGTTAACTTCCGAATTACAACCATAGTTTATGGAATTACACATTTGCTGCTGCCAAAAGAAGCTGTGGCTATTTTACTGTACACTTAACGCATCCATTTCCATTTCGATATTAGGCTTCGCAGTTCGCATGCACTTGATCACGGCAGACGGCTGTTCATTGCACGCGCAAAGCGTTTGCTAGGTAGGTAATAACCTAGATTAATGTTATAGATAATGTTATAAATGGGCTCAATTGCAACAGGTAGTAGCTCTTTTAATAAGCAAGTTGTAGGTTTAGATGTTGCAATAAGTTGAATTAAATCTTCCTGTTTTATAGGTGAAAAACGCTGTAGCCTTTCTTTTGGAGCGATGGTTGGTGGTAATTCATAGGACAGATTTGGAGGTTGAGTTTTACTATTTTGTCGTGAATGTTTTTGATTTTCTTTTCTAACAAATATCATGAATTCATTGCTACCGAGGTGCGGCGGAATAGCCGGTGAGGTGGTGTCTGTTTATTTGTTAATTTTAGCGACTGTGCTAAATAAAAACCTTGGATTGTTTTTGTTGGTTTCTATGAGGTTACAAAGGTGCTCAGCTTTTGCTGCTTGTAGTGCCTTTTTATAACAATTTGCACTCTCTTTCCACGCCATTTTAAAGACCTCTAATTGCGATTTTATCCATTTGCGCTCTAGTTTGCATGTTTCTCTTTTAAGGGCGCAAGTGGTGCTATTTTACCATGGTGCAATATTTTTCTCATTAATCTTTTTTGACTTCGTAGGTGCGACAGCTTCTAATCTATTAGAGAAAATAGTGCCCAATTTGCTGGTCATGTCATCATTAATCACCATACCAATAAATAAAGAATTGCTCGGAGTCAGATCTGGAAAGCTCTTTGCGAAACTTTCTTTAGTACGGAGGTAATTGTTCTACCCTGTCGATAACAAGTTAAAGGGGTGATTCCTGCAGTGCGCAATGTACCTGTGATCGGTGACATCGTCGCTTTGAGGCATACTATCTGTATTGGTTAGATCGGCTCCGTGAGATATAATCAAGTCTAGTGTATAATTAAATCGATGAGTGGGTCCTTTAATGTGTTGTATTACTCCAAAAGAGTGTAGTAGTTCTGTAAACGCCACAGCATCATAGTTATTTTTGAATTTACCTTGGGGTAGGGGCGTCTCACTTAAACTGTTAGGATTAGGTGGGTGGGAATGTGAACTTAACCTTATTCTTCACCACATACACTTCAGGAAGCCACTGTGTTGACACACTCGCCTGAAGCCTACGCTGCCTACTCCTTTAATACCTTCGAAAATGGTGTAAGGTAAAACATATACACATAGAGTGCATACTGAGGCTCAAAGCACCGGAGTGGGGAATAAGATTCCTCCGCTCTTAAGTCTTCCAGGGTAGTGTGTTAACTTTCCCCTACGAGGCGAGACATACAGTCCCGTTACACAGAGTATATCAAAACTGTTGTCCGTGATCATTTCATTTACAATAACTGCCTTTGAATTTAGTGATCGAATATTAAGTAGGCCGAATTTTATGAATTGGTTTTGGTTGTTTATTTCATAGTCTTCAGGTTTAATCAAGGTCAGATTTTTTCTCTGACTTTTGCCAAAATATTTACTTTGTAGTATTATTCGGGGGACACATACAGTCTCTATATATTTGTTTACAGTAACATTTATAGCAGTTGAGGAGCACAGATTATTGTTAAAGTTTTGACTTACCTGAGGGATGGAGACATAGTCAACAGGTGCGTAGCGCCTTCGAGATGTTGTTGGGGCAGAAAAGCCGCTCCGATGCTGCTGGGGTGCAGGCCGTCGGGGCGAAAGAACATAGGTCTCTCCCAGAACAGATCAAAATTATTAACAAAGAGCAGCTTCTGTTCAATACACCATAACATCAACCATAAAAAAACCCCCCCCCAAAAAAAAAAAAAAAAAAAAAAGCCCACCCCCCCCCCGGGCCCCGGCCTTCTCGTACCCCGGGCTCTGTGCAGAGAAACACGCGGAGTAGAAGTGGAAGTAGTATTACAACCGCTCACTTCCGCTTCCGGGTCGAGAACGCTGTGCGTGCCTGTGTAGCCCCTTCGCGCCTGGTTGGACTACTTAATTTTTTCACTGCTGATCTCTGAACTGAACTGTTGATAAGTTTGCCATCGGGCTGCTGCGAGCTCTCTACCCTGTTACACCGCTACCACGCTCGGCTCCTCGGATGGGTGAGTTACCGCTCTCTCTGTCAGTTGCGCTGTTTGTTTACTGCTTACTATCTGGGTGCGTTGCCTCCTATTTAGTCCGCTGTTTTGGTGAAGTGTTATTCAGGGTTTGGCTAACGTGGTTCTGCTTGTGATTGGGCTCTCACTTTCTCAGTATTAACATGCTCTGGGCAAAAACATATTTTTCTTTTTTCCTCTGCCTCATTTCCTGTCCTGCGTCCGTAATGGATATAAAATATTTTTCATCACAACTGAGGGCCTTTAACTGCCACCCGCGTCTTGATCCGAGGACGTATGAATACTGTCAGCGACTTGGGATTCTTCGTCGCCCAAGATACATACACAGTTCGCTGCGCACATTCGTGAGTTCCTATTGTTCAAAACCTGATGCTCCTCCATGCATCTGGACCAACAATAGACTATCGCCAACAACCAGACAACTACCTGCCGGTCCCACCATTAAGCACTCTCTGATCTACCTCACTGGAAGCGATCATCAACATACATCTATTTCGAACCTCTCGCATCATCACTTTGCACTTCTGAACTGTCGATCAATTACAGACAAAGCCTCTTATCTCAACGGAATGATCACTGACAAGAAACTTGACATTTTTCTTCTGACCGAAACTTGGCAAGTACCTGAAGATTTTCTACATTTAAATCTACTTACGCCAGATGGATATAAGTATCTGTCCAGACCGCGACTCCATGGCAAAGGGGGTGGTCTTGCTATCATCCATCGTGACAACCTCAGAATCAAGCAACTTGATTTTCATGACACCAATACTTTTGAGTACATGGTTTTGAAGGCGGACTCCCTAATAATAATCTTGCTCTATCGACCTCCTAAGGTCCTGTCCAACTTCTTTTCAGAATTCAGTGAACTGTTGACCCTTGCCTGCTCATTGTCATTTCCCATTTTACTGCTTGGTGACTTTAATATTCATGTTGATGATGTTTGCTCTAGCACCAGTCAGTTACTTTCTGTCTTTGAATGTTTTAATCTGACTCAGCATGTTAATTTTCCTACGCATTCACGTGGTCATACCCTTGATTTGATCTGTACATCAAGGGCCAATATCTCTTCCATCGCCTCCACTGACACTGGCATTTCTGATCATAAATTTCTTGACTTTAGCTTCAGCCTGCCCACCCGTAACAAATGTTCAACAACTGTTATATCCTACCGCAATCTCAAAGCTGTTGATACGGCATCGTTTTGTTCGTCCATTGCCTCTTCTAATCTCTCTGATGTCTTCGATATCTCTTCTCCCTGCCTGATATTTTCTAACTATCACTCCACAATCTCAGATATCTTAGATAAGCATGCTCCTGTTAAGATCAGAAGGGTCCCTTCCACACATTCGTCTCCTTGGTACACTCCTGAGCTTCGCATCTTAAAGGCCACTGGTAGACGACTTGAGGGTTACTATAGGAAAACTGGCCTGGCTGTTCACCATTCAGCTTTTATTGAACATGTCAAAAACTACAACTCGGCCCTGAACTTGGCACGTTCTAGTTTTATATCTGCTACAATTAATAAATCAAGCAACAGGCCAAAAGCATTATTTAACACAATAAACAAACTCACCAAACCTCCATCTTATGTCGCCCTAGCTTCTGATGAACTTTGCACTTCATTCTTGGCTCACTTGCTAGAAAAGACAGATGCTGTAAACCAGTGCCTGTCTAATGATGCCACGAATATTAGATATCTGCCGAATCAACCTGGTCAATCCCTGCCTCTCTTTTCTCTGACTTCTCCTTCCTCTGTCTCTGAGTTAATCCTGAAATCCAACCCTTCATCTTCTCGTCTCGACCCTGCTCCTACTCCTCTTCTGAAACTTTGCCATTCAGTTATCTCTGCACCTATATCTCACTTCATCAATGCATCTCTTACCTCTGCTATATTCCCTCTGCCACTCAAAACTGCTGCTGTTACCCCTGTTCTCAAGAAACCCAACCTTGATCCCTCAGTTTTATCTAATTACCGTCCTATTTCAAATCTACCCTTCATAGCTAAATTATTAGAAAGTACTGTTGCCTCCCAGCTCCAGTCTTTTCTAGTAAAAAATAATCTTTTCGATCCGCTTCAATCTGGTTTTCGCCCTCTACATAGTACCGAAACTGCCCTAGTTAAGGTTATGAATGATCTACTTCGCTCTGGTGACTCTGGTTCTCTGTCTATGCTCCTGCTGCTGGACCTCAGCTCTGCCTTTGATACGGTCTCCCATGAACTACTAATCTCTCGCCTTTCGGATGTGGGTATTTCTGGTGCAGCTCTTTCTTGGTTTTCTTCCTATCTCTCTGAAAGGCTATTCTACATTTCACTTCAGGATTTCCGCTCACCTACTGTCCCACTGAAACAAGGTGTCCCCCAAGGATCCGTTCTAGGGCCATTATTATTCATAATTTACATAATACCTCTTGGTCAGATCCTCCGCCGTCACGGTTTTAATTATCATTTTTATGCTGATGACATTCAAATATATACTACCTGTACATCAACTCTATCTATCACACCCGACAAAATTTCTACTTGTGTGCATGAAATAAAAGATTGGCTCCATTCAAATTTTCTAAAACTTAACATGGACAAAACTGAGATTATTTTCACCGGACCTCCGTCAGTCACTAAGAACATTCCTACCAATTTCACCTGTGAGATCGCTGGCACTCATATCAAACCATCTAGCACTGTTACAAATCTCGGTGTTATCTTTGACTCGTCTCTATCTTTCCACTTTCACATTAATTCTATCACTAAATCAGCATTCTTTCATCTACGCCGTATCGCTCACCTCCGTCCCTTCATTAGTACCTCAGATGCTGAAACTATCATCCATGCTTTTGTCACATCACGCCTTGATTACTGCAATGCACTTTTCATTGGCTTATCTGTCAGCTCCATTTCCAAATTGCAATATATCCAAAACTCTGCTGCTAGAATACTAACCCACACCAAGCGTTCTGCACATATCACCCCAATGCTGCATGATCTTCACTGGCTCCCGGTGGCTTACCGTAAAAAATTTAAAATTCTCCTTCTCACTTTTAAATCTCTGCATGGCTTGGCTCCTCCTTATCTCTTCAACCTGCTCCTCCCCTACACCCCAACTCGCACTTTACGATCCTCTGACTCTTGCCTTCTCGTTGTCCCTCAGCATCGCCTTGCTTCAATAGGGGGCCGATCATTTAGTGTTGTTGCACCCAAAATGTGGAACTCTCTCCCCCGATCTCTCTGTTCTGTTAACACTATCTCTGAATTCAAATCCATGCTCAAAACTCACCTTTTTTCAGAATGTCACAATTCATAATTATAATTTCTATTTTTTATTTTTATTTGCTGCCCATTCATCCAATTCTTATCTACTGTTGTTTTTTGCTGTCTTTGTCAACCGCCTTTTTTTGTTGTTTGTTTATTTTAAAGTGTCCTTGAGCTCTGGAAAGGCGCTATATAAATAAAACGTATTATTATTATTAATCGTGATGAAAACTTACAGCGGATTTGCGAGCTTCAGCACGGGATGTTCTCGCAGCCGTGTCTGCTTCTCTAGTAAATCCTGGATCTGCTTCTCCACAGCCTCCAATTCCGACTGAAGCGCAACCGTTTCCTCATCTGCACCCAAAGGTACAAACAGGTCTGAAGCAGTAGCATTAGCCATTAGTGATGTAATAATGAGAATAGCGAGTAAAGCAGTATGCAGGCTGGTAATGCTAACAGCCTAAGGGCCAACACAGAAGGATCCGATAAAAATAATTTATCAGTACATTTAACAACTATTTGTGTTTATGATATACTTAAGGATAGGTTTCACCCTCGCTTAATAACAATTTATGACACAATTCTTCAAGATATAACAAGAATAGACGATGTATTAGATTTGAAAGAGCCCCCGCTCAAACCCGTAAACTCTCAGTAAACTCTCAGCAAACTCTCAGCAAACAGGAAAAAAAATTACACTGTCATAACCAAAGTAAAAAACTGCTCCACTGCTTTCAAATCAAGAAGAGACAAACTCTATGATTTTAAGAGTATCAGTCTACAAAACACTCAGTCAATGGCTTTTTTGGAGAAGAAAGATGATTAAAATCAACTCGTAGTGAAATAACACACACCACACCAACAGTTTAGAAGCTTTAAAATGACAACATATCTTTAGTTCTTTGTGACATTACCCATTTCTGTAGCACACATTAATAAATTTGTATTATTGCATTTTAGTTTCTGTTTAAATATACTCACCTAAAGGATTATTAGGAACACCATACTAATACTGTGTTTGACCCCCTTTCGCCTTCAGAACTGCCTTAATTCTACGTGACATTGATTCAACAAGGTACTGAAAGCATTTTTTTTAAATGTTGGCCTTTATTGATAGGATAGCATCTTGCAGTTGATGGAGATTTGTGGGATGCACATCCAGGGCACGAAGCTCCCGTTCCACCACATCCAAAAGATGCTCCATCAGAGGATGGGTACATGGTGGTCATAAAGGGATGGACATGGTCAAAAACAATGCTCAGGTAGGCCTTGGCATTTAAACGATGCCCAATTGGCACTAAGGAGCCTAAAGTGTGCCAAGAAAACATCCCCCACACCATTACACCACCACCAACCCCAGCCTGCACAGTGGTAACAAGGCATGATGGATCCATGTTCTCATTCTGTTTACGCCAAATTCTGACTCTACCCTCTGAATGTCTCAACAGAAATTGAGACTCATCAGACCAGGAAACATTTTTCCAGTCTTCAACTATCCAATTTTGGTGAGCTCGTGCAAATTGTAGCCTCTTTTTCCTATTTGTAGTGGAGATGAGTGGTACCCGCTTGTAGCCAATCCGCCTCAAGGTTGTGCGTGTTATGGCTTCACAAATGCTTTGCTGCATACCTCGGTTGTAACGAGTGGATATTTCAGTCAAAGTTGCTCTTCTATCAGCTTGAATCAGTCGGCCCATTCTCCTCTGACCTCTAGCATCAACAAGGCATTTTCACCCACAGGACTGCAGCATACAATATGTTTTTCCCTTTTCACACCATTCTTTGTAAACCCTAGAAATGGTCTGGCACCAACAACCATTTAAGCAAATTGCTTAAATCACCTTTCTTTCCCATTCTGACATTCAGTTTGGAGTTCAGGAGATTGTCTTGACCAGGACCACACCCCTAAATGCATTGAAGCAACTGCCATGTGATTGGTTGATTAGATAATTGCATTAATGAGAAATTGAACAGGTGTTCCTAATAATCCTTTAGGCGAGTGTATATTGTAGCACTTTTAAAAGTCAGTTAATTCAAGCAATATTAGATAAGGGTTTCTTTTGAGCCCTGTTTCTTAAAAAAATGACAATTTCTTGATAAAATATCCCGAAACAATATGTTGGCTATACAGTAGATTACTTTCCTTTGACCTCTGTGTACATATATTCTTTTTCAAAGAATACATTAAAAAATTCATTTCAATTATTAATTTTTCAAAGCAAAGAAGCAGTACAAAACCAAATTTTTAAACTACCTTGACTAAAATGTTTGTTTTCTTCCAACCATTGAACACAGGCTATAGACTACTAGCTGTGTCTGTTAGGACTCTGTCCTTCCTGTCTCGAGCTTTCAAGCTCCCTGGGCAGAGTCATGACATTGCCACGTCTTTCGGGTTTCTGTTGTGTTATGTGTGGAGACATGTGGCTTTATATTGTTACTTGATGCCACGTGTCTTCCTGTTATGTCTCTCAGCCCCACCCTCCTATCTCCTGTAATTTCTTAAGGGTTTCATTCCCATCGTCTGTTTGGTGTTTCACTTTAATTAGGGTTTTATTCCCATCAGCTGTCACCACTCTCCCCATGTAATCACTCCTCGTTAGTGTCTCCCTTTATATAGTCTTAGTTTCCCTCTGTTCAGTGTCGGTGCATTGTCTAATGTTCATTATCGATTGTCTAATGTTCATGCTCAACACGGATGTCTTGTCTTTGGATTACATGTTGTTCCTGTTTGTAGATTTATTATTTCTCTTTTATATAGACCTTGTTTTTTCCCCTCGTGGAAGGTGTTTGTTTTGTTAGTGTTTTTTGGTCAGTGTGTTTTTGTGCTTGTTTTTCCCCATTGTGGGTCTTTGATTTAATAAACGTTTTACATTTACCCTTCGTCTGCCTGCATCTGGGTTCTTGCCAAAGCCATTTCGTGACAGAATGCACCGACCTGTAAGAACACATCAGGCAGCTCTTTTCGCTGCAAGGTCTCGCCAGCCTCGTCCCCTCTGCAGCATTCGCCAGGGGAACTTGGACCTGGATGATTACCTGGACAGGTTCCTGGAGGCCGCAGGGGAGGTTCTACTCAAGGAGGAGGAGGTGACGGCGGCGTTCAACAGCGGCCTCAGGGTTCCCCTATCGCCAGCGGAGATGAGGAGGCTGAGACCTCTTGACTTTGAGGGCGTACTCCGGTTCGCCATGAGCCGACCGGAGACCAGGGTCTCCGTCCTACCCAGGGTGTCTTCTCCGTTGGGCCCAATCACTGAGGGTCTCGCCCTGAAGCTCGGGGTCGTGACCACCTTCTCGGACCCTGCAACCTCTCCACCAACCACCAGTCTTCGGGGCAAGTGTGGAAGGAGAGAGTCCTGGGGGTCCTCTTCGGAGGCCTCCAACGCGGAGCCAGCCCCGTCCTTCACCTCCTTCCTCCAGCCGACTACCAGGCAATTGGCTCGGCAGAAGAGGAAGAGGCAACGGAGGGGGGCACATAACCCAGCCCAGCCGGTTCTCCAGCCGGGTTCACAGCCAGTGATCCAGCAGGCGTCCAGACCTGCCCTTTCCGCAGGCGTCAGGACCTGCCTCTCCGCAGGCGTCTGGACCTGCTTCTCCGCAGGCGTCAGGACCTGCCCTTCCGCAGGCGGCCGGACCTGCCCTTCCGCAGGCGGCCTTCCAGCCGGTGCCTCAGCCAGTTCTCCGGCCGGCATCACCTCAAGCTTTTTTCCCCCTTGGACACACACCTCTCCCTAGCCACTTCAAGTCCCCGCCGGTCTCGTCCGGTTGTTTCAAGTCCCCGCCGGTCTCGTCCGGTTGTTTCAAGTCCCCGCCGGTCTCGTCCGGTTGTTTCAAGTCCCCGCCGGTCTCGTCCGGTTGTTTCAAGTCCCCGTTGGTCTCGTACGGTTGTTTCAAGTCTCCTCAACCTGTCCCACCCTTTTCTGGTGTCCCCAAGGTTTGGCCTCCCATTCAAGCTCCCTGGGCAGAGTCATGACATTGCCACGTCTTTCGGGTTTCTGTTGTGTTATGTGTGGAGACATGTGGCTTTATGTTGTTACTTGATGCCACGTGTCTTCCTGTTGTGTCTCTCAGCCCCACCCTCCTATCTCCTGTAATTTCTTAAGGGTTTCATTCCCATCGTCTGTTTGGTGTTTCACTTTAATTAGGGTTTTATTCCCATCAGCTGTCACCACTCTCCCCATGTAATCACTCCTCGTTAGTGTCTCCCTTTATATAGTCTTAGTTTCCCTCTGTTCAGTGTCGGTGCATTGTCTAATGTTCAATATCGATTGTCTAATGTTCATGCTCAACACGGATGTCTTGTCTTTGGATTACATGTTGTTCCTGTTCCAGTTTGTAGACTTATTATTTCTCTTTTATATAGACCTTGTTTTTTCCCCTCGTGGAAGGTGTTTGTTTTGTTAGTGTTTTTTGGTCAGTGTGTTTTTGTGCTTGTTTTTCCCCATTGTGGGTCTTTGATTTAATAAACGTTTTACATTTACCCTTCGTCTGCCTGCATCTGGGTTCTGTCCAAAGCCATTTCGTGACAGTGTCTGATAAGAAATCAAAATGAAGCTGCAAATAAAGTAATTATCATCAGTTATTACAATGTTGGTGTAATAATGACTCAAAAAGATGAGGTGATAAAAAGACAGTTGATGTCAAAGGTAAGGACTTGTAAGCAATATACGATTGAATATTCTGTTTGCAAAAATATGTTTTGACAATTTTATTAAATAGTCATATTATCCACAGGTCAATTTTGATAACTTTGATGCAGTAGTTGGCCTCCTTAATGTACATCAATCTCATTGGGTCCTGGTGGTGAGTGTTTTTTGGCTTGGAAATGTTTGCAGATATTGCACAAGCATATATCAAATAATATGTCCTTATATACAGATGGACACTCCGTAAAAGCACAAGTGTGTCTACATACAAAAGAAATTGTAACAATCATATTTTTCAATAAGGACACAATTTTCCAACATAAGGTGCATACTTGTACATAACAAGAACATTACTTGCAGGCTACTACGCTATTGCTCAATATTGTAACGTTATGATAAATTCTTTTTTTCTCTCAGTTTCTGAATGCTAATTCAAAAAGGGTCTCAGTTTTAGACCCTTTTGGAACAAATGAGGAGGCTCAAGCAAAGAAAGCAGGAGAAAAAATCCATTATATTTAGCACTAAGTACAACCACAATCGTTTACAAGATTTTGTTTGTAATCTTTAGGAGGCTCTTTATAATGCGCCACAACATTCTTGGCCGAAAAGAATGGAGCAGCTTGAGATGGAGTCCAATGGACATTAAACACACAAAACAAAAGGATGGAAGTAGTTGTGGGGGTTTTGTTGTGAAAGTATTAAAAGGAGCATATGGAGGATTTTTATTGTGATTTTTATTATGGTTTAAACTTGCTTTTACATTTAATATGCTTTATGATTTCATAATTGACCACTAACTGTACATAATATGTTAAAAATATAACAAGTGTGTGAGTTAACCAAAGGACTTATTTGGAGTGAACTTTCTGTACCAAAATAATATGTGTGTGTGTGTGTGTAAAGATCAGATTACGAAATTTGGTGAGGTATGGGGTCTCCACAAATAGTCGGGACAAGCAGCGTGAACTGATTGGCGGAGACAGAACAAAGGAGAGGCAGCGGATTGGACGTGTTCCCAGGATTTCACATCCGCGAAAGGACATTAGCTTCTCGAGCTAATAAAAGATATCATAAATATTATAAATACCATGTAAAATTGTTCTTCGGGGTGGGACCTTTGTAAGACGTCGCTTCTTTGTGTAAGACGTGTGCGTCTGAGGCAGCCCACCCAGCAGCTGTTGTATTTTTGAATCTTCTGATCAATAAACTTCAAAGATTTTACTTTGACTGGCCTCTCTCCAATTCTGAACACGCAGAACATTGAAGAATTGTTTAATACATACTCAAGAAAGCTGACAATGTACACGGTATAATGAATTTTTTCTGTTGTCATTCTCAGTTTGGAGAGGAAATTCCCTCTAAATTCCCTAATGTCCCCTACAATATAACAACAGATGGAACCCATGAGGCAATAAAAAATTTAAGGACACATATGGCAACTACTATTTTAGCTTCATCAGGTAATAAAATTGATAGGCTAAAGAGACTAAATATCATAAATTAAATAAATTCTTCATGGCTTAAGGAAAACTACCAGTCATTAATTATTTTGTTGAATGTTGAAAATGTAACAACAATTCTAGTGTGATGATTACTTGCTGTGGACGCATGCCAAATGCACAGATCTGGACCAGGACAGGACTTGATTACCAAAGAGAACAGTTCAAGGTTTTGTTGTTTTTGTAAAAAAAACAACAAAAAAGTGAAAATCAAAGAAAAACAACAAAAACTAAACAATGATAAAGTTAAGTTCTTGATAACTTGTTTGATTTACAATATATGTGGAGCATGGATTAAAATGTACAACATTTCTTTAATTTCTCTTGGCTTTAACAAGATAAACAATCACTAACACAGGTTTTCCCCCAAGAATAATATAACAATTTATTAAGTTAAAAACAAAAAAATGATAATGTGAAGTTCTTGATAACTGCTCTGGTTTAAAGTATGTATGGAGCAATGATTAAGATGTGCATCATTTATTTTATTCCGTCTGGCTCTAACAAGATAAATAATCACTAGATTAATTTGAATTTGACAGTCATAATGTATTGTAATGATTGCTTTTCTACTATTAAAGGTTGTCTGTTGAATGACGGTCTATCAAGACATAATGCTGACATTTTTTGTAAACCTGAGATATTTTCAAGTGATAACTGTGATCAGACAGTATGTCAAGCTTACTCTATGTAAAGTTTCTGTAGTATATGTAAAGTTTTCTTTACTGCATGTTACTTAAAGCATATTTAGCTTAAAAACTCAAGCAACAGTTACTATCCAAAATAGTCACATATATGAATAGTTAATTTATTAAAAAAAAATAATTAAAAATAATACGTGGGGTTTTTGTGCCTTGTCCTGTTCTATTTGTCTTTTCAGGTTGTGTCCGCCTACCTTCTGCCCCAGCCTTCTGACCATTGTTCGCCAGTTCCCTTTCGAGAGTGGTCACTTCGACATTGCGGAGAACCGCATATGAAACTCCTTTTCCACTTTTCCTGAAGTCTTATAGGATAACGGCATTAAAAAAGAAAAACTGGCCGATTGTCGCAAAACATGCAAAAGTATGCAAATACTGACGAATCTAGACAGTATCAATACAGTGCATGTGACGACAATTCCTCAGAATCTTCTTTTTCACGCTGCCATCGTTGAAGACGCAACTGGATAATTCTTCAACCACATCCGATGGCTTCATACTGTCATCTTTGCGTGGGCCCCATTGGCCCGCAGGATACTCACAAGCACTGCATTGGCTGCCTGGGCCTTGCTCATGCGGAGGATGCATTCTGCATGTCTGATTGCGCGCACTGTGCAGACCTGCCGGCACGTGTCTGGAGGACTCGCAGGAACATCGCTCGTGGACTCATAGGTTCGAGTCCACCCATTCCACGAGGTGGCGGCGACGACCCGGCTCCGGGCCCCCGTCCTCTGCCGTCACCTCATTCCCCAGTCCTCTACGTCGACGAGAGCCTTCGTCCCCGCCTTCCATTGCGGACGCAATTTGCTTCGGCGTCGAGGAGGACGAGGGCTCCATATCTATCACAGCTTCGGACAAGGACTGGGCAGGATCGGAGCGGAATCGTCCCGATCCGGAGAGCACCCCGGACCTCCACGAGGAGTTTGTAAGGGTTCCCGAGAAGGGCGTTAGCGAGCTCGACATCACCTGGGATTCACCTGAGGAGCCGGCAAAAAGTAGGCTTGACTCCTGGTACTTTCAGGTGAGCCGTCCTCGACAGTCATCTGTGGCTTACGTTGGTGGATCTAAAAGAAGTCTCTTCTCAACGCACCGATCACTCCCTCCGGCCTCTTTGGTGACGTCGTGGAGTCTGTAGTAGAGCATTTTGGTGAGGCGCAAAATCGCTCCAAGGCCATGAGTCACGTGCTGTCTCGACGCTCTTATCAACCATCTCCGAGAGCCCGCTCTTCACTGAGCAAGGCCCTTTTTACTGGCGTTATCTTTCAGGAAAAGTGAAAAAGAGGAGGAGTTTCATATGTGGTTCTCCGCAATGTCTCGTTCCCACTTCTCAGGGAACCGAGGTTACTAAAGTAACCGGAGACTTTTTCCCTCTTGCACACAAATCTCATTTTCCTGGCTCTAAATCTGGCAGCTAGCAACTACCCAGTCTGGCATGCAAAATGCTCAACACCGGTACCTCCACATTACCCTCACAGCCCTGGCCGCTATGTCTTCTGCCTATTGACTTTCCAGGGAGCTTAAGTGGTGCCAGGCACAACTGTTTTATTGACTGTTTCTGTTGATTTTTGTTCCTGTTAGTAAACTCTCAATACTTCAATTTGATCCTAGCCCTTTTCTTGAAAGTAGAAGTTTAGTCTGTAAGGATTGTCACTAGTTTAGTCCATTTGTTGTGTGACAATGTACTGTTTTAACCTGTAAAGGTCATTTTCTGTATACCTAGAAAAAGGCAAATGCTGACCTGTGAAAGTTGAATCTATAGTCATTTTAAAACCAAAAAGATTTATGTAGGAGGCCTTTATTAGATCCTATAGGTCTTCTGAACCTTTAAATCCATATATCATTTTTATTATGCATTTTAAATACATATAAGGTCATGTGAAATAGTAAGATCAATTTGCGAAAGGTTTCACTAATCTATTCAATCTTTTTAAACACAAATAGACTTAAGTTGGAGGCCTTTAAATATACAAAATAATTTAAAATAAAAAAGTGTCAGGATCTGGGTATCCTCCCTGTCTCTTCCGTTACACACACGCTCGCATTCACCCCTTTACACACACATTTATACATATTTATACATCATCTCTCTTTGATACACTCGGTAGCATTACAGTTTTTCTCAATTAATAAAACACTAAACCCTATTGTTGTGAATTATTTATATCACATACTGATGCTTTGGGTTTGTATATGGTGGGAGCTTTATTATGTAAAGACGCAACTTCTAGTGTCATACGTGTTTGGCGTAAATTACGCGTTATTGGTTACGCATACAGAGCTGACAAATGTGAAGCCGTTTTAACTAGTACAGGATCTCTATGTGCAGGGCAAAGTTACTGACCAAGTAAGTTTGCTCCATGACTTTGTATACTGGATGTTGAAGTGACGCTAGCATCGCGGCTAATCTTGCTAACGTTTCTAATGTAATATGTTTCGGACGTACAATATATATTCTACAGTTTATATGTTTTCATTTTGTAATGAGGATGTGGTGTAATGTACCATAAGTTGTTTATATGCACCTTCTGTTTGCATCCCGTAGTTACTAGTTGCATAATGGCAAGCTAATTGAATTATCACTTCATTTGAAATGAGCTGTTTTAACAGTATGGGAATATTTATGTTAGACATTGAGTTATTTACTTTGTTTATTGTTCATTGCAGAAACGACCTCCAATGAATATCAGCATGTGTATATGCTACATGGTGACACCCTGTACAAAATAAATGATTGAAAGACATTTGATGACTCCGACTCCCTGATCAGAGTGCTGTAGTGGTTAAGACCTTTAAAGAATCGGCATTAGGTGGTCAATCCACAACACCTATTGTCTGAACCAAACGCTCAGTTGCCTGAACCCACTGATTGAATCAAGCACTCTTTTGACAAAACCATAAGCACATTTCACGTGTTTAGACACAACTTGCCAACACATTTTCATTGTGGTGCACCTGTGCTGCATAATGGTGAGCACAGTTGACAAAAGTCAAACCCAATTAAAGCAAGTGTCACCACTTGAACACAACAACTCAAAATTTATCACACTTGTGGCTAATGGTGTGAGGGAACATATACATTAAGCCAGTTCAGAGAGCACTAGTTTGTGAGAGAGGAGGTCAAGGTGGTTGAGGTGGTCAGCGAAGACAAAGAACAGTAATATCTGATGAAATCAGAGCTACTGTGATTGACCATGTTCTTGTCCATGGTATGAGCATGAGGGAGGCTGGACAAAGGGTACAACCAAACATCAGTAGATTCACTGTGTCCACCATAATCCGAAGATTTAGAAAAGAGAACAGGTAATTAAATATTTTTGACATTATAGTACAGTATGTAAATGTTGACAGCAATTTCTGTATGACATACTTTATACTGTACCAGAGTATACTGTAAGTAAATATATGTTTCAGTACATCACTGTACCGATGTACTGTAGTATTGTAATGGAGGGTTGGTCTAACTGTTTGTAGGCCTAGTAGTCCATGTATATTTTTTTGTAACTCAATGTTCTCTTTTTGTAGAATTGAAATACTGCCTCATGGGGGTGGGAGGACAGGTATGTTCTCCCCACACCAAGAGACCCTTATTGTTGATATGGTCTGTGAGAACAATGCCATAAAACTGAGTGAAATTCAGCAGAAGATTATTGAGGACCATGAAAATGTTTAGGGTATCAACAGTGTCAGCCTCTCTACTGTTGATCGTGTCCTCAAGCGCAACAGAGTGCGAATGAAACAGCTATACAGAGTGCCCTTTGATCGCAACTCAGACAGAGTCAAAGAGAAAAGATTCCAGAATGTACAGGTTGGCATATATCCAGACACATTCAATGTTGATTACTCTAAGCAGTGATTTACTGTAGTGGCCTAAATCACATTTTTTTCCGTATCACTTACAAAGCTATATCTATTTCTACAGAGGGTTTTTCAACTGGATGCAATCTGATTGGCCATCGGGCCATTGTTGGTGTTCCTGGGCAGCGTGGTGGCAATTTCACATTATGTGCTGCCATCAGCAATCATGGGGTTGTCCACCATCATGCCAACCTGGGGCCCTACAACGCTCACCAGCTCCTCATTTTCCTCAATCACATGCGAGATGCTCTGTTAGGGCAGCAAGATGATCATCCCATCTATGTTGTTGTTTGGGACAATGTGAGTTTTCACAGAGCCCTCCAGGTTAGAGAGTGGTTCAATATGAACCAAGGTTTACAGTTTTTCTCAATTGTTTACACACATTTTCTGAAAGCATGCCTCATACTCTCAGAACTCTACACACAAATCAAAAAACACAAACACAATGGGCAAAACCCCTCAATTCTTCTGCAAAATGAAACTTTACATTCAAAACAATCTTCTTTCTTCTCAAAATTGTATTTTGTTTTCAAATGACAAACACAAACCATCATATGAATAAACATTTATAAGAACCAGTTGAACACTGATGTGCTCTATAGAAAACACTATAATGAATAGAAAACACTTCTCCATTCATCATAATGACTTTGCTCTTTATATGGTTCAGTGTTACACTTACTACAGACAGTACATATATAAGTGTGTTGTAAAATATTTTTTGTATATATATATATATATATATATATATATATTATATATATGTATAAAATAGATTTTATATTCAGAACACACAAATTGGGTTTGGGTCTGACCACGGCACCTCATCCACATCTCAAGCAATGTTTTTCAGTCCAGCCATGAAAAGCATCAGCTGCTACATCTTGACATGCATAGCTTGGAGAAGGGGTATACACGTTTGTGACAGGTGTTTGCACATGTGATGAGTCAGTGAGGATATTTGAATGGCAGTGTGTTCCTTGTGAAAACAAGAGATTTTTCTGCCTGAAAATTGTGCCAAATGCAGAGAATTGTGTGAAGTGTTTTGAAAAAAGTGTGTTTTAGAACTGCGATGTGAGTGTAAAGCATGAATTGTGCTTGTAGTTTAGCAGAATTGGTTCAGGGGGTTGGTGAATGAGTTACATGTTGTGGTCATTGTGTCTCAAGTACCAATAATTGTGTGTAAACAATCGAGAAAAACTGTAATCAATCTTTGCCTTCCACCGTACTCCCCTTTCCTAAACCCCATTGAGGAATTCTTCTCCTCATGGTGGTGGAAGGTATATGAACGCCAACCTTACACCAGGGTAAATCTCTTGCAAGCCATGGGACTTGCCTGTGGTGACATAGGTGTGGAGGCATGCCAAGCCTGGATACGGCATGCCAGGGGTTTTTTCCCCCGTTGTCTGGCCAGACAAAATGTGGCCTGTGATGTGGATGAAGTCCTGTGGCCTGACCCAGTACGGAGACATGATGCTGTGGCTGAGTAATGCACTTATTTGTATATTTTTTTACTTATTTTTAAATGGGCTTACTGTACACAAGTGGCAAACGCATAAGATTTCTGTTTGTTTTTACAAGTCCTACGTGTAAATGCAGAAGATTTCTGTTTTGTCTTTTTGTAAAAGTGCTGCAGTGAACAATAAACATTTATTTCTCCAGCTTCATGTCCTGAGCATTGTGTTTTCTATTTTTCTATGTAGTGTTTAGTGACTGTTCCGTAGTGTTTTTACTTTGATTGACTCGGGGCACGATTTGACAACATAGTTCAGCTTTGAGCACAGATTGAACTGTTTTGAGCTGAAAGTTTGGTTTTGCAAGAAGAGTCTGAGGTTTTGTGAATGTAGCTTGAAAATTGGGTTTTGTGTTCACAGTATAGAGAAAAGGAGAGCAGCTTTCAAGAAATGTGTCTTAGCAATCGAGAAAAACTGTAACATCTACTCTCTCATTAGCCCTGTTATCACCTGTCGCTCGTTACAATTTGCGCTCACGCTGTTTTGCAGTGACACCTGTTTCTTGTCTTGTCTTGATTAGTCGGTCTACTTCTAGCGTTTGTTCCTTCTGTTTCTTGTCAGATTATTGTGTGAGTAAGCTCTTGTCTGCTGGCATTGGTTTCGCCCTGTATTGTTTTGTAGAGCAGCCTTGCCTTGCCTTGCCTTGCCTTGCCTTGCCTTGCCTTGCCTTGCCTTGCCTTGCCTTGCCTTGCCTTGCCTTGCCTTGCCTTGCCTTGCCTTGCCTTGCCTTGCCTTGCCTTGCCTTGCCTTGCCTTGCCTTGCCTTGCCTTGCCTTGCCTTGCCTTGCCTTGCCTTGCCTTGCCTTGCCTTGCCTTGCCTTGCCTTGCCTTGCCTTGCCTTGCCTTGCCTTGCCTTGCCTTGCCTTGCCTTGCCTTGCCTTGCCTCCAGCCATCTGTTGAGGTCGGTCTCATCACTGAACCCACATATCTTACGGAGGAGATAGACGAGAGAGGATCGGGCCTGAACATGTTAAGTTTGTGTTTATTTTATGGCCGGCAGTCTACCGTGAAGTGGCTGCCGGTTATTTCCATGTTTATTGTTTGTTTAATTAAAGTTTTATTGTTTAAATGTCCGCCGGTTCCCGCCTCCTTCCTTCCCTTCTATGGAACTTCATTACAGTCTCCTATGCTATATATCACTATTATAATGCATTATAAAGCCATCTCAAGTGATAAAGTCAATTTGTGAAAATGTTTAGGTTAATTTATAAGGATTATGCAGCATTTGAGTGTATAAACACTGTACAAAATAGCGGTCAATAGTAAAGACCAAAGATTGGTCATTCTTTGTATTTAGCAACTTTAACACGATTCGACAGACAAAAACTTTGCTGTGAAAAAATTCACAAATCAAGCTGGACAAGACAGTGTTTTTATTTATGTCTTCAGATCTGTGAATAATGCGAGTCTCAATAAAAACCAGTATTATGCCAGGGAAACGGCTTCACGTGAATTCACAAATCGCGATAAACAAAAGAGATCATATTTGTATCTATACAGCAGTGCACTGCGGATTCACAGCTTAAAAACGTCTGTATGTCAAACCGCAAAACTATCTTTACTGCGGTCTTATCAGGAACAGGTTAGTCACACCATTACTGTGAGATACTGTATGAAATCTGTAGCTTAAAATACTTAATAATCCAAGTTCGTAGTTACTTTGAGTCCAGCACAACATCTGTTAGAATATGTGTTTAGAATATATTGCTGTCGGCGTGTTTGTTAAACTTTAACGCGGTTTTTAGTTGAAATGTGTAAAAACATTGAAATGTTTAACTTTATGATTTTGATTCGTTTTTAGGGGATACATGTAGTTGTATGTAATGTAGGTTTAGGTTAAAGTATTGCGGGTTGTATTGACATTGTTTCTTTTAAACTACTTGTTGACATCGACTGATTTTAAGCATTTAGATTGTTTGTTTATTGTGGCAGTGAAAGATTGTTTATCTCCTCATTTACATCAGATGTGTAAATCACAATTGTAGCACAAACCTAGATTAGATGAACTGGATAATATTAATGTCTGTACAGTTATAATGTATTAGATTATAGTCAGGTCTAGTTTGATAAGAAGTTTACACGGTGCTGTTTACATCACTGTTTGACATATTTGAGATTACAACAGATTAATATTTGACACATTTAGCTGTTAGGGGATGTATTTCTGCTATTTGATGGTCATTTCTCTTATTTGTCTTTTAACTTCACTTAGAACCACAAACAAACAAAAAACCAGAAGAAGAAGAAAAGTTGCTTTAAGAGAGCATGGTGGAAGACCAAAGTGGTACCTTTTAACCCTGATCCATCTGATCTTGAAGAAGATCCATATGTCCAGACACATTTACGTGTTTATAAGCGGCTGGACATCCAAGACCAAGATGATCCAGCTCATCCTCAGTCGACAGCTCCTGAAGAACCAACTGATTCTCAGCCTGGTTCATCTTTTCAAGATCCAGATGTTCTTCAACAAGGTGCATCTGGCCTGGAGCCCAGTTCTCCTTATCATCAAGCTGATAGTAAATCAGGTCCATCTGTACTCGAGTCGACAGCTCCAGAAAAACCCGCTGACCACCAACCAGGTTTCAACATGTCTGTTAAAGTGCCAGTGTAACGTTACTTTAGAGTTATCATGTATTAGATAATAGTCTGGACTGTAGGCTAACTTTTTGTGCACATAGCACCAGTGCTACAGAGGTTTAAAGTTTTGTAGCACAGGCAAAACCGTTGCAGCACAAGTATACATCTGAATACGTGACTTTGGTGTGTTATAAGTTGCCCATGCATGTATTGGACACAAAATATACATTCTATCTAAAAGCGAATGCTAACCCAGACCTGCCTGAAACAGCTTGTGTAACCACACCCCCACAAATCTACATCAGTTTGTGGTATGATTTGACTAAGGCCGCCCAAATAAGGTGGCCGTACCTGACAGTGCAATTGCATTTGAACCTGATGTTCCAAAAACAGTAAGAGCCATTACATTTCAGTCACACGCTTGCAGTATTCCGCCAATCATAGCACACCTAGCTTTTCAGAGCGATGAGCTTTGTAAAACATCTGTTCAGAGAGGGGGCAGAGCGGAGATACAAACATGTACAGTATGTGGAAAATACAGCGTTTTTAAACCATAAATCGTTCATACACATTCCATTTTATCTAAAACAATGATGATATTTGTTTTAGCGTGTCATATCACCCCTTTAAAAAAACAAAAGTGCTGGTCATCATATAAATAGACAGGTAAATGAAAAAGGACATTAACGTTATACAAATGGAAAATGAGGGCCATTTCATTTTTTGTTTTTACCAAATTAGTTTTTTTTCCTTTTTAATTGTTCTGTATTTTCAATGCTTTACTATACAGTAGTAGATACATTGGTCCATAAAAATACTGTATTAAATATAGTATTTACTATGTTAAACTGCAGTAAAAGTCTTGTGTACTATAGTTTCTCTTGGCTCTCTCAACGGAGGCAGTCGCATTTTTCTTGCTCCCGTCCTCCCCTTTTTTTCCTGCTGATCTCGTGTCTCGTCTCGTATCATCTATTGAGAGATTCTCTCTGCACTGCTCTACAACTGAAAATTATGGATCTGATCAACTGGTCTCTCAACACTATTGACACGATCTTCTCGACGAGAAGCTTGGGTTCGGGGAACCTGTCTGGCCTGACGGAACGTTCGTAGCTGGCTACATGATGGACGCCTGGGAGAGATGGCGTTCGTGTGTCTGGCTCCTCTTTCCGTGGAGGACATTGAAGATGTCTACCTATTCGGAACCATGATAACAGGTATTATGCTGATTGGATTAGGCTGTGCCCTTAGTTATCTAGAAATTAAGAAAACGGTAACAGCTTTCAAAAGTCTCACAAGGCTGCCCGTTATGATGGAAGTCGTGGGAAGAGCGGTCGGCTCTGGAAATGAGACTAATAACCGCAATATGGATTCTATCACGGAGAAGCTCACGACTTTGCAAAGGAAAATTTATGTTGTTGGAGACCAAAATGGACAAAGAGAGTAGCCGTGTAAATGGAATGCGGTTGCTCGCCCCAATACTAAACAATCAATCTTATCTTTTTCGACTCCCCCGTATCAGCCTTGGCCAAGGCTGCTGCTGGAATTCAACCCTGAGTGGAGCAGTACGGAGAGACGCTCTTGCGTCCCTCCACCATTCTACTGAAACACCTGCACAGACTATCACACACACACACAAACATAGGCAGCACTCGAGGGCGGTCTCCCATCCCCAGATCAATCGCCTCCGTCACTTTGACCCGCCAGCCTGACAAGCGGGTCTGTATACGGCGCCACAATGGCAGCAGGATCAGATGGCTGCTTGTCGGAACTGGATTACTTATCCCTGTTGCAAGTCTAGTCTATGGTGTATTGTGTACATGTTTTTCTCCTCACCTTCCCCATGTTATGCTTTATCTTCTTCTAAAAATACATTTCGTTGCACTGTACTTGTATGTGTGTAATGACAATAAATTGAATCCAATCCAATCCAAAACCTAACATGCGCATGGACACTGATGTGTTGCCTAGGGTGTAAGAGGCTATGGCATAGGTCATACGCACAACCAGACCTTACCGTTAATTTCTCTGTCAATTTCACACGCGTGCTACACTATTACATATCCGATCCGATGGCCTGAAGGTAGAAATATCTTTGCTGTATCCCTCAAACATTGTTCCCCTTGTGTTATAAAATATCGATGCATGTTCAGTGTTTCGACCTAAATATGTTGTAATGAATTTACAGACTATAACTGTGTGATGCACTGCCTACTGTAAAACTAACATGTGATTATTTCCCTTTTGCAGGTCGCCATCAAAACTATTTCCACGTCATTCAATCCCGTTGAATGTGTTTTCATTGTGAGTTTGTAAGCTGAAATATATCTAAAATATCATTGTAGAGAAAATCTAGTTCCTTGTGTTGTGAAGCGGATCAGGTACAGTTTTCAAAAGCATCAAGCGATGAACATGAAACACCCTGGTGACATCACGACAAATAATAATAATTTAGTCAATTATTGTCTTTTATACTCAAATTATGGCAATAATGTCAGTTAGAATAAGAAAATACTATTTTTAATAGTGCTCTCAGACTTTTAGACCCGCTGTATCTTACCTCAACACAAGCAATTCATTTAAATTGAAATGTTTTTTAATGCTTCTTTTTTTCCAGCCCGGTCATTCCAAGCCTCTGCCAAAATAAGTGGCTATAAATCTGCAGCTACTTGAATCTGGGAAATGCCCCCACATTGTGGAAATGTTGGGACTGGTTTGAAGAAAAATATCAGCTCATCATCGTTATGGAATTACCAGAGCTCTGCCTCAGCATGACTGGGTTCATTACAGATCATCATGTAGATGAAACCCTGGCACGTCATTTAATGCGCCAAGCAATCATCGGAGCCAAATACTGTATCGCCCACGGTGTCAACCATCTTAGCTTGAGGATTGACACATAGTGGTCAATACAAATCAAATTAATAGACTTTGGCAGCAGCCAAATTATTAGTTGAGTTTCTGTGTTGCTGAAGCATTGAGCCTCGGTATGATGATGAACCTTCACAAATTTTTTTGCCAAGCTTTGTGTTCTAATAACATCTACAGGAATGAATTGATTCATTACACTGTTGTTATTTAATTGTTTGCTTATATTACAGACCCAGCTTTTGCGGATAAAGATACGGCCTCCAAGTTGAGTTGTTTGCTGTATTTCATGTTGCGTCGTAATGAACCTGTATGGGTAGGCGTGGTCGCTGATGATCCTCCGGGAGAATCAGCGCCAGCTGGTTCTAATCACCACTAGAGTATTTATACTCACCTCTTTTGTCTTGTGTTTGTCAGATCGTTGTTTGTTGGACTCTCTGCAGAGACGCATGGAGAGACAGAAGCTCAACAAAGCAGTTCCTATACTGGCGAGAGAAGTCTTTCTGTTGCGGGTTCCTGACCGACTCGCATTGTGCTCTAGGATCTTTACTCTACTCTTCAGTTCCGCGTTTCGCCGAGTCGTCCCGTGCAAGCCTGCGCTACGGTCCTGCCTGACTGTGACCAACGCCTACTGGATGGACTGAGCCTTTGTTTATTTCTCATGTTTGAATGTTAAGCTTTGCCTTTGGCAATAAAATCCATGTGACTTGCTTTTGCCTCTGCTGTTTATTCACCCCATGACAGAAAGGTTGCAACAATGACAAAAATACATTTTCAGTTAATTAAAATGTAATTTCTTTAATATACCCGCTGGACTATGCCATCGCAAAGCGAAGGTGAGGGATGGGCACGGCTCTGGGGGGGGACCCTGGGTTACCGTGTGGGCCTGGATTAGTCGGTTTAAGGAAGGCCAGCGCACAACAGGGCCTGGGTCTTTTGACCTGGACCCTGGATTATTTACTATTACACACAGACGCGATCCCCTACGGCGATTTCTGAGGTTTTTACCAGGGATGCTGGTTCGCTTCCACTTGACCCCCACAACTCTCCAGCCTGCCTAAAGCCCTCTCGTCCTCCACTCTGCATAATGCATAAATGTAGATAAAGGCCGATCCCACTCCCCAGCACTCATGCCCTTTCTAAGGCGCCTCATTTGGATCGTAGCTTGCGACCAATTCATTCTCACAGCTAAACATGTACCCGGCTGCCAAAGTTCAGGAGGAGCACGTGCAGATATTTAACCCATCTGGCTTTCAATCACAGTAATTACCTAACCAGCACTATAAATACCAAAGCAGTCTTACATTCAGTCTCTCAATGATCTCTCAACATCCCTCCTTCACCCTGTCTCCTCACCTTTAATCCTTGTTCCACCTTAGCACCGGGGAGAAGCCCCGGGTTCGGGTCCACTCCTAACCTGGGCCTCTCTCCTCGGTCAAGGGGTGGATGCTCCGAGCTCGGGAGTGATGTCTCCTCCCGGGATAGCCCGCCAAATACGCTTTACCAGCTGTCCCACTTTATTATCAGTGAAGGTAAAATCTTGAAATTGCTACTGCCAATACATCCACAATATCCTGCTATGTGCATGTAAGGAATGCTGCTGCACATATAACATTTAGAAATTTTTACTTTGTTCACGAATTCCGTTTGTTCAACTGTAATATATCATTCAAATTTCTCACAGGGATGCACTGAAGGTTCTGCAACCAAACATATTTGTTGAAAAATAGCAAAATTTGACTTGTATACAATAAAGCAGCAACCAGCAGAGTGGAAGAGAAAGAAGTTTTAATTACTTGCTTTGCTAAATTTTATTTAAAGTTATGTTAAATCATTTTGAAAAGCAAGACAAAATAATTTCTTATAGTCCAATAAAAAATATTTAATTATTAAAGTCCAGTTTCATGTTTTAGTGTCGCTGTCTAGACATTTGATTTGCAGTATCAATAACTAATAAATACTAGTGATTAGGGGTGTGCCGAGATCTTGTGGCACTAATAATGAAGATTTGGGATGGGGAAAATGTCATAACACCTCCCTACCTAAAAAGGAGGTTTTCAACATAGAAAACAACTAGATATACACTGAACAAAATTATAAACGCAACACTTTTGTTTTTACCCTCATTTTTCATAAGCTGAACTCAAAGATCTTAGACTTGTTCTATGTACACAAAAGGCCTATTTCTCTCAAATATTGTACACAAATCTGTCTAAATCTGTGTCGGTGAGCACTCATTTGATCAGAGATAATCCATTCACCTCACAGGTGTGGCATATCAAGATCCTGATTAGACAGATTATTGCACAGGTGTGCCTAAGGCTGGCCACAATAAAATGCCACTCCAAGGCCACGTTTACACGATGAAAAACTGAAAAGTTTTTACAACATTATCAACATTACGATCAGCAACAACGACTGAAACGCTTTATTAAGCATGTCACGCCAGTAGTTGGCGACATCACTTTGTAAAGAAATAATACCAGAGTCCCACTTATACTAACAAACAAACACACCCCCACACCTAATATGCATGCACACAATGTCGTTTTCTCATTCTTACGTACTTTGGGGTTAACCCGGAAATAAGAACGCTGTGGTTTTCAAAAACTCGCAGTTTGAAACTGTTTTTCAAAAGATTGCTTTATCAGTCCCCTAAAACGCTGTTTCCGTTTAAACGAAATAAACAGCCAAATCGCATAAATTGTTTTGCGCTATCACTTGAAAACGGTCTCGTGTAAACGGCCCTTTAGTCTTTTGAATAACACACCATTTAGTTTTTGTCTTATTTTAGTCATCTGAAATCTTTCAGTCTTAGTCTAGTCTTAGTCGACCAAATATTATTATTATATAATTAATATTATATAATTTATATACAGTTCTATCTTTCCAAGTGAACGAATATTCTGAATGGGCACTGCCCCACCTTCCCATATAGACGATTAGTAAGGAAGATGAAGTAGGAGTATAATCATTTATTTGTAACAGTAAACATCAAATATCAGAGTAAAAAACCACATTCCTACTTTTACCATAGATAGGGTTAAAAGACAAAGACAGGAAACTGAAAGGAATTTGAATAATTGTTTGTATTTGGTCATTTTAATAAATTCTTTTTGTTATCATAAAGCATGTGGCATTAAATAAAAATTAACTCTTAGTTTTGCATAGTGGAAAAAATCTGATCTTGAGGGGACTCCCACTACTTGAAAATGGAGAATAGAATGTCCCAGGGAAAAGCATATTGGGTATTTAAATTAAAAAATATGTTACAAAGGACATGGTTGATGTACACATATTGTTGCTATACACAATGCTAAAATTAATCTTTAAAAGTTGGGAAATTATGCTATTGGCTTTATCTAACAAGATAATTAAAAAGAAAAACAAAGTGCTTGCTAAAATGTATATTAATGCATTTATCTATCACAGGTCTATAACTGTGTTTTAACAACAACTATCCTGCAACTAAGCAACCCATTTTTCCTGTGGAGGATTTGATATGCATCTATGACATTGTTGTGGTTTAACTTCTACTAATGGTTTGAGTGTAGTTCTGAATAGATGTTTGAAAGTATGCAGCAGTGTTCTTCTTGGGCTGAAATAACATGATGTAAGATTTTGGTATGAAATAGCTTAAGAGAATTCCATATATACTGGTTATTTGGGCCAATGCATTCAAAAGGAGGACGTATTTGCTACTAAAAGTGAGATAAATTGTGAAGTATGTAATCCAGCTCAGATAGTACATAAGCAGACTAAAGGTAATTGGTTTGGCCTCATTGTAACTTTTTGGCAAATCTCTTCCCATGTAAGAAAACGAGATACACAGAAAACCAAGGAACCAACTTATGAACAAAACTATGCTGATGGTTATCGTGTTTCTCCTTTCACAAATGAGCATAGTTTGATCATTAAAAGTGATCGAGTCCCTGACGGGATGGTCAGGTGAGACAGTTGCCCATAATACACAAGAAATAAAATGAATAAACAAAGAGAACAAAATAAAGAGCCACTGGCCGTTGTGCTTCACCCACAAACTGTGTAATTTAGGGAACTCGGCAGCCATTTTGAAGACGCAAACTATTTGAAAGGAACGAACAGTCAAACAGGAGAGACAGATAGTGAAGAAAAACGAAAATATGAAATTTCTCAGTATGCAGTCAACAGATGTGGGTTGTCCAAAGAAAAAGAAGACACTCACGCTGGACATAGTTAAACACACCAACATAAGGAAACACATGTTGCCACCAGCAGATCTCACCACTGGTGTGTTATAGTTGAAGGCGAAAAGACAAAAGATGAAAATGAGCAGAGTGATCAGGCAAGCTGTGAGAGAGATGACAACAATGGAGGTGATTTCTGTGAACTGAAGATAGACGACAGAACGAATCTTACATGTTGTGCTGCCCTCATCGGACCATTCGGTCTCTGCACATGGATGACACGTATAAGGGTCACCTGAAAAAAAAAGAATATTGTGAATGTTTTGTTGTACAGCCAAAATCTTGTGCCCTAAGAAAAGGCTTAAATATTATTCAGACTTCAGTACTTTTGGTAAAAAAAGTATGGCGACTTTTACCTTCAATGAAAATGTCTGGAATAGTTACCTCATGTAATTTTAGTAAAATATACTTTTAGAGGCATTTTGCAATTGTTAAATATGACAGTACGTAAGAGGAGACCAGGGTGGAAAGCTCAGGATCAGCAAAGGTAATCGAGCTGCAAATGAAGCTCGGGTTTCCATATGCACATTAAGGCAAATGTCGGAGAACTGGCAATTAGGATATCGTTTCTGACTAGCTCTGGTAATAATAATTAGGTGCAAATTGGCCATCTTTAGATATGTACAGAAATGTAATGTAATTTGTGTTTTTAAGTAATCTGTCGCGGATGTTGGAGTATGGAGATGCATTCTGTTACCTTCTATGCAGTAAGAGAAAACATTTGTTACGTGTAAAAATTTGAGGAACCCTCCAACTTCTTGAAGTTTTTCCTGAGATTTTTAATCCTGTGCCAATTGCCCATTCATATTACTGATGTCCTGTGGAAAGATTATTCAACCCACCTCCCCATGTAAAAAATCCCATCCCATTTATTAAACAACAGAAAGCATGTGAAGCTATTGATGACTTAAGGTTGTGGGGTGCGATGATGTAACGGTCACCAGCTGGAGTGCCCTTGAAAACCACCAGAGGGCACTCCACATCAAACTTATCATTCACTCACAAACTACATTTCCCATAACTCACTACCTGGACTCATCAGCACTGATTTCACACACACCTGCATATCATTCACATTCACTCTATATATACCATGTGCACTTATTCACTCTCTGCGAAGTCTTGTTTTGTCTACACTGCATTTCTGAGCGTTTCCCTAGTTCCTGGTCTTTGGTTTATTGGATTTCTTGCCTTGTTCCCTGATTACCCTTTTGCCTCTGGTCCCTGCTTGTTTTGTTTGTTTCTTTGTTTTGTTTTGTTTTGTTTCTTTGTTTGGACTGCCTGTCTGTGTATGACCCTTGCCTGTTATCTGGATTACGTCTTTGGATTACCTTCTAATAAAGCTGCATCTGGATCTCACCCTCAAGTCTCAGAGCAGTTCATGACAGAAGACTTCGCCACACCAGGATCCAGCAGCCCGGTACTCTCTCTTTACTGAGATGTCTGTTCCCGCCCAAAGGTCAGCATGGCAACTTTCCAGCTCGGTCATGGACCCAGTAGATCAGCTATTGAACCTTCGTCAAAGAGACCTATCTACTGAGGAGTATGTCCAACAGTTTTGTGCGATATCCCATCAAGTCCCATTCTATGATGAAGGTTTTCTTAAGGACTTGTTCCGGTTCGGACTCAATGACCCAATTAGGTCATGGTTACCGGGAGGGGAGTTTAATTGCAGTTTAAGGGACATCATGCAATATGCTCTGATGTTATGTGACTCTCCGTTCACTGTGGGAGAGGCAGAGGACAGTGTTGAAACTCCCAAAATATTTTTAGGGGGGGGGGGGCAACAGTGTCAAGCGCAGTTGGCAGCGGAGCTTGAACCACAAGAGCCACTGCACGAGATGTCCGCCAGCCCAGAGCCACTGCACGAGATGTCCGCCAGCCCAGAGCCACTGCACGAGATGTCCGCCAGCCCAGAGCCACCGCACGAGATGTCCGCCAGCCCAGAGCCACCGCACGAGATGTCCGCCAGCCCAGAGCCACCGCACGAGATGTCCGCCAGCCCAGAGCCACCCCACGAGATGGCCGCCAGCCCAGAGCCACTCCACGAGATGGCCGCCAGCCCAGAGCCACTGCACGAGATGGCCGCCAGCCCAGAGCCACTGCACGAGATGGCCGCCAGCCCAGAGCCACTGCACGAAAGGGCAGCAAGAGTCGATCTGCCAGAGTCAACCCAAGTCCGAGTCGATCTGCCAGAGTCAACCCAAGTCCGAGTCGATCTGCCAGAGTCAACCCAAGTCCGAGTCGATCTGCCAGAGTCAACCCAAGTCCGAGTCGATCTGCCAGAGTCAACTCCAGCCCGAGTCGATCTGCCAGAGTCAACTCCAGCCCGAGTCGATCTGCCAGAGTCAACTCCAGCCCGAGTCGATCTGCCAGAGTCAACTCCAGCCCGAGTCGATCTTCCAGAGTCAACTCCAGCCCGAGTCGATCTTCCAGAGTCAACTCCAGCCCGAGTCGATCTTCCAGAGTCAACTCCAGTCCCGAGTCGATCTTCCAGAGTCAACTCCAGCCCGAGTCGATCTTCCAGAGTCAACTCCAGCCCGAGTCGATCTTCCAGAGTCAACTCCAGCCCGAGTCGATCTTCCAGAGTCAACTCCAGCCCGAGTCGATCTTCCAGAGTCAACTCCAGCCCGAGTCGATCTTCCAGAGTCAACTCCAGCCCGAGTCGATCTTCCAGAGTCAACTCCAGCCCGAGTCGATCTTCCAGAGTCAACTCCAGCCCGAGTCGATCTTCCAGAGTCAACTCCAGCCCGAGTCGATCTTCCAGAGTCAACTCCAGCCCGAGTCGATCTTCCAGAGTCAAGTCCCAGCCCGAGTCGATCTTCCAGAGTCAAGTCCAGCCCGAGTCGATCTTCCAGAGTCAAGTCCAGCCCGAGTCGATCTTCCAGAGTCAAGTCCAGCCCGAGTCGATCTTCCAGAGTCAAGTCCAGCCCGAGTCGATCTTCCAGAGTCAAGTCCAGCCCGAGTCGATCTTCCAGAGTCAAGTCCAGCCCGAGTCGATCTTCCAGAGTCAAGTCCAGCCCGAGTCGATCTTCCAGAGTCAAGTCCAGCCCGAGTCGATCTTCCAGAGTCAAGTCCAGCCCGAGTCGATCTTCCAGAGTCAAGTCCCAGCCCGAGTCGATCTTCCAGAGTCAAGTCCAGCCCGAGTCGATCTTCCAGAGTCAAGTCCAGCCCGAGTCGATCTTCCAGAGTCAAGTCCAGCCCGAGTCGATCTTCCAGAGTCAAGTCCAGCCCGAGTCGATCTTCCAGAGTCAAGTCCAGCCCGAGTCGATCTTCCAGAGTCAAGTCCAGCCCGAGTCGATCTTCCAGAGTCAAGTCCAGCCCGAGTCGATCTTCCAGAGTCAAGTCCAGCCCGAGTCGATCTTCCAGAGTCAAGTCCAGCCCGAGTCGATCTTCCAGAGTCAAGTCCAGCCCGAGTCCAAGTCCAGCCCGAGTCGATCTTCCAGAGTCAAGTCCAGCCCGAGTCGATCTTCCAGAGTCAAGTCCAGCCCGAGTCGATCTTCCAGAGTCAAGTCCAGCCCGAGTCGATCTTCCAGAGACTGTTCACGTCACTCTCCCCTCCGAGCCAGAGACTGTTCACGTCACGTCTGCCCTGCCAGAGCCAGAGACTGTTCACGTCACGTCTGCCCTGCCAGAGCCAGAGACTGTTCACGTCACGTCTGCCCTGCCAGAGCCAGAGACTGTTCACGTCACGTCTGCCCTGCCAGAGCCAGAGACTGTTCACGTCACGTCTGCCCTGCCAGAGCCAGAGACTGTTCACGTCACGTCTGCCCTGCCAGAGCAAGAGACTGTTCACGTCACGTCTGCCCTGCCAGAGCCAGAGACTGTTCACGTCACGTCTGCCCTGCCAGAGCCAGAGACTGTTCACGTCACGTCTGTCCAGCCAGAGACTGTTCACCTCACGTCTGCCATATCTGAGCCCTGGGACAAAATGACCATCGCCCAGTCTGAGCCTCATCACAAGACCGCCTCCTCCATGCCTGTGTCTTCGGACAAGACGACCGAATCCATGCCTGTTCCTGAGCCGGTTCCTATACTGTCGGATCCGCGCTATACCCCTGAACTGACAGGTCTTCCTGGTGGCCTTGAACGGACGGCTCCGCCCTGGCCTCCTGCACAGCCTGCTCCGCCCTGGCCTCCTGCACAGCCTGCTCCGCCCTGGCCTCCTGCACAGCCTGCTCCGCCCTGGCCTCCTGCACAGCCTGCTCCGCCCTGGCCTCCTGCACAGCCTGCTCCGCCCTGGCCTACTGCACAGCCTGCTCCGCCCTGGCCGCCTGCACAGCCTGCGCCGCCCTGGCCTCCTGCACAGCCTGCGCTGCCCTGGTTGTCTGCTCAGCCCGGTTCCGCCTCCGCCCCACCGCCCTCCTGGACAGTTTTAGGAGCGTCTGGAATCCGCTCCTTAAAGGGGGGCTATGTAACGGTCACCAGCTGGAGTGCCCTTGAAAACCACCAGAGGGCACTCCACATCAAACTTATCATTCACTCACAAACTACATTTCCCATAACTCACTACCCGGACTCATCAGCACTGATTTCACACACACCTGCATATCGTTCACATTCACTCTATATATACCATGTGCACTTATTCACTCCCTGCGAAGTCTTGTTTTGTCTACACTGCATTTCTGAGCGTTTCCCTAGTTCCTGGTCTTTGGTTTATTGGATTTCTTGCCTTGTTCCCTGATTACCCTTTTGCCTCTGGTCCCTGCTTGTTTTGTTTCTTTGTTTGGACTGCCTGTCTGTGTATGACCCTTGCCTGTTATCTGGATTACGCTTTTGGATTACCTTCTAATAAAGCTGCATCTGGATCTCACCCTCAAGTCTCAGAGCAGTTCATGACAGATGATTATTCTGAAAGAAAACGTGCTTTAACTTTAAATGCCATCTGTCCAACAGACAAACCACTTGATAATTCTGTGAATATTTCAGCAAAAGGTTAGTTTCTCGTTCGACATTTAGTTTAAGTGCTTTCGGTTATGTCACGCTCAATGCCTGTTTGTTTATTTCACTTGGCTGGGCAGCCATTAGCTAGTTGCTGCACTTCGCACCCATTCCGGCCGCACCTGTTCCTTGTTACCCTTCTCCTATTTAACCTTGTCTTTTCGTTTGGTCTCAGTGTTGCCAACTCCTCAGTAAGGAAAGTAGCTATTGGCTGTCCTAAAAGTTGCCGCTAGAAGTCGCCAAATGATGTCATCATATACTTTGCATAATTGACCATGTGCATTGTGCATGTAATTGTGATGGACGCTGTAGGAGAGAGGATTTTTCCTACTTTATCCGGGCTTGGGACCGGCAAAAGTGACATAAAAGAGACATTTTTTTAAATTTTGGGTTGGTTTTTAACCGACAACAACACATAGTAAAACATGAACTTTTTAACCATAAATTATTTTTCTTATGTTTGGTTTTTAATCTTATGGTTTTACTTAGGAGCCTTCAACAAGTCACAGTAAAATATGAAAAATTTTAACCATAACATTTAAAAACGAAATGCTTACACAATCTAGATTAACAAAATTTAGACTGACACATGATAAGCTAACAAGCTAATTTAGCTTATGTCACAGAGAGGCACATACACAGTGGACGAGAGTAAAGTGACTGAGGTTGTGAGAGGATTTATTTTTCTGCAGTGATTTAATTAGTTTAGACAAAGAACATTTTATATTTCATGCTGAATTGTAAACCCGGGCAGGATCAGCCGGCGGCGGCTTTCTGCACATGCGCGCGATCATTTGCAGTCTGGACGCGGAGGGGTGAACATCTCCTGCTCTGACTGCAGCCGGGGGAGGGGCTGCTTCGCGAGGACTGAGCTGCATGTGAGTGCTTTGGTGCGGGCGTGCGGCTCAGGGCAGCACCTGTTGCTCGTTGTGAAGAATTAAGAACAATATGTGCTTTCACTTCAGAGTCTCCAAAAGTCTCCAATAACATCAGAAAAAGTCGTTAGATTTGTCGCTAGTCGCTTTTTTGAAAATGTGTCGCTAGAGGGGTCTGAATACTCGCTAAATGTAGCGACAAAGGCGCTAAGTTGGCAACACTGGTGTGTGTGGGTGGGGGGGGGGGGGGTCGTCCCCGGGCCGGTGGTTTTTTGTTTTTTCTGGGGTTTCCCCCCCCCCCATTCCTCCCCTGTCGGTCCCCCGCCCCCCCCCTCCCCCCCCCCCCCCTCTTTTTTTTCCCTTTTGTTTGTTCTTATAAAATAATTTTGTGCTCTATCCTCTCTGTCCTTCTTCCCTCCTCCCTTTCCTTCCATTAAATTATTGGACAAAATCAAAGACCATTATAAATTGAATAGCACTTCTGTATGTATGGTAGCAATACTGTTGCAGGGTCAAATGTAATCAGAAACAAAGCACAGGAATTACATGGATTCACCCAAGACTGAGATAATGCAAAGACTCAAAAAATCTGGCTTATTCTACAAAAATGTTTGAGCCGATCCTTAAATACACAAAGAAACATTAGTATTGCATTGTTTTAACTTGAACATCAACTTGTTTTCTTTGCAGTATTCAAGATGTGCAAACATTGCATACTTTTTTATTTTATCGAAACACTTAAAGTGGCTGTCACTGACGATGGCCTCTTTGTCACCATCTCAGTTTTTAATTGCTACTGCAGGTGATGTGCGAAAGTATTTTCTTTACGCGAGTTGTGCTAATAATCTCACGCGGGTGAGATAATAAACATAGCAGATAACATGGCAGATGATATAACACGAAACAAATAGTAACATAAACAGACCCAAATAGCGCATAACTGCCGTTTTGGCCGAGAGTCTTTTTGTTATTTCTCATGGTTCTCACAGCTTTTCCTCAGAATTGTACTGCTTTGTTATTGCTAGAGATTTTAATATGCATGCAGTCAATATAAAAACAACACAGCTTATTAACTCTGAAAGGTTTTAAACACTTTTGATATGATCCAGCATGTGCACGGTCCCACACATAATCGTGGACACACTCTCGATCTGCTCATTAGCAAAGGTATAAACATTTTATCCACTATTATTAGAGATGTGGTGCTGTCTGAACATTTGATATATCAATCAGTCCTGCCACTAAAGATAGACCTGTATCTGTAAAAAAGATATTCATAAATGAGAACACCAGTGAGATATTTATGAATGCTATGTTTTTGTCACAAAATATATTTGCAGACTCTATGGATGTTCTTCTCCTTAGTTTTAATGCAAAAGTTTAAAATGCCATCGATGCCATTGCTCCAGTAAAGCTCAAGGCGACAACTGGCAGGCGTAAAGCTCCCTGGAGAAACACACCAGCAGTACAAAGTATGAAAAGAGCATGCAAAAAAGCTGAGCGTATGTGGCGAAAAACAAAGCTTGAAGTTCACTATAAAATCAATAAAGACAGTCTGCATGCCTTGAATTTTGACTTGGGCAAAGCTAGACCGAACTTTTTCTCTAACATTTTTAAATGCAACATAAACAACAGTCGCACTCTTTTTGCAACTGTAGAAAGACTAATAACAAATCCCCAGAGTCAAGCTCCCGGGGAAATGCTGTCTGATGACAAATGCAATGAGATTAAAACTTTTTTTCCTTGAAGATCAATAATATCAGAATGGAAATCAGCAAAGCTCCATGCGGCAGTCAGGTCAGTCTGACTTCAGTACAACAACATCAGAATTTAGTAACTCTGTCTGAATTTCGGACAATTGATCACAAAACCTTGGAGGGAACGGTACAGCATCTTAGTGTCAATTTGAAGGCTTAACAGACTTTTCGCATACTTTTTTTGTGTTTAACTGTTTGGAAGCAGAGCTACTAAAAATAGTAAATACCTCACTGCTTTCAGGACTTTCCCAGAGTCCCTAAAAACTGCAGTTGTCAAACCTCTACTAAAGAAAGAGCAATCTAGACAAAACCTTACTGTCTAACTACAGACTAATATCAAATCTTCCTTTTATAGGCAAGATCATTGAAAAGGTTGTCTTCAATCAGCTGACCAAATTCTTAAACTCAAGTGGCTACCTGGACAATTATCGGTCTGGTTTCCGTCAGCATCACAGCACAGAGATAGTGCTCATAAAGATAATAAATGATATTCGATTGAATTCTATTTCAGGCATAATATCAGTTCATGTATTACTAGATCTCAGTGCTGACTTTGACACGGTAAATCACACCATACTTCTACATAGGCTGGAAATCTGGGTAGGGCTTTCAGGGTTGCTACTTAAATGGTTCGGGTCATTCCTACAAGAACAAACATAGGTATGAACATAAGTAACCATAAATCTGACTCTACACCCATGACTTGTGGTGTTCCACAGGGCTCGATTCTTGCTCCGCTTCTCTTCAATTTGTATATGCTCCCACTTGGCCAAATAGTGAAAAAGTACCAAATTGCCTACCACATCTTTGCAGATGACACTCAGATCTACCCAGTCCTCTCACCCAATGACTACATGCCTATTGACTCTCTTTGCCAGTGCATTGATGAAATTAACAGCTGGATGTGTCAAAACTTCCTTCAGTTAAATAAAGACAAAACTGAAGTCATTGTATTTGGTAACAAGGATGAAACTAACAAGGTAAACACACATTCCTTAGCTTAAGAGGTCTAAAAATACAAAGTAAGGTAAAGAATCTTGGAATCATTTTAGAGACTGACCTTGGTTTCAGCAGTTATGTCAAAGGAATAAACAAATCAGCGTATTACCATCTCACAAACATAGCCAGAATCAGATGTTTTGTGTCAAACCAAGATTTAGTGAAACTAGCTCTTGCTTTCATCACCAGCGGGGTGGATTACTGTATGGACTCCTTACAGGTCTTCCAAAAGGACCATCAGACAGCTGCAGCTCATACAGAACGCTGCTGCCAGGATTCTGACCAGAACCGTAAAATCTGAGCATATCGCTCCAATCCTCAGGTCCTCACACTGGTTATACTGTAATAAACTATTAGGTGGTTTCCCTGCAGGCCTATTACAAAAACTCCAACTGGTCCAAAATGTGGCAGCTCGAGTTCTTACACGTACAAAAAAGTATGAGCAAATTAGCCCGCTTCTGTCAACCTTGCACTGGTTACATATAAAGCATCGCATTAATTGCCCATAAAAGCTACTTGAGTGAACTTCTCTTGTATTACAGTCCTTCACGTGCACTACGCTCTCATGCGTCCAGTCAGTTGATAATACCTAGAATTTCAAAATCAACTGAAATTGGCAGATCCTTTTCCTATCTAGCGCCTCAGATGTGGGGAGATAATTTCTAAATCACACGAGGTCCCCAGATATAATCCTGTGCAAATATGGCTTAAGTTACATTTATCATAATGAACATAACTAAAAGAGAAAGAACAACCGATGAAACTGTGATGAACACCAAATAAGGAAAAAGACGACCCGACAGGGAAAAATAAAAACCATTATTACAAGCTTTCCGTGGTGAATCCAGCAAGGGTAGGGACACAGTTTCAAACACCGTTCTTTCATGTACTCACTCAATAATTGGTTTTAGTAAATGTTTACTCAAAAGTGGTAAAAAAATGTTTACCACTTTAACTATAAACAGTAAATTCCAACAAACTGAAAATAATTTTAATTTGATTTACATCTACATATTTGGCAGACGCTTTTATCCAAAGCGACTTACATAGGTATCCAACCCACAACCATGCATTATTAACGCAATGCTCTTACCACTGATCTACAGGAAGCTTTTCATTAAATTAATAAAATCTTTACATTTCCAGAATATTCAAACAGTACACTTTATATTTTTTTAAAAGCAGACACTATAACACATGTAACATTTTCTTTATATTGAACTATCTCCAATAAAAGTCGTAAATTGGGATTTAATAGGGAAAATATCAATACAGTACATACGGGAATAGTCCACATAGGTGTTTTGTGGGCATTTTATGCACCGAAAGCAGCAAGCATGAAATCCCTCTTGTTCTCTCGAATATCCCTCCCTACACTCAACGGAGCAGTTTGAAAAAGGAACCTTTTTAGAACAGAAAAGATTATTCATGTTAGATGTTTTCTTTAGCAATTTAAACAGAGTACTCGTAAAGATAAATAACTTACAGAAATATTGTTTCGCCAGGGCATGAGAGAGTTGTTGATGGCAAAAGTAATTTCTGGATATGTATCATAGGTGCCCACCATCTCAGTCCTTGGAGGACTTGTTTCAGTGTCCCACAGCACGACTGCATAACTGATGGTAGGATTGCCGTTAACATCATATTTCACTTGACGGCCACTGAGTGGAAAATCCAACTTCTTCATTTCGCCGAGAAGCTGTGCAGTAAAAACATTTCTCAAAAGGAACAAATACTGTAAAGTATTTGGACAGTATACTATGGTATGTATGTATATTTAATGATATATTCACTTTATTTTTACTGTATATCTTTTTTGAGAAAAGAATTTACTCACCATGTATGGTTTAATGCTTGTATTTTTGCGGCATTCATTTACGTCACACTGCAGAACTCTATGCAATGCATGAGCTATCGTATACATGGCAGCGTAGATGGCAAAGGAAAATGTGGGATTTTCATTTATAATTTCCTCTGCAGTCAACGATTCACTTTCCTTACATTCTTGATTGCATAAATTCCCCTGGACTAAAACATTACTATTATTATCTTTATTAGTTGTTGCTTTGAGTTTATAAATGAACTTATCAAATCCAGGTAATGACAATAATCGCTCTGTAATGCCAATAACTGTACCAATATTCTGAATTCCTGGTTCTCTTGGAAGCTGCTGACTCATAGACCATGTTTGACTTGCGATCCAAACTTTGTCTCGGATGTTGTTTGCTATTGCAGCTCTCACTATGTTTTCTGCATATATTGGTAAAGCAAAAATCACAATGACATTAATGTTTAGCATATTGATGTTTTTAAGTGTTTGATTGTAGTTTCCTCGTATTTGAAGAGTCTCTTGATAAGCCAAGCAAATGCCAGTATTGCTTGTATACTTGTAAAACAGTTTTAGACCATCTTCACTGTAATTATCTGGACCTCCAAGAAAGGCAACCCAGTTCCATCCATACCACTGTATGATGCGAATTATCATCTGTATCAAGTCTTTGTTGCTAGGGATTGTTCTTATGAAAGTTGGATACTGAAGTTTATCATTTAACTTAAAACTGGTAGCTCCATAATGAACCTTTAAAAGAAAAGGTTGCATAGTCACGGTAATGAGTCTAATGACAGTATGTTTTAAGTATACATCATCTACGATGGCAACATTTTTACAGCTATTACTCTAGTGTACTTATAATAGTGTTACTAACAGGTTTCTTATCACAATTGAAAATGGCTGTGCTGCTTAAAAGCGTGAAAATTACTTTGACACATAAACAAACATACACAGTGAAACTCTGCCATCAATTCTCTTTTTTCAAGTACTATATCAAAGTTGAAGTAAACATAATTTACCCATGGTATAAAGTCCATTGTGACTAATGGTGCGATGGTAAGAGTTCTTGTGCTTCCATATGGTCCGGTTAAAGCAATTATTTTAGGCTGATGGCTGTTGAGTTTTTCTTGAGGTTTTAACAATCCCTTTTCTGAGATTAAATTGAAGACTGAAGGGTAGTTCTTAGTTTCAGAACAATGATCAAAAATTTCATAGCCCAGAGAAACATTGGGCAGCAGGGTGGTGGAGTTATTAATCTCCTCAATAGCAAACCTCATTACTTGGAGCATCTGATAGCCAGATTTGGTGAACGTGTGCCTGGAAAACATCAGTAAGATTGTTAATGGAACCCTTTGTTTAAATTTGTATTGATCAAATACTAATAAATTCAAGTAAAAAATTTAATACTAGTGATGCTATCCTTAGACTCATACTTCAAAAGCAACTAAAAGCTTTTTGCTTACCTTTTACATTCAATTGCCTCTGGGGAGAACATGAATGTTGACTGTTCAACTTCATGTACTGGAAAAAGCCCACCCAATAAGTAATCGCCATCCAAGCTGAACTCAGATGCAGAACAAAAAACTTTAAAATATACACAATGAGTAAATCCCACAAGGAAAGTGAAAATGCGACTCTGAAGCATGGTTTTAGATGGACTGATGCTCATGATAGAAGGACGTGTGCTCTTAATATAGTATACTTTCATTTGCTTAAACCACTATATTTACTGACACAAATGTCAATTTTCATATCTAAATTCTTCAAGCATAGATTAATCAGTTATTAAATAGAGCAGTACACCACACCACAAACAACAGATCATGCAAAATATTAACTTAATACACTGGGGCAATGGGGATTTTTCATACTAGCATCTAATGCATGCAGAATTTAAATATAATCTCATGTTGAAAATTCTAAGAAGCCAATTAACCATAGTTTTTTCTGATCTACAATGCCTTATTTGTAAATAATTGTATATAATTTGTATAACCTGTCACAAATATAAAATCTATGTATAGTGTTCAGAGTAGTTGCATTAAAATATTTTTTCTAAAAGATTTCCCAATTTAGAAGAGAATTGTACTTTATGCATATCATGTCATTCTGTTTATCCACTGTAAAAATTCTTTTTTTAAATAGTATTTTTATTAACAATAATTATAGTATTTTTATAGTAAATTATTTTCTTATCTAGGTTGATTCGTTGTCTAAGATTAACCAAAGATCAGGTTCTGTATGATCTATATAAATCTTTACTCACTATATACATTTTTATTCCTTTAATGGAACAGGGGAGTCGAGAGCTCCAGGAAAGCGTTGGGCAGAGAGGGGGGAGCGGGGTCAGATCTTGAGACGGGAATTGAACTCGGGTCACCGTGAGTGCGCTAATCCACTCTATAACCACAGGACTATCAGCACCGAACACTATATTCATTTTAACTTAATCTGAGAAGCAACCAAATAATTCCAGTATAAAGAAAACAAAAGGTAACATGTTCATTAAACCTGTTTTTTTAAATATTTAAGAAAGTTAGTAGTGGTGTTGAGAAGAAAATAAGTATTTTGTGCTCTTAAAAAGAGTAAGAAAACTGAAATAGAAAATTCTTTGCTTTTTAAATTAGGAAACGCATTGACCTTCAGACAGAAACACTATTTGCATATTTTCTATTTGAAACATTTTTGCTTAAGCCCGTTCGAGTTGACTTACTGACAAAGACTAAGCTCTAAGAGATATAAAAACTGCACGTTGACCACAAACTATTTTTCATAATGCATCTTAATGCACTCTTAATTCACATTGTGGTGGCAAATGTAAAAAAGGTTCAAACATGTGGTCACACTCAACCATCAATTTTACTAATGTATTTACTAATGTATTACTAATGTATTTACTAATGTATTAGTTAAATACATTAGTATGCTTCAACTAACAAAGAATATTACTTCTGCTGAATATATAAATTATGTTTGTCGTAACATTAATAACTTTGATATTAAATGCATGAACTAGCATAAATCAAGTGGCATTAATAAAGAGTGCCAGGTTTTCACATGATTTGGATTGTTAGACTGATCAAGTGTAGGATTTCTGACTGTGTTAAGTCACAAACTTGCAGATTTTTTGAAAGTTTCAGATAGAAACACACCAACTGATCCAATCTGCAGACTGAAAATCTGGCCAAAATCTGAGCAAGTCTTGTAGTGTTTGTAATGGCGTAGAAAATATAGGGACTTCAAATTAGATGGACTACAAATCCCACAGGTCAGACTGGTATTAAAGGAAGTCCAATTTCAGGGGCTTCCTCTTTTAAGGCACCATGTGGTGTGGGAACTTAAGGCTGTGTAAGAGCTGATGAAAAGACCAGTGATTAATAGAACTGGATTGGTGAGTGCCCCTTCAGAAGATGATGTTTGTTGATTTGAGACATGTGTTTGGTGCTTCGGAGAATTACCCATTTAAATACAGGTATCAATCCTAATTAAAGCCTTGAATTGAGTTTTATATTTTTATTTCGTTTATTCTTCATTATAAATGTTTTTAACTATAGTAAATCTTTTATATGACGATTTTAAATTGTTTCAAGAGAATGCATGATTGCCGTTTACTTTTCTACTAGACACAATAGTGGCTGAATGGATATTCTGGTATGAACCAACTGCTAAACTGGATTCTGTATGGCAAAGTGATTGAAGTTATTGTTTGACTTTTATTTGTTTTTGTTTTTTTGTCAGTTTGTTTGTTTGTTTTTTGTTGTCCATTGTGGACCAACGAACTGGGGATCTCATTTGTGTAAGCCATATGAATGACTCTGCTATGGTGAGGGGATATAAGTGTATTGGTTTGATTTTAGTGACTATTGTTGTTTGGAATTTGAAGTGAATTCTGAGTTCTTTTCCTTGTGATGTATTGTGAGTGTGCACTTATTGGCAGAGTATTCGCCGTGTTATATAACTGGGGGACCCTGTGGTCTGTAGATGTACTATTGTTATGGTTCATTCAGTTTATTTGCCAATTCCACTTCCAACCCTGAATATTGTTAAATAAATGTTATCTGCAGAGAGACCCACTGATTGGTGCTTGATGTTTAATCCTCTTCATCTATGAGATGTCGGGGATACATGTATTTTAGCCTTAACAAGTTTCATTGATATCGTTATGAGTGTTTTTTATGTTATATATGGGATACGTCTTGGGTTACTTGGCTGTAACCCTGTCCCTGCAAATGCGGGAACGCAAACCCAATGGGAGAACAATCTTTGTTCGACCGGTTGTCAAACACGGCAATTTTTTTGGCTTTAAATAACCTCGGCAGGTAATTACACCAGCATCTGCAGGTTATAAATAGGACGGGGATGAAACACTGACCCCTGTGCCTAAAAGGATCTCTTCTGACTGGGATCGCCTGCGGCGTGGAGGAGGAATACTAGGTCCGAAAACCAGATTCAGATTGGCCAACGGCGAGCTATCAATAAGAGGTCGAGACCACTGTAGACGGACCTTTGCCAGGACTCCCGGGAGTAGCGCTATCGGAGGATATGCATAAAGACACAGTCTGTGTCAGAGCCAGGACTAGAACTCAGGTCTCTGGTGTGAAACTCAGACTCTCAATCCTTGAGCCACTGGAGATGGTGAACCCAACAGTAAGATGCGCTCAGAGGAAGATGAGATGCAGAATTAGTTTTAACTAATACAACAGTACAAGCAACAGAAATCCACAGCTGGAGAAAAAATCATCAAAAAGTAATCCCCAAAAAACAAAACCAGTCCAATGGGGCTTTCCACAAAAACAATCAAAAATATTTCCAAAGACATTCAGCAAAGAACTCCAGAGGAGAAAGTCCACAAAATAAATAGAGAAGGGACTAATCAACAGGCTAGAGGAAATAAAATATCTCCTAGTTAGAGATAACTTACTTGGGCAACCGGCTTTAGAACAACTAAACACCAAGCAATGAGGCTAAGAGACAGAGTGACTTAAATACATACATCTGAATGAGACACATTTGAACCTAATAACACTAATTACAAATTAAATAAGCAGGATGTGATAGCACCATGAGGACCTCTAGAGGCCAAAACATGACGAGCTGGATGAGTCAGAGAGAAGTAGAGGGGACATTGTGCTGTCTCCTGTGAAGCAAAGAAGTCCGCCTCTGCTTAGTAAAATCTTCCTAGATTTGTTTGACTATCCCCGTTCGTTAAAGCATGTCTGGACAGCAATTCTGCTCCCACATTCATATGCACCGGGATGTGAATTGCTCTGAGGGACAGGAATTTTCCCTCTGCCCAGGGCAGGATCTCCTGGGCCAGTTTGTTCCGGTAGAATGCCGGAGGCAGTATTTTAGGGCCCGAAATAAAGCCATCATTTTCAGGCAATTGATGTGCCAATCGAGAAGATGACCTCTCCAGATCCCTTAGGCTGGACGGCCATCTAAGACTGAACCCCAACCCGTGAGGGAAGCGTCTGTCGTTAGCATCTTGCTACACTAACATGGACCAAGAGTGGGACCTAAAGTCAGAGACCGAGGTCTGAACCATATAGAAAGAGTGTGAAGCACCTGATGCATCACCCTTATTTCCCTCTGGGGGATGGCCCTTGGATCAAAACCCCCTGGCTCTGAGCCACAACTGAAACGGTCTCATATGCAGGAGGCCCAGAAGTATCACAGTGGAAGCTGCCACCATGAGACCTCGAACTCTTTAAAAGTAAACCCTAACAGAAACTTTCTGGTCTAGCCTGAAGCTCCAAAGGGTGCTCTGGGTGGATTCGACACGTGCAGGAGACAGATTTGCCTGCATCGCGATCGAGTCCCTTATAACCCCAGATACGTTGTATTCTGGGTAGAAAAAAGAACGCTCTTTTTGGTGTTGAGTCTCAACCCAAGAGCTTCGAGATGAGCTAGGACGACATCCCGATGTCGAAGCGCTAGCTCCCGAGACTGAGCTTTAATCAGCCAGTCGTCTATGTAATTCAAAATGCGGATGCTCTGGAGTCGCAGAGGAGCCAGAGCTGCATCCATTCATTTTGTGTACGTGCGGGGTGACAAGGCTAGGCCGACTGGAAGAACCCGATACTGGTAAGCTTCGCCCCAGAAAGCGAACCTCAGGAATCTTCTGTGTTGTGGCAAGATCTCTATGTGAAAGTAAGCGTTTTGAGATCGATCGATGTGACACTGAATATGAGACAGAATCATCTTGATTGTCAACATTTTGAACTTGTTTGTGTCATAATTCTCGAGTGGTGAGACAAGGACAGAGGACCCAGGTGCAGAAAGCGGGTAAGGGGTTAACATATATTTAATAAATAATAAAACAAAGACCCACGTGGGGGTAACAGAACAAAACATGGATACAATAACAAGACAGGACTAAAACTACCTACACTTAAACAAGACTAAAATAAACTATAAACATGAACATCAAAACTACACTAGACTAAACTAACAAGACACGTGATCTCACCACACAAACCACAATGAACCAGCACAAGACAGAAGACACAAGGGCATCAAATCAAGAGGGGAACAGGTGTAGGGCATTAATCAATAACGAGGTAACGAGAGGATGGGAACACAGACGAGACGGGAGAGAGTATGGAAGGCCAAAAATACCTCTCTCTCCACACAAAACATGAGGTTCTGTCATGATCCTGCCACTAAACCAAGAGAAACATGACATGATGCGGCAGAATCATGACAGTTTGTCTTTAGGTAGCGGTTCATTCCGGACCTGCCGAGACAGTGTGTGTGTCGGGACTGGGGAACTTGTCCGGAGAGGGTGGCTGACACTCCAGACGCGTTAGCATGCCAGGGGAGATATCTGACGAAAGCATCCTCGTGGCGTCTCGCCTCCCGGAACATGTTGACTACGGTAATAACCAGATCACCAAACAGTGACCTGACCTGACAAAAGGTAGTCAACCCAGCGTCCTCCCCCATCCCTCCCATTCCTCTCCCAGTGATCGAGGTGCCATTCGAGTGCATTGGAATGGACTTGGTAGGACCGCTGCCGAAGTCTGCCTGGGGACACGAACACATTCTGCTCATCGCCGACTATGCCACCAGATACCCTGAAGTCCTGCCCCTCCGGAAGACTGCCTCCAAGGCTGTTCCTCCTCTTCAGCATTCCTACCATTCATTTATCGTCTGATGGCGGACCTCTGCCACCTGCTCAAGGTAAAACAGCTCCGGACATCCGTATACCACCCTCAAACCGACAGGTTGGTGGAAAGGTTCAACCAGTCCTTGAAGCGAATTCTCCGACAAGTGGTGGCAGAGGAGGGGCGCAACTGGGACCTCCTACTGCCCTATGTACTCTTCGGCATTCGGGAAGTGCTCCAGGCGTCCACCCTTTGAGCTCCTCTTTGGCCGGAAACCCAGAGAGTTGCTAGATGTCACACGGGAAGCTTGGGAGCAGCAACCCGTGCCCCACCTTAGCGTCATAGAGCATGTCCAACAGATGAGGACTCGTATCGACAGAGTGATGTCTCTCGTGACATCTTGTCGAGGCCTAGCATGCCTAGCAGAGACTGTATGACCGGCCCGCTCAGTTCGAGACTTCCAGCTCGGCAACAGAGTGCGACCTAAAAGTTTTTATATTTGTGGAAGGGACCATATACCATCGTGGAAAAGGTAGGGCCGGTCAACTACTGTGTCTGCACAAGAAGTGGATCGCCTCCCCAACCCAGCAGGCAGTGTTTGCATCACCGAACCTCCGGTGGTGCGGATGGGAGAACAACTGTCCCCGGTGCAGAAGACAGAGCTTCAGTCCCTGGTCAGTCAGTTTTCAGACGTCTGGCTATAGAGGAGGAGGTCAACCGGATGAATGCCCTGGGAGTGATAGAGCCCTCCCGTAGCCCATGGTCCAGCCCCATTGTTATGGTTCCAAAACCAGAAGGCACCCTCCGCTTCTGCAACGACTTCCGTCGACTCAACAAAGTCTCCAGCTTTGACGTATATCCAATGCCCCGAGTGGATGAGCTCCTGGACTGGCTGGGATAAGCCTGCTTCATCTCCACGCTGCACCTCACCAAAGGGTATTGGCAGGTGCCCCTGTCCCCAGAGTCCCAGGAAAAATACGGCCTTAAGCACCCCCTCAGGACACTGGCAGTACCGGGTGCTGCCGTTAGCACTACATGGGGCACCAGCCACGGTCCAGCAGATGATGGACATATCACCTACATAGACGACCTTGTCATCCACTCGGGGAGCTGGGAAGACCACCTGGACAGATTATGGAGGGTGCTGATGGACTTACGGCAGGCAGGTTTAACAGCGAACCCCAAAAAGTGTTACCTTGGACTTTCCGAAGCCCAATGACATGTGAAGTGGACCACGGAAACGGAGGAGGCATTCCAAATCCTGAAGAAGTCACTGTCATCTTCACCGGTGCTACATGCCCTGGACTTCAGCTGCCCCCTTCACCCTCCAGACCGATGCTCCAGACACCGGGTTAGGAGCAGTGTTGTCACCGGTTGAACATCCCGTAGTCTACATCAGCCGCAAGCTCACCCCCGCAGAAAGCAGACAACGCTTCACGCCACGGTGGAGAGGGAGGCCTTGGCCATAAAGTGGGCAGTCCTGGAGCTGTGCTGCTATCTCCTAGGACAGAGCTTCACGTTGGTAACCAACCACGCCCCCCTACAGTGGATGGCCAAAGCCAAAAACACCAATGCCAGGTTCATGAGATGGTTCCTAGCCTTCCAGGACTACCACTTCAACAAGACACGGGCCGGGTCCTCCCACGACAATGCAGACAGTCTGTCACGGATGTGGTCAGGGTGTACAGCTCGGTCAAGTTAAAAATAACTCCCTCCACTCAAAAAAAGGAACTTAGCTAGTTGTTACATTAAAAAAAGGGTAACGTGTAATTTTAACAAAATAATTTCATGTTTCAAAGATGAACGTGATAAAATCGTGTAGTATAAGCATGAAATTTTACAAATTAACATTTGTTAAATTCAGTCATGTTGAGCTAACGTGATTTAATATATAGTCAGACTGATCTTGCACCGAAGATGGACTAGCCAGATCACAGAAAAATCACGCGAGATGACAACAGACCGCGTGCCCGGGAAAATAACGAGATTGCACGTGAAGAACTTGGCTGTCGTGCCTGGAGTTAATTGGGAAAAGGTAAGATAAAATCTGTTTTCATCCATCTAAATGCAAACAAAACGATGTGTATAATGTCATCAGCAGAATGTCCATCATTTTCAGCAATATTTCAGGCCGTTTATGTCATGCTGGCATATTCATGTTAGCTAACGTGATAGTTGGTTCACAGTTAACGTTAATCAAGGTGTTTCTCTACCATTTGCGCCACGTTTTACCTGCCATAATTCTTGTATATGTCAAACACATTTCTTTATGTTGTTTTGCTTAAAACCCTATGGTTTAAACCCCATGTTTTGCTCGATTTTCTTCACATAGCAGCAAAATAGACTTAATACTCCGTTCTGGGCCATAAATATAAAAAAAATATGTTAAATGTTGTCTTTTTTATGTGTCCACTTACAATCGGAATAAAACAATTGTGCTTTTGTAAAATGAAGAGAATAAACAGGGTGTGCTTTCTGGCTCTCTTTTTATTTTGTAGCACGTCTCTAAACTTAAACAAAACTCAGCGAATACTATTCATCCAGGCATGAGCAATATATCTTTATAATTATTTGTAGCGAGGTAGGCGGGACGAGAGCCGGGATGCGAGGCCGGTGCATGAGTGTTAACGAGCATCAGCTGTACGCGCACCGGTCTCGTATCACGGAGGAGATTGTTGAGCATATAAAAGGACGAGCGACCGGACCGTCATTGAGAGAGGACCAGGGGCCTCATGTATCAACCTTGCGTTCGCAGAAAAACTTTGCGTACGCCAGCTTTCACGCTCACAGTCGGATGTACTAACGGTGAAATCAACGCGAGAATGTGCATTCCTCCAAGCCAATTTTATGTCTGGTGTACGTAAATTTTTCATTGTTTTTGTCCGTTGGCGACACTTACAGGCAATGAAGTGAAGTTGTAAACATTACACAATAATTTGTTCTACAAGTCTATCGCACCACCACCTGTGGGAAGCATTGCTATTAATTAGCAATTTATAAATAATTGACATATATTGTCTCACAAGCCTTATGGGATTATATTAATTATATCAATTATGCAATTACATAAGAACATATAAAAGCATACCGGTATGCAAATTGATACAACCCTTAGTCTATGGCAATGGCAGCTTTGGCTTTATTAGAGGACATTGCTAATGGCAGAATCCGAAGAGAACAAGTTTTTAGGGACCACAATGATTTTCTGGCCCAGGATGATGACTGGCTTATCAGCCGTTTCAGATTTCCAAGGGCTATCCTCTTGGAGCTCTGTGCTGAGTTGGGTCCGAATATAGAGAAGGAGACAGCGAGGAGCCATGCAATACCCGTTCCCTTGCAGGTGCTGACAACACTTGGTTTCCTGGCAACTGGTTCTTTCCAAAGGGAACTGGCAGACCGCTCAGGAATAAGCCAGTCGTCTTTGAGCCGCGCAATGCCAGCGGTATGGGACGGGATCATCCGCATGTCTACCAGGTATATAAGGTTCCCATATGATGCAGTTGACCAGCCAAACATTAAAACGCAATTTGCAGCGATAGCCGGTTTCCCTAATGTAATCGGAGCAATCGACTGCACACACATTGCTATAAAGGCGCCATCTGAAGAAGAATTTGCATACGTGAATCGGAAACATTTCCATTCAATAAATGTGCAGATAATATGTGATGAACAAATGCGCCTAACAAATATTGTGGCAAGGTGGCCTGGGTCAACCCATGATTCATACATCCTTACAAACAGCATGGTTGGGATGAGGCTCCAAACTGGCAGGGTGCGTGATGGGTGGATTCTTGGTAAGTGATGTTAATAAAGTTATGCTTTATCTATATTATATGTTGTTTTGCATTTAATTATTGAATAACCCTTCAGGAGACCGCGGTTATCCACTAAAGACGTGGCTTTTAACCCCCCTCACCAACCCACAAACTGACCAAGAGCGCAGATACAATAATGCCCATTCTCGCACTCGGTCAGTTGTAGACCGTGCGATTGGGCAGCTGAAATGTCGGTGGCGCTGCCTTGACAGGAGTGGGGGGATGCTGTTATACCGCCCTGACAAGGTGTGCCGCATTGTGCTGGCCTGTGGTGTGCTGCAAAATGTCTTGCACAGGCATGGCATACCACTTGGTGAGGTGGCAGCACCGCCAGATGACCCTGACCCAGGACCAATGTATGTGCAGCCCAACCAACAAGCTATTCAGGCCCGTCAACATGTGATTGCAACAATATAAATGGTAATCGGAGACAAAGTTCATTTTTTGACCAATTCCTTTAATGACTGGCTTATGTCTGTGAGTGCGTCAGTGATATTTTTAAGGTGACTGTTAATTTCTCCGATGGCCATAACGATTTGCTGTTGTGACTCCAAAACAGAATGCGTCAAGACGCGGCCAGACGGACGGGCGTCAGCACTGGTGGGAGCACTGGAAACGCTGGGCACAGTGGGTGCTGGCTGCTCAGGAGGGACGGATTCCGAGTGCGTGCCATTGGATGTTTCGGCTGTTGCACCATATGAGTCTAAATAAACACAGACAAATGTTAACTTTGATTTGAGGCCGTTCCATTTTTAAGGGGCACACGCATTTTCCATAAATGCAATGGATACGTATGTAGCGGTTTTAGCTGCATGTAAAAATAATGACGAGCTTAGCTCACCAAATAAATTCTCCACCAGATCTGTCTAGATCAAATTAATGAACTGAGTTATTTAAACATCAGTACAGTCAAGGAATTAGTTTAGCTCAATGTACAATATGTATAATAATCATTATTAAATATACATATTTTACAGTCTCTGATTAGTAATGTACAGTATACCAACATTGGTATTCATTCGTCCAGCGAATGCATCAATTATGAATACACTTTACGTTATCTCATGGCCATAAGTTACGTTACTTCACTAAACAGAGGCTGGAGCGGAGGTAGCCTGGATCTAACACGGTTGAATTGACTTTGCCTTGTGAGCATTGATCACAGAAACCCATCACAGATGAATATATGGTTGTTTATTAAACTATATCTAAATGGTACACTTAACGATCGCAAATACAAACAAACACACAACATGAATACACATATGGAGAGAGGAGAGATAGAAATGTGAGAAGAATAGATTGTGAGAGTAGCATGGAGAGTAGCATCTGAACACCAATAAAACATCTTTAACAGAGGCACAAACTTAACGCAGCTATTCTATGAATAGGACGGAATACTTGCGAGCTCTGTGCTGTATTTGTATCCGTAGCGTTTGGAGGGATGGCAAGGTTGCAATTGGTTACAGGATGCGATCTTGATGGAAAAGTTCTGGCCTCGTGGCTCAGTGGTAGGCCGCAGTCCATTGTTCCTTCTCCCACCCCCCGATGGGGGTGAAGGCAATCTCCGAAGAGACTCCAAGAACTGGTTTCTGGTCGAGGCAGGTCCAAAGGTGAAAAAAAAGGAAGAGAGAGCGAAGAGAGTGATCTCTTATTTAAGTTGTGAGGAGGTCACGCCCTGTAGCTGTGACTGACCCAATCAGACAGTGGCACATTTGGAGGGAAAGTAACTTGTCTTTGTCTGTGGAAGGTGATGGGGGTCTTCTCATAAAACTTAGCTGAAATCTTGATAAGTGACTCTGTACAAACTACAGATGCAAACAGAGTCTTCTCATATCTCCTTTTGCTTGCTTTGAAGCTTAGGAGTAATAAATACCCCACGGAGAAGCAAAAGGGTTTGCCCTTTGATGATGGCCATCAAGGAACCAGTGGGGGGGGGGTTTATGGTATTCCTCTCAATGATCCATACACTACATATCCCCCCTTTCGGAAGATGACGTTCAAGTGTAAACTTCAGCTGACGATGGTTATTTGGATCACGATGGTGGGCTAACGGATGGTTCTTATTTTGTCCCTGGCATCGCAACATACCGGCAGGGAATGTTTCCAACAATGTGGTCAGGCATTGTACCGACTTGGGTACCGTCTCATCCTGCTTGAACATCAAGGGCGAGCCGCCCTGCACCTGTTTGCTGGTTCTTGCAAACTATTGGTTAGGGTGTTTCCCGTCTCCGCAGAGATGAAACAGCAGGTGGGATGGCCTCCAAGCAGATGCCTGTAGTGCTGTGTCACAGGATTGCCGTTGACTAGAACCTTCCCCCCTCTTCACAGTTCTGGTTGTGATGAGAAAGTTCACTTCTGCATCGGTTGACATTAGTTTGTTTCTTGCCCAGATATCGAGTGTCTTATAACTGGTGGCGATGGACACGTCTGATGATTGGTCCTTTCTGCCCCCGCTCATCTTGATACAAGGGGGGGGAGCACCCCTCTATAAACACAGGAAGTCCAGCCCAGTGTGGCAGAAGTTTCTTGGACAACAGATGGAAGGTTGTCTCATGTGGTTGGGCCAAGTTATGCTACCAAATCTTGTCACTCACATCACGTTCTTGTTAATCTTGCAGGATGCAGCATGCACCTTCACCTCTTCTGCAGTGTTTGCTGGGCAAAAGCAGGTGTCGCGCTCCGGTTATTTTCATTTTGATTTGATTTTGATTTGATTCAATTTATTGTCATTACACACATACAAGTACAGTGCAACGAAATGTATTTTTAGAAGAAGATAAAGCATAACATGGGGAAGGTGGGGAGAAAAACATGTACACAATACACCAAAGACAAGACTTGCAACAGGGATAGGTAATCCAGTTCCGACAAGCAGCATCTGATTCTGCTGCCATGGTGGCGCCGCATGCAGACCCACTTGTCAGGCTGGCGGGTCAAAGCGAGGAGGCACTGGATCTGGGAGTGGGTTTGTCCGCCCTCGAGTGCGGCCTATGTTTGTGTGTGTGTGTAAGAGTCTGTGTGATAGTCTATGCAGGTGTTTCAGTAGAATGGGGGAGGTACGCAAGAGCGTCTCTCCGTACTGCTCCACTCAGGGTTGAATTCTAGCAGCAGCCTTGGCCAAGGCTGATACGGGGGAGTCGAAAGAGATAAGATTGATTGTTTGGTCTTAGGGCGAGCAACCGCATTCCATTTCCACGGCTACTCTCTTTGTCCAAAATGGTCTCCAAGAATATAAATTTTTCCTTGCAAAGTCGTGAGCTTCTCTGTGATAGAATCCAAATTGCGGTTAATAGTCTCATTTCCAGAGCCGACCGCTCTTCCCACGACTTCCATCATAACGGGCAGCCTTGTGAGACTTTTGAGAGCTGTTACCGTTTTCTTAATTTCTCGATAACAAACGGCACAGCCTAATCCAATCAGCATAATACCTGTTATCATGGTTCCGAATAGGTAGACATCTTCAATGTCCTCCACGGAAAGAGGAGCCAGACACACGATCCGCCATCTCTCCCAGGCGTCCATCGTGTAGCCAGCTGCGAACGTTCCGTCAGGGCAGGCAGGTTCCCCCGAACCCAAGCTTCTCGTCGAGAAGATCGTGTCAATAGCGTTGGGAGACCATTTGATCAGATCCATAATTTCAGTTGTAGAGCAGTGCAGAGAAAATCTCTCAATAGATGATACGAGACGAGACACAAGATCAGCAGGAAAAAAAGGGGAGGAGGGGAGCAAGAAAAATGCGACTGCCTCCGTTGAGAGAGTACTTGTTTAAGTACTTGTGAGCGGTGTGGGGTGTGACACGGTTGGATACAAACGGGCTGTTCCCATCCCAGTTTTCACGTTAACAGACGCATACTTTTCCAGCGTACTGCTCGTTGTTCAGTTGGTTCTTTACACTCGACAGGCTGAGACTGGTTCAGGACTGAACCCCAGTCCTGGAGTGGGCATTTCTGCCTGAGCTGGGTATCGATGGCAGTCTGAACCTGGTGAACATGTAGAGGTGTGCTGTTTTGCAGTGGTCTGTTTCATGGGCTGCCGGGCGGTACTCTACCTGCTCGGTGAACTGGCATGGGATAGAAAAATTCCTATTTGCCCCTTGTTGACCTGGGCACAGGTCACCGACAATCTTTCTTGATATCCAACCATCGGGAGGTGGCTGCTTTGCGTCGTAGTGAGGCTGTGTAGTTTGAAGTTTGCTGGTTGGAGCTGGCATCAAACTAAACATCTTCTGATGTGTTCTGTCGCTGCATACCGGGCGGTAGGCCACTTTGTGTGTTAGTGGCTGTGTTGCCATTGTGTCTGGCCCACAGTGCGTTGCAGGCATCACTTTAGCATTACCCCCCTTTCTTCCTGGAAAGCTGTAAGCCATGGCGTTGTGGGATTACAGGAACAAACTAGAGGATGTTGCTTGTCAGACGCAGCAAGGTTGGACATCATGAAAGGGAGATGGTGGGGTTGAAAGGTGGTTTTTAACATCACTTGTGAGTGGTGGTGGGTGCTTTAACTAAGCTAAATTGTAGGCGGAGCCTGTGTGGGTGTGTGCGATGCGGGCTTCATAGAAGCGATGCTTGGGATGGGCGGGTGGGTTTTTGGTAACCACTGGTTGCCACAAAAAGCCTTTGTTTTCACTGGGTACTATGAATGTCCTCTCACCTTTACCCGCAGAGGAGCATGTTGTGTTCCTTTGTAATGACACTAGATGTCTGGAACAGGTGTTGATGCTCGACTGGCTTATTGTTTGCTATGTTTCTTTCCCCGTGATGGCGTGTGAAACTTAGCTTGGCCTACTTTAAGTCTATGCTGGTAAAAAAAAAAATTGTCTGATGGAGTTTTGTGAGCCACTGCGATTTGAAGGTTTAATCAGGATAGCTGTCACTTGTGTTGTGATGATGGGGGCCTGGGTTTTGAAGTGTTGCAGTGGGACAGGCTTGTTGTTTTCCACAAAACCCCTTCTCTGGGCGAGCCGTTCCTCGCTGTTGTGTCATCGACCACGTGGCTTTGTGTGCGTGGAATCAGCGGTGTTTAGGCATTGGGTGTGCAAACATCACAGGTTGGTGGCAGGTCTCTATGATTACCTTCTGTGTTCTGATGTGAATGGAACATCGCTGGGTGGCTTGTGAAGCACAGAGCAGCTCTTGTCATCTGGGTTCTCAGATGGAACTCCATTCAGCAAAGGGTAAATCAGGCATGTGGTGGAGCGCAGGTGCGTACACGGCACCGTCTTGAGCGCTCATTTACATACCTTTATTATTAGTGTCTTCGGGTCTCGGGTAATATAAAGTAAAAAATTGTTTTGCTTAATTGACCCGAGGAAGACCCGAACTATCCTGTACAATAACAGCGCGTCGCTTGTGTGTGTGCGTGTAGCTACCAACTCTCCTCCAACCCTCAGCCGATCGGTTGAAAGCCACGCAAATCTTCCGAAAGTCGCGGTGATCTGAAATCACCTTAGAATTGAAATCCCGAAGTTTCCAACGCTGCAGGGGTTTGCACCCGATGTAGTTACCATCGTATTCAGGAAAAACATACTTCCACCAGGCGACCAGAAGTAGATATTAATAGACGTGCACATTTTAGTACTACGCGGTTTGGGACACATTGTTGAGACAGAATGTTCGCGCGAGTGGTTGCCACGTCGTCACTTATTTAGATTTGATTCAGCTAAAACTGGCACAACCCATTTTCCCTCAGTTTGCGCAATTTGCCAGAGCAAAACAAGAGGATCAACGTGTTCATTTCCATACCAATTTCATTAATACACGTCGGTTTACATTCAGGTCTAGTCGGGCTTAAAAAATATATACGATGGGTCGGACTCGGGTCTAACGTTATCGGGTCTGTCTCGGATCGGGGCTTTAAAATAAAAACGTTATCGGGTCTGTCTCGGGTTCGGGTAAAAAGTGATTCGGGTCATTTCAGGTCGGGTAAAGATCTTTGGACCCGAGAAGACCTCTAATACTAACATCATTTTTTCCTCCCCCAAGAACCACCCCGCCGGTGGCAAAAGGTGGGGAACCCCCCCAAACGCCCCCCCCCCCCCCAGTTGGAGACAAAGAACAAAGCAAGAAGATCTCTCTGGTTGAAAGAAAAAAATTTTCTCTTCTACATTGAACACCTCTAAGACACAGCTGTCATCTTCCTCATCCTCACTCCTACTGTTAACATGAACTGGTGGAAACAGTGAAGGCCTTTATTGTAGCGACAATGAGTCTTGGGGGAAAGATCAACTCAAATGGATTGAATATTCATTGATTTATGAATATAATCTGCTGGTCGTTCATATTAAAACTCAATTTTCCCGATAAGGAAAAATGTTTAATTTAGTACAAGTAACCTCTATAGAATTGTTTTAAGTTATCTGACTATTTCGTTTGTCCTGCAAACCATAGTTATAGACTTCCCACTCAATTCTCAATAAGGGATTACTGCCTTACGAACGTCTAAAATAGTCTTAATTTCCTGATCAGGACAAATTAATACTTCCTAGGTTCGTACAGTTTATATTACTGAAATAGTAATACACTACAGCGTAGGTAACGTTAATATCTTAGTTTCATTGACTTCGAGCATGTGGTGCAAATAACATATTCAGTTCAAATGTACTTTTCTGGGATTTTAATAAACACAACTAGAGAGTATAACACTACGGTTTCACACAGAGTAAATATGCACAGACATATACGTATAAGAAAACGAAACAATTAAGGCACTAAACACAATTATTCAGTGAGAGTAACAGAAAAGAGAGAGAGAAGAACAAAAGAGAGAGAGTAACAACGTTTCACTTCGTTCTTTACAAGACACCTCAAGCAGGTTAAATTATCCCCAAAAGGGAGCACTTAGACGACCTTTAAATGCAGTTTGATTGAAATAGGAAGATACTTGCTTTGTGCTGCTTTGTGCGTGTGTGTGTAATTCGGGTAAAATGTTCTGCGGTGTTCAATAGTCCTTTCCGGGGCCTGTGGGGTGTGGCTCCAGGCTGCGTCAAACAAGGTTGCGGTTGCTAAGCGATGGAAGTCCGTTCTTGCTCGCGGCTATACAAAACTTCTAGTCAAACTTAGATGACCAAATAACGGAAGTTATCAACGAAACGAAAGTTACAGAAAAGCAACGAAAACTTCTTGCAAAAGGGTCTGATTGTAGAGGTCCCTTTTAGATGTCCTGGGAAGTTGGTGTTGTTACTCCTTTTTGGCGGAATGCCACGATTAACGTAATTTTATAGATAGATCGGCTACCACCTCTCTTTTACGATGGCCCAATCAGATATAATAGCTCGAGGCGGGAAGAATTCTCTTTGTTTCGCGGACTCCCTCCTCCTGGCTAATCTAATGGGGGTAGCGAAAAAGGCCATTTACCCTTTGAAAGCTGGTACTTTTGTAATACTGCATCGTGTGGTAATTTCTAAACGAAATTCGATACAGTCGAGTTTTTGTGGTTACAACGGTACCAAACATTATGATTCTGTGCATCAGGAATACGTAGATGCATGATTATCACAGTTGCCGGCATACAGGGTTCGTTGAACATACAGTTAACGTCGTGGCTGTTTTATGTATAGCATTTGAAAACATTGAATCGTAAACATATACATTAAATACAGTTTCAGCTAGTTGTTGTTCATGAATTCCTTATATGGTCTTACTCGTGAGTTCCTGTGTGTGTGCATAAATGCAGTCCGCGTGTGTTTGGGGGGTCACGTGTAGGGCAATAGGAGGATCACGCCGGAGCAGCTATCTCCTGGGGGGATCATTAAACTGACTAGTCCATCGTTTTGTCACAGACATGGTGGCGTCTTCAGGATAACTTATGTTGGCATGCTTGTGTGAACAAAAGGGCTGTGTTTAGCGTGATCTGACAACGCGCCTGCCAGATTGCCTACACATCCTCATTAGTGTTACATTATCATATTGGATGCATTGTCTGTTACAATGAATGACACATTGTTCTGAATATTTTAATTGGCCATTACATCATCATAAACCTGGCAAATGTTTTCAGCGGTGTGTCTCCCTTTAAAACGCTGTCAGCTCAGCATTATGCATAGCAAATTGAAATCAACCAGAAAATGGCCTGTCATCCCAAAAAAGGATCTCATTGATCGATTTGACCATAAATCGATGGTCAGGCACACATGGCCAGCTTTTGGCATTTTGCTGATTTTCAACAGTAGAGAGGGGGAGGAGGCCATTTGAAATTAATTTCAAAATACTACCTGTCAAAGCCTGACAAAGACTTTTCCCAGTCTAGTCTCTTAATGCTTTGGATAAAAGTGCCAGCAAGTTGGATTATTTGATTTTCTGCCTCTCAAAAATGCTATGCCCAGAACCCTGCCTCAAAGGCAACGTTGCTTTCACATGATATCCCAAGATTCATGATTTGGACTTGCACAAACAAATGAGAAATAGTGTGATTAGACAGTTATTGTATTTTAAAGAGAGTAGGGTATAAGGTCATACATTACATGTTTCAAGTGGTGAGTAAAGTGTATTGTATTACTGATTGATTCACAGTTCCCAATGCAAATACATGCCATGGTCATCAAAATAAAAGACAGATTAAAAATCTGTAAATTTACGTGAAGGTGCCATTTGAAATTGGAGGTAGCCTTTATGGAACCACTGCTGTAATTGCAGATTGCTTTGTGGTTTCCATTTGTTGTGGGAATTGGCTCACAGATGTGTTATGATCCAGATGGGGATCGAACTTGGGTCTGTGGCGTGTATAACCTTGGCGCTAACCACTGCTCCACTGACTCTTAAAGTTCTTTACTCAAAATAAAAACACTTCATAAAACATAATGTCTTAAGAGGCATTTAACTGGAACTTGCCACAGGGAAAATCAAGAAGGCACTCCTTGAAAGGAAATACAAAAAGGGTCCAAACAGAAAATATCAGGCAAGAGAAAATTCAAAACAACGCTCAACAGAAGACAGCAAAATCTCTAACCAAAAATCCTTGGCAGCGTCATTCTCAAACACACTTTAGGTCTGAACAAGAACCATAGACAGTGAGGCATTTAAATAAGGTTGTCAATTAGGAGAGATCCAATACAAGTGTGCTACAAGTCTCTAATAAAGAGGTGATCTGAGGTTGAAATTTCGCCATTCAGTGGTGAAACCAGGGAATCTCAGGCAGAACATTACAGAACCCCCTCTTTTAGGAACGGCTCCTGACTTTCCCAACAGCTTGGGTCGAGTGGAGCCGAATGAAGTCCTTAATAAGACTCTTGTCCAGTATATGGCGAGCAGGGTCCAAAGACCGCTCCTTCGGCCCAAATTCCTCCCAGTCCAGAAGGAATTGACGTTTTCCACAAACCGGCCAAGAGTCCAGTAGCCTCCGGACAGTGTATGCCGGCTGGCCATCAATGATGCGTGATGCTGGCCTGGTGGCAGGAAACAGAGGGCTGTATTTAACAGGCTTTAAACATGAGACATGAAAAGTGGGATACATGCGTAAAGACGTAGCAGAAGACGATAGGAAACAGGATTTACTTTCCTGTTAACCTTGAATGGTCCTATGAACCTGGGAGCCAATTTGTGTGAGTCAACTTTGAGGGGAATGTCCTTGCTTGAAAGCCAGACTTTCTGCCCTGGTTTCAGAGTTGGTGCTGGTCTGCGACGAAGGTTGCTGTTGTAGCTGTGAAGTCTTAAGAAACACAGCCCGGGCCTTCCTCCATACCCTGCAGCACCGTTGAACCAGATGTTGGGCAGCTGGGACTCCCACCTCATACTCCTGCTCAGAAAACAAAGGAGGTTGAAACCCATATTGACACTCAAAAGGTGACATACCCACTGAGGAATGGCGAAGAGTATTGTGTGGGAATTCAGCCCAAATTAGGTGTTTACTCCAGGACGTTGGGTTGGATGAGACCAGGAATCTCAATGTTGTCTTGTCCATTAGACTGGGGATGAAACCAGACTGGCTATCCACCACTACCAAGATCACTTTGTTACCTTGTGAAGGTGGTAGGTGCTTTACAAAGTGTATATAAATATGTGACCATGGCCGAGCAGGAACAGGGAGGGGAAGCAGGAGACCTTGGGGCGGGATCTGGAATCCTTATGCTGAGCACAAATGGAGCAGGCAGCCACATAGGCTCTGATGTCCTCACCCATCTTAGGCCACCAGAAACGTCTGCCAATGAATTCTAGGTTCCTACTAGCTCCCGGGTGGCATGCAATTGATGATTATACATATTAAAACACTGTCATGACCTCTCGTTTAAATGTCATACAATCAAATGTATACATGTCTTCTGTATCAATACAGCACTTTATAATGTAATTAAGTTAAAACTCCCTGTTTACATTTCAATCCCCAGACATACCTGTCAACATTGAGATTTGAAAATAAGGGACATTTTTATAACCAATCCGTCTCTCTTTTTTTAATGTATTTTATTACGACTAAATTCTTTACAAAACACAATTTACAAAATCTCTTGGGAGACTAAAGTGCAGAACATAGTTAAGACAGTTAAGTAGAATAAAGAAAGTAAATACAAATAAAATAAATTAAGCGAAGGCATTACAGTCCTTAAGGCATGTCAAAGTTGTTCACATTCCTATATTGTCCTCAGTCTTCAAATATTCTTAAAATAAAGTTACATGGAAGCATGACAAATATTTTAATACATCTTCACATTGAGAGTAAATATTATCACTGGAATCTTTCAGGAGTTCCAACTGTCTTCAACTATCCTGGTGAACTTCTATCGCTGCACGATAGAGAGCATCCTGACCAACTGTGTCACAGTCTGGTACGGCATCTGTTCTGTTGCTGAGCGCAAGGCACTGCAGCGGGTGGTGAAAACAGCCCAGCGCATCACAGGGACTACACTTTCTCCCATTGAGGACATCCAGAAGAAACGCTGTCTGCGTCGAACTCGCAGCATTCTCAAGGACTCCTCTCACCCTGCTCATAGACTGTTTACTCTCCTGCCTTCCGGTAGGCGCTTCCGGTGCCTCCGGACAAGAACCAGCAGACTAAGAAACAGCTTTTTTCCCAGAGCTGTTTCATTATTGAACTCTGCCCCCACTGATTCCACTACCTCTCTTACCTTGAACTCCAAGCTGCTATAACATCGTTTACATTGCACTACAGGGCTGCCATGCATGACTGAACTGTACACACCAGTAAGTACTTCATGTTATCAGCTCTACTGGACTGTTTACAGACGCACAGCATCATTTGCACTCTATACTGCTCACTTGCACATCTGAAATATGCGCATTTGCACTAAGGGACCACTTTCATAACTGCACTGTAATTCTATTAACTGAATCTACTCATCTATTGCACTGTAACCTCAATAACTGCATTAACTAATCTACTGCACTGTAACCTAATTAGCTGCATTAACTCATCTTCAGGACTGCAACCTATTAACTGCATTAACTCATCTTCTGGACTGCCACCTATTATTAACTCTTATACTGCACCGTAACTTTAATAACCGCATTAACTCATCCAATGCACTGTTAGTTCAACAACTGCATGAACTCACCTATTGCATTGCAACTTTAACAGCTAATGTCAATAATCTATGCATACTTAAATCACTTGCACTATTGTTTAGTCTAAATTATTATCTGCTCATATCCACCTGTACATTAATGTTTATAGTGTAAAAGTCTGTATATAGTGTTCATAGTACATACCTACTGTCATATTTTCATAGAACATACCTACTGTAAAATACTTTCATAATCCATGCCCACTGTATAATATTTTCCTAATATTGTATTCTGTATTTATTCACTGTATATCCTGCACTTGCTAATTGCACTTCTGGTAAGACCTAAACTACATTTCGTTACACTGTACTTGTATATGTGTAATGACAATAAAGTTGAACCTAATCTAATCTAATCTAATCTAAAGAAGCAAAATGACCCCTCAATTCAATTTTAAACACCAGAAGGATTTTTATTTTGCCATTTACATTTATGGATATGTTCGTCCATCCTCAGGATGCTGCTGTTCTTCTTTCCACCAAACTACTTTGCGGGAAACTCCCGCCCTGCAGCCGATTCTAAAGATTTTATTGGTAATGTGAATCACAGTACTGATTGCCTACACCAATCACTGATCTTTAAACCTACTCGTCATTGTGAGCATAACCAATTAAATTAGCTGCAGGGTGGGATTTTCGCTTATAAAAAATACGGTTGAAATACAGGAAAATATTTAAACGAGATGATAGCGGAATAGCAAGGTAAAATACAGGATTTTCTCGGCCGAAACGGGATACTTGACAGGTATGTCCCCAGATAGCACAATCCATCTGGCTTACTTCTGCAAGATATCAGCAATACGTCTCGAAGAAAGATCTGCAGATCTGGAAACATCTGCTGCGTAAAACAATCTTCTAAACATTTTAGAAAGAGCATCTGTTAAATGTCTATATGAGGCCTCACAGCAGACATCTCCGAGACGTATTGCAGATGACCTTACTATGTCTTGATGTAAATGAAGATGTCGATTAGACGTAAGCCAGATGTATGTGTGCTATCAGGGTCTATTTTTTTATGTGCAACTTCTCAATAGACACCTTTTGAGTTTTCGCAGTAGCAGGAGGTGGGGGTTGATAGGGGTTGTGTGAGCTGAATATCTGTTAAAGTACAGGCTTTAGATAACTGGAAAGTATACCATATCAAAATTAATTTCTAAAACCGCTGGCAAAATCACAATTAAACATATTTACGATTATTAATTTAACCTGACATTAATTGGAAGTTGAGCTACAAAACAAATTGACCATTTCTGATATTTTTTGCTAAAGTCACACAGCACTGACCTAATTTTTCTTGGTCGATTAAAAGGTAGTTTCTGAAACGAATGATAAGAATCATGAGGTGTCAATGAAAGAAAGAAACAATGTTTCTTAAATGTTTATGTAACCTGCGATTCTAGTGTTGTGCGGAAAAAAGCATGCCTGCCGCAAAGGCACCCCAACAGGAACACGAATTTGGTGAAATTCTTCTTAAAATAGAAGGCAGAGAATCCCATTGTCTGATTTTTAAAGAATTTATTAGCAAATTATGTTGGAAAATATTTGGTATTTGGTCAACTACAAAAAATGCAAGATTTCTGGCTCTCACAGACCTGTAACTTCTTTTTTTAGAGGCTCCTCTGTCCTCCAGTATATATGGCAACAGTTTGAACTCAATATCATTATAAAAGACACCTGTCCACAACCTCAAACAGTCAGACTCCAAACTTCTCTATGGCCAAGACCAAAAAGCTGTCAAAGGACACCAGAAACAAAATTGTAGACCTGCACCAGGCTGGGAAGACTGAATCTGCAATAGGTTAGCAGCTTGGTGTGAAGAAATCAACTGTGGGAGCAATTATTAGAAAATGGAAGACATACTAAACCCAAATCACTGATAATCTCCCTCGATCTGGGGCTCCATGTAAGATCTCCCCCCGTGGGGTCAAAATGATCACAAGAACGGTGAGCAAAAATCCCAGAACCACACGGGGGGACCTAGTGAATCACCTGCAGAGAGCTAGGACCAAAGTAACAAAGGCTACCATCAGTAACACACTACGCCACCAGGGAATCAAATCCTGCAGCGCCAGATGTGTCCCCCTGCTTAAGCCAGTACATGTCCAGTCTGAAGTTAGCTAGAGAGCATTTGGATGATCCAGAAGAGGATTTGGAGAATGTCATATGGTCAGATGAAACCAAAATATAACTTTTTGGTAAAAACTCAACTTGTCTTGTTTGGCGGAGAAAGAATGCGGAATTGTATCCAAAGAACACCATACCTACTGTAAAGCATGGGGGTGGAAACATCATGCTTTGGGGCAGTTTTTCTGCAGAAGGACCAGGACGACTGATTCATGTAAAGGAAAAAATTAATGGGCCATGTATCGTGAGTTTTTGAGTAAAAACCTCCTTCCATCAGCAATGGCATTAAAGATGAGACGTGGCTGGGTCTTTCAGCATGACAATGATCCCAAACACACCGCACGGGCAACGAAGGAGTGGCTTCGTAAGAAGCATTTCAAGATCTTGGAGTGGCCTAGCCAGTCTCCAGATCTCAACCCCATAGCAAATCTTTGAAGGAGGTTGAAAGTCTGTGTTGCCCAGTGACAGCCCCAAAACATCACTTCTCCAGAGAAGATCTGCATGGAGGAATGGGCCAAACTACCAGCAAAAGTGTGGAAAAACCTTAATTTTAGAAAACGTTTGACCTCTGTCATTGCCAATAAAGGGTATATAACAAAGTATTGAGATTAACTTTTGTTATTGACCAAATACTCATTTTCCACCATAATTTGCAAATAAATTCTTTAAAAATCAGACAATGTGATTTTCTGGATCTCATTCTGTCTCTCATAGTTGAAGTATACCTATGATGAAAATGACAGGCCTCTCATCTTTTTAAGTGAGAGAACTTGCACAATTGGTGTCTGGCTGAATACTTTTTTGCCCCACTGTAAGTCCTGTAACTATGCTTCAGCATGAAATAATCATGAGAGTAATCACAAGCAAATTTAAGAGGGGTGCTTTTCCTGGCAAGCCAGTCTGCCAGAAAACGCACCCTCCCGTATCTCCCAGTAGGAACGTGTTACAAGCATGAAACTCACCCCATTGAAAGATATAAGTCCTGTTTCTATACTCTCATAATTACTTAATGCTGAAGAGCACAGAAGCAAATATAAGAGGGGGTGCTTTTCACGGCAAGCCAGTCTGCCAGAAAATGCACCCTCCCATATCTCACAAGCATGTAACTTACCCATTTAACTTATAAGTCCTGTAACTATACTCTCATAATTCTTTCATGCTGAGACGAACTCAAGTAAATTTAGGAGGGGGTGCATTTCACAGCAAGCAAGTCTGCTAGAAAATGCACAATCCCGTATCTTCCACTAGGAACGTGTCACAAGCATGAGACTCACCCCATTTAACAATATAAATCCTGTTAATATACTGTCACAATTATTTCATGCTGAAGCGAAAAACAAGCAAATTAAGGAGGGGTGCTTTTCATGGCAAGCCAGTCTGCCAGACAATGCCCCCTCCTGTCGTGAGCGTGGAGAGTGGACGTGGTGGAAGAACCCAAGTGCAGGCAGACACGGGGATGAAGGGCTTAGACAATAGACTTTAATAATAAAACAGATACAAAACAAACACCCACGATGGGGGAACTCTAACTCAACTAAATACAAGAACCGAAATAAATACTTCCCACAAGGGGGGTACTGAAACACTCAGGGAAGGTTAACGAGACAAAAGGGCGGGAAACACTGACGAGACATGAGAAAGCACATGGCAAGTCAGAATCAAAACGAAGCCATGTCTTCCTCACACGTGTCACAAGCATGAAATTTACCCAATTTAACTATATAAATCCTGTAACTATAATCTCATAAATATTTTATGCTGAAGCGAACACAAGCAAATTTAAGAGGGGGTCACTTTTCACAGCAACCCAGTCTGCCAGAAAATGCACCCGCCCGTATCTTCCACTAGGAACAAGCATGAAACTCACCCAGTAAACTATAAATCATATAACTATATGCTCATTATTATTTCATGCTGAAGCAAACACAAGCAAATTTATTAGGGGGGTACTTTTCTAGGCAAGCCAGTCTGCCAGAAAATGCCCCCTCCGGTATATCCCACTAGGAACGTGTTACAAGCATTAAACTCACCCCATTTAATGGTATAAGTCCTGTAGTTATCTATCCATCCATCCATCCATCCATCCATTTTCTACCGCTTATCCGGGGCCGGGTTGCGGGGGCAGCAGTCTAAGCAGAGATGCCCAGACATCCCTCACCCTAGACACTTCCTCCAGCTCTTCCGGGGGGACACCGAGGCGTTCCCAGGCCAGCTGGGAGACATAGTCCCACCAGCGTGTCCTAGGTTTTCCCCGGGGTCTCCTCCCGGTCGGACGAGCCCGGAACACCTTCCGGGGAAGGCGTCCAGTAGGCATCCGTAACAGATGCCCAAGCCACCTCAGCTGACCCCTCTCGATGTGTAGGAGCAGCGGCTCTACTCCGAGCTCCTCCCGGGTGACCGAGCTTCTCACCCTATCTCTAAGGGATCGCCCAGCCACCCTGCGGAGGAAGCTCATTTCAGCCGCCTGTATCCGGGATCTTGTCCTTTCGGTCATGACCCAAAGCTCATGACCATAGGTGAGAGTAGGAACGTAGATTGACCGGTAAATTGAGAGCTTCGCCTTGCGGCTCAGCTCTTTCTTTACCACGACGGACCGGTACATCGACCGCATTACTGCAGAAGCTGCACCGATCCGTCTGTCAATCTCCCGTTCCATCAATTTAGATGTGACTAACCTTTGCTTATATCAAGACTGGCAGTTGATGAATCGGGTTAATTCATTGAGGCTCAAATTTCTGAAGCAAATTCTGTACCACATATATCCTTATATGTAGGGAAAGATTGGGAACAAAAGATATAGAACTGATGAAAAAAGTTAACCCATTAATTGTCATTCTGCTGACAAGAACTTCTGAAATCAACATTTTGTGTAGTCCCCAGGAAGTTATGATAAAAAATATAATTTATATCAACACATGATCCACAAGTGAAGTATCAATACTGAACTATTAATACAAGTATAACACTTTTATCAATAATAATATAAAATAGGTAAAAATAAGAAGTAAAACAAATAAAAACGATATAATTAAAACTTATTTTCAACAATAAAAGTTGATCTTGTCAAAATGAAATTATGTAGGGTATGCCAACCTGATTTGAAAGAGATAATCCAGTTGACGGATGTGTAGAGGGAGGAACATTCCAAGAACATGGGACAGAGCAACTGAAGGCTCAACCCCTTGGTGCTAAATCTGAATAATGGTATACATAAGGCGCAGCCGTGAAGGAACATAGTATGTGTCGAGAGGTGTAGGTCTGAGTACTTATTGAAACACACAATTTTCATTGTAACTAAAGCAACCAATGGTATCAAGTCCGATATGTGAAAATACTAAACTTACCGTTTGTACCAATGAGCTATCACATGCAAACTAACAGGAACACACACTTAACACCGCATTAAATTCATACAGGTCGATTTATACCAGTACCATGAAGCAAAGACGGATACAAAGGACCCCCCTTAGAACAATTACAAATGGAATTGAGATCATATATGAGAAAACTAACTGTTATCTATAAAGTTTTATTTGTGCAGGAGAGAGGAAGCTTTCAAGTAGTGCTACTCCAAGTCCAAGGAAAAGGAAGCAACACCTGGTATCATATAACCAGATGTAGCAGGGGAAAAGTGGCAGGGCACCTTTAAGAGCATTTCCCCTTTAAGAGCATTTCCCCATTAAGAGCATTTCCCCATTAAGAGCATTTCCCATTTCCTCTTCTCTTCGCTCTCTCAATGGAGGCAGTCGCATTTTTCTTGCTCCCGTCCTCCCCTTTTTTTTTCCTGCTGATTTCGTCTCATATCATCTAATGAGAGATTCTCTCTGCACTGCTCTACAACTGAAATTATGGATCTGATCAACTGGTCTCTCAACGCTATTGACACGATCTTCTCGACGAGAAGCTTGGGTTCGGGGGAACCTGTCTGCCCTGACGGAGCGTTCGCAGCTGGCTACACGATGGACATGGGAGAGATGACGGATCGTGTGTCTGGCTCCACTTTCCGTGGAGGACATTGAAGATATCTACTTATTCGGAACCATGATAACAGGTATTATGCTGATTGGATTAGGCTGTGCCCTTAGTTAACGAGAAATTAAGAAAACGGTAACAGCTCTCAAAAGTCTCACAAGGCTGCCCGTTATGATGGAAGTCGTGGGAAGAGCAGTCGGCTCTGGAAATGAGACTAACAACCGCAATATGGATTCTATCACGGAGATGCTCACGACTTTGCAAAGGAAAATTGATGTTGTTGGAGGCCAAAATGGATAAAATGGACAAAGAGAGTAGCCGTGTAAATGGAATGCGGTTGCTCGCCCCAAGACTAAACAATCAATCTTATCTTTTTCGACTCCCCCGTATCAGCCTTGGCCAATGCTGCTGCTGGAATTCAACCCTGAGTCGAGCAGTACGGAGAGACGCTCTTGCGTCCCTCCCCCATTCTACTGAAACACCTGCACAGACTATCACACAGACTATCACACACAAACATAGGACGCACTCGAGGGCGGTCTCCCATCCCCAGATCCATCGCCTCCGTCACTTTGACTCGCCAGCCTGACAAGCGGGTCTGTATACGGCGCCACCATGGCAGCAGGATCAGATGGCTGCTTGTCGGAACTGGATTACTTATCCCTGTTGCAAGTCTTGTCTATGGTGTATTGTGTACATGTTTTTCTCCTCACCTTCCCCATGTTATGCTTTATCTTCTTCTAAAAATACATTTCGTTGCACTGTACTTGTATGTGTGTAATGACAATAAATTGAATCCAATCCAATTTCCTTAGGGGCGGAGTTGTGCACATGATTAGATTCCCAGGTGCTTTATAAGACCAGAGGAGCAGTTGTTGGCATGGGCTTTGTTTTCTGGTTGAGACTCAAGAAGGTAATCATTGTTGCTGCTTTCACTCATTCCGTATTTATTGCCTCTAAAGTGATGTACACCTGTGTGCCTTGTTTGTAGGCTGTTTTCTTCTATGCTCGTGTATATAGTTAGAATGAATGATTTCAATTGCATGTGGGAATTTGCTCTTCACCATTTTTGTGGATGTGTTTTAGGCTGGTTAGATCTCCTTGATGGCCGTGGGCCTGGTGGACACACGTTAGTGACCCTTGAAAGTGTTACTGTTCATCCTTTTAGAGCATCGGTTGGATTTCATGTGTTTTGGGAGTGATTTAGCTGCGGCAGTGGCAATATATTTATTTGTGTAGTTGATGTTTAGATGATTTTATATTTATTTTTATGTAACATTTGGTTTATTTTTGTTCTCCTTAGGATTTCCAATTTCTTTGCCGCTGCTGTCTTTTCTCCCCTTTTAGTTTTATGTAACTTTTATTTTCTTTTTGTGGGGTTTGCTGTAGAGGTCTTCCCGGGTCCAAAGATCTTTACCCAACCCGAAATGACCCGAATCACTTTTACCCAAACCTGACATGCCAATTTTTAAAAAATAAATTTAAAGCCCCGAACCCGAGACAGACCCGATAACGTTAGACCCGAGTCTGACCCGACCTATCGTATATTTTTTTTCAAATCCGACTAGACCTAAACGTTATTAATGGAAATGAAATTGATATGGCAATGGAAACGTTGATCCTCTTGTTTTGCTCTGGCAAATTGCGCAAACTCAGGCTAAATAGCCTACGCAAAACAGCATAAAGACACAGCTTAATCCAGTTTCCTGATTAATCCCCTGCACAGATCTGTTTTTTTTCGCAAGAGGAGAGTTGGTAACTACACGCACACACACGAGCGACGCGCTGTTATTGTACAGGATAGTTCGGGTCTTCCTCGGGTCAATTCAGCAAAAAACCTTTTTACTTTATATTTCCCGAGACCCGAAGAACCTAATAATATACCCGACCGTGTCCGAAGCTCCCGTGAATCTTTTAGACCCGAACCCGCTCGGGTCTCGGGCCGGACCTCGGGTTTTCGGATCTAAGTGGACCCGTGAAGACATCTAGTTTGCTGGTTAAGGTTTGTTTGATAATTGCCTATTTAATATTGTAACATGTCTAATAAGGCTGGGTATGTTTGCTCTTAGTCTGCATCAGGGCTGTTTAAACCACAATCATCAGCTTCCTGAGCATCAGTTTTACTCCGAGAACCAACTAATTTGTTTTATCTTTTTGTCTTTGGTTTAGCGGATCACTAGAGAGTGCTGGTTGGAACACGGGTGTGGTCTCTTTGGTGGATACTCTCCTGTGGTGCTGCATGTACACTGTGTTGTTCACAATTTTTTCTCTGTTGTTATTATGGTAATTATTATTATTTCAAGTTATCACAAGGGCTAAGGAAAGATCTGTTTCAAGTTATATGGTAACCCTTGATAATTCAGTTTGACGTGTGTGTGGGAAGACCCCTATAAAGGTCTCCCACGACCAGACGGAGTTCAGTTGTTCTCAGTGGTTCAGCAGGCTACTCGGCTTTATGTCTTTGATATCTTTAATATCAAAGTCTTCCTTTGGCAATGGAACAAACACATTGCTTTTTCCCTAAAAACCAACATAGTGATTTATATACTTCACATTTTTGTATGTATAAATTTAATGTTTTGCTTATAGTCAATATGTTTCATGTACAGCTGCTTTGTAACAATGAAAATGTTAACAATTAAGTTGACTTGACTTGCATTGACACACAATTCATGTAAACTGCAGGTGGTATGTACTCACAGAGCTGTCCATGTACATTATATCAGGTCTTTGCTAGGTTTATGCATATTGGTCCTCGCACAGGCTTTATAACCTGCACGGGGACACTAACTGTATGGGAGCGGTCCGCCTGCTGTTTATAGGAATAGGCCACACGCTTCAAGTTGGTGGGCACATTGCTTATGTAGTAGGGTTAATTGGGCATGCCATAGGTAGCCAGCTGAATCCATTTGGGGATGTGGATGTATATATATGGGCGAATACAGACAAACTGGATGTGCGTCGTCTTTGACACCGCCTGTTTCTGGGTGACGTCATATTTTCTCGTCGCAGGAGTTGTTGTGTGGTTGTTCCCTTTGGCTGGCTGCCTGCTTTTGCTGGCTTATGTGCTTTACTGCTGGCCGAGTGCCCGCTATTAATGACTTAAACTGCAGCACCTTATAGGTTTTGACCATTTAGGCATTATGGTTCTTCGGAGCTAAGGGCTAGCTACCTGACTGCTTTGCTGTTTTGTCCTGGAGCGCATTGATGCAGCGACTTTCGGCGCGCTGTCGCCTGGTGACTGTGTTCTGTTCGTGGACACAGCTCTTCAAAGTTATTTTGGCGAATTGTCTCGCTAGCGACTTTCTCAAATCCTCAACGCTATTCTGGCGCGTTGCTTCGCCGTGGTGCAGACTGTGTGCATCTACCTACGTTGTGTGTAGAGCTTGGCGTTAATCACTCTGATTCCTGCGGTTTTCGGCAAGATGGCGGGCTGAGCACATTCGCTCTCACTAAGCGGCTTAGTTATCTCCCGTTTTCTAATATGAAAATAGCTTGATTCTCAATTACACCTACCCAGAGTGACGTTAAAGTTTTGTGCTATTGTTGCTGACCTCCAAAATGCGAAAATCAACTAATCCCAAAATTTTTATTCCTCCGGCTCATCGCGTGGCTCAATCTGCAGTTTCCGAGATGGAAACAGAGACTGATTCATTAGAGAAACGCTGTGATTCCTCTCACTTTACACCCGCTAAATTACATATGTCGAAAATGCTAAAATCTCAAGAAGAGGACATCACCAACGCTAGTTTGCTGCAAGCTATTACTTCCCTAAACGCTCGCTTCGATTCACAGGACAAAAAGTTAGACCAAAGCTGTCGAATTTAACTCGGCTGAAATTAAAGATTGCAAAGAAAACTGCAAAGAGTTGAGCAGATCGGTCATGGGTTTAACCACCCGAACGACTTGGAAAGTAGAACATCTGATCTTGAACGATATAAGAGAAGATGGAACCTCCGGATTAACGGCATGAAGGAGAAGTCTGAAGAGGATCCCAATAGGGAAGTGCTTGACCTGATTGCCGAAATTGTTCCACACTTGATACAGAAATTAGACGTATTATTGACACAGTGCATCGGATCGGTAAGAAGGAACCAGAAAGACCAAGACAGATGATTGTCCAATTCACAATGCGGAAATACAGGGACGAGTTATGGAGATCAACGAAAAACTCATCTGTCTGCCTAAACCAGGGAGTCAGATTTGTGGAAGACTTCACGAAGAAAGACCGAATCGCTCGTGCCGTCCTGTGGCCGCTGATTGCTCAAGCACGTAAAGAAGGGAAAAAAGCCTATTACAGAGGACCGTTTGGTTATATTGAAGGGAGACGCATTGAACCAACGAAAGCCTTCACCTTTTTTTTACGGGTAGGATGGTGTGAGATGTGATAATTTGGAGAAATGCTAGGTTGCGAGGTAGTACATATCTGTTTCGAGTTCATAATCTGTGTTTGTTCTTTTATATTTATATTTTGTTCTTCATATGTTTCCAGTTAAGCTACCGTTTTCATTACTTTCTTTAAATGTTCGGGGCATTCAAAATAAGGTCAAAAGAGACACACTCTACTGCAACTGATGCTGCTTTTTGGTCGAGCCAATGGGGAGATAAAATGTTGTTAAGCCACGGATCCTCCCACTCTGCAGGGACTGCGATTTTATTTAACAACTGTCCAGGTAAAGTGATTTCTGTTAAAAATGATTCTAATGGACATTGGGTTGCAATTGTTCTGGATATTGAATCTATCTTTTTTATTTTGGTTAATGTATACGGTCATAATAATGCAAAACAAAATCAGCAGCTTTTTGCTGAGGTTTCTTCTTTAATTTCTTATTTCAAAAGGTTATTCCCAACAGATAATATTGTCATAGGTGGAGACTTTAATGTTACACCAGATGAAACTCTTTACGGACATCCACCTAAAAGTAGTACCCATCAACCAAATTCTATGATTTCTAATTTTTGCAACAATCTTAAAGTACTGGATGTATGGAGACATCTTAACCCTAACATCAAAACGTTTTCTTGGTTTAGACCTAATGCCTCCAGCAAATCGAGGATCGATTATTGGTTAATTTCAGATAATTTGTTACATTTTGTTAAGGATTGCTCTATTTCACCAGCGCCTCTAACAGATCACTGCGCTATTGTCTTGGTTGTTAAGTCAAAGGGTAAAATTTCGTATAATAAGGGATATTGGAAATTTAATTCTGATTTGCTTGAAAATGAAGGATTCTGTACAAAAGTAAAAGATTTAATTAGAGTAATTGAGAATAGTAATGATTTTAGTTGTCATAAAGCCAGTTGGGAGTTTCTTAAATTTAAAATTTGTAAATTTTCTATAAACAATAGTAAAATGCTTGCCAAAATAAGACGACAACATGAAAACAAGATTATTTTTTAGATTAATAAACACTGCAATAAAAGTGAGCTGAGTAGAGCTGAAAAAAGTAACTTTATTTTTCTTCAGACACAATTGGATAACTTATACAATTAAAAAGCTAAAGGTGCATACATTCGCTCAAAAGCCAAATGGATAGAGGGAGAGAAAAGCATGTCCTATTTTTGTAGGTTAGAAAAAAGACGGCAGGCTAAAAACAGTATTATTTCCCTAATGGTGAATAATATTGAAAATACAAATCCTACAATAATAAGCAAAGAAATTCATAATTTCTATAGTGACTTATATCTATCTCATTTTTCTCCAAAAGATTGTGATAACTTCTTTGGGAAAATTATTAATTTTATTCCTAGGATTGACAATGAATTAAGAGATCGTTGTGATGCACGTTTAGGTATGGAAGAACTAAATTTAGCAGTTCAGAAACTTAAATCAAATAAATCCCCAGGTCCCGACAGACTTACAGGAAATTTTTGTAAATTTTTTTGGAATGATTTGAAAATTTTATTGTTTAATGCTCTTATTGAATCTATTGAAGATGGATCATTAGGCCCCACAATGAGTCAAGGATTGATTATATTAATCCCCAAACCAGATAAAGATCATAGACATTTAGATAATCTCCGCCCAATCACTTTGCTTAACAATGATTATAAAATCTTTACACACGTTCTTGTCAGTCGATTGAAAGAGGGCCTTACTGGGGTAATTAATAAGGTTCAATCGGGATTCCTTAAAGGAAGATCTATTCACAACAATGTAAGACTAGTAATGGATTTGGTTGAATACAATCATTTGATAAAAGATGATGGATATATTCTTTTCTTAGACTTTAAGAAAGCATTCGACACGTTAGAACATAGGTTTCTATTTAAAGCTTTAGAGCACTTTGGTTTTAGTGAGCACTTTGTCAGTATTATAAAAATGATTTATAAAGATATGAACAGCTCCAGTTCTCTTCCTTAAGGTACCTCACACAGATTTCCTATTAGTCGTGGAATAAAACAGGGCTGCCCTTCATCCCCTCTTTTATTCATTGCCTGCAGACATGTTGTCTACTTTAGTTATTCATGATCGAACGGTACAGAAATTAAATGTATTTGATAAAAGTATAGCAATCAGTCAATTGGCAGACGATACTACGTTATTCTTGAAAAACAAGGATCAAATTCCTCTGGCTATTTCTTTAGTTAATACCTTTTTTAAGGCATCAGGACTCCAGCTAAATTTAAACAAATGTGAACTTTTTGCCCTACACCAGAGTGATATCGCTTGGCTGCATAATTTTCCGGTTAAAAAAAGGTGCAATATTTCGGCATTACAATTACAAAAGACCAGAAAATTTGTGCGAAAGAGAATTTTGAAAATAATCTACATAAAGCAAACCAAATTTTAAATTGCTGGTTACAAAGAGACCTTTCTATTTTTGGTCAAATTTTATTAACCAAAATCGAATACTTATCCAGATTGATTTATCCCGCTCTGTCTTTAGCTCCTCCTGCAAATTTTATTAAAACATGCTCCCGGAAAATGTATAATTTTATTTGGAGGCACAAAGCTCATTATATTAAAAAAGCTGACATCATTAAATCTTGTGAACAAGGTGGTTTGAATGTGATTTAATTTGAAAACATGAACATTTTGTTAAAACTCAAATGGCTAAAATTGTTTGTATGTAATGAAGATAGTTTTTGGTTTACAGTTCCTTCATCTTTGTTTCAAGAATTTGGTGGAATTCAATTTTTTCTCAAATGTGATTTTGATTTATCCAAACTCCAGGTGAAACTATCAACATTCCATCAACAAGATCTCTTATTTTGGAAATTGGCACATACACACAATTTTACACCTCATAAGGTTTCCATTTGGAACAACAAATATATATAGCACAGGAACAAATCCTTATGCTTTAAGAATTGGTTGAGCAGAAGTATATGGTCGGTGAGGGATCTAATGGATGATAAGATTACAATGCTTTTACATTGAAGCATGGATTTAGCTGTCACCCGAAAGAGTTCTTGACTGTCATTAATACATGGCATAAAAATGCTGATGAGATGCTCCCTTTCTTATGCTAAAGTTAAACCAGTTCTGGAACGCCCCCTTCTCGGCGCGTGCACGTCAGACTAGCTTGGTCGCCCTGACTTCCCTCGATGACGGGGCAGCTAAGGGCTATGTCGACATCCCTCAGGTGGAACGTGCAGTCGCGGTGCACCTGTGCCCGCAGACAGCTGCCACCTGGAGAGATCGACCAAGGCTCCCTTCCAAGGCGTGTACGTTTTCGGCATCGCTGGTGTCGAAGGTTTACACGCTGCGGGTCAAGCTGCCTCGGCTCTTCACGCTATGGCCCTCCTGCAGGTCCATCAGGCCAAGGCGTTGAAGGAGTTGCACGAGGGAAAGTCCGACCCAGGGCTTATGCAGGAACTCCGCACTGCCACTGACCTCGCTCTCCGGGCGACAAAGGTGACGGCGCGGGCCCTGGGTCGTACGATGTCCACGCTAGTGGTCCAGGAGAGACACCTTTGGTTGAACCTTGTGCAGATGCGGGACGCTGACTCAGTCAGACGGTGCGGTGTGCCGCGATACCGCCAGGCAGGCACCTCGGCAGAGCCGCTCTCCTCCCTGGGGTCCCCCCCACGGCGAGGGAGCCGTACTGCCAGCCATCAAACCACCCCCCACGGGGGCAATGAATCAGATCGAACCTCTGGTCCCCCTGTCTCGGTTCCTGGGAGCCTGGTTGGCTCTTCCCAGACCAGCACGGTGGCTAGAGAGAACGATCCGTCTCGGCTATGCGATTCAGTTCGCCAAGGGCCCACCCAAGTTTCGGGGCATCCTCTTCACCTCAGTGGGAAGGGTAGATGCTCCCGTGCTTCGGGGCGAGGTCGCTACCCTTCTGGCGAAGGGGGCGATCGAGCTCGTCCCTCTGGCCGAGATGTACTCCGGGTTTTACAGCCCGTATTTCATTGTCCCCAAGAAAAGTGGCGGGTCGTGCCTCATCTTGGACCTGCGTACCCTGAACAAGCACCTACACAAGCTGCCGTTCAGGATGCTAACGCAGAAGCGCATCCTGACGTCCGTCAGACGTCAGGATTGGTTCATGGCGATCGACCTGAAGGACGCGTACTTCCATGTGTCCATCCTCCCTCGTCACCTGCCGTTCCTGCGGTTCGCTTTCAAGGGACAGGCATATCAGTATCGCGTCCTCCCATTTGGTCTGTCCCTGTCTCCACGAGTCTTTACGAAGGTCGTGGAGGCCGCCCTCACTCCCCTCAGGGATCAGGGGGTGCGCATACTCAACTATCTCAACGACTGGCTCATCTTGGCGCACTCGCGAGATCTGTTGTGTACACACAGGGACCTGGTGCTCCGGCACCTAGACCATTTGGGGTTGCAGGTCAACCGAGAGAAGAGCAAGCTCTACCCTGTGCAGAGCATCCTCTTCCTCGGTATGGAACTCGACTCTGTCTCCATGACTGCACGCCTTTCTTCAGAGCGTGACCAGTCGGTGCTGACCTGCCTGAGGAACTTCAGGCAGCAGCCAGCGGCCCCTCTGAAACTTTTTCAGAGGCTCCTGGGACACATGGCGTCCTCGGTGCACATGAGACCGCTACAGTACTGGCTACTGAGCAGAGTTCCTTGAAGTGCGTGGCACACCGGCAACAGGCTTGTTGCGATCACGCCCTTCTGCCGGCGCACCCTAACCCCATGGTCTTCTATGACCTTACAGTGGACAGGGTTCCCTCTTGGGCAGGTTTCGAGGCGCGTCGTGGTGACGACAGATGCCTCCCTGCAGGGTTGGGGTGCTTTGTGCAACGGGCACGCAGTGACGGGTCTGTGGACGGGCCCCACCTGCGCTTGCATATCAATCGCCTAGAGTTGTTGGCGGGGCTGCTTGCACTGAGGAGGTTCCTACCCCTCGTGCAGGGCGGCTCTCCTAGTGGTGCGCGCTTCCATCAAGAGGGTAGGGGACCTACAAGCATTTTCCGTGGCCACGGATTGCCTAGAGTTCGGGCCTGGTCAATCTCACGTTATCCTGAGACCCCGGCCTGGCTACGTGCCCAAAGTTCCCACCACTCCCTTTCGGGACCAGGTGGTGAACCTGCAGGCGCTCCCTTCTGGGGAGGAAGACCCAACCCCTTCCATGTTGTGTCCAGTACGCGCGCTGCGCCTCTACTTGGACCACATGCAGAGCTTCAGGAGCTCTGAGCAGCTTTTTGTCTGTTTTGGAGGTCAGCACAAGGGGAGGGCTGTCTCCAAACAGAGGTTGGCGCACTGGATCGTGGAGGCCATCACTATGGCTTACCGATCACAGGATCTCCCGTGCCCGCTTGCAGTGAGGGCACACTCCACCAGGTGTGTGGCCTCCTCGTGGGCACTGGCTCAGGGCACCTCTCTGGCAGACGTATGTACAGCTGCGGGTTGGGCTACGCCCAGCACCTTCGCGAGGTTCTACAGCCTCCGCGTGGAACCAGTATCAGCCAGAGTCTTACAGGACACCGCCAGGTAAGTCCGGCAGCCGGTGGGCGTACGCCTGCGATAGCGCCGCTCCCCAGGTGAGACGCGGCGCTATCTAGCCTCCCCTCTTCCCCCCACTGGGTGAAGAGTAGGCATTCCATCCATCACTAAGGACTTCTCGGGGGCGGGCCCGGCGGAGCAGCCCTGCCTCCCTTGGCCTGTTTCTGAGCTCTAGCAGTGGCTCAAACAAGGCCTAGTGCTCCACACATAGTAACCCCCCCACAGGGCGGTTCCGTCTGTTGTCTTCTCATGAATGGCTCTCAATCGATGGCCCATGACCTCTCCCAGGTGTACTTCACCTGCTCGCGACACCCTCTCGTGTCTGCATGTTTCCCATGTGCTCTCCCCTATCCGGTGAGACCGCGTGTGGATCTCCACTAAAGCTCCTCCCTGCGGTAGGAAGTGGTCTCCGTAGCGCGTTCCCTCAGGGGGGAATGACGCTTCCCAGTGGCCCTTACGGTGCCGGGCGGCTTCTCGCTGTTAAGAGAACTAGACCGTGACGGCCGGTGGAAGGGGCTCCCATCTTTTTAAGAAAGCTCTGGACTCCTTCCCTTCCACAGGAAGGTTGCAATTCATGCTAGCGCTCACGTCTGACACGACCAGGCCAGTCAGCGTCGCTTCGCGAGGAATTGTGACGCGTCACAGCGCTGTGGCGTTTTCCGAGGAACCCCATTCTGTCGACACAACGTCAAGAGACCGACAGAAAGGGAACGTCTCGGTTACGTGTGTAACCTCCGTTCCCTGATGGAGGGAACGAGACGTTGTGTCCTTCATGCCACAACGCTGGCCGCCCGCTGCAGCAGTCGGGGCACGATCCTCAGGCTCCTCAGCACAAAAGGTGAATGAATGCAGCACGCCGGCTCCGTTTTATACCCGGATATCCGGGGGCGGAGTCCGGCATGCAAATTTCATTCGCCAATTTTCATTGGCCTGTTCAACTCAGTCAGAGATGATAGGTTCTTAAGTCAAACCCCATTCTGTCGACACAACGTCTCGTTCCCTCCATCAGGGAACGGAGGTTACATACGTAACCAAGACGTTTTCCTGTTCCTCCTAAAGCAAAAGAAACGCACTTAAAAATCTTAAATGAAATTTATCCTTCTAACAAACTCTTCAATCAAAAATTTAATATAGATATTGTCCCTTGTTCTTTCTGTGATACTGACCATATCTTCTTTGTGTGCAATTTTTCCAAAATCTTCTGGTTATCAGTTCAGGACTGGTTGATAGAGAAGGAGGTGATTGTTGATGGTTTTGTTTTCACTTTACAACATATTTTATTTGGAATTTCCAAAGACTGTTGTGTTAATTGTTATTTGATCAATAACATTATAATAATGGCAAAATATTTCATTCATAAATGTAGATTTTTTAAATCCCTCCCACTACTTGTTGTGTTCAAGATTGATTTAAAATGTTTTTCTAGAGCCCTTAAGAGAATAAGAAGTGGAAGTGCGATAAAGCTGCTTGATCTTTTGATTTCATATGACTTGATGTGATATTGTCCTTTAATTTAATTTAATCTCTTTTTATTGAATTTTTTTTACCCTAAGTTCATGTTAGTTATGATTTCAAATTTGTATTTATTTTCTTTGTCCTTTTAAGTAACTTTTTGATTTAACTGTGTTGAGCCTTTATTTCGTTTTTGAATGAATACAATTGCCTTGGTTGTATGTATAATTTTTTATTCAATAAAAAAAACCCACCTCTGATTCCTGCTCGTTTTATTGCAACTGTCTAGGTTTGTTAATTTGTTTCTTTTTGTTTACGGTATCTTCTGTGTGGATGCTGTTCATGTTCGTTTCTTTTTCTTATAAATATTATTTGTTTATTTTGCCTTGCCAGTTGTCTGAGCAGGGGAATTTGGGACGAGGAAAGGCTATCCCCTTTAGCATTAAGGTCTGACATATATATTTTTCTCGTATTATGAATATTGTTTCGTTGGTTTATTTTGTTTGATTTTGTAATTTGTCCTTATCTCTGTCATTTATTGGGTTTATGTGGAGAAGGGGGTTGCTTACTCTGTTATAATTTAAGTTTACACGAAGTGCTGTGTTTATTATTGATTGGTTTTGTGTGTGGTTTGGGTTTCTTTTTATAATTTTGTAACTAGCCAACTGTTCCACTCACCCAATTTTGTTTGTTTTCTTTGTTTACTTATGTGATAAGCCAATGTTGCTATTAGACATCTTAAATATTTAAGAAACTTAAAAGATAATAAAGAATTTATATTTATACCCACGTCTGTTGCCTGAACTGTTCACTCTAGGTATTTGAACCTGTGTGCCCTAACTAGGGTTATTTCCCCAAATTGTGGGGTGGCGTAGTCGAGTATTGGGCTTTTTGAGCCCCCCTCCCCTTCGCTCTGCTACACTTATTTCCAAACTATGCCTACTTAGTAGAGTGATACATAAAAAAGGATATAAAATACTTTTTGGGGAGCCACGCATTTGCCCTTTCAATGTCATTTGGGGAACCACGACGCAAGTGCCTCTGAGGTTTGGGGCCATTGGTCCCCACAGAACAGTTACCTGTCTGGTTCCTCCTGGCATCTGAGCCAATGTTTTTTAATAACAGGCTTATAGACCGCCCAATGTCACTTGGCTTTTCCGGATGATTTGTGTACAATGGACGGTCGCGTGTGTCCCAGTTTTGGGCAAGTTGAACCTGTCGGGGCCTTTTCCAAAACACTGATATGGATATACCATTCACATAAACTGTACAGCAAATTTTTCAGAAAGGTCCAAAAAATGTTATTACCTTGAATCATAAAATGAATCACACAGTCTTCTCTCTCATATACCCCTCAACAGCCTTGTTAATACAATGTATTTTTGTATTAAGTTCATGAACCGTTATATTGTGTTAAAAAAGATTATGTGTATTGTGTTTTGTTGAAAAACAAAGTAAAAGTGCCAGAGTGAGTGATGGTTTGAGCTTGATTCAGACAAGGTCCTTCATAAAGAATCAAGTGAAGCGTATATTGGTCCACACATACATTTACACACATTTACCGTTCACTATGAATTACTTTGTCAAGCTTTATTGTTGCCATTTTTCTGTAGGTTCCTTTATTTGACCATAACTAAGATGACTTATTTTCTTCCCATCAGAAATGTCATGAAGACAAGAGGCTCCTTCCATTGATGTAAAGCTCCAGAAAAAAACTTTTAGATGTTCCCTGTGTTAACTCATTTATTTAAAATTTATTTCAATCTACATTTACACTACATTTGTTTAATTAGCAGATGTTTTTTTCCCTAAACGATTAACAAATGAGAGTGAATTTAACATTTTGTCAAAGAATAAATCAATGATTATAGAATACTGAGTCATGTTTACACTAAGAAATAAAGTTGAGGCAAGGGAAACATGAAAAGCAAAAATGTTCAAGAATGTTTTTCCCTCTTCATGAAACAGCCTGAAAGTAGGCTTTTAGTTAGGGGTCAGTCAGATATATTCAGAACCGGTATGTGTTCTGAAGATTGTGAGGGATTCCACAGCTTGAGGCTGGCAGCTCATTTGATCAGAGAGGGAAAGTTTTTGTAAGTGGTTCTGATGGACCCACTACCCTACTAAAACAAATCTAAAACCAGCCTAAGTTCAAGCTGGTTATAAGGCTGGTACCCACAGGCTTAAACACCAGCTTCACCAGGCTAGAAGACAATCTTGTCCAGCTTTGCCAAGCCATATGGATCATCTTAAACTAGCTTCCGTCGAAAACCGGCTAAGACTTAACCAGCTAAAACCGGGCTGGAAAACCGTTTTTGTGCTTTTTTAGGGTTAGCATCGCTCATTTGCAGGTGATATATGATTGCAGATCTCTCCAATACCAGCATATTTACATTGCATTCTGGGGGAAAACACTTATGAATTGTTCACCGATAAATGATGAGTATTTGCTGCAGGAGATAGAGACAGGGTTCTCCCAACCAAAAGACATCAAAAAGCTCAGGACATATTGTACACATACAATTTTTGTCAAAGGAAAAATAAACAGTTAAATGTAAAATGTCTCTATAAAATATTGATTTTGTTATATTTTAATTTGAAGTCATTGTGCCATTTTTTACTATGGATAGCTTAACTAAAACATTTCGCATGAAAATGTAAACTCAAAGTTCACACACATCCAATAGTGAGACACTGGCAGACGGTCTACTTTCTATATTCTTATAGTAATAAAAGCATACAGATATACACAAAAACAAACAATTACAAAGATGAAAGAAAGCAGTTACAGTGTTACAACATTTATGTGATGTGGTAAACCAAAAACACTAGTATGGACTATTAATATTACTCATACTAGTACTTAAAGATGCACTATTTAGTTTTCTTCTATATATTTTTAAAGGGAAGAAGCTGTGTTCTGAACATGTCATTTGATGTTCTTTTGATTCTGCTATATGATGGATGTAAGCAAATGCGAGTTTTGACAATTATATATGAAAACTTAATCTAACAACTGAGATTCTAGTAATTGAAGCTGAAACGTTTTTGCCCTCCATGTAGATCGTAAATCATTCAAATCATTTGCAAATTGTAAACAGTATATGTATTTATCCAGAAAAATCTTGGTTCTTCCAAATCAAACGAAATTAAAAGACAGCAGTAACAAACAACATTTAATTCAATGATTAGGGAGTGTTAAAAGCTAGAGAAAACAGATATGTCTTCAAAGAAGAATTGAAAACAGCAATGGAGCTGGCTAATCTAATATGAGGAGGTAGACTTTTCCAGAGTTCGGACCTACAGTTGCAAAAGATCGATCGCCTCACACTGAGTTAACTAAGATCACTGGAGGAGGTCTGTCAGGTACTGAGGGGCCAGATTATTGAGGGCTTTACAAACAAATAACAAAATGTTTAAATCAATTCTATAGTTGATGGGTAGCCAGTGCAGTGCAGATAAAATAGGAATTACTGGCTCATATTTGCGGGACACAGAAAGTAGTCTAAGCAGCTGTGTTTTGCACTAGCTGTAGACTGAAGAGGCAAAATTGAGAAACAATGTCTAAATGATTTGTTGCAAAGTCATGAATTACCGTTTGAAAGTTACTCTGTGATAGAAAGGGTTTCACTTTAGCAGGTTGACGGAGATGGAAGAAGCAAGATTTTACAATGGCACTAATCTGTTTATCAAATTTTAAGTTATAGTTAAATTGAACGCCCAAATTTCTAGCACATTGAGTTTCACATGGGGCCAGAGAGACACAGACAACATCTAACACAGTTTCCCTTAGGCCCAAATTTAATTATAATGGTATACCACCATTTTTAAATAGAAGTGGTATGTTGGTAGTGATGGCTACCAAGACAGATAGAAAAACACAGAACACATACATACAAACTTTGCTACTAAGTTTACCAAAGAAGTTAACTTTGTGTATGCTACTAAATATACCAGATAATGTGGTCACAAAAAGAGAATAAAATAACTGATTTGTGTATCAGTATCTACAACTGCATTTTAATATTGTGCAACGAAAAGAACATTGCCTGCATCTATACAGAACTGTTGTGGTTTAACTTCTACTAATGGTTTGAGTGTAGTTCTGAATAGATGTTTGAAAGTATGCAGCAGTGTTCTTCTTGGGCTGAAATAACATGATGTAAGATTTTGGTATGAAATAGCTGAAGAGAATTCCATATATACTGGTTATTTGGGCCAATGCATTCAAAAGGAGGACGTATTTGCTACTAAAAGTGAGATAAATTGTGAAGTATGTAATCCAGCTCAGATAGTACATAAGCAGACTAAAGGTAATTGGTTTGGCCTCATTGTAACTTTTTGGCAAATCTCTTCCCATGTAAGAAAATGAGATACACAGAAAACCAAGGAACCAACTTATGAACAAAACTACGCTGATGGTTATCGTGTTTCTCCTTTCACAAATGAGCATAGTTTGATCATTAAAAGTGATCGAGTCCCTGACGGGATGGTCAGGTGAGACAGTTGCCCATAATAAACAAGAAATAAAATGAATAAACGAAGAGAACAAAATAAAGAGCCACTGGCCGTTGTGCTTCACCCACAAACCGTGTAATTTAGGGAACTCGGCAGCCATTTTGAAGACGCAAACTATTTGAAAGGAACGAACAGTCAAACAGGAGAGACAGATAGTGAAGAAAAACGAAAATATGAAATTTCTCAGAATGCAGTCAACAGATGTGGGTTGTCCAAAGAAAAAGAAGACACTCACGCTTGACATAGTTAAACACGCCAACATAAGGAAACACATGTTGCCACCAGCAGATCTCACCACTGGTGTGTTATAGTTGAAGGCGAAAAGACAAAAGATGAAAATGAGCAGAGTGATCAGGCAAGCTGTGAGAGAGATGACAACAATGGAGGTGATTTCTGTGAACTGAAGATAGACGACAGAGCGAATCTTACATGTTGTGCTGCCCTCATCAGACCATTCGGTCTCTGCACATGGATGACACGTATAAGGGTCACCTGAAAAAAAGTGAATATTTAGCAATACTGACAACATCTGATTCGTGTCTCAATCAGCTCCATAAGTTGTGAATCAGTGTATTGCCTACATAGGTTTCAATGTGCCGTTGGTTGCAATTAGCTATATTTCATTGACTGGTCCGTATTAATAATAAAAGGATTACAATGTAAAATCTCATTATTGTGTACATGATGTTCTGCTTGTATTAACCTTGCACACAAGCAGATGTGTTGGAGAAGCAACTTTATGTGTTGGAACTTTAATTGAATACCCGATGTAAAGTTAGAAGAGAGATGGCCGACTCGAGGGGCATAGTCTTCATATATGACTTTAAAACAAACAAAATTAATTCAGTTCTATTTTCATTAAGTAGTTAGAGATTCTGCTTTATCCATAATGATACTTAATTTAAACAATGCAGCAGATGTCCAAATGATTCTTGCTTTTATGCTTATGAGGGTAAATAAAGCGGCCCTTTTCATCTCTCTCCGCTGGCTAACGATTCAAGTCACTGATGCTTGCCTACAGGTCTATCACTGGATCTGCACTAGTGATAGACCTGTAAACTGAAACTGGCGGTGTCTTGTATTGCCCTCCCAGAAGGGCATTAATCGCTTTCCCGCTCATTCTCCTTCCCAGTTTGTTCCTGTTGAAATATTCTTCCTAACTCAGTCTGGCCAACCATATCACAACCTTCAAAAAACTACTTAAAACCCATCTCTTCTGTGAATACTTGATAGGTATCGTTCTGCCTTTTGTTGAAACTAGTAACTTTGTATTAGCACCTATTGTATTATTGCTCCCGAAGTCTCTGTAAGTTGCTTTGGATAAAATGTAAATGTACTAAATGTAAACTCCTTTGCTCAAAGCTGAATTTTTAGCATCATTAATCCAATATTCAGTGTCACAATATCCTTCAGAAATCATTCTCAGTTATTAGCATTTATTATTTGCACTCAAGTATTAATGGCTCTTTATTACACCCCTGCCGGGAATGCTTGATTCTGATTGGTCAGTCACGACATTCCAAGGTTTGTTATTCCCCAATAACAACCGCTCAAAACTAAAAACACATGGTGGTACTACTCATGTGTTTAAATATCACTCCACTCAACAAAAATACCATCTGGCTGCATCTTGTAAGTAAAACGCTTTATGACTGCTTGGAAGTATTACTCTTTATGGAAGGTTTAATATTTGTGATTTAATCATTGAAAACTGTAATTTTGAATGGTAACTCACAATATTACAATAGTTTTATAAAAGAAAGATGTAGCCCTGCAATGCAACGCTTTTCTCACGATGGTTTAATGGAGCTCTAGGGACCGTAACAGTTTGTTGTGATTGTCTTTTGTTATGTAAACAACCTAGTGTTAACATTGTGAAACTACAGTATTCATTTTTTATTTAAACGTATGTTTTACATTTACATTTATGCATTTGGCAGATGCTTTTATCCAAAGCTACTTACATTGCATTATCCTATACATTTATACATAGGTATCTGCAATCCCCAGGGATCTAACACACAACCTTGCATTGTTAACGCAATGCTCTTACCACTGAGCTACAGGAAAGCTTTTAGGCAGGGGCAGATCCGTAAAACAATTCACATTCAAAAGAGAAATATCATCCTACAATGTAATCTGTATGTAACTAAAGACCTGCACAGTTTCTCCTGGCTTAGCTAGTTTTCGTAGAAAAAATTTAACATAGCGCAGCATGCTTATTGGCTGCTGATACGGAAGCTGCACCAAGTAGTAAGTTATTATGTCTGATTTTTGTGGACTTTAGGACTGCGCCATCTAGAGTTTCATGCAAGAACTACTCATATAAGGAATGCTGCTGCTTTACATATAACATAAATGAATAAACCCCAATCAAAGCAGGAGACACAGAATGAACAATGCAAGCCAAGAATATAACGCCCCCCAACAGATCTATCGCAAAGTTAAAAAAAAAAACACTAACTCCTCCTTTCCCCAGGTACTGGTCTGGCTTTTGTTGAAACTAGTAACTTAGCACATATTGTATTATTGCTCCTGTATGACATATCGCATATTGCTCCTTAAACTCTCCTTAAAGTCGCTTTGGATAAAAGCATCTGCTAAATGACTAAACAAAATAAAATATAAAAAAATGTGTACTGCTGCTGCCTCGAAGGGCTATTTGAACAGAATGTATTACTATCTATGTGTGCCTGGGCTAGCATGCCGACCTTCTTAACGCTAACGACCTATGGGCCATGTGTGCCATGGCTACCGTGCCGACAGGCTTAATGCTAGTGGCTTATGACTATATGAGCTTTGGCTAACATGCCGACTGGTTTTATTCTAATAGATGCGCACTAAGTGTCTTATTAAATAACAATGGTATGTTGCAGTCCAAAAGATGAGACCCCACCATGCACCCGAGGAAAAAGACAAGTCATTGATACTTATTATGGAGCCATTAAAATCAATGAAGCACATGCGTCTGTGGTTGCGCACGCTCACAACATCTGATAAAAAAACATGAACCTTAGATAAACATGAGAATACTCGCTGAGTATGTCCACCCCAGTTGTAGTGGGGTGACTCTGTAAACGCTGGTTGAGGCGGCCAAATATGAACTGGATTCCGGTAAAAGAATCAGTGATTTGACCCTTCTTGTTTTGTTGTTGTAAGCACAGGCTCACAGCCCTGTCTGTGTTTTCTGCTGAAAAGGGTGTGGAGACTAGCTGCTCAATTCCACTTAAAAAGACAAACCAAAGCGAGTTTCTTCTCACATGCAAAACTGGGCATTTAGAGCATAGTATAGTAAAATATTTGTGGTGTATTTTGAGCTGAATCTTCACATACATATTGTGTGGACCCCTATGATTTATATTACATCGGTCTAAAATAAATCTCTCATTTAAGAATTTAGCATTTAATTGATGATCGTGATGAACAAAACCAAACCAACGTGATCATGCTTTGTTGGTACCATGAAGCAGCTCATGGAGTTTCTTTGTCAACTCAAGCTTTGTTCCTGAAGCTAAGATTAGTTTGCGCGCGCGTGCACATGAACGAGTGATGTCAGCATGGCTAAACCAATCGCATTATAAATGGATAAAGCGATTTCCACAATATGAACACAAAAATGAATTTCAGCCATGGAGTGATATGTTTCTGCTGTCTACGCAAGAGAGGAAGTGTTTCAGAAACACTGCTGATTGCGTTAATGCGCAAGTTAAACACTATATAGTAGGCCTACACACATTTACTGTAGTGCTGTAGGGCAAACAGGATCCGCGGGGTCCTCGGTGGAACTACAAGGGGTCCGTGTCCTTGCGGGCAACTTTTTTTATGTATGGCATGGGTCCAGAAATATTACAACAATGTTCATTGAAGCTCCCGCATATTACAATTTTAATCTGCGTGCGGACAAAAAACATCCATTCAGGCAGCAGAAGCAAGAAAGTTAACCTTACATCTGCTTCATCATTTCCCTTCCGAGTACACATGAAAGGAGTTGCGTGGAGATAAAGTTCATTCTCATATATTTCTGAACTTCTGTACAAATTTGTTAAAGCTGTAAACGGCTAATTTCACAGGCAAATGACACGCACCGCTTCTGCATTGTAAACTCTGACATCTTACGTGTTTAAAATAAATGAATGCACTGTGTACTGATGGTGCATGTCAAACAAGTTGCCCCAAAAATAATGCGGACTGGTTGCATGTTGGTCTCCTTTTAGTCTGATATGATGCTCTGCAGAAAAAAAAAACTATTTATTTTTTTTGCAGAAAGACAACGGAGCTCAGAATTAAAAAATAGCGGTGTTCTGCAACACAGAGAAGCGGAAGAAAATATTACAATTACGCTTAATAAAACGGCCTGCTTTTACAACAGAATGCATAAGCCTCTACCTTTAATAGACTAGTCTTTGCGCCATTAACCAGGGTCAGTCATTTCATTGAAACCTTGATAAAAACTACGGTTCAGGACAAGGAAAATTTTCTTTATACAGTGAAACTGAAAGTGTTTCTAGATGTTCTGCACCACAGACAAGAATGTAAAAAATGCAATGCAAATACACGTGATACAACAAAAGTGGAATATAAGTAAGTAAATTGAATTTCATGTGAGTGTTAGGGAAAGCCAGCAAATCTGTAAAATCAGATTTTACCTAAATAGTAAACAATATTTGATTTTATATTTGTAATATATATTTTTATATTAGTATTTTTATTTGATTAAACCGTATAAAAAATAACTAGCCATTCTAACGAGCACTGTGAGTCAGTTACGTCACCTCTCTGTTTCTTTGCTCACAGCTGATTGGTCAAACTTCAGTCTGAGATCTCGTATCCAGAACATAGCCTGCCCCGGAGCAGGTTAGCTGTGCAGCGTAAGATACCATGGCGACGAACACCGAATAAAGCAGAGCTACTTTCATGGTACCTAAAACCCAGGGTCGGCACAAACTAAACTGAAACATAGCTGGCTAGCCACCTTAACCAGCTTCATGGTACAGGCCCCAGATGTCTTTGTGTTGTTTCCAGGCAGACCTTTAAAGAATGCTACAAGCATGTCTTTCGGCAATCCTGTGGAATTCAACTAATCAAGGACGACTTAGAACTTGCTGAAGTGTTTTCAAAAAAGTGTGCCTTATAAATCAGACATATACCTGTACAGTAGCCAACGGTCTTTGGCATGACGTCTGAGGTTGAGACTAACATCAGCAACATGCTAAATCATGAAAGTTTATGTTTGCAACATGCTAATTGTGTTAGCATTGTGCTAGCAACATCAACTGTAGATCGCCTAAAGGCATAATAATAGTTACCCTGTTTGATTAATTTATTTTGATTTTTTTTGTTTTAAAAATACTCACGAGAATAATCCACATAGGTATTTTGTGGGCATTTTTTACACCGAAAACAGCATGCATGAAATCCTTCATGTTCCCTCGAATATCCTTCCCTGCACTCAGCAGAGCAGTTTGAGAAAGGAACCTTTATAGAACAAAAAATATTATCACTTCACTTTCAAAAAAGTGTTAAAAGAAGGAATATGCTTTAGTTGAATTAAGATATTTATGTCGCTTTTATAAAAATGCTTTAGAATAATACATTACTGGTGTATCAAGACAAAACAATGGGACTGAAATACTTTAAGACAGTGATTCTCAAACTATTCAGATCAAGTACCACCTTTAATAAAAATTAGTTGTTCCAAGTACCACCTAATGCCCCGCTTTAGAAGATCATAGGAATAAAAACTTAAATTAATAGTAGAGCTGTGAATCTTTATCTTTACACCTATAACTCAAATTCTAATGTATTATTGATAAAACAAACACTTTTAATTTACTAACTGTTAAAAAATAACATGTTTTTCAAGTTAGTCAGGACTAATAGTGGACACAAAACATGTAGTGCACAGGTAAGTCCATTACTTAATGACTTGGGACTTGCAGAAAGATGACAAACTTATTTTAAAGACAAACATTGTGGAAGGAATATTTAACACAGAAGATAAATAAATATCTGTTTACTTAAACATCAAGAGAACAGCTGTAACAAACAGACGCACACTTAACTGCAGCAGCTCATCAATGCAGCGCGCATCAAAACTAAATCACAACTGTAACAGAGACGAGCTCCGCGATTCCCTCCTCTGACCATCGGAGGGAACCCTCTCCCGAATTCTGACTCATTACATTTCCCATTACCCACACTTTGGACTGATTACTATACCAGCTGATACTCGTCACCGGAATCTATATATTCCCACTTACCACTCAGCTCATTGCGAAGTCTTGTTTGACCGTGGTGAACGGTACGAAGTGTTATCTACTAGTATCACACGATCCTGTTTGCTATGTCATTATTGACCCGTTGCTGCCTGCCTCTGACCCTTGTCTGTTATATTGTTCTGTGAGTGATATCTGCCCGTCCTGACCTTCTGCCTGCCTACTGTTTTCGATTCTGCCTGCTCCTGTTACACCTGTTTACTCCCGTCTGACCCTGCCTGTACGACTATTCTTAATAAAGCATGCAAATGGATCCCTGCCAGCCTGACGAGTCATTACAACAACGCATACTTCATTGAATTAACCTCGAGTAGATGCAGACGCTTTACAACATTAACAACAGCGGTTCAATTGCAGAAATCCATAAGAAGCAACTCATAGGAAGAGAGAGAGAAAGATGAATACACAAATATGAATACGACTATATTGCACGTAGGCTGAGATGTATTGCGCATTTATCGATCATGTATTAAACATTTGAAATTGTATTTAAAAAACCTAAGGTAAATTAAAATATTTAGTTAAAAATGTTATGTCGTGTCATGTACCACCAGGTCTCTTCAAGTACCACTAGTGCAATTCATACCACAGTTTGAGAACCACTGTTTTAAGATATTTATGGCCAAGTTAAATCCAGTTAAGAAACACATTCATTTTAGTCTGTGGCTATCCTTAAGCCTTGTCTACGAAACAGGGCCTCAAAAAATTACTTACTTGTTTATTCTTATTCCAGGGCATGAGAGAGTTGTTGATAGCAAAAACTACTTCTGGATATGTATCATAGGTGCCCACCATCTCAATCCGTGGAGAATTTGTTTCAGTGTGCCAGAGCACAGCTGCATAACTGATGGTTGTATCACCATTTACATCATATTTCACCTGACGGCCACCGAGTGGAAAATCCAAGTTTTTAATTTCACTCAGAATCTATTGTAAAATACAAAGATGATGATTTTAAAATGTGTGCCAAAAAGAATACGAAGATAAATACACACACAGGCACACACAGAAACACATACTGTACATCAATTATTCTTACGATGTTTGATACAAACGTTTACCTTACACTTACCATGTATGGTTTAACTGTTATGTTTCTGTGGCATTCATTCAGATTGCAGTGTAAAACTTTATGTAATGCATTAGCCATTGAATACATAGCAGAGTAGATGGCAAAGGAGAATGTGGGATTTTCATTTATAATTTCCTCTGCAGTAAGCAATGCACCTTCCTTACATTCTTGATTGCAGATCTCACTCTGGACTTCACTCTCAACATTACTATTATTATCTTCATTTGGTGTTGCTTTAAGTTTATAAACAAACTCATCAAATCCAGGTAATGACAATAATCGCTCTGTAATGCCAATAACTGTACCAATTTTCTCAACTCCCGGCTCTCTAGGAAGCTGCTGATTCATAGACCATGTTTCACTTGCAATCCAAACTTTGTCTCGGATGTTGTTTGCTATCGCAGCTCTCACTATGTTTTCGGCATATATTGGCACAGCGAACACCACAATGACATTAATGTTTAGCATATTGATGTTTTTAAGTGTTTGATTGTAGTTTCCTCGTATTTGAAGAGTCTCTTGATAGGCCAAGCAAATGCCAGTATTGCTTGTATACTTGTAAAACAGTTTTAGACCATCTTCACTGTAATTATCTGGACCTCCAAGAAAGGCAACCCAGTTCCATCCATACCACTGTATGATGCGAATTATCATCTGTATCAAGTCTTTGTTGCTAGGGATTGTTCTTATGAAAGTTGGATACTGAAGTTTATTACTAAGTGTGGAACTAGAAGCGCCATAGTTCACCTTTGAAAAAGAAAATCTAATTTCATAATCCTTTCACTTAACTTTGTACTTTATCAGGGTAACAATATATATACTGTATATATAATATTGTTTAAATGTTCAGCACAGTAAGGAATCTTATTTTTTAACATTGTCTTTCTTAATGTATAACATTAATACAAAAAATAACTGTTTCTATTTTTATACATTTATTTATAATTTTGTATTCTTTAATGGCAAATAATCATTTTTAACATTACTCATAGAATCATACAATCTACTAAAACAAGTTATATTTCTTTATGTTGACCTTATGAAATATCAAATTTGAAATAAATATAATTTACCAGTGGTACAAGGTCCATTGTGACCAATGGTGAAATGGTAATAGTTCTTGTGCTTCCATATGGTCCTGTCAAGGCAATCACTTTAGGTTGATGGCTGTTGAGTTTTTCTTGAGGTTTTATTGATCTATTTTGTGAGACTAAATTGAAAACTGAAGGGAAGTTCTTGGTGTCGGAACAATGTTCAAAAATTTCATAGCCCAGAGAAACATTGGGCAGCAGGGTGGTGGAGTTATTAATCTCCTCAATAGCAAACCTCATTACTTGGAGCATCTGATAGCCAGATTTTGTGAAAGTGTGCCTAGAAACCATTGGAAAGAGAAATAACAATATTCAAAAGCTTCAGTTTACAATATGTTGATGCTATCTATCTATACAGGTTAGTTTATTGTTGAACATTATAAAAAGCAATAAAAGGTATTTGCTTACCCTTTACATTCAATTGCCTCTGGGGAGAACATGAATGTCGACTGTTCAACTTCATGTACTGGAAAAAGCCCACCCAATAAGTAATCGCCATCCAAGCTGAACTCAGATGCAGAACAAAAAACTTTGAAAAAGAGACATTGAGTTAAGCCCAGAAGGGGAATACAAATGTGACTTAGAATCATGATTTAAGTTGAAATGTTGCTCATGAGAAAAAGATGGATAGTGGCCTATCATTGAAGAGAAGGCAGTCTCATATACCAAACTTAATTTGCTTAAACCACTATATTCACTGATGCAAGTCCCAGTTTTCATATCTTAATACACTGAGCATTTGTCAATCACTTATGAAATAGAGCATTACACCACTCCAAACCACAGAGAACAAACCAAATATTACATTATAAACCCAGTGGGCAGTCTCAATCTCAAGTCTACTTTAGAAGCAGTGTTAGTTCATTCCCGATTCAGCTTAGACAAGAAAATAACTTTATGACTATTTAGCAGATGCTTTTATCCAAAACGAGTTCGGGAGCAATAAGCGATATATCATACAGGAGCAATAATACAATAGGGGCTAATACCAAGTTACTAGTTTCGACGAAAGCTAGACCACTACCTGTTGAGAGAAGAGAGAGGGTTAGTTTTTTTTCTTCATTTATCGGTCAAGTATTCAAAGAAGAGGTGTGTTTTAAGTAGTTTGAAGGTTGTGAGAGATGTGGTTGACCGGACCGCATTGGGAAGAATGTTCCACCAGGAAGGAGTTGTGAAGGAGAATGAGCGGGAAATGCCCTTATAAGAAGACATTACAAGGTGCCGCTGGTTTGCTGAACGCAGGGTTCTTGATGGGGTGTAGGAGTGTAGTAGGGTGTGAAAGTATGCTGGTGCAGATCCAGTGATAGTCCTGTAGTCAAACATAACTGACTTGAATCTTCCTGGAAATGAACCCCTTTTCAAAGGATCTACAGTATACCTCGAGGCCAGATTAATTTATATTCACGTTGTTTCCACCCACACAGACTAAGTATTCATATTAAAAAAGTATCAAGATTCAAAGAGAGAAAAAAGTACCATAAACGTAACATTACTGTAAATATTCGAATTATTCAAAAAGTAAGTAAACCATGTGATAGCTTTCAAAATGTAGGGACTAATAGTGTGATACTTTAAATCACCTTTTTGTGATCTTTTTTATTCTGGGTAGTTCTAGACCTCATTTATTCATATAACATTCCTCAATATTCTTTCTTTTGTGGTTCACAAGAGAAACAAATCATTTAAAATGCCACGTCGACGAGTGAACGATGAGTGTTTCAAATATTACCAAGAGCCCAATTTTTTATGCTAAAAGGATAATAATAGATAAACCAGGTTTAGTAAGTTAGTAGTTCCTGTTTAATTCATTTATTAAAATCAAGGAGTAATATAAATATTATAAAACATCTTAAAGGGACCTTAGAAAAATAACTTTAAAATAAATTAATAAATCATAAAAAATACAATTCTGAATAAAAAAATAATAATTTTGCAGCTGGTTTGCCAGTAACTTACTGTAGATTTAATTTACAATTTAGTTTTAAGCATATGTTGACCTAGTTCTTATACTTCCTTTCATAAAACAACAGGAAAAGTGACCTAGGTTATTTAATCTTATGTAAATGTCTTGTAATTTATGAAATTTTCAATATTTTTTGCTAGAAAACAGAACAAAAATGCAAAGGAAGAATGTCATTTTTTGCAGTGTTGCTGTGCTAATGTCATTATTTAGACCAGTCGCTTCTTGCTCATTTTGAAGGGTTGAAGTAGTGATTAAATGTACAGTATATTACTGACAAACCCTCTGAAAAAAAGTGTTGCATCACTTCTATTAAAACATATTTAAATAGGTACTTTACATGTTTTAAATTTGCTTAATCCTGTTCCTGGTTCAATACAAATGCTTTTGCATATTGACTTAAAATGTAAATTATCATACAAGTGTTGCATTACACTACTAGTGCTAATTACGCAAGAATGAGCTGTAAGATATCAGAACTGTTTAATGTCCAGATATAATTGTTGCTCATGTACTATGTTATATGTGTATGCAAATGAGAAGTTGATAGTTGTCTAAACACTGAAAAAGGACTAAATTACGCTGTAAGACAAGTGGGTACAATTTTGTTCGTAGGGGAACACAATATGTTCTTAATGGATACTTTGTTTCTCTAAGACCGGTACAACATATATGAAAGTGCTGATATGAAATGATTGTGCATTTGAAACTTTACGTTCAGACCCTACAATAATTATATCTATGTTTTTAACAATTAATATTTGAATTTATCTCATGATAACATGAAGCCACTATATTGAATTGCTTAAAAACTTTAAAATGTTTCTTGTGAAAACATGTATTTGAAGTCTACTCCACCACTGTATGTCTCCTGGCTTTAAAGTAACAAAGATATTATTTATAAACATCATGTCATGATCCAGTTTTCATTTGCCCTGTGTATTGTGGACTTTTTATGTTACTTCCTGTCCTGTGTTATGTTTTGTAGTCCTTTGTAGTTTTTCTTGTTGATTGGTCTTGTTACCCTGTTTAGTTCTGTCTGTATAAGCCCTTGAGTTTCACTTGTCATTTGATGTTTCTGTGTACCTTAGTTCTTTGTTCTTCTTTATGTTGTAGGCCTACTTTGTTTTGTGTTAAATAATTCTTAAACTGCATATGGATCCACTTTCTTGCCTGGTTCCTATTATAACACATCACATGTTAAAGGAATCATTAAAGATGGACTTACAAGCTATTTCATGTATTCTGACTTCTCAAAAACCAGTTGGACATATGACTTAATATTTCTGTGCTCGAAACACTCCCCCAGCACTCCAACTGGTTTCCGGAAGTGTTTTATAAGTCTGGATTTGTAGCAGGGATCCGTTACATTTACATTTAGCAGACGCTTTAATCCAAAGCGATTTACATAGCATTATCCTATAAAAAAAATTGACAAAGGTATCTGAAATCCCCCTGGGATAGAACCCACAACTTTGCGTTGTTAATCCGCAATGCTCTTACCGCTGAGCTACAGGAAAGCTTCTCTCCCAGAAAACCATGCCCATGTGTCAACCAGCCACATGAGAAAGAGTAGCAAAATTGCAGACAAATTGTTTGTGCAGGTCTTACTGGAGCATCTGAGACTAGGACAGCAAGTCTTTGTGGTGTATCGAGAGCCAGAGTAATGTCAGAATACCAGCATGAAGGATGAACCACATCCAACAAGAGTAACTGTCGGCGAAGAGGAAGCCAAGTGTTGATTTGATAGACTAAATTGATCAAACGTAGTCAACTCACTATCGGACTCTAGCTTGGTCATCTCTTTAAAAGAAAAAACATGTTTATTTTATCAAACAAAAAAAAATTCCAAATGTTTTTCTAAATTAACTTGATAAAGGAAAAAATACATATACAACTACTTTACCATTAAAAAACAAAACTAAACTATTTAAATGGCTACAACAGTAGTACTGGCTGTGTAATGGGATACAAGAAAAATAAAGATTCAGGCTCTAGGCGGGCTTGGGCTGATAATTCTGATAAGCTTGTCGAGCAGGGCCGGACTAGGGTCTGGATTTAAGGCCTGCGCAGGTTTCTAGGGAGAGTTATGGTATGGAGAAGCCCCAGAGTTTACCAGCCAGACTGTTGCATACTCAGAGTGAAGCATGGGGTGGATCAGTGATGGTTTGGGCTGCAATATCATGGCATTGTCTAGTCCCAATACTTGTGCTAGATAGGCACGTCACTGTCAAGGACTACCTTACCATTCTAAAGGACCATGTGTACCCAACATTGTACCGTAAAGGGTGTGCCGTGTATCAGGATGATAATTATTTAATGAAAATGAAAGGGAAGTTAAACATCTCCCATGGCCTGCAGTCACCAGATCTGAATATTGAGCCACTTGGGGTGTTTTGGACCAGTCAGTCAGGAAACGTTTTCCACCATCAGCATCACAAAGTGATGAGAAATCCCTCTGGCCACTGTGCATGTTACTTTTAAAATGTATGTAAAATTACTTGGATGCCCACAGTATTAAATATGTTAAAATCAATGAAATTGAAACTAAGTAGAATAATTTATTTTAATACAACATTGTACACTACTTTAATGTTGCTGTGGGACAATGTGAGAGACACATATTTTATTTACATTAAAATATATATTTTTATTTTAAATATTCTCATTGCTTTACTGGAACAAAACACAGTAGATGGATTAGAACTGTTAATTGTTATTGCACAGACAAAACAAATTATGTTCCTTAAGACCAAAAAATAAATAATATAAAAAATATACATGAACATTTTGCAAAAGTAAACAGTTTAACAAGAAGTGCTCTCAATGTTTGACTGCTTTCCAGTGTGATAGAGGTATTGTTAGAATGTGCATACTTAAGATTGCATTTCAGGAGACGTAATACTTCATTTTCAGCTAAATTTGAAACTGTTAGTCTTGCCATCGCTCTCTGTCTCTGTCTGAATACTGTGTGCCACTGTGCTTGTGTGTGAAAACCCACCCTACTATGCCTAATGTGGATACATTTCCATGGTTTGCCAACCAAAACCAATCATCATCAGTTATTCGTTTTCATTTAGAGCCTAATCATTGTACCTCTCCTGGGGGTTGGTGAAGGAAATCGATCCCCTAGTTCCTCTGTTTTGTGAATAGCGGCCTGCAGGTTTAGAATCAGAACATTCTCTGTTGCTTACAAATAAAGTGGATTCTCTAAAAATATGACCAGAAGTTCCGAAATATATAAGGTGTAAAGTGCTAATTTGACAGGCAAATGACACCACACCGCTTCTGCATTTTGAAAAAATGATTAAAATCAATGAAATTGTTTCATGTTGCTCTCCAGAAAAAACTTGTGAACTTTGCTGTAACGGCTATGACAATAATGATCCACGAGAAAGATAATAGCGATTTGATCTGCAACACAGAGAAGCGGAAAAAAAGGAAAAAAATGACACTTAATAAAACGGCCTGCTTTAACATAACATCTGCACTGATTTCATTCACATCTAGAGACGACCTCTACCTCCACTAGAATAGTCTTTGTGCCATCAACCAGGTTCAGTGATCTCATTGAAGCCTAAATGAAAACTAAGGGTAAAGGACAAGTAAATGTTTAACTGTCCGCCTCACAGTAAAATGAAAATAATCCCTTAAAATAATCAAACAATCAATATTAACAATAAAAATAACAGAAAAGTGTGTATGTGCAACAATAACATGCATAATAGTGCTAATGTAATTTCTTAACATAATATTGCTGTGACCGTAAGGGTTGTTTTATATTTGAATAGCTCCTAGTATAAGGGGGTCCCTGCTCCATGCATCTCTCATCTGAGGGGTCCTTGCCCCGAAGACCCCTGGTTTAGAGTATTTCTTATATCAGTACCTCATCTTATTGAATGAACTGTTATTAAAACAGTTTACTACCCTTGAAAACTGGTGGGCATCACTAGGTTCTGAGGTAATGTAAAGCTGGGTATTAAAATGAAAACTGACACCGTGAAAATGTCTCCTAGAGGAGGGATGTATACGTAGCAAGAGGATGTGGCCTAGAACTGATTCCTGTGGTAAACCATATTTAACCCAAGAGTTATGACTTCCTCATTTTCATAAACAAAGTGGTATTGATTTGATAAGTAGAACCTTAACCAAATGGATATCAATATAATTCTTCGGTTGATCCATTCATTACATGTTTTACCATAGCTGGTTACTGTTATGTGGCATTGTGAGGTAGGACCATTCTTTTTGTATAGATTTTATTTTCCTTTTATTTTTTAATGAAGTGATATTGTTTATGTAATGAGTATTTTCATTTAGTTCTTTTTACAATGGATGTGTGCCTCTGAATTATGTATTTTTGTTTGTTTATTTGTAGTGTTTAGAGGGGCTATGATGTATGTTGTTGCATCTATTCAGTGGTATAATCACACTGGGTGTTGTGTATTTGACTTCTACTCAATTGTGTGTGTGTGTGAGGGGTGTGTTTTTGGAATATACAAGTGGCTGCCACTACCCTGCCTCTCCATCCCCCTTAAAACTGGTATCTTTTAGTTTTTTAGTGTATGTCTATAGTCCTTGTGTCCTTCATCCACCCATTTTATCGGGGATGCATGGAGAGGTGACTATATTTCCCATGACTATATTACGCTATATTTCCCGACATGCATTGCGCAGCAACTGCAATGGAGCAGTAAAACAGCCAAATGTTCATAATAATACGGTTATTTTGTAATAAAATGTGGGCGAGAATGTATGTGTTTAAATTTCAAATCTGCAGTTGGTTAATAAAGATAGCGTCTATTTTAAAATATGCTGGAATGATTTCGGAGATGTGAGTTCCAAACAAACACCGGGCACTCAGCGCTCATGTACTAGCTACCTGGCAACCTCACCTCAGGAAGTGCTTCTGAATCTCACGGCTGGCTCTGATGTAGCTGTAGCAGTTAAAACATGATATATAATGAATTTAGGGAATATCTAACGGTCAATCTTTGGGCTTTTAAATCTCTTATTTGTTCCCTGGCAAATCAGTCTGGCTGATGGCAAAGTTAAGTTTCACTTTTCAATTATTGATTTAATATTGCGCTTCCTACTGGAGTAATGTTGCTTATGACTAAATGATTTGCTTGTTATATTCCCTGCTGTACAAAATTCTTACACTTTATAATAAAGCATTGTGTTTTGTTTATTCTAAACAAAATCAGAGCAGTCATGTTGCTAGAATCCCATATTAATATTTTATAAATAAAAAACGACAGGGAGCGCTGTTGTGTTCTGGCATTATTTCATTCAACTTAGTTTAAACCTAAAACTACCTTACACTAACTAGACGACCATTACACGCATCAATCATATGATTCATTGGATCAGTAATATGATCACATTACACACATAAATGTCCTTAAAATGTTGATAATCCCTTTAAAGAGATCCACATAAGGGAGAGATTTAAAATATATATAGATTTGTTTGCAGTGACCATGCTATCGATCTTGCTTTTAATTTATTTTACATCTAAAATTTTGCCTAGGTTTGATGTCTTCCTTTTTGAGATTTAACTTATTGTGAATATAAGACTAACAAGTTTTTCAAAATTTTCTTTCTTTCTTTCTTTCTTTCTTTCTTTCTTTCTTTCTTTCTTTCTTTCTTTCTTTCTTTCTTTCTTTCTTTCTTTCTTTCTTTCTTTCTACTTAGAATCCTTGGTGCGAGTGATTGAGATGACACATCAAAGTCAATACTGGCTTTCTGTACAGTACTGCCAAATCCACCAGTCACCGTATGCAGAAGCGTACGGACGTTTTAAACGTGATTCATCTCCCGATAATGTAGATCAAGCATATGAACCAAAGCAGTATAAGAAAAAAATATTGTCATTCCTGTGCTGCTTACCTGCTCTCCAGTGTATGTTCTGTGTGTCCAGGTATCTCAGAGTGATCCTGTTATAAAGTCACACATCTGGTTATCCTAGTGACTTACCTATTACTCCTGACTATCCCGAGTTTTTACCAAAGTCATCCATTGCATCCTCCAGGGTTCCTGTTTTCTTCTGTATCCTGTGGAATCCCCATCTGCATGTGTGTGCTCTGGCAACCTGAAAAAGGATATTATCAGCAATCTGTTCATTAAAACCAAGTTCAATATCTGCTATATCAATACTTACCTCAGATTTACCAACCTGCACATGTGGAGGTCCAAACAAATGATCATTCATGTGTTCCTGCTTCATTTGGGTCATTCTGTGACAATAACGACTTGAATATCTAACACTTCAACAATATATTAGTGCTGTCAAAATGAATGTATTAACTTTAAATGATTTACTTTTTTAGCTGTTAATCATGTTAAAAATTGAATTTCAATGTTATGAAGCTTTTTATCAGTCAAAAGTTTGAAGTAGATGTTGGTCAATAAAAATACTTAAAAAATGTATTCAGAGAAATAACATGGACGGCAAACTAACTTTAAGATAAGGAACTTTATTTAAAAACATTAACAGTTGTAAGTTTCTATATATCAGTTACTTTTCCCTAAAAATAGTAGACATTGCACATAACTTGATACAAAACGTACAATGTGTTAATTATTCTTTAGACATCACTATAAACTAAAACACATTAAATTCACATGCACATGAATTATATTCACCAATGCATCCTCTAAACTGAACCCAAACCAATAGAACACAAAATGTCTTGTTTTATTGTTAGAAATCTATGCTACCGAGTATATCTAACATCGTACCGCACACTTTAGCTCCAACTCTAATCAAACACACATAATTCAGCTAATCAAGGTCTTAAGGATTCTAAGCAGGTGTGGTTTGGAGCTAAACTCTGCAGAGCTGTGACTCTCCAGAAATTGAGTTTGAGACCACTGTTGTAATAAAATAGAGAAAAGGGTATCCAGTTTCATGTGTCAATGAAATGTGTCAAGCAACTGAGTTTGTCTGCTTTATATACACCATGATGGTGGTTTAACTTCTACTAATGGTTTGAGTGTAGTTCTGAATAGATGTTTGAAAGTATGCAGCAGTGTTCTTCTTGGGCTGAAATAACATGATGTAAGATTTTGGTATGAAATAGCTTAAGAGAATTCCATATATACTGGTTATTTGGGCCAATGCATTCAAAAGCAGGACGTATTTGCTACTAAAAGTGAGATAAATTGTGAAGTATGTAATCCAGCTCAGATAGTACATAAGCAGACTAAAGGTAATTGGTTTGGCCTCATTGTAACTTTTTGGCAAATCTCTTCCCATGTAAGAAAATGAGATACACAGAAAACCAAGGAACCAACTTATGAACAAAACTATGCTGATGGTTATCGTGTTTCTCCTTTCACAAATGAGCATAGTTTGATCATTAAAAGTGATCGAGTCCCTGACGGGATGGTCAGGTGAGACAGTTGCCCATAATACACAAGAAATAAAATGAATAAACGAAGAGAACAAAATAAAGAGCCACTGGCCGTTGTGCTTCACCCACAAACCGTGTAATTTAGGGAACTCGGCAGCCATTTTGAAGACGCAAACTATTTGAAAGGAACGAACAGTCAAACAGGAGAGACAGATAGTGAAGAAAAACGAAAATATGAAATTTCTCAGTATGCAGTCAACAGATGTGGGTTGTCCAAAGAAAAAGAAGACACTCACGCTTGACATAGTTAAACACGCCAACATAAGGAAACACATGTTGCCACCAGCAGATCTCACCACTGGTGTGTTATAGTTGAAGGCGAAAAGACAAAAGATGAAAATGAGCAGAGTGATCAGGCAAGCAGTGAGAGAGATGACAACAATGGAGGTGATTTCTGTGAACTGAAGATAGACGACAGAGCGAATCTTACATGTTGTGCTGCCCTCATCAGACCATTCGGTCTCTGCACATGGATAACATGTATAAGGATCACCTGAAAAAGATGTACATGTAAATGTTTAGTAATACTGCTATAATCCTAATCATAGTGATTCATTAACATCACATTATTTACAAACCATGAAAATGACATGCACAAATCATTTGATCTACAGACTGAATTGTGGATTTTTTGCAGAATAAAGTTAGCAAATAAAATGTTGATATTCAAGTATTGTGAAACAAAAATATTGTGTACTACAGATATTTCAAAGCAAAACAGAAAAGCTTAGTAATTAAAGTTTTACAGTACGGCAGGGTCGGCCCTCTGTCCGCAGTGCTCTGTGATCTGGGGCTGGGCTCTGGGCCATTGGCAGGTTACTCACCAGCACCCACTCCACAAAATTGGCAAAGTTTCCCGAGGACCAATCTCCAGAGGACTAGGAAGGCTGGGTCGTCCACGATAAAAAAAACAGAAACAAAACCGAAAACAAAGGGAAAAGGATGAACACTATCACTTTGGGTCCGGTATTTTGTCACGCTGGCTCGTGCTGGACAAGGCTCGACAGACGAATATAATCCAAAACACTTTTATAGTGATCCAAGCAGACCATAAAAAAAACATGTAATACGTGTGATGTAGTCAAGTGGTAAGTGAGGGCAGACAGGGAACACACGCAGCACAACATTACGAAGATAATCCCAGACAGGGAACTGTGACAACAACCTACGCCTACTAAGCAGCCAATGAAAATGCTAAATGAAATGATGAATAGATCAATACTACATGCCACTAAAATATAAGTAGGCCTAAATTATTACATTTATTTCCAGCACACATAAAAAACACAATGTTGTTGTGTTTGTTTACAATTTGCGCATCCTGCTGCCCTGATGACATTTTAAAACTTGCACCGTAGCCTAAGATTCAGATCCATGTCCTACAGTGTGACCTGTCATGATCTTATAAAATCTCTGAAATCGCACAGTCTGTAGCTGTCCTTGGAGACAAAAACTGGCCCAGCATATACTGGGGGTGAACTTTGCTGAAAAGTTAGCTTCAAAATCAGATTTGGGGGAAAAAAATGTTTTGTTCGATTATTAAATTAGAGCGTCTTGAAAGGAGTGCTGAATTAATGTACTGTATTCATTTGGGACTCGATGTATGTATGCAATATGTTTGATTTATTATTGTATTAAACACAAAATGGGTGTCATTTTCAGTAAGAATGAATCATGCAAATGTAAATATGTATAAATGTGACAGATGACAGCAGATCTGACAAAGAAAATTGTTATTGATAAGTGTCAAGTAGAGAAACTGTTTAAACTCTGAATATACCAAACCAATTTAGTACTCTGGATTTATTGAACCAAGAGAAAATGTATGTCAAAACGTCTTTGTTACGGATCTCAGTTTCCCGATAGAGGGAACAAGTAGTTATGTCGAACTAAGACATGGGGTTTGATCTTGAAAACCAACTCTGATGTACTTTCTTATAAGGCCAATGAAATTGATGAAAGGCGTGGCACGCCAGTCCGCGCCCTGTACATACAGGAATAAAAGGAAGATGGCGTGCCCATTCATTCACCTTTTGGGCTGAGGAACCTGGGAAGGATACCAGTGTTGCTGCAGCGGACATCCATAACCAAGACATTGTCTCTCTGTCAGCCTCTCGATGTTGTGTCGAACCGACAGATGGGGTTCCTATACGAAACGCCACTGAGCTTCGCCAGATCACGATCTCAAGCGGCGCAACCCTGACCCTGATGGGGAGGTCACAGGTTCTCCAGCGGGGAACCAAGAGTAAGGAATACGTCAGAAGGGACGACCCTTAGGGGGTTACTACGTGTGAAGCATCAGCTCAAGTGACAGGGGTTCTCCTCAAGGGGGAAACTCGCCCGGAAAAGGGGAAGCCGGGATCTCAGGTCCACGTGGGAGTCCCCGGCACTCGTTGGACAGGGAGAGTTCATGTAGACCCCCTACCCTCGAGCTATCACAGCAGAGCCGTCTTTATTATAGATGAAATGGAGCGGCCTCTCCCCGGGGCTCTACAGGGCCCACAAGGACCACATAGAGGTCCAAAATAGGTACAGAGAGTGCCTCCATGGGCCCATCAGGGATCTGAAGATCAGGTCGTGCTTACCGATACTTAACTGTGACCAGTACGTGATATGTGGTGATGGCGGCAACATAAACCTGAAGGGTAGAAGGGGAGATTGCTCTCCAACCCTTCCTGGAGCACGACCCTGACCGTACCACTCTGCGGGTCTTCCCAGAGGGAACCGAACTATGGCGAGAAGAGGCGCCACTGCCTAGTGGCGGAAGCCCTAAAAGATTTTCAGTGGGACTGCTGGTTGCCACCCGAGAAGTAACAGGGGCTGACTGCATTCCACAGTGTAATGGTGACAGAATATAGTTCCACACCGAGAAGAGGTGCTCTCGCAGGGGAGAGCCTCTCCTGTCCCAGCTGACCTGCAGGCCCAATCGGTCAAGGTACCGATGCCCAAGGTCCCTGTGCGTACACAATTGATCTTGTGAGATGGTTGTGGATACACGCGCCCTACTCCCCGAGGGGAGCAAGAGCCAGACCGAACGACAGGACTTCGCACTGACATGCTCGGGTCTAGAGTGAGGATCGAGACATGAAAGTATGTGTCCTCCAGGTCGACAGCCATGAAACAATCCTGATGTCAGATGGGCCTCGGGACATTCCTCTGCGTCAACATTAATTGATTGATTGATTTTATTTGACCATTTTGTTTAAAATACGATACATCTTTGCATCATACATTAAAAGAAACAAAACAAAGTCAGGATAACACAATAAAGCCCTAGGGCTTATTTCCTTTGAGGTCCTGAGGAAGGGGGGACATAGCAAGTGGCAACTAATCAAGTATCAATCATCACATCCATATAAATATTAAATGAAACCGTCAAGAAAAAACTGTTAAATATTAAGATTGGCATCCAAGCCATTTTTTCAGTGCCAGCTTAAAACCCACTAAACTTCTGGTCATTTTTAGATTTCCTGGCAACCCTTTCCACAGGCTTGTTGCTACAAACAAGAAGGACTCTTTACCTAAATTACTCTTAACTCTTGGAGGTACAAAATCAGTAGAGCTGCCTCTGGTGGAGTAGCTGTGAACATCTCTCACTCTATTAAGATAATTAATCAAATATTTGGGGACAACCCCATGTACAGTCCAATTGCACAGGTGAATCTGAGAGACTCGATCTTCTACATTCAACCACCCAATAGTCTCAAAATGAGAAATATCTAGATGAGTTCTCATGGGGAGGTTCAAAACAATCCTTATTATCTTATTTTGAGCAGTCTGAAGCCTGAGTTTGAGGTGCTTTAAGACAACATTGTACCAAGAGCAACATGCGTAATCAAAATAAGGCTGAATTAGAGCACTTGCCAGAATTAACTTAGTTTTTTTGTCCAAGAACTTTGAGATTCTGGACAAGAAACGTACTCTTTGATTTATCTTCATAAGAACCTTGTGCGCTAGGCCCACTCCAGACAAGTGGCAGTCCAGCACACAGCCAAGTTAACCAACTGAGTCCTTTACATTAATCTCATTATCATCAACTTAAACCTTAAAACCCGGGGATCTTTTCAATTAAATTTTTGACCCAAACAGTATGGCTTCTGTTTTCCCTAAGTGAAGTGATAGCTTATAATCTGACATCCATCTGCTGACATTCGATAGTTCTACACTTAGAGTTCTTTCAACTATGTTTTTATCCTTTTGTGAAAACAATAACGCAGAATCATCTGCATATAAAAAAAGGTTGCATGAACATACAGACTTCAGGTCATTTATATATATAAGGAAAGAAAGTGGGCCCAAAACACTCCCTTGAGGAACCCCAAATTCTATATACTGTGGACATTGCTCCTCCAATATTCACCACCTGCTTCCTATCCTTCAGATAAGATCTCACCCATTTGACCGCTAAGTCATTAAAGCCAATGGCTTTTAATGTACGTACCAAAAAACCATGGTCAACGGTATCAAAGGCCTTCTGTAGGTCTAACATGACCATACCACAAAAAGGTGCTGAAAGCATTCTTTAGAAATGTTGGCCCATATTGATAGGATAGCATCTTGCAGTTGATGGAGATTTGTGGCATGCACATCCAGGGCATGAAGCTCCCGTTCCACCACATCCCAAAGATGCTCTATTGGGTTGAGATCTGGTGACTGTGGGGGCCATTTTAGTACAGTGAACTCATTGTCATGTTCAAGAAACCAATTTGAAATGATTCAAGCTTTGTGACATGGTGCATTATCCTGCTGGAAGTAGCCATCAGAGGATGGGTACATGGGGGTCATAAAGGGATGGACATGGTCAGAAACAATGCTCAGGTAGGCCTAGGCATTTAAACGATGCCCAATTGGCACTAAGGGGCCTAAAGTGTGCCAAGAAAACATCCCCCACACCATTACACCACCATCACCAGCCTGCACTGTGGTAACAAGGCATGATGGATTAATGTTTTCATTCTGTTTACGCCAAATTCTGACTAAACCATCTGAATGTCTCAACAGAAATCGAGACTCATCAGACTAGGCAATTTTTTTTTCAGTCTTCAACTGTCCAATTTTGGGGAGCTCGTGCAAATTGTAGCCTCTTTTTACTATTTTTAGCGTAGATGAGTGGTACCCGGTGGGGCCTTTTGCTGTTGAAGCCCATCCGCCTCAAGATTGTGCGTGTTGTGGCTTGAATCAGTCTGCCCATTCTCCTCTGACCTCTAGCATCAACAAGGCATTTTCACCCACAGGACTGCCGCATACTCGATGTTTTTCACTTTTCACACCGTTCTTCGTAAACCCTAGAGATGGTTGTGCGTGACAATCCCAGTAACTGAGCAGATTTTGAAATACTCAGAGCGGCCCGTCTGGCACCAACAACCATGCCACGCTCAAAATTGTTTAAATCTCCTTTCTTTCCCATTCTGACATTAAGTTTGGAGTTCAGGAGATTGTCTTGACCCAGGACCACACCCCTAAATGCATTGATGCAACTGCCATGTGATTGGTTGATTTAGATAATTGAATTAATGAGGTGTTCCTAATATTCCTCTAGGTGAGTGTATACAGTATATGCCGTTTTATACAGCTCCTGTCAGACCTACCCTTGTGTAGCTTGTTAAATGCTACGACCTCATGGACCTGCAGGATAGCAATGGTGTTCACAGCAGAAGTGGCCCGACACACAACATTGTAAGATTTTACCCACAATGACAAAGAGCATTTACAAGCTTTGAAAGGGATATGTAAACTATGCCTTTTTAAACTATGCTAATTGTTGGCTCCTTTAACAAAATCTGCTAAATTAAACACACGTAATTGAAATACAATTGTTTCCTGTTTAGCTCCCTAATCAAACACAAGTTAATCAATAGGTGTGTTCGACTTGATGCAGCGCCGCAAGAACCGAAAGGCAGATGACGTCACATTACTGCGAGAGAGAGTCAAGAGCAGACTGTGGCTCTGCAACAAGCACCTATTGTCTTTAGGATCACTAATGCTACAGGCGGGTGGGTTTTCTCAGGGTTTGAGCTAAACTCTGCACCTCTGTGGGATCAACATTGCAGGCCCCCTATACTTTGAATCCAAAATGTTTTCAGTGTGCTAGGGGGCATGAAGAATACACAAGAGTGCCCCAGTAAACAGAAATGTAGTTAACACAGCAATTGTCTTTGCGTGTCATTAAGGTTTTATAAGGACATAGTAGTATAACAGGATTAATAATAAAAAAATATTTCTGTTAATTCCCTAAATCCACAATAATAGTGACAAAACAATAGTTTAATGTAGAAAATATTTTCCAAGGTACTTACGAGAATAATCCACATAGGTGTTTTGTGGGCATTTTTTACACCGAAAACAGCAAGCATGAAATCCTTCATGCTCCCTCGAATATCCCTTCATACACTCAATAGAGCAGTTTGAGAAAGGAACCTTCATGGAACAGAAAATGATGAAGTAAGAATAAAACATATAGAGGATCAAATGTAAAGATCAACAAAACCACCTACTTACAGGTGTGTTGTCACGCCAGGGCATGAGAGAGTTGTTGAGGGTGAAGACAACTTCTGGATATGTATCATAGGTGCCCACTATCTCAAACCGTGGAGAATTTTTTTCAGTGTGCCAGAGCACAGCTGCATAACTGATGGTTGGGTCACCATTGACATCATATTTCACTTGACGCCCATTTAGTGGAAAATCCAAGTTCTTAATTTCTTTTACAATCTATTTTGACATATTAAATATTTTACACAACATTTAATACTGATTTACAATGAACTAACAGATATATTCATGTGTCTTTATAAAGATAATTCAGTTACCATGTATGGCTTTACTGTTATGTTTTTGTGGCATCCATTCGTGTTGCACTGAAGAACTTTATGTAAAGCGTGAGCTACTGAATACATAGCAGCGTAGATGGCAAAGGAAAATGAAGGATTTTCATTTATAATTTCCTCTGCAGTAAGCAATGCACCTTCCTTACATTCTTGATTGCAGATCTCACTCTGGACTTCACTCTCAATATTACTATTATTATCTTCATTTGGTGTTTCTTTGAATTTATATACAAACTCATCAAATCCAGGTAATGACAATAATCGCTCTGTAATGCCAATAACTGTACCAATTTTCTCAACTCCCGGCTCTCTAGGAAGCTGCTGATTCATAGACCATGTTTCACTTGCAATCCAAACTTTGTCTCGGATGTTGTTTACTATCGCAGCTCTCACTATGTTTTCTGCATATATTGGCACAGCGAACACCACAATGACATTAATGTTTAGCATATTGATGTTTTTAAGTGTTTGATTGTAGTTTCCTCGTATTTGAAGAGTCTCTTGATAGGCCAAGCAAATGCCAGTATTGCTTGTATACTTGTAAAACAGTCTTAGACCATCTTCACTGTAATTATCTGGACCTCCAAGAAAGGCAACCCAGTTCCATCCATACCACTGTATAATGTGAATAATCATCTCTATCATGTCTTTGTTGCTTGGGACTGCTCTTATGTAAGATGGATACTGGAGTTTATTACTTAAGGCATAACTAGAAGCTCCGTAGTTCACCTTTGAAATGGAAGAAAACAAATGAGAAATTACTCATTTGGCAAACGCTTTTATCAAAAGCGTTATACTATATATTTCTTGGGATCAAACCCATGACCTTTAACCACGGAGCAGATTTTAGAAATATATTTTACTCATTGCAACATACAATAAAAAAAAGAAAAGAGAGAAAAAGAAAAAAAAAAAAAAAGAGAGAGAGAGAGAGAGAGAGAGAGAAGAGAGAGAGAGAGAGAGAGAGAGAGAGAGAGAGAGAGAGAGAGAGAGAGAGAGAGAGAGAGAGAGAGAGAGAGAGAGAGAGAGAGAAGAAGAGAGAGAGAGAGAGAGAGAGAGAGAGAGAGAGAGAGAGAGAGAGAGAGAGAGAGAGAGAGAGAGAGAGAGAGAGAGAGAGAGAGAGAGAGAGAGAGAGAGAGAGAGAGAGAGAGAGAGAGAGAGAGAGAGAGAGAGAGAGAGAGAGAGAGAGAGAGAGAGAGAGAGAGAGAGAGAGAGAGAGAGAGAGAGGGGGGGGGGGGGGGGGGGGGGGGGGGGGGGGGGGGGAAGAAAAAGAGAGAGAAAAAAAAAAAAGGGGGGGGGGGAAAAAAAAAAAAAAAAAAAAAAAAAAAAAAAAAAAAAAAAAAAAAAAAAAAAAAAAAAAAAAAAAAAAACACATACACATTAGGTCAAAGTAACAGAAAAAATTTAATACTGCAAAGAAAAGAAGTTGATATTAACTTCTAAGCAATACAATGCTTGTACATGCATTTGGGAAAAGCTCAAAAACAATGTTTTATGTGAACTCAATTTTTATTGTAGTTCTCACATGTCTTGTCTTCGGTCAGTCTTTCACATTTGTTGTAGGGTGACTTTGTGGGTTTGAGGTTTGTTTTGTTGAATTTCAAGAAACACTTAAATTGAAGGGCAATAATAAATATAGGAATGCTGATTTGAAATAAAAATAGAAATAAGTACAGTAAGAACAATAAATATTAGCAATGTACAATATTTTTTTAACCAAATACCCATTCAACTGTACAATTATATTGAAATCATCAAGTTTCTTGTATGTATGTTTTTAGTTATGGCTATTAATAGATTCAATGTTTGTAGTTGCAACGGATGAGCATGTTACGTCTGTAACCTCCGTTCCCTGATGGAGGGAATGAGACGTTGTGTTGAGAGACTGACTGGGTTTGATCTTGAGAACCTATCTTCTCCGAGATAATTAATTATAAAAGGCCAATGGGCTTGGCGAATGGCACGCGTACGCCAGTCTCCGCCCCGTACATACGGGTATAAAGGAAGATGGCGGCGGTCATTCACTCACCCTTTGTACTGAGGAACCTGAGAGGGCACTCCCGTTCACTGCAGTGGTTCGGCGCAGCGTTGTGGCATGAAGACAGACTTCAGTCGGTCTTTCGACGTTGTGTTGAGAGACTGACTGGGGATCTATCTATACGCCACAGCGCTTGCACCGTATCATGACCTCCAGCGGGCGCAACCCTGACTAGGCTAGCGAGTCACAAGAGTGCTACCGCGAGATGTAATCTTCCAGTAACATAGTAGTGGTCATACTGAGAAGCCTGTACTTACGGAAATCACGAACAGTGGCGTACGCCTCTAGTAGCGAGGAGCTATCCGGAGCCGAATACTGGGGAAACACTGCTCTCCTCTTTGAAGAGTGTGTTACGGAGGCCACATCCTACCCAGAGGGGAGGTTACATGTGGAGACACTAACATGGTCTCACCAGTGGGGTGAACAACATGCGACAAAAAGGTGTCAGCCCGAGTAGGGGGACAAATCCAGGTGGGACTACCACCTACGGGGAGGTCACAGATTCACCAATCGGGAAATCAGGAGTGAGGAATTCAACACACGGGACGACCCAGAGTGTAGTCACTACGTATGGGCCACTAGCCCTAGTACAGGGGTCTACCTGAGTAGGGATGACTCTACCTATACTGGACCTGGTTCAAACAGACGGCTCCGCTCAGCCTGTTACCAAGTGCCAATGCTTAGTGATGGATGGAATGCCTATACTTCGCTTCGAGAGGGGAAAGTAGGGAGGCTAAAATAGCGCACTAGTCTCACCTGATGAGGGGAGAAGGTGCTTTCGCAGGCGTACGCCCAAACCAGGAGTCTGCCCTAAACACAGGGGACGTTAAGGACATGGGCTGCAACTCGTTCCACGCGGAAATTGTAAAATCTCGCAGGGGTACTGGGCGTAGCCCAACCCGCAGCACCGCCCTGCGCCAGTGCCCACGAGGAGGTCATACTCCGAGTGGAGTAGGCTCTCACTGCGAGCGGTTACCGGCAATCTTGTGACTGGTATGCCACCGTGATGGTATCCACAATCCAGTGCGCCAATCTCTGTTTGGAGACAGCCCTCCCCGGGTACTGTCCTCCATAACAGACAAAGAGCTGCTCGGAGCTTCTGAGGCTCCGTGTGCGGTCCAGATAGAGGCGCAGCGCGCGCACTGGACACAATACATTGAAGGCTGGGTCTTCCTCCCCTGGGGGGAGTGCCTGCAGGTTCACCACCTGGTCCCGAAAGGAAGTGGTGGGAACATTGGGCACGTAAACGGGACGGGGTCTCAAGACAAAGTGAGAATCGCCGGCCCCGAACTCTAGGCACCCTTGGGACACGGAGAATGCCTGTAGGTCCCCCACCCTCTTGATGGAGGCGAGCGCCGTTAGGAGTGCAGTTTTCATCGACAGATGAGGAAGATTGGCATCTCCAAGGGGCTCAAACGGGGCCGTACCAAGGCCCTGCAGGACCACATTAAGGTCCCAAGAGGGTACGGAGCGCGGTCGAGGTGGATTCACCCTTCTCGCGCCCCTGAGGAACCTGGTGACCAGGTCGTGCTGACCGAGAGACTTACCCTCCATGAGATTGTGATGTGCGACAATAGCGGCTACATACACTCTCAATGTGGATGGGGAGAGATTACTCTCTAGTCTCTGCTGTAGAAAAGCCAGCACCGACCCGATCGGGCAACTAGTCCATGTTTGTCCTGCACGAGGGGCTGGAGCCTCCTCAGTGCCAGATGGACTGCTAGCAATTCTAGGCAGTTGATATGCCACCGCAGTCGGGGACCCGTACACCGACCCGATACTGCGTGCCCGTTGCACACCGCACCCCACCCTTGCAGGGAGGCTTCTGTCATCTCCATGACACGCCTCGAAACCTGTCCAAGCGGAACCCCGGCCCGGAGAAAGGTCAAGTCTGACCACGGTGAGAGTGCGAAGGCACTGAGGGGTTACCGTAACTCGCCTGGTGCCGGCGTGCCACGCCGTCCAGGGAACCCAACTCTGTAGCCAGTGCTGAAGCGGCCGCATGTGCATCAACCCGAGAGGGATTACCCCTGTCGAGGACGCCATGTGCCCTAGGAGCCTCTGAAAGTTCTTCAGCGGTATCGAGGGATTCCGCCTGATCAACCTCAGACAGCTCAGCACCGACTGTGCACGCTTGTTGGTGACATACGGACAGAAACTAGTTCCATACCGAGGTAAGAGGAGCTCTGCACGGGGGGGTAGCGTCCTTCTCCGACCCAGCGTTGGTAAGGCCAGGATCGGGCCCAGTAAAATCTCCCCCAGGTTCGTACCGTCAGGGCCGGTCTGCTGACGGGGAACAGATGCCTTGTTCCGCGGGGGTCTACGCCTCGGGTGGGCTGTCGCAGGAGGGCAGGGCTGCTGGGAAGCAGGCTGCGCTCGGGACCCTGACGACCTGTTGGTGGGCACGTCGCGGTGTGGCAGGATCTGCTTGATCACCTCAGTCTGCTTCTGGACCGCGGAGAACTGCTGTGCCACGTCCTCCATGGTATCACCGAAGAGCCCTGCTTGCGAGATGTGCGCAAGATTAAGCCACAGATGCCTCTCTTGGACCACCATAGTGTACATCGACCGACCCAAGGCACGTGCGTGGCCTTCGTCGCTCGTAGCGCGAGGTCTGTGGCCGTACGCAGCTCACTCATACGAGTTGGGTCGGACTTCCCGCGGTCCAAATCATTTAGGACTTTCGCCTGAACAACCGAGGACAGCATGGCGTAGAGATCGGAGGCGGCTCGTCCAGCAGCACCGACGGGAGTCTAGGTCGACCCCTCCAAGTGGCAGCTGTCTGCGGGCACAAGTGGCCCGCGACTGCACGCTCCACCTGGGGAACGTCAACATAGCCTCTAGCCGCCCCACCATCCAGGGAAGTCACAGCCACCTAGCCCTCCGGCCTGAAACACGCTGAAAAGGGCGCATTCCAGGACTTGGTGAGCTCTTTATGCACCTCCAGGAAGAATGGTACTTGAGTGGGGCGTGGCTTTTGGCCACGCCCTGACCCCAGAAACCACGCATCTAGCCGCTGCAACCCGATGCACGCGGCTGCCCAGGAGAGCATGGCCGACATCTCAGCGTCAGTCTCCTCCGGAGCACGACTGCCTGACGACAGGAGATCAGAGGAGTCTTCCACATCCGATTCCAGCAGGCAGCTGTCTGATGCACCGACAGAGATAGAGTCATCATCCCTGTACAAAGCCTTGCCACTATGAGACGGCCGTCTGCCGCTCGTAGGGGACGAAATAGCAGAGCGTGTAGCCCCAAGCAAGTGACACAGGTATCATGGCCATCAGACTCCGGGATGAGTCTGTCGCAGCCAAGGACACAGCTACGAGACATGCTCGTAGCCGTGGGAACTTGCCTCTTAAGGTCTGTAGCTTTCTGCCGAAACACCCAGGGGATGTCCGCTGCTCTGCGTCGTAAATCCAGCAGTTATTAAAAAGTCTCAGAGTCGAGTAAGTATTCGACAGCATGTGCTAAACACAGGTTCGAAAGAACAAAGGATGAGTGAATGACTGTCGCCATCTTCCTTTATACCCGTATGTACGGGGCGGAGACTGGCGTGCGCGTGCCATTCTCCGTTTTATAATTAATTATCTCGGAGAAGGTAGGTTCTCAAGATCAAACCCAGTCAGTCTCTCAACACAATGTCGAGAGACCGACTGAAGGGGAACCATGGTTACAGTCAGAACCGAAGACGTTCCCTTTCGAGGGAACTCAACACTGTGTCATGGAATGACTCTTTGGGACCAAAATGCCCACTACGCGATTATGAATTGTGTCTGTAGTGTGAAGATGTCTATGCTCATCTGGGATCCAGGAAAGGTCTAGCCTGTAGTACCTCATTAATGTATGCGGGCAAGACTAACCCGAGTTATCAAACGTTTAGACACTATATACCCACAACGGAAAACTTACTTCACTACTAACTAGTTGTTATCTTCTCTTCAGTTTAACGTTTGCTAGTCTCCTTGTGTAGGGATGCAGTGCTTTTTGCACTCCTGACTGAGCTCTTGTTCTTTAAGTGTGCCCAGCACCATTTACAGTATCGTATAGGTTTCAACACTAGTTTCACACACATTTTCAATAGAGTATGTATTTTACCACAGTAAAGTGACTTTTACTTTTGATACTTGACTGTTGTACTTTTATTTTATTTATCTTTAAACCTTTTTTATCCATATACCGTTCCTGTAAATTATATTGCTCAGCCAACTTGAGACAGTCATAGTTTTTATTTTGTTCATCGTTCACAACAAAAGTTGATTTGAAAAGGGCTTGAACCCAGCTTTCATAAAACCTGGAATCTGTCAATTGTCCCCATGTGTTGGGTTTTCTGAGATCCAGTGGATTAATACTGAATTTGTAAATCTGTCCTTGCACAATTAGGCAAAACTATATAAGATTTAGAATTTAGTACAAAAACACATGCCTTCTTGTTCTTTCGCTTCACGTTGTTGAATTTTTTTCACTACGATGGATAGCTTCATTATAAAGCCATGGCCATTTAAATACGCATCATCACATCACGTGCATGTAATCACCTGCCGCGCAATACATTATGTCCGAGAACGAGTAAAGTAATTAAATAAATTAAGTATTGAAAAGGAAATTTCCAAATGATTCCTGTAAAGTTTATTCCGCAAGTTATACAAATAGCATCTTGTTAACATTTTAGTGTTTTTGATTCGGTTCTCAAGGGGGCCCTGGTGGTGTAGGGGCCCTACGCAACCTGTGTAGTCTGCACAGAGGAAAAGATCGGCTCTGCTAGCAATAACTTGAATATTTGCTGACTCGTGAGGTGGTGGATAAAACCCCTGAAGAACTAGGGTTCTGGCCACATTACTAGGTACCTTAGGAAATACCCCGGCATATATTCTCCTCAGAGAAGTAATGGCTACTAAGAATGCTAGCTTAAGGGACAAATATTTGTCCAAGCTGGACTCAATTTGCTCAAAGGGTACATGGGAAATTGCTGAAAAAGAGGCCTCATCCTCAATGTGCCAAACAAGAACTGAACAACCGAGGGATGTCTCCCCACAGACCCCTCCGGCAGAGGGGAGTGAAAGGCAGATATAGGTGCCACATTTACTTTGATAGTAGAAGATGCAAGACCCGTAGAAAATCATTCCTGAAGAAACTCCAGTAATGAAGGTTTTGATTATGCGAGAAGTGCCGATAGAGGGCATCAAGTGATTGTCTCCATAATAATTTAGTATCACAAACAACGACCAGGTTAGCCCCAATATCTGTTAATTCTTACTTGTTCTTTTAAAAGAAGCTAGTATTTATTACAAGTTCTTATTGAATGGCTAAAAAAAACATCTTGCATAAACTTTTCTTCCCCATAGAAGTCCATTAAAAGGAAACGTTAAATAAATTTGTTTAACACTTATAACAAACATAAAAATTATAACAATAAAAGTTTTATGTTCTCAGTATGTCGCTGCCTTGAGCCATGTTATGTGGTTTCTTTATAATGAACTTCTATGAAGAACAAGCTTAACATGAGACTATTCTCAAGAGCTAGTGTTGTATTACAATGAAGGTTTAAAATAAATGTAGTTTTACGTGGTCGTTATTTCATTATGTTAAGATGTTTCTTATAATGGATTTCTATTGGAAAGAAACGCTTAATGCAAGATTTATCACTTTATCTGTATAAAAGACTTGTTTTTTTAACAGCAGCTCTTGTTTATTACAAGGTTTGACAGAAATTGGAGCACATCTGGTGATTGTGTAAGTACTTTAAACCTCGTTTAACATTTTAAAAATGTTACCCAGTTTGGCTCCTTAAAACAGTTTCTTTGGGTAGACTGATGAATCTGTTTGATGGAAACCGACGTTTCCCTTAGCGTTGTGGACGGAGGGGCTAACATATTGATTTCCTGAGGCTTAGTATGGACAACAATCCCCGGGCCTCTCCTCAAAACCTTACGGAACTCTTTAGGACAGTAATTTTTGGGCATGCATTTCTAGGACCCTAGGTTTTTAGTCAACGGAAGCGACGAGTGCATCAAAGGGTTTTCCTGAAGTATGGACAACAATAAGAGTGTGAGTATCAAATGTGAATCATATTTTTTCGTTTAACATTAAATTTAATTGGAAAGTAAATGTAGCTGAAGTTAGTTGAGCGAACAACATGTAGCACTTCGTAGTGAAACCTTGTTAATTATACTCATTCTTTATCCATTTTAAGTTATCCTAATCATGTAATTGCCTGTTAAACGTAAAAAGTCTGTTCAGTGCAGGCAATAGTATGACAAAAGATACATAAAAAACATTTGTTAAGTAATGTTACTAGGCTTCGGCCTTAGTGGTCACTATTCAATTCAATTCAAATTTTTTATATAGTGCTTTTTACAATGTACATGTCACGGCTCTCGTGCCGGACGAGACAGACGAGAATCCAGGTTTTACAAAAAAAGGTAACTTTTAATCAACAGACTGGTACACGAAACGCAAAACAAGACATTCAATAACCGACAAGGGAACAAAAGGAAACACAGGGTATAAATAGTCTTTGGTGATGACTGGCAGGTGCGGGAATTCATCTGATCACCAATGACGAACAGCTGTGGGAACGTGTAAAATCAAGTGAAACAAACAGGAGAACAGACGGCAGGGGAACAGACGGCAGTGTTACAGTGGGCAGCAGAGAGACTCGTGCGGGACATACAAGCCAAGACGGGACAGGGAGTCTCTCAGCTGGCTTCCCCTGGCTTGGGGTCCGGAGGCTTGGGCTCGGGCTGTGGGTCCGGAGGCTTGGGCTCGGGCTGTGGGTCCGGAGGCTCAGGCTGAGGGTCTGGAGGCTTTGGTTCAGGCTGAGGGTCCGGAGGCTTGGGTTCGGGCTGAGGGTCCGGAGGCTTGGGTTCTGGGATATCCGGGGCCCTGGGAAGACTAGTGGTTGCCAGGCTCCCCGGATAGGAAATGTGCACCCCCCCAAAAAACATTTGGGTTGGCCCCTGGGGTTCCTTGGGCTCTGGAGAGAGCTCTGAGACAGGTACGGAGGCCTGGTGAGGCTCGGGATCCGGTACAGAGGCGTGGTGAGGCTCTGGACCCGGTAAAGAGGCCTGGTGAGGCTCGGGATCCGATAAAGAGGCCTGGGGTGGCTCAGGATCAGGTAAAGAGGCCTGGGGTGGCTCGGGATCAGATAAAGAGGCCTGGGGTGGCTCGGGATCAGGTACAGGGTTCTGGGGAGGCCCGGGAGTGCATCGGGGCGCTGGCACGGGAGTGCTTCGGGGTGCAGGCTCGGAACACCAGAGGGGATCCAACTCCCTGAGTGCCTCTGGTGCAATCAGGACCGGTAGCTGTGCATGGGAAGGCCAGAGATTTTGACACTCTTGGTCTTCCATATTCCGCTGCGGCGGAATCCTGGAAGCGCACTCGTGCTGCTTGCGCTGTAATGCCCGCCGACGTGGATGGCGCCGACGGGACTTCGTGGAGGAGTGGGGCGCGGTCCCGGAGTGAGTCAGAACGACCCCCACGCGGATGACCGGTACCGGACGCGAACTGCTCAACCCACCGTCCCGCTCCTCAATGCGGTCCACGGATTCCTCCCCCGGGAGAACCTGATTGATCAACTCCTCCAGGGGAAGGTCGTCCGCGTACGGGAGCAGAACGGCGGCGAGCATGTCGTCGTCCAGACCGGTCAAAAACACACGGTTAAGTGTGGGATCGTCCCAACCCACCCGGTAACACACCCCAAAGAATTCCTCCACGTACCTCTGGACAGATGTTGACGTAATCCATTCTTGTGGTCGGTTATTCTGTCACGGCTCTCGTGCCGGACGAGATGGACGAGAATCCAGGTTTTACAAAAACAGGTTACTTTTAATCAACAGACTGGTACACGAAACGCAAAACAAGACATTCAATAACCGACAAGGGAACAAAAGGAAACACAGGGTATAAATAGTCTTTGGTGATGACTGGCAGGTGCGGGAATTCATGTGATCACCAATGATGAACAGGTGTGGGAACGTGGAAAATCAAGTGAAACAAACAAGGGAACAGACGGGAGTGTTACAGTGCATTGTTCAAAAGCAGCTTTACATGGGAAAATAAGAAAACAAACGACATACAAACGAAGTACAAAAAAGGTTTATTTAGCATATTTGCATTAATTGAATGGTTAGCTGAAAAGATGTGTCTTGAATCTAGATTTAAATTGGGCGAGTGTGTCAGATCCTCGAATAGTATGAGGAAGGCTATTCCAGAGTTTAGGTGCTACGTATGAGAAAGCTCGTCCCCCTTTGGTGGATTTAGTTATTCTAGGTATTATCATTTTGGGTTTTAGAGGGTGGGGGGTGGTGGGGGAGGTTTTTAGGTTGGGTGGGTGTACCCTTTAAAAAATTTAAATCAATACAATTTTTTTTGGGTAGCCAGTGAGGGGTTGATAATATTGGGGTTTTGGGTTGGTTTTTTTTGGCCTGGTTGGAACCCTGGCGCTGGTTCCGAACTAACTGTAGTTTGTTTATTGGTGATGCAGGACAACCACTAAGTAGTGCATTACAGTAGTCAAGTCTTGAGGTCACAAATGCATGAATAAGCTTCACCGCGTCAGCAACACACAGAATATTTCGTAATTTGGTCCGATAAGTAATATTTCTGTTTTATTAGAAGTTAAAAGAAGGAAATTACAAGCCATCCAATGTTTTATATCTTCAATGCACTCTGCCAATTTGGATAGCTGGGAAGAAGCATCTGGTCTTGATGAGATATATAGCTGGGCATCATCTGCATAACAGTGGAAGCTAACACCATGTTTTTTAATAATGTTTCCGAGGGGCAGCATGTATATGGAGAACAGTACGGGTCCCAGAACCGATGCCTGAGGTAATCTATAATTTACTGTTTTTAAAAACCTCTAATTGGGTTTGTTTCCAGTTTATGTGTTTCTCTTTTAAGGGCGCAGGTGGTGCTATTGTACCATGGTGCTATGATTTTCTCATTGACTTCATAGGAGCAACAGCTTCTAATGTATTAGAGAAAATAGTGCTCAATTTGCTGGTCATGTCATCGAGCGATTCTTTATTTATTGGTATGGTTATTAAAGGAGTCAGATCTAGCAAGATCTTTGCAAAACTATCTTTAGTAGTCAAGGTAATTGTTCTACCCTGTCGATAACGAGTTAAACGGCTGATTTGCGCAGTGTACATGTAATAAGATAGTGATCGGTGACATCGTTGCTTTGAGGTATAATATCTATATTGGTAAGATCGGCTCTGTGAGATATAATCAGGTCTTTTGACTATGATCTTTTTAGAGAGTTGTTCAACTGAATGGTCATTACTTCATGCAGCAACTCTTGTCTTTCCCCTTGATGCTGAAGAGATTCAAACACAGATGTCTCTGTGCCTACCAGCACTGACATGGAGTCAGTGGGGCAGTCTCCTTGGGACTGTCTATGCTCCTGTCTTGAGCTCGCTAAGTAGCCCAGGATCTACTACCTCGTCCTCTTGAATATCCCCCAGCAAGTCGGCCTGGTATGACCCATGGTGTGCAGACATGCACCTACCTGACCTGCAGCCATATACGCCTGGCCCACTAAATTAGATGTACATGACACGGTTTGGTGGGTAATGTCGAAGGTTGTAAAGATGATGCCTTTCTGGTGAAAGATAGTTGGCAAAGTAGTGGATTTGTAGTGAAGAAAACAGCTTTTTACTGTTTAGACACTTCAGTATGCAAATCTGAAAAACAGCAACCCCCACTTTAAGGCTGTACCTGTCTCCGCACACTAAACGAGCTCCATCTACGAACCCTACGAACAAGATGGCGCGCCACCTTGGCCGACGCTGGCCCCGAACCAGGGAGCTTGCTGAATATTGCTTGACCCATCAAGCAATGAGAAACGGGAGTGGCGCCATAGCCACAAATAGTGTTCACAGGCAGCCCCCTCAAGAGCTGCCTTAGGATGCTCAACTCCAAACACTCAACACAAAGCTCATGTGTATCCTCATTAGTAATGTCGGGAGGACAGGGAGTAGCACATGGCTTAATACTCCTTTGCTTCCTTACACACTCACAAACTAATCTAAACACCAAACAACTTTAGACAACACGGTAAGACAAAATACAAGACACATTCACACACTGAGCGCTTTGGTGAAATGACAGAAGCTGATTTGCATTTGCTTTAGCTTCCAGTGTCACACTTGACTGTGAATAATTTAATGAAATTGAAGGAAAAGTTAGAAAAAAGTAACCAAAATACAAACTAATATGAAGTTCAAGCTGTAATGCTAAACACAATTATTTGAAGAGTCCAGATGCAAAACCAATCAAATGACTTTTAGTATAAATGAGAATGTTTCATCATGCTCCTACATTTATGTACCTAGATATTTCAGACCAGGCAGAGACGCTTTGTGACAATTAAATAAGTAAATACTTAAATAGCAAAACAGATGAAACTGTAGGTCACTATATGTATATACTTATTTGGATATAAATACTAGATATTTTTGGCCAATATAATTGTTGGATGTTGTTATAGCGATAGTGTTAATAGCGATAATTTTTTTTCCTGAAAGTTTAAATCAAAACTTGATTATTATTAGTCTAAACATTTGATATAAAATGCAAAATAATTTAACACAGATATTACCCCTTTGGGGTTGACATATAAACAATTAGTAAACTATTTAAACTGAATAATATACGTAACGCAGAAGAGTTTTAAACTGCTGATTATTCATTCACATTTAATTTTTGAATATGACAAAAGCTACAACCATGGGTTAATTCGATTTTTCTTAATGGAAACAAATACACAAATAAACTTATTAATTTATGTGAGCATCATAAAATATAACAGATGAAGTCAACATAATTTACCCATGGTATGAGGTCCATTGTGACCAATGGTGAAATGGTAATCGTTCTTGTGCTTCCATATGGTCCTGTCAAGGCAATCACTTTAGGTTGATGGCTGTTGAGTTTTTCTTGAGGTTTTATTGATCCATTCTGTGAGATAAAACTAAAGACTGAAGGGAAGTTCTTAGTGTTCGAACAATGGTCAAAAATTTCATAGCCCAGAGAAACATTAGGCAGCAGGGTGGTGGAGTTATTAATCTCCTCAATAGCAAACCTCATTACTTGGAGCATCTGATAGCCAGATTTGGAGAAAACATGCCTAGAAAACATCAGTAAGAGAACCAACAAAATTTCATTGACTTTAAAGATTTGACTTGGAACATAGATCATCATAGGCAGTACTGAAAATGGAAAATTCTTCAGTATTTAAAATGTTGTAAGACTAAGAGTGTGAAAAGCATTCAGTTGATCAAACAAGCAATAAAATGTTCTTGCTTACCCTTTACATTCAATGGCCGCTGGGGAGAACATGGATGGTGCCAATTCAACTTCATGTACTGGAAAAAGGCCACCCAATAAGTAATCTCCATCCAAGCTGAACTCCGATGAAGAGCAAACTTTGAAAAAAAAACAATTGGTAAAGCTTACAAGGAAAATATAAGCCCGACTCAGAATCATGATTACAGATGTAAAGTTTCTCATGAAAAATATTTGCGGTGTGATCTACATTGAAGAGAAGGCAGACTCATATACTATACTTAATTTGCTTAAACCACTATATTTACTGACACAATTTTCATAGCAAAAACAAATCAGCATATGTCAATCAGTTATTAAATAGAGCATTACACCACACCACAAAAAAAGATGCAAAATTTAAATGTAAAATATTATTACTTTACACACAAAAAATGCTTGGTTATTTTTAACCCTACGTTAGTCAATAAAGGTCAAAGGGTTGTTTTTAGCCAAATGCTGTGGTTTCTAGAACAAATATGTGTACATGCAGCCAAAAAATCCATTTGCAATCAGATTGATGGCTCAATTGGACTGAAAAGCCTTTATGTAAACACCTTAATTAATCCGCTTGAGGTTGATCTGAATAATATCTGTGATCGGATTGAAGGGGGTGGTGTAGACTTAAGGCAATACGCAAACAAAGAGGCGAAAATGAACCATGTAAAAGCTTGAATACATTTTCTCAATCCGATTCAAAAATACCTTTTGCACGTGCACAGCGCAATGCTGTGTGATTTTAAGGGAACAGGATCCTGCACTGTACTTGTGGAAGTGTATGAAACACCATAAATGAGGTCCTTTTTGTGGATGCCTGCTGTTTGGGAATCACAGTAGTGACAGTTCTGGATGGTAATTACAGAAAAACTTTGCTCGGGCATTTTAAGAATGACCACAACAATATTTCAGATTCGGTGTAACAAAATCAGTCCTCTGGTTGGTCAGGTTAAGCCTTTTCAGTGTAGTAAAATTACTTTTTGGAGGAATTTATTTTTCGGCAAATACGTTTCTATCTCCCATTATTCGTATTAACCCCTTTTTGCAAAAAATCGTCATATGTTGCAATATATGCAAAATTTGGGCTAGTTTTTCATTTTTTTTATCAGATTGCAACATTTAGGAGACATAAACAGTGTACTATTGTAATCTGCATCCGGTTAAATCTATTCAAATTTAAGAAAATGGGTGCATGTGGGGTGACATTTAAACATTTAACACTTGCAAGTTGGGTCCTGTCTGTTGGGTTGTAAATTAACCTATTCTGGGATATTATCACCTACTTCTGGGTCCATCCTTTTAGACCCAACTCTGAGTTGAAAATGACCCAGCGATGGAAGGTTCATAAATCATGAAACTTGAGTCTTGGAAATCTAGTATAGATTAATATTATGACACTTTATATATAATCATATTCATTATTTTTTACCCTAAATTTATTTTACATTCCTCTGTATTTTAGAAAAATTATGTATATTTATATTCCCAAAAGGCAGTTATAATTAAGACAATTGTACCCGTAGTTATAATTTAGTAGAATACATTAGTAGTTCCTAGATAATGTGAGCCACACAGCTTCAGTTTACAAAAAATCTAAAACATCACAGAGGTGAGTGCTGTGGTGTTTTGTCAATGTTTGAGGATTAAAAAAAAGATGGAATTACTTATCAGAAAATAAATACTTATAAATTCATAGGACTAAAAGTAGCATCATTGCTGTTGAAACAGGGAAACAAGAGAAAACCAAACAAAAGAAGCCATGCTAACTAGACATCTGAAAAGTACTGGTGGACGACCACATGACACAGGGTAACTCTGGTGTGACATTGTTCACAAATACTTTACATGTTTTAAACTCACTTAATCCTGTTCCTGGATCAATTCAAATTATTTTGCAAATTAAAAATTTATAGTAAAATTATAACACATCAACAGGACATCCAGTCCCACTTACACAAGACCTGTTGAATAACCACATATACATGTTGGTCATATACTCTTCATATAATATGTATGCAAATAGGACATTTGCACTCTCACAAGGAGACTTTATCAGAAAATAAATCTGTAAATAGTTCATTCAAATAGTAACAAAAGGATAACCAGCTTTCCTATAGGATTTTGTTCAACAGCTGTAAATCTCAAGGTAAGATCAATTAATTTGTGTAATAAATAAATTACTGTAAAAATATGGATTTCATGTATGAGTGGGATAATGTGAGTTGTGGTGTTTGGGCTATTTTTGGGCTAGCTTTGTTTGTCAGTCTGTCCCACAAAGATACATTTCCAAAGTCTTAAGGTCCAAGACCTTGCATGTCCACCTCCCGGATCAGCTTTCAGTGATGCATGTTGTATGAATTCCATCCATCCATCCAATTTCTACCGCTTATCCGGCCGGGTCGCGGGGGCAGCAGTCTAGGCAGAGATGCCCAGACATCCCTCACCCTAGACACTTCCTCCAGCTCTTCCGGAGGGACACCGAGGCGTTCCCAGGCCAGCCGGGAGACATAGTCCCACCAGCGTGTCCTAGGTCTTCCCCGGGGTCTCCTCCCGGTCGGTTGTATGAATTATAAGTATTAATTCGTATAAGATGATCAAAAGATAGGTGCAATAAAATTTTCGATAAAAAACCACAGCTTGTTCGTTAGTATTTTAATAGAAATAATTCTTCATCTTTTTATGATGTCTAGTGCATTATTGTTATTTTACACAGGCAATCACTTTTATTAAATAATTGCACATTAAAATCATATCATTTTTATAATATACTTTGCTAACTGCATGAGACTTTTCATTTAAAAAAACTTTTCTTGAAAACGTGACTCAAAATGGTCTTTGAATTACAAATGCATAACACTACAGAAATGAATGCAACTACATGCATATTTGTAAGGAAAGGTAAGTTTCTTTGTATCCAATACATTATATATGCAGCTGTCACATCACTTGACAAAAGAACAAACGACTGGGGATGAACTAATAATTTATTTTTCCAGTACAAGCCTCATACTAGCGGATTGGGCTTAAGAACAGCGACTCGAACCTGAAGACTTGGGAGGTGAACAAATCATTCCTGTTTCCAGTATAGTCCGCATAGACAAGCCTATGGGGTTGTCCAGTAATTCTCCATACGAGCTCCCCACTTCCAAGTGATCTCCCAGAGAAGGACCTTAGAATAGAAATCCAGGCTTCTTCCATATGACCAAGGCATGCAGACAACAGCACGTGACCTTGATCATGCAAAACATATTTTCCACCACTCAAAACTGGCTGCTGCCTTCGGACATAATAAACTTTTCTCATTGAATGCTTACTCCAGCTTTATCTTGTTTACTGCTGCCAGGATTGAGTGAATAAGTGCGGATGAAAAACTTGAAAGCATACTTTTCTTGGCATTCAGCCCCAGCTCTTTTATGTGTAAGAGAACAACATCTCAATGTTGAACCGCCATCTGCTCTGATTCTGGAAACTTATAGGGGTGGTTCAACAGTGTTTCATGCATTCTGACTTCTTAACTATGTAAAATGTGCTGGCTTCTCATGCTTAAACTTGTCAAAAAACGAGTTGGGCGTATGATGTAGTATTTTTGTGCTTCATACACTCCCCCAAGGTTCCTATGGGTTTCTTGAAGTTTCTTTTGAAACATTGAATATGAACTTCCTTTACGTAACTACTTTGTTTTTCCCTTATTGGGCAATTCTCCCGTAAAAGCACATCCATGTGTCAACCAGTGAGAGCGAGAAAACGACACAAACTTATAGTAATAAACAGTTATGCAGGGATAATGCGATGACATATTGTGTGCTCCTGCAGTACTTACATGTACACTTATTCATTTGTCAGACGCTAAGCTACTTCCACCCTGAACGATAGAGCATTGATGTGCAACACCTTGGGTCGTATTAAGTTTTTAAAGTTATTGCTCTCAATATAGATAAGTTACTTATAAAGTTCTTTGAGGATAACAACATCCATGGTCCAACCTTGTCAGCATGCTAATGGACTCCTGTGGTGTTATGTGAGGCAGTAGGATGGGGTTGGAAACAAAAGTGCAGCAAAACTCCTGTCCAACCCTTCTCGATGTTGATGGAGACGGCAGCATTGTGAATATGATGGCAACTATATTTGATGGTTTTTGCTGCTCCTTTTAACTACCATCTTGAAAGGCTGTTCAGCGACCTGCATGCATATCATCAATGGGCATCAGACCAGGTTAGTAATACTTTCTGTAAATTAAATTTTATTTAATATTTAATCATTTTCAGCCTGCTGCTTAATGCAATTTTACCCTTACAGTATAACCAGTGATACACCCGAACAATGTCATAAAGCCATATCACATAAGTGGTCTTAACGAATCTGTTTCATTGTCTTTGTTTGTCAGTTGACATACCTGAGAGAGATATGCAAGTTTATGGGCATATAGCTCTGTGGTGAGCTGGGCGGGATGAGGGCCATGAGGGATAGGCGCGAAGCCAGTCACGTGAGTGATAACGAGCATCAGCTGTGTGTGCACCGGTCTCGCATCTGTCACGGAGGAGCTCAGAAAGTATAAGAGGAGCGACAGGAGTGTATGACAAGAGAAGACGGGGCCCGGACATGTGTTAAGTTTGTGTTTATGTTTTATGTCTGCCGGTCTTTTACCACGTGTTTGTTGTTTATTTGATTTGATTAAAGTTTTGTTAAATGTTCGCGGTTCCCGCCTCCTTTCTTCCCTTGAAAGGAAGGAACTTTGTTACATTGGTGCCTTGAACAGGTTCCCTTGGTACATTTAAACCCGGGAGGAAGGAGAGACATGCTGTCGGAGAGCCTTCGCTGCCGAGGGAGATCGCGGTGAACGGGGGACCAGCTGCCTTACGCTGGAAAATATCCAGGTCTGTTCCAAGCTGTAAAAGCTGCCTTGTCCATCTTTCATGGCCCCTTGGTTGAATCATCTTTCAATGTGATGGGTTGATGTGCATTATTGACCCAAAAAGCACCAACATTAACATTTCTACATTCAGACTGTTAATACATGTTGAAGTGCAGCAAGCAGAGTGCCTTAGAGATCTTCAGTAGGGATGATCTCAAGCATGGGGCAGTAGACAAGAGGCTGTGCAGCAACATCAGTTTAGCAGGAACAAGAGACAAGGTCCAGCGACAAAAGAACCAGGAGGATGGATGTAATTTACAAATGCAGCAGCACGCCTTATCTTCCAACAGCCCAAAAGGCCTCATGTAACACCCCTTTTCATCTCTCTCCACTGGCTACCGGTCGAAGCCCGGATCAGATTCAAGTCCCTGATGTTTGCCTACAGGACTATCACTGGATCTGCGCCGGCATACTTTCACACCCTACTACACTCCTACACCCCATTAAGAATTAAGAAGCAAATGAGCGGCGCATTGTAATTTACACAAGCTCCAAAATCATGTAGCTATTCTCATGCAAAATGCAGTTCAACAAGATGGTATTGTATGTGGGTGAATGATTTAATTATACTACCTTTCTGCTTTTGCATCTTATGACCATTTCTTTATAGAATTTAAATAAAAAAAGATTGATAATTTAACATTTCCTTGTGTAGAAGTCGTAATCTGAGGGGTTCAAATACTTGTTTTTGCTATAGACTATGCATTACATTACATTAGTTTAAATAATTGTAATATTCATGAACAACTTTATAAATACCCTAGACTCTATTATCTTATGTTGAGCTTTTGAGCAAAGCATTTCACCACAAAATACCTTCCTAGACAATGCACTATAAACATTGCGCTAATTTATTCTTTTTACATTTTAGATTTGACAATCATCAAATGTGAGCCTTAAGTGGCTCACCCAAAAGAAGATCCACGGAGTGGTTACATTGGGTGGTGCTGTCCTTCTGAGAGCAAGCTTTGTATTGTTCCATCCAGAGCCGTAAGGTTATGTTAGTGTGTTCAGCTGTGTTGTTTTCTTTTTCTTCTTCTTTTGTTTAATGGCCGTTCACTCCTTAGGAGTATTACTGTCACCTACTGTATATTTTGCCACATGGGTGATGAATCTGTGCAATAAATGAAATAAAATATTTGGTGTAATGCCCCACCCACCTCAAAGGATCAGAGCCCAGGTTTCAGCTGGTGCTGCGTGTTCAGCTCCTCCAACATCTGCACTAAGCTCCTCTCTCTTCAAGTTGGGCTAGGCATCCTGGTCCTTATCCTCCTTTTTTTAAATCCTATGGTGCAGCCCTGTAGTCTCTACAAATGTTAGCACATCCCTACACCGCTGATTTTCCCTCAAACCCTTTCCCAATATGTGAACAATGTTTCTGTGCTGTTTTCTCTATCCTTTTTTCTCTTTATAGGAGAAATTGTTTCCACCTGGTACAGATAATTAATGGCCTGCTGTGACTGGATGCTGGGAGTATTTAAACTGCAAATACTATCAGAGTGGTGTTGGTGATGGCTTGACTGTGTGCAGTAGCAGCTATGAGGTCCCATCCCCAGACCCCAGATCTGAGATTTTGTTGAAACCAATAGTGAACAGTGAAGTTCTACCTCATATTGGATGTACTACTTCGTGAAGTAGTTTTCTCTTATTAGTCTCTTTCTGTTTTCACTCCCTGATTTAGACTTAAAAAGGCAGAAGTGAGTGTTACCTTTAATAATTAATAATTGTATGATTTAAGTCATAATTGAATGGTACTTCATCAGTTATTTCTTTATTTTGTGGGGTTAGTAGGGAGGCGTGTGCCATTTATTTTGAATCATACTTTTTTCTTCCTGATTATGCTAGCAAGGGAGGTAACTTATCTTCCTGTACTTTAGTTTTCTTTTAGTTTAGGTAGTTTGATGAATGAGGAATAAGATTGATTATGTTTGTTGTTTTGGCTATACCCCCTTCGGAATTTGATATCTCTCAAACAATTGAGTTAAGTGTGTTTATTCTTTTCGCAGTGTTCACATTTGTTTGCCTGGCTGATTCACTTTTGATGAAGGAGGAGTAGTCTGTGTAGAATATGGAATTTGATCTAATTGTGTTCACATTACTTCCTTCTTGGGAAGAATATAATCGTTGCCAAAAAAAGATTTAATTCAAATAGAAGATTTCTTTAATATTATTATTCCAAAAGAGTTATTTGGAGAGCTAGTTAAAACTGGTAGAGTGGAGACTGCAGTTTCTTGTTTTGTATTTTATTTTTGTATTTTCTCCTCAGCGTGTAGGTGTGGGCAAGCGACACATTTCTGGGGTACAGTTAATTTATAAGCAATATAACTTATATTCCTTGACAATAAAATCAACAGTGCTCTCCCGAGGCGAGATTGTCGAGCTGCTGCTGGAGGCCTCCTTTGTGAAGGCATTACAAACATGTTGCAAATGCTGGGAAAACTCATTGAAGGTAAAGTTATAGCATAAGTTGTGAGAGACAGGTGCATTAACATCAGTTAAGTTGTTATATGGTTGCATGGTTAATCTCTGGCCCATGTACACTCCAGGAAAGCAGGTGGCGGATATGCACCACAAATGTAATTGGGTCACCACCACAAAAAAGGAAAAGAAGATCAGCAAAATGGTGGACAGCGGACAATCACATTCATACTACACCCATTAATGGAAAACAGTAAGTATCCATTTAGCCCCATTGAGTACGTACCTACTGATATTGAGTACCTACTCATTGAGTATGCGATTTCGGAGAAAGTTCTGCCAACAGAAGTCCAAAACACTGGAGCGTCATGTGATTCATGGAGCCTTCAGTTATTTCCAGAAAGTTATGTTTTCTCTTTAAATGTTTTATTTCTTTAATTTTTTTATTCATTAAATTATTTTCGTCTTTAAATGGGTTAAACGTTTACCTCAGTTGGTCTGTTTAGTCGCAGCTCCATACTAGTAACTTCCAGGAACGATTGAGAGCCTCCATGAACGCCCATTGCTATGAATTTATTTTCCCCATTGGAGTCAACAGATTTGATGTGACTCGCTTCCTTACCTCCAGAGCATTTGAGAGAGAGAAAGGAAAAGATGTGAAATGGCACACTCTAACTCCCTTTAGTGTCACTTCAAAGCATTGTCAATTAATGATGACTGAAAACATTGCACATTCACTTATATAAAAATAGTTAAATACATACTTAAGGGACAGTTATTAATCCCCACTACTTTAAAATAAAGTAAAAAACATGCTTTACAGTGCTCAAAAAATGTATATGAACTATACTGTCTGAAATATTTCTGCATTTGCAGCAATATAATGCTTCATTATCAGATGTATGCGTGTTTGAATATGATTTGAAGATGTGGTGTTGTACAGGGGGAGGAGAATTTATATGCGCATCAGGTTTATTGGATAAAACACTTCTGCAAAGGATACATAAACTGGACCCAAGATACAACATGCCTTCAAGGAAGTACTTCTCATACATCACTGGCAGGGCTGTTTTGGAAGAGTGCCGTGGTAGGCTACAAACGGCACTGTCTATGGCAGACATGTGGAGTAGCAGAGCGACTGAGCCGTACAGAAGCCTTACGGTCCACTACATAACAAGTGACTGGAGTTTGATGAGCTGTTGCATTCAAACAAGCTTCTTCCCAGATGACCACATGTGTGAAAACGTCGCAAGTGGCTTGAAGCAGTTTCTTCAAGAATGGAATTTAGATTTTTATTTAGAAAACAGGTGTGCCTAACAATGGACAGCTGGGCCAATATAGTAAAAGCAGTCACTCTAAAATATACTGACCCTAAGAGAGAAAGAGTAAACTTACCAATGGCAATGTGTAGACAATGGCCAAAGCAAGACAGTCTTGTCCACATATTTAATGTATGCAAACATGATCTTAATATTTTTTGTATTTGTTTCTGCATTAGTAAAGTAACTATATCCAGTATTTTGAACAGTAATTCCTTTCATATGAGCCAATATGTATATATTATGTGTATTTATTTTATTTACATTGAATACATTTAATATTAGTTTCATCTATATTTTTTTTGCTCAGTCTTTTTATTGACATTTCACAGTTTTACAGAGTAAAGCTTACGACAAATATCATCAAATAAACATATTACTCCCTTACCCCGGCTCCAACAGTTTAACCTCTTTTGTTTGCTAATAAATGTATCCTCTTTTTGTTTTCTCCTGTTTATAGTCAGCGAGGAAGCAAGGAAGTCAAATGTTGTTAATTTATATTTTCTTTCCGGTACTAGGTTATTTATATTCCCCTCGCAGCGCAGTAGGCTTGGTTTATTTGTTTATCTATTTTGGCTTTACCCTCTTCCAAAGTCTGTGCTTCATCTAAAGTTCAATGCTCTTGTAAAATTTTATCTGTTCAACAATAAATGTTTCAACAGAAACCTATGTTGACATTTGTGCTGGGAAAGAGGACTGAGTAACCTCATCATTCAACATTTTTCCTTTATTTTTTCTTCTAATAATGTTACCCCCTTATACCCCTAGACTTTTGGGATTGTAACATATTAATGGGGGCTCGTCTAATGTTACACCCTTATACGACTATCGAGGCCTTCAATGAGTGTAAGAGCAAAAAGTTTTGTATTTGATAGCAGACTTTTTCAATGTTAATGTCTCAGAGGGGTCAATAAGCCGGTAGTTAAGGCAGAGCTGTATTCAGCACTCGTCAAAGAGGGAATACTGCCTGCAGAATTTGACGATGTCTCAGAGAGGGGGTATCAGTGAGGGAGAAGAAACTGGGATACCTGATACCTGATCCAGTTCCCCACACTCAACTCTCCTCTTCACCTGCTCTCCTGCAAGCTCCTTGCCAAGCTGCGGAAGACTTTGCAGTCGTTGGTGAGTACCACTCTACTTTTGCTAAGCAAAAGACATGTGGGGCCTATTGTTGCAATGTAATTTATTGGGCAAAGCCCAGCATGTGTGTTCTGCTTTATCGGTCGAGCAGTGTTTAGACTATGACTTGGTTAATGCTGCCGTTCTCAGAGCTTATGAACTCGTTAGTCAGGAGATATGAAACGTAGGGTGAATCCTCATGGACCAGGGCAGTTGGTAAGATACTGGGTTTATCCTTCTCAGGATCTTGAAAGAACAGATGAACCGTGGAGCCAGCTTGCGAGATTCCACTCTCATAGAGATTGAGAGTCACACCTTCTGACCCGATGAAGTCTTAGTCCTACCCTTCTACGTTGGTTCACTTGCTTCTGCTGTTGTTGCCTGGCCCTTTGCAGTGCTGTTCGAGCTCTCTGCCAGGTCCTCTGACAACAGGGAACCAGTTGAGCCGCTGCAGAAACACAGACCTCGGACTCCTGTCCGGGGAACAAAAGGGGGGAAACCCAAACTGGCACTCGAAAAGGTACATGTTAAGAGATGAGTGGTGAAGCGTGTTTTGTACAAGCTCAGCCCATATTAAACGGGAGCTCCAGGTGGTCTGATTGTCTGCTGCCAAACATCTGAGTGTCTTTATCTCCTCGTTACTCTCTCTGTCTGCCCATTGGACTGAGGATGGTATCCAGGCGATAGGCTGATGTTAGATCTGATGAGGCTACCGAAAGCCTTCCAGAACCGAGACGGGAACTGGGAGCCTCTGTCTGACACCATATCCTCGGGGAAGCCATTAATCCTGAACAGATGCCGTAGGAGAAGGTCTGCAGTCTGGCCTGCTGTGGGAAGTTTGGGTAGGGGCAGAAGATGGCATGCTTTAGAAAATCTGTCCACTACCACGAGAATGACTGTATTACCATGCGATTTCGGTAAGCCTGTGACTAAGTCGAGTGATATATGTGACCACAGCAGCTTAGGGATGGGCAGGGGATTCAGTAGTCCTTGAGGGTGGGTTCTGGGTTCCTTATTCTGGGCACATACTGTACAGGCAGCCAGAAAGTCCTGGACATCCTTTTGCAATTTTGGCCATCAAAACCTTCTCTGAATAAGTCATTCTTAGACCCTGGTCGGTACGAGAGGACAAAATCAAACCTATTAAAAAACAGAACCCAATGTGCTTGACGGGCATTGAGCCTCTTGGCATCTCGAATGAAGGTCAGATTCCTGTGATCCGTCCAGATGAGGAAAGTATGCTTACCCTCCAACCAATGTGTCCAGGTGGTTCTGCCACAGAGCTGAAGTTCCTGATGAAGCGTCTATAGAAGTTAGCAAACCCAAGAAAAAGCTGGGCTGAGACATTCTTAAATCGCACACACCTTGCCGGGATCCATCTGGAGACTACCCCTCGAGACAATAAAACCAAGGGAAGGTATCTTCGTCTGGGTCTCGGGACTACTGTAGAAAGCCTGGGTGACTGCATGGATTCGAAGGCTCAGGACAAGAACTAGAGAAAGCTCTGGGGAGTGAGTGAGGAAAAAGTTTATACACTCCTTATGGTCGCCAACCTCAAAATGTAGGAGTGAAGTACAATGACCGACCTGTCCTGAGCCCAGTGGTCTGCTGTCCAACGCTGTGATGTTAAGTGGTCTTCGAAGGGGAACAATTGTGATGTCTAGCTACCTTCAGATCCAAGAAGTTTTCAGCTGCTCCTGAATATAGGTGACGCTGATTGTTACGCTCGGATTCGCAAATCGATTAGGGACTCCAGATCAGGCGCAGGATCTCTGAATGCCACCTCATCCTTGAGTTTGGGGCACAAAAGGCTTGATAAAACGTCTCTAAGGGCTTGTTGATCCCACCTGCTCTCTGTAGAGGGTACGAAAGTCTATGGCGAACTCCACCATAGTCCGGGTGCCCTGAGAAAGCTGAGGCAGGGGATACTCCACATCTCCCACGCTGGCCGGGTGATGGAACACCTTCATCTCACTTGTAAAACGACCACTGTCTGAGGTGAGTGTGACCAAGTTAACGCTCTGCCGGTAAGAAGTGTGATCATATAGGCCACCTTGCCGTTCTCTGTCAGAAAGCTGCCAGGATGCAGTTGAAACACCAGGGTACACTGACTAATAAAGCCACAGCATTTCTCCGGACTACCATCAAACCGTTCCGGTGCTGGAAGTGTCGGCTCTGACAGGGACCTTGAATAACTGCTGAGGTTCTGTAGGTGCTTCCGTCCGAAGACTCAGTTGTTAAAGGACCTCGGTGAGCATCTGGTCATGTTTCGGAACGGCTGTTGCTTGTCCTGCAAGGGCAGACAAAATACGATCAACATTAGAGGGTGGTGAGGCTTATTCCGCGGGATTCATCTTTTTTGGTACATTTACATTTATTAATTTGGCAGACGCCCTTCCTTGAACCGCCACCTTAACGTGGTGGAGGGGTTTGAGTACCTCAGTGACCCTAGGAGCTATGTTGTCAGGGGCTATATGCCCCTGGTAGGGTCTCGCAAGGCAAACAGGTCCTAGGCGACGGGTCAGACTAAGAGTGGTTCAAAAATCACTTATGATGTTCAATATATCAAGGACCGTGACGTCGCCCGGTATGGCGCTACTGGGGCAGCACCCTGGAGCCAGGCCCGGGGTCGGTGCTTGTATGCGAGGGCCTGGTGGCCGGGCCTTTCCCCACGGGGTCCGGCTGGGCTCAGCTCGAAGGAGCGACGTGGGGACGCCTTCCCGTGGGCTCACCACGTGCGGGAGGGACCATAGGGAGTCGGTGCATAGTGGATCGGGCGGCAGTCGGAGGAGAGTGCCTCGACAGCCCGATCCCTGGACACTGAAGCTAGTTCTAGGGACGTGGAACGTCACCTTGCTGGCGGGGAAGGAGCCTGAGATGGTGCGTGAGGTTGAGAGGTTACGACTAGAGATAGTCGTGATCACCTCTACGCATGGCTTGAGCTCTGGAACCACACTTCATCACTCTGGAGTTGCCCATGGTGAGCGGCGGCGGGCTGGTGTGGGTTTGCTTATAGCCCCCAGCTTTCTCGCCATGTGTTGGAGTTTACCCCGGTGAACGAGAGGGGGGGACTTCAACTGGGGGACTTCAACGCCCATGTGGGCAACGACAGTGACACCTGGAGGGGCGTGATTGGGAGGAATGGCCCCCCTGATCTGAAACCGAGGGGTGTTCAGTTATTGGACTTCTGTGCTAGTCACAGTTTGTCTATAACGAACACCATGTTCAAGCATAAGGGTGTCCATCAGTACACGTGGCACCAGGACACCCTAGGCCGCAGGTCGATGATCGACTTTGTGGTCGTTTCATCTGTTTCAACGTATGTTTTGGACACTCGGGTTAAGAGAGGGGCGGAGCTGTCAACTGATCAACACCTGGTGGTGAGTTTGATCCAATGGCAAGAGAGGAAGCTGGACAGGCTCGGCAGACCCAAACGTACAGTAAGGTTCTGCTGGGGACACCTGGCCGAGTCTCCTGTCAGAGAGATCTTTAACTCCCACCTCCGGCAGAGCTTCAACCGGATCCCAAGGGATGCTGGAGACATTGAGTCCGACCATTGGACCATGTTCTCCACCTCCATTGTCGAAGCGGCCGCTCGGAGCTGTGGCCGTAAGGTCTCCGGTGCCTGTCGAGGCGGGAATCCCCGAACCCGGTGGTGGACAGCGGAAGTAAGGGAAACCGTCAAGCTGAAGAAGGATTCCTATCGGGCCTGGACGGCTTGTGGGACTCCTGAGGCAGCTGACAGGTACCGGCAGGCCAAGCGGACTGCTGCCCGGATGGTTGTGGTGGCAAAAACTTTTGGTGAGGCCATGGAGAAGGACTATCGACTGGCCTCGAAGAGATTCTGGCAAACCGTCCGGCGCCTCAGGAGAGGGAAACAGTGCCCTACCAACGCTGTTTACAGTGGAGGTGGGAAGCTGTTGACCTCAACAGGGGATGTCGTCAGACGGTGAGTACTTCGAGGATCTCCTCAATCCCACCCTCACGTCTTCCACTGAGGAAGCAGAGGCCGAGGGCTCAGAGGTGGACTTGTCCATCACCCAAGCCGAAGTCACTGAGGTAGTCAAGAAAATCCTCGGTGGCAAGGCTCCGGGGGTGGATGAGATTCGCCCTGAGTATCTCAAGTCTCTGGATGTTGTGGGGCTGTCTTGGCTGACACGCCTCTGCAGCATCGCGTGGCGGTCGGGGACAGTGCCTCTGGGATGGCAGACCGGGGTGGTGGTCCCTCTTTTTAAGAAGGGGGACCGGAGGGTGTGTTCCAACTACAGAGGATCACACTTCTCAGCCTCCCCGGGAAAGTCTATGCCAGGGTACTGGAAAGGAGAATACGGCCGATAGTAGAACCTCGGATTCAGGAGAAACAGTGTGGTTTTCGTCCGGGCCGTGGAACGCTGGACCAGCTCTACACCCTCTACAGAGTGCTGGAGGGTTCATGGGAGTTTGCCCAACCAAACCACATGTGTTTTGTGGATTTGGAGAAGGCATTCGACTGTGTCCCTCGCGGCATCCTGTGGAGGGTGCTTCGGGAGTATGGGGTCTGTGGTCCTTTGCTAAGGGCTGTCAGGTCCCTGTACGACCGAAGCAGGAGCTTGGTTTGCATTGCCGGCAGTAAGTCGGACTTGTTCCCAGTGCATGTCGGACTCCGGCAGGGCTGCCCTTTGTCGCCGGTTTTGTTCGTAATTTTTATGGACAGAATTTCTAGGCACAGCCAGGGGCCGGAGGGTGTCAGGTTTGGGGACCACACGATTTCATCACTGCTATTTGCGGATTATGTTGTCGTGTTGGCCCCTTCAAGCCAGGACCTTCAGCATGGACGGTTTACAGCCGAGTGTGAAGCGGCTGGAATGAAAATCAGTACCTCCAAATCCGAGGCCATGGTCCTCAGTCGGAAAAGGGTGGTTTGCTCACTTCAGGTTGGTGGAGAGTTCCTTCCTCAAGTGGAGGAGTTGAAGTATCTTGGGGTCTTGTTCACGAGTGAGGGAAGGATGGAACGGGAGATTGACAGACGGATCGGTGCAGCTTCTGCAGTAATGCGGTCGATGTACCGGTCTGTCGTGGTGAAGAAGGAGCTGAGCTGCAAGGCAAAGCTCTCAATTTACCGGTCAATCTACGTTCCTACTCTCACCTATGGCCATGAGCTTTGGGTCATGACCGAAAGGACAAAATCCCGGATACAGGCGGCCGAAATGAGCTTCCTCCGCAGGGTGGCTGGGCGATCCCTTAGAGATAGGGTGAGAAGCTCGGTCACCCGGGAGGAGCTCGGAGTAGAGCCGCTGCTCCTCCACATCGAGAGGGGTCAGCTGAGGTGGCTTGGGCATCTGTTCCGGATGCCTACTGGACGCCTACCCCGGGGAAGACCTAGGACACGCTGGTGGGACTATGTGTCCCCCCGGAAGAGCTAGAGGAAGTGTCTAGGGTGAGGGATGTCTGAGCATCTCTACTTAGACTGCTGACCCGGCCCGGCCCCGGATAAAGCGGTAGAAAATGGATGGATGGATGGCATTTGGCAGACGCTTTTATCCAGAGCGACTTACAAGTAGTTTTCTACAGTGGCACATTACTGCAGAACAATAAGGGGTAAGGTGCCTTGCTTAAGGGCACTTCTGTCAAGACCTGCTAACACGGAGATTTGAACATTCTGATCACAAGCCCAACGCTCTAGCCACTAGGCCACAGCTGACCACAGTCATCTCTAGATGTAAGATCTTTTAATGAATCCAAGAGCGGAGACAACAAGTTAAGAGCATTTTAGAAAAATAGCTTTAATTTAAAAAACGGAGGTAACAAAAGCAATATTTCCATAACAATAGACTGCTACAATATAACTAGGTGCAGACAGCGGGTAACATAGGCTCAAGACTGAACAAAGGGTTGATAACATGAGTCCCTCTATAATAGGGTTAAGTTCAGGTGTAAGGCATCAGGCTTGATTAGGGTGGCATTGAGGATGGATCTAGAGTAGATCGCCCCCTGCTGGTCCGGAGGTAAGGAGCGATCTTGTGGTAGATCCTTACAGTAATCAATAAAATATATTTTAATTGGTAACTTTTCTTTTTATGACAAACTTTTAAAGGCAAGTAATATTCTAAAAATATAATACTAAACACAACAACCACTGTTTCAAATAAAGGTGTATTCAGCTTCTGGGCTTCTATTCTTCAGCTGGCATCGGAGTACTTATGGTCTGCAGTATCCGAGGTTGCTGTTAATTTCCTTATAAATGAATACAAGCCCTCAAAATAATGAATTGTGAAGTTGTTGCTGGCTAAATAGTTGGAGGAAGGGATTCATTCTGGCTATTTTTGTGGAGGAGGGGATTTATTCTAAACTAAACAGTCTTTAAAACACATAACATGTCAGACAAAGCCTTCTCAGACTCGGACTCTAACGTTAAAAATCGTTACCATGGTAACAGTTCAGCTCTGTCCGGTAGTCAGTATTGCTGTAGCTGAGCTATCTTACTACGGCAGTCGACTGGGGCAGAAGTTTATAGTTCATATTTAAGTTTATATTTTGATTATCCGATCATTTTGCACAAGCAAGGTACTAGTCATTGAAGAAAGAAGTAAGACAATTTAGTATTATGCCTTGGTGATGCACGTTGTATTATTTACTTCGGTTTCGCATGGACATGAGCTGATTGGTTTATATATTTGTTTTCCCGGTCTGGAATATAATTTACCCTGTTGTTAATTAATTCAATTACTAAGATGTTTAGCGTAAATAATATTGAGATATATACTGTAATTATTGCGTTCTGCTATATTCTGTTCATTATGTATATAATATGCATATTATTTAGGATAAATGTGAAACTATAGCTCGATGCATTTAACTGTAAGAGGTGGTTACTCAGATAAACCTTTTGATAACTCCTGTTGATAGAAATGTGTATCTACCAGTATAATTGATTGCAACTGCACTGATTTAAATGTGGACACTGCATTATTAAGACCCAGTTAGTTTATTAATAATTTATTGTACTTTTATTTCTAGACTAAATGGATACCTCTGCATGTGAGGATACAGTTTAATGTTGATACTTAGGATGTTCATCTGCCTCCAATACACTATATAAAACTAACGAACCTGTCTCTTCGCTGGACTATTGTAATGCCCTATACTTGGGTTTGAATGCCTCTCTCATAGCTCGCCTTCGGTATGTTCAAAATGCTGCTGCTAGGCTTCTAACTGGCACTAAGAAGAGGGATTACATAACACCTGTGTTAATTGCTTTACACTGGCTTCCAGTGTTATATAGGCTGGAATATAAGGTCCTGATCATTGTGTATAAGGCCTTACATCAACAGGCTCCTGATTACATCAAAGCTATGTTGAGCCCATACAAAGCTTCTCGCTCTATGAGAGCAAATGATCATATGTTGTTGTCTGTTCCACGAACACGGTTGAGGAGGAGTGGAGATCGTGCTTTCTCCGTGGCAGCTCCTTTGCTATGGAACGGGCTACCGTTGTCTCTGAAATCGGCTCCCTCCTTGGGTAGTTTTAAAAGACTTACCTTTTCTCTAAGGCATTTGCTGTATGATTGGTATGTTGTCCCGAGTCACTGCCTCTGGCATTTCTGTACTTATATTTTTAGCTTGATGCGTTTTATTATTCTACTTTTTATGACTTATATTATGAATTTTATTATGTGAAGCACTTTGGTCCATTTTTATGGTGTTGAAAGTGCTATACAAATAAATTTTGATTGATTGATATGTGCTCTGACCGGCACCAAGGGGGGTTTACTCAATGTCATGATACCAAAACCTAACCTCTAAAACACTGTTTTCTATACTTTATTTGGTATAACATGTGTCTTATTGTTCATTATGTAAAGACGTGTCTTCCCTGAAATAAATTAGTTTTAAAGCTTGATGCCTCTCTGTGAGATCTGCAGAAGAATTCTCTCACAACATCCAACCTATTTCTGATTTGATTTTGATTCGGGTTTTTTTTTACTGCTCGTGCCGGTGCCGCCCCCCCATGTGACATGAAAAAATGCCGCCCCGGGTGACTGCCCGGTTGGCCCGTGCCTAAAAATGCTACTGCCTGTTTCACTCCTTCTACCTGTAACACTCCCGTCTGTTTCCCTGCTTGTTTTCCCTAAGAATTTATTTACCACAATCCTGCACCTGTTCGTCATTTGTAATCACGTCGTTTCCCGCACCTGCCAGCCATCAGTTTCATCACCAAAGACTATTTATACTCTGTGTTTCCGTTATTCCCTTGTCGGTTATTGATTGTCTTGCGTGAATGTCTTGTATTAAGTCTTGCGTTACGTGTACCAGTCCGTTTTAAGTATTAAAAGTTACCTGTTTTTGTAAACCTGGTTTTTGTAAACCGCAAATATGGATTACATCAACATCTCTCCAGTGGACGAGCTCGTGGGCATTCTTCAAGACGGACGGCCACTGGAGAGGTACGTGGAGGAATTCTTTGGGGTGTGTTACCGGGTGGGTTGGGACGATCCCACATTTAACCTCGCAAGCGAAATATGGAAGGCCAAGAGGGACAAAATCTCCGGCCTTCCCGGGCACAGCTACCGGTCCTGATCGCACCAGAGTCACTCCGGGAGTTGGATACACTCTGGTGTTCCGAGCCTGCGCCCCGAAGCACTCCCGAGCCTACGCCCCGAAGCACACCCGTGCCAGCGCCCCGAAGCACTCCCGTGCCAGTGTAGTACTCCTGCAATGAGGAGAAGATTATATGAAAGAACAAGACGGACGCATTGCTTCGTCGTCAGTGTTCTTTCTGGAAAATCTTTAATGTAATGACATTGAATATATTTAAAATGTAAAAGAACAGCATGAATGATTCAAACATATGTTTACCCAACATAGAGAAATGATCAGTGACATAACATCCACTCTGATAATAGTTTTCAGTACTCGTAGATTGTTAACGTCAACCGCGCTTAAATAACAATTCAGAACCGGGAGAATATAACGCTTAACATTTACAACACAAGATTACATTCACTTTCACAAACATACTTAAACTCTTGTGGAGTAGTGTCATTGCGATTCAAACGCACGTGCTAACCATGCTCTCTTTTATACATTAATATTTTATTTTTATTTTAATGAACAATCACTTAATAAACAGTTATCCTCTAACAGCGCTACGTAGCTATGTGTATGTCCCACATAAAAGTTACAATTACCTGCAATGAGGAGAAGATTATATGAAAGAACAAGACGGACGCATTGCTTCCTCATCAGTGTTCTTACTGGAAAATGAAGTGCGTCGCGACCATACTTCCCCATTACGTGCAGTGACGTCATCACGCAGGTACGCAACTTTCTACGCAAAAGACTCAAATGAGTTACTTTTCTTAAACTATAACCCAGATGAATAAATATATAACAACATCATTTAAACGAACTACATGAACTTAAATTGACATTCGACTTTCATATAACAACGTAATTTTAACAAACTAAATGCACTTAAATTGACAGTCGACTTTCAGTATACCACACCAGCGCCCCGATACACTCCCGTGCCTGCGCCCGAGCCTCTCCCGAGTCTCCCCAGAACCCTGTACCTGATCCCGAGCCACCCCAGGCCTCTTTACCTGATCCCGAGCCTCAACAGGCGTCTGTGCCGGATCCCAAACCTCACCAGGCCTCCGTACCGGTCCCAGAGCTCTCTCCAGCGCCTCCAGAGCCCAAGGAACCCCAGGGGCCAACCCAAATGTTTTTTGGGGGGGGGTGCACATTGCCTATCCGGGGAGCCTGGCACCCACCAGTCTTCCCAGGGCCCCGGATATCCCAGAACCCGAGCCAAAGCCTCCGGACCCAGAGCCCGAACCCAAGCCTCCGGACCCACAGCCCGAGCCCAAGCCTCCTGACCCCAAAGCAGGGGGAAGCCAGCTGAGAGACTCCCTGTCCCGTCTTGGCTTGTATGTCCGGCACGAGTCTCTCAGCTCCAATGCAGTGTAAGTTTTGCAACCAGTCCATTATATTTGATACAATGGTTAAGAAATAAGCAAAAATAACAGACAAGTAGACAAAGTAATTGCACTTTCTTGACAATTATTTGTCTCATTATCCCTCCTTCTCAAATACATTTTTGTCCTAATTACTGATAATTTGCCAAATTTAGATATTAAAAATGATCAGTTACTTCTGGTTGCTCAATCACCATTTAAATTCTCCAGTAAACCGCGGTTCATCCTCTGCAGCCCCAGTCAAGCTTGTCAAAAGCCCAACAAGAGGATCCAGTTTCAAGACACACCAAGGCACCTTGAAAATCTGTGCTGTTTGACACTTTCTTGAGTCTAGAATCTAGGAGGATGAGTTTTCTCAAAAGACACTTTCAAAATCGAACACCCCGTAATTTTAACCAGTATTGGGAAGTCATGGGCAGTCCACCGTCAATTGCCATAACATGTACCATACTTAATATTCTATATTAATATTCTATATTAATATTCTATATAATATATTCTATGTTTGTAAAGTCAACTAACAAAGGTTTAGTTAATCATACATATCTTACTGGGGTTAAATTCATAGTTCCCGAGAATACACTACACCAATCTACAGTAGTACAGTACCACTTCAGACTTCGTAACGAGATTAAGCAGTTGAAGTTGGTTCATTGCTGCATAAAAATATATAGTTTGAAACCAAAATATTGAAACATTTCCACCCCCTTCATTCAGAGTGTTCCCATGGGTTTGCTCCTTGATAACTCGTTTCTACATCATCTGCTTTGTTACTATTCTCAGACACTTTCTCTAAAATTATGTTCACCAAAGTAAAATGACTTGATATTTTCAATGTTACATTGATTATACACTATACACAGTAGCACAAATTTGTTTTTGAGCTACTTATAATTTCATTTTGTTACATGCTAGCAACAACCCATGGTTTCATCTATGTTGCATGCTATCTTTACTCTTTTACCAGTTTACGTATCACCAATGTCAAATTTCATTCCCAAAGTTTATCCAGTTTTATAGTTTGATGTCAATGTCTTGCATATTTCAATATATTACTATGTAACGTAATAGATATGGAGGCAAATCTATTGCTTCCCTTTATTTTCATGATCGTATACTATAATATTTAACTCTCTATAACGGGTCTATATTAAATAACTTAACATGCTGTCATCCTATTAATTATTTAATAATTCACACTTTCTAAGTATATGCATGTTGTCACATTTAAGAAAGCAATCACACACACAAATCTCTGCAATTTTTCTTTAAGATAATATACCATTCAAATTCCATCCTTTCTCCTTTTGAGCCAACATGTAGGAATTTATTTTGAGAATAACTTAAGCTATTTCATTTCATATAATTTCCCACTCTCATGGAAAATAAAAATTACTATGATCCAGTGCATAGTACTGCATCCTTAAACTTGCGTTATCTTATATCACCATTATATCTGTGTTAATTTTCCTTCTCGTCTATGCTAGTATATCTTTCCATATTATTCACAGAAATACTTTGCAATTCCATCGAATAGTGGAATGCATAATCAATATAAAAAAGTGGATAAGTAACGATTTCGTATTACTGAACTCGGACAAAACAGAAGTTTTACTTATTGGACCGAAAACCGCCCTACGTAACAACGAAGAATACTGCTGAACTATTTATGGATTTTCCATAAAACCCTCATCTTCGGCTAAGAATCTTGGCGTTTTATTCGATAGTACTCCATGTCACCAACACCTGTAAAATTGCGTTTTTCCATCTTAAAAAATATATCGAAACTACATCATATGCTGTCACCGTCAGATGCAGAGATGTTAATTCATGCCTTTATGACATCAAGGCTAGATTACTGTAATGCACTATTAGGTGGTTGCCCTGCAGGCTTGTTACAAAAACTCCAACTGGTCCAAAATGCAGCAGCTCGAGTTCTTACACATACAAAAAATTATGAGCATATTTACCTGGTTCTGTCAATCTTGCACTGGGTACCTATAAAGAATCACATTAACTTTCAAATCGTATCTTGCTTATTGCCTATTATTGCCTTACTACTTGAGTGAACTTCTCTTGTATTACAGTCCTTCACGTGAACTAGACTCTCAGGCGTCCGGTCAGTCGGTAATACCTAGAATTTCAAAGTCAAGTGCAGGCGGCAGATCCTTTTCCTATCTAGCGACTAAACTTTGGAACAGTCTTCCCCGCACTGTCCGGGAGGCAGACACATTGTCAGTTTAAATTTAGACTAAAGACGCATCTTTTTAATCTTGCATACACTAAACTATGATAATATGAATATTCCAAAGTTTTAGGCTGCACTAGTTAGATCAACCAGAACCAGGAACACTTCCAATAACAACAGATGTATTTGTTGCATCAAAGAGTGTATAACAGTACTCCACTCTCAGCCAGTCTTGTTTCATTGTTCCAAGGTTACCAGAGCAGGCAGGACGCAGTCCAAGGTTACCAGAATGGGCAGGATGCAGTCTATGCCCAGACCTGACAAAAGCTGTGATGATAGAGCTGGACAAAGGACGCGGTGACTCTATCAGATTAGAAATTAGACTTTGGTTTAGATTTTTTTATTTAACATAATAATGGAAATAATCTAACAAAGGAAAACGTCATGGACAAAAATGATGGGACACCTAACCTAGTATTTGGTTGCACAACCTTAAGAGGCATTCACTGCAAGCAAACGTTTTCTGTATATCTTAATAAGACTTCTGCACCTGTTAACAGTTAGTTTGGCCCACTCTTCCTGAGTAAACTGCTCCAGCTGTCTCAGGTTTGATTGGTTCCTTCTCCAGACTGCAAGTTTCAGCTCTTTCCTTAGATGTTCAATAGGATTCAGATCAAGACTCGTAGAAGGCCAATTCAGAAAAGTCCAATGTCTTGTTCTCATCCATTCTTGAGTGTTCTTGGGCTGTCATTACTGTTGAAGGACACATGACCTGCGACTGAGACAAAGCTTTCTGACACTGGGCAGTACGTTTCACTCCAGAATGCCTTGAAAGTCTTGAGATTTCATTGTGCCCTGCACAGATTCAAGGTACCCTGTGTCAGATGCAGCAAAGCAGCCCATCCTTCTATTCAATCTGGGATCGATTTTCCTCTTGCAGCTGTGCCCAGTGAGGTTGGCTACAATTCCATGGACTTTAAACTTCTTAATACTATTTGCAACTGTTGTAACAGGAACATCAAGCTACTTGGTAGTGGTCTTGTAGCCTTTACCTTTACCATGCTTGTCTATTATTTTCTTTCTGAGCTCCTCAGACAACATTATCCTTTGCTTGCTCTGGTCCATATTCAGTGTGGGAAACACAATGCTACCAAACAGCACAGTGACTACTTTTCTCCGTTTGAATAGGCTGAAGGGTTGATTACAAAATTGGATACATGTTAAAGAAACAAATTAGTTTGAAACATAAATATATTCAAATTATGTATTATCTTTTCTAAGGGGTACCAACAAATGTGTCCAGACCATTTTAGAATACCTATGTAGAATAAGCAATATTTCATCTCTTTCAACAGCTTCTTTGCTTTATTCTACAACACACCAAAAGCATGCAACAATATTCATGATACAATAGCTTTTAATTTGATCACCCTTCAGGAGGAATGAAGCTTTATTTCAATGAGCTGTAATTGTACCAACAAATTTGAGCATGTCTGCATATTATTTACATTTACATTAAGTCATTTAGCAGACGATTTTATCCAAAGCAATTTAGAGATGAGGTAAACAATGGAAGCAATTGGAACAGCATAAGGACAACAAAAAGCATAAGTGCAATCAAAAACTAGTCTCATATCAGCCTACCACAGTATATAGAGCTAAGTTGTAAAAGTTTTTTTTACAGAGTCGAAAAGAGATAGAAGTCAGAACTGATCGGTCAGGTGTTAACGGAAGAGGTGTGTTTTCAGACGATTCTTAAAGATGGCTACATAATCTGCTGATCTTGTAGCAGCTGGCAGATCATTCCACATAAGTGAAATCGATCCAGAGAAGGTACGCGAAAGTGATTTTTTTACCTTTTTGGGATGGCACCACAAGACTTTTTTTGTTTGCAGAGTGTAGGGATCTGGCGGGTACATTACGAGTGGAGATAAAGGGGTGCCGAACCAGTGGTGGTCTTGTAGGCCAAGAGCCTTGAATTTAATGTGAGCCACTAAAGGGGTAAAAAAAAAAAAAAAATAAAGGGAGCCAATTTAACTTAATGAAGTGAGGAGTGACGTGTACTCTCTTCGGTTCATTGAAGACCACTCTAGCCACTGCATTCAGGATGATCTGTAGAGGTTCGGTTTTGCAAGCTGGAAGTCCAGCTAGTAGCGCATTGCAGTACAAGAACAAGAACAAGATAACAAGCAGTTCTTATTTTGTAAGGTTCAGCTGCAGGTCATTGTCCTTCATCCAGAGGGGGATGTCGGCTAGGCATGCTGAGATGCGTGCAGAAACAGGTGACAGGTGGAGTTGGGTATCATCCACATAGCAGTGATAGGAAAAGCCATGTTCCGAATGACAGAGCCTAGGGGTGTCATGTATACAGAAAATGGCAACGGACCAAGCACTGATCCCTGAGAGACCCCTGTCTCTGTGTCCAGATTTATGGACCCAGAGACCTCACCTCTCAAGGATACTCTAAATGACCTACCTGAGAGGTAGGACCTGAACCATTGAAGGATCACTCAAGAGACATGTATAGCCTTGAAGGTCGACAGGAGGATGTGGTGGTTAATGGTGTCAAAGGTGGCAGATAGATCAAGTAGGAAAAGAACAGATGAGTAAGAGACGGCTAATTCCAGTCTCAGGGCTCCAATGACAGAGAGAAGCGCAGTCAAAGTCTGGCTGCTGTCCAGGAGGATGTTCTAGGTGAGAAAGGAAGACAGTTGGTTAAAAACATCACGTTCAAGCGTTTTAGCAATGAAGGGGAGGGAAAAAACGGTCTGTAGTTTTCTAACAGCGCAGGATTAAGAGTGGGTTTCTTCAGTAGTGGGGTAACACAGGCCTCTTTGAAGTGTGTGGGAAATGTACCAGTGGTGAGAGAGTTGATAATGTGGGTCAGAGCAGAACCACATGATGGAGAGATGGCCTGGAGGAGATGAGAGGGGATGGGATCTAGCGGGCAGGTAGTAGGGTGGTCTTCAGATAGGAGAGAGAAAGAAGGGAGCAAGCATGTGTCAGGGGTTTGGGCGCGGTCAAGAGGCAGCGGTGCAGAGAATTGACTGCTGATTGTGGGCAAAGATAAGCAGAGAAGCGTACAAAAGTTGTTGATTTTGGCTTGGTAGTACTAGGTTTAGCAGAGGAGACATCAGAAGAGAAAGAAGAGAGGAGAGACTGATAGAGAGAGAGGTCAGAAGGTTCTTTAGATTTGTGCCACTTTCTCTCAGCAGACCTGAGCGTGGCGCGATGCTCACAGAGAACATCAGATAACCAGGGGCAGAAGTGGGCATAAGCTGTCTAACCAGGACGTTAGTGTGGTGCAAAGAGTGTGGGTGGCACTGTTAGCATCGAAGAGAGAGAGAGAGCTGTTCAGAGGGAGGGAGCATGGCAAAGACCGCAGAGGATAAGTGGGAGTGGGATTTACGAGTTGTAGTGACAGTGGGGATTTGAAAACACAGTTAAACACATTGTACAGAGTCTAAAAATAACGTTAATGTATAAACAGATCTTACTTCGACCAAATCCTCATAGAACAAGTACAGTAAATTAGAATATGTCTGTTTCTTCTCCCACCATCCACTGACATGGTCATACTATGGACCAAATACATCTGTGGAGTAAAATGAAGATGTTAAAACAATAAACTTTCTAAAAAAGATTCTTTTGACCTTGCACATAACATTTTTTATAAATGTACTCTTCCCAAGTCTTAATAGTCTCTTTGTTACGAATCCTGTCTTAGGAGTTCCACTCACTCACCACCAGAGGTCACCACACACCACTTGGACAAATGCGCAACACGAACTGTGATAATACACCCTGGACTGTGTCCCCCATAATCCATTTCACTGATTACAACTACAGCTGCTACTCGTTACACTTATGCTACATAACCTCACACTTACAAGCATTGGGTCTTGTATGCATTTATCACAGTAGTTAGTTTATCATGGAGCCAAAGCTTTAATTATCCAGTCTAGTCTGGTTTATCTTGTCGTTTCTTGGATTTTGCGTCTTCCTTTGGATTTCTCGTCTTGCCTGCTCTCTGTTTGTCCTGGACTAGTGCCTGTTTTACTGGATTACCCTATCGTCTTGCCCCTCTGGATTATGTTCGCCTGCTTTAAGACACTCTCTTGCTTTGCCTATGTTGACCAGTTTGCAGCTCCATTGATAAAGCCCTGCATATAGATCCGAACATGTCTGTCCTTATGTGCTCCATTACACTCTTCCAAAATCCTGACATTTAAAACTTGGACTTTATTATAAATCGAAAAGGTCCACATACCCCAGCAATGAGAAACATCCTTAATTTGCCAGATAAAACCGTATTTTAATGAAAACTGGCAAATGTTTTGGTCACATGTAATTTGCCTAGCAAATTCATAATGCTCAATGCAGAAGCCATTTGAATACATACATTCACAAGAAAACACTGAACACAAAGAAACCACATGACTAACAAAAAAAAATCAACAGGTGAGCTTGATTTCATGCTGCAGAAAAGGGACATCTGCTGCTCTCCGTAGTGTCCATTGTGCTGTATTTTCATTTGTAAACGCAAATGAAGTGGATTAGATAGTGTATCACTATATCAAATAAACAAATAATACTTAAATAAAACAGTGGCATATCCAGGGGTTGGGGGTTCACAAGCAGATCTCCTCAGAAAAGTGATTGTGTTTCCTTGCGTGCAGCATATGTATAACTTCATGTATCTATAATATATAGTCTAGTTTTAACTGTCTTTCTGACAACTACGAAGAGAAATGAAGGTTCAGTCAGTGGAGGAAGAGGATTGCCTGAATAAATAAATAAATAATACAGAGGTGCACTAATTGCTATCACACATACAGTTATTAAGCTCTGGCCTACTCTTCACATGCTTCATTTTCATTTTAGATGTTTTAAAAACTAAAGCCAAAATGGAATCATTAGTTTTACCTCAATGTAAATCATGTTGCAAAAGCAAAGCATGCTTTGGTTAACCAGTAGCTTATAATAGGAATATGATGCACTCCAAAAACTAACAAAAAATACAGTGGATATAAAAAGACAGTCTTTTTTGACAGGTTTTGTGGCATTTAAAAAATGCATATTAGATACCCTTGCCAAAAGAGCAAAGTTATGATTGTGTATATTCAGGATGGCAAACCATACAACTAAAATATAATGCAGGGAAAACATATGACTGTAAGTACACTATACCCTTGAGTTCTGCTCCCAGAAGGACTTGGCCACAAACTGAACAGGTAAATGAGTTTTGATGAGGCGGGGAGAAGTCGTCAGATTATCAGCCAGGTCTGTCCCTGAAAATGTAAGAAATGTTAAAAGTGTAATCTTTCTACAGAGGTTACATGATAGTTAAACATAGATGAAGCCTCCATGCAGTTGTCCATGTTGGTTCAGACTGTTTATGCTGGTTATTGCCAATCCAGTGTGTGGATTAATAAAAATAACAAAAGCAAAACAATTATTAACAGCACCGTTTTCTAGTTAAGATGGATTTTTTGTAAATTTAACTAATTAAGACACCAACATTTAAAAAAAGGTTACCAGCAATGCAGTTGGTCTTTCAAACAGCTAAGTAAGCGAAGTTATCCCACTAAATTTCTTTATTATATAGTTTGCTGGAATGCTTGATTCTCATTGGCCAGTTGCGGCATTCCAATGTCTGTTCTTCGCTAATAACAACCGATCAAGACTAATAACATATGGCCATCTTGACCAATACGACCAATGCGCTCCAACCAAATATACCATCTGGCACCATCTTGTAAGTAAAACTCTGGACAATCACGAGTTGCAATAGAAGATCTCAACATGGATGGTAAAAACAAAACGTTTCAGCTTTGGATAGATTCTGATAAATCTTAATGACTCTTCTATATTTAACAACTTCGGCTTCAACAAAAGCGGCTGTTCACTTGCCGGTATCACTGCCTAATCCTTCTCCCTCAACATGGCCAACAAGCTGCTACTTCTTCGGCAAGCAACATACCTGTGGACACTGTCCACTAGTGGTCATTGTCTGTCAACGCAGACGTCCCTGTATATGTGAAAACCGATGCATTACCTACAGCATAGAGGCTTTGGCTTAGGTCTGACACGGAACCATAAATGGCCCTTCATTATGTGATAACTGTCAATAACCCTTAAATAAACTAGGATGACGTTTGTGACGTTTATGGCAGAAATGGTTTACTGCTCGGCTCAAACATCTAGAACCCAAAAGTATGGTAGAAAAACAATTAGTTTACGATTATCTCTAACCTGATGGAATAACTTGAAAGCAGGACTCCATGAATGGCACCCTTATGTAGATAGGCTGTGAAGTCTGCCGTTCTGGAGCATCTTTTCCAAAATACAGAAGGTCCAATATATAAGTGTGGAGGGGGGCGTGGTGAAACAGAGTCGGCAGCGAAAGGGTGAGGTAAGCGGGGTGTAAGTATGTCAATTGCACATTGTGAACACCTGTGTCTCGTTTCAGTAATTGGTGGGGAGACGGTTAAAAGCCACACAAGCAGATGAAGAGGTTGAGAGAGATCGGCTGGGAAGCCTGGGAGAATTCTCCTGCGTAAGACGACGTCCAGCAGAGTGCCGAGAGTTATTGTTGTTCTGAGTTATTGTGGGTTAAGAGCGCAGTGGTGCCAACCAAATTATCAATAAACCGTGAGGTGCTTCCCAGCCTACGCCGACCCTGTCTCCTTTCTTCCATAACATCACAAACTGTATTACACTGGTGCCAAAACCCGGGAAGAAAGGGGAAGCCGTAGCCAGTATGCAGTCCCCGCCAGCAGCGCCGTTTGCGGAGGTGATTCAATCTCTCGCGGCTCTTCATCATGAACACCATCAGGCGCTGCTGGGTCTCCGAGAGGACCAGGAGAAACGTTTTCAGGTCCTCGTCCAGGCTCAGCAAGAAGACAGCGAGCAATTCCGGAGCGAGGTCCGCCCGGATATTGGCAGATCCCCTTATCTCCCATGTCCAAAGAAAAAACAGCCTTTACCACGCCGTTCGGTTTACACCAATTTGTCACCCTTCCTTTTGGTTTATTCGGAGCATCGGCCACTTTTCAGCGTCTCATGGACCGAATCCTCCGACCCCATACAACGTATGCTGCTGCTTACTTGGATGACATCATAATTTACAGTAATGATTGGCAGCGTCTAAGGGCGGTCCTGAGGTCGTTGAGAGCAGCCGGGCTTACGGCTAACCCGAAGAAGTGTGCAATTGGACGTGTGGAGGTAAGGTATCTGGGCTTCCACTTGGGTCATGGTCAGGTGCGTCCCCAAATTGATAAGACTGCCGCGGTTGCGACCTCACCAAGACCCAAGACCAAAAAGGAGGTGAGGCAGTTCCTGGGGCTGGCGGGATATTATCGAAGGTTTGTACCTAATTATTCGGAACTCACCAGCCCGCTGACTGACCTCACTAAAAAGGAGGCACCGGATACCGTCCAGTGGACGGAGCTGTGCCAGCAGGCTTTCACCCAAGTTAAGGCTGCTCTGGGTGGCGGCCCGCTATTGCATGCTCCGGATTTTTCTCTCAACTTTCTGTTGCAGACTGACGCATCGGACCGGGGCGTGGGGGCAGTCTTGTCCCAGGAGATCAAGGGTGTAGAGGGGCCGGTGCTGTACATTAGCCGCAAGCTCTCCCGGAGGGAGGTGAGGTACAGCACCATCGAGAAGGAATGTCTGGCCATCAGGTGGTTCGTTCTCACCCTCCGTTATTATCTCCTGGGACGCGAGTTCACGCTCTGTTCGGACCACGCACCTCTCCAATGGCTCCACCGCATTAAAGATACCAACGCCCGGATCACCCGTTGGTATTTGGCATTGCAACCCTTCAAGTTTCAGGTGGTCCACAGGCCGGGGACGCAGATGGTCGTGGCCGACTTCCTCTCCCGAAGGGGGGGAGAGCTGCAGGCCGGTTGGTTCCCCGACCTGAGTCGGGCGGTGGGGGTATGTGGAGGGGGGCATGGTGAAACGGAGTCGGCAGCGAAAGGGTGAGGTAAGCGGGGTGTAAGTAGGTAAATTGCACATTGTGAACACCTGTGTCTCGTTTCAGTAATTGGTGGGGAGACGGTTAAAAGCCACACAAGCAGATGAAGAGGTTGAGAGAGATCGGCTGGGAAGCCTGGGAGAATTCTCCTGCGTAAGACGACGTCCAGCAGAGTGCCGAGAGACGACAAATTCTTACACGATTGTTCTGAGTTATTGTGGGTTAAGAGCGCAGTGGCGCCAACCAAATTATTAATAAACCGTGAGGTGCTTCCCAGCCTACGCCGACCCTGTCTCCTTTCTTCCATAACATCACGAACTGTATTACAATAAGAAACCCAAGTGGTGCCTTGTTGGACAATGGAGAGAGAGATGCTTGAGAATCTGAAGTTAATGCATCTTATAAAACTTAAGACAACGACTGCCAAACATAAAAGCATGCTTGCAAACTACTGTTACATTTTTGTGTGGATTGTTGTATTATTCTGTCAATAAGGCTTTGCACAAATGCTTGTATTTAAGGGCAGGAACTGAGTAGACTACATTAGACTTGACAGCCGCTCTTTGGAAAGATTCTTTGATGGAAAACAAGTGTCAGTGTCTGAGGCCAAACACAGTATATGACAACTCTATGGATATTTTTAAGTATGGTAGTGATGAAGGTCATGACAACATTCATGACATTGACTTAATAGATTTTCTATTTTGATAGGACAGTGGAGAGAGAGACAGATAGTTACAGGATGAGAGGGAGAAATAGGAGCTGTGAAAGGACAACGAGCCAGGAATTAATCTCGGGACACACGAAGTGCTGCAAGTGTAACTCAACCTCAATATTCTAAATAGTCTAGAAATTATGTTGCCATTCGTTGCATTGTTTTGTCACGTTTTACATCGTATTTATCTGACAGTTTTCAGTTCATAGCTGTAAATGAAATTGTCATAGTCATTCTGATAATAAGTTGAGTATGGAGAGCCACAGGGCCGAGAAACGCTGCTTTTTACACTTTGCATGTTTCCCCTAAGAGCTATAAGTAAGAGACATGCCCTGCGTTTCATTCCGACGAGTGATGAAGACCCGCTTGGCATCAAGATTGGCTGCACTGCTGCGATAGAGAGAAAAGTCGAGGTGTGTTTGTTTGTTCACGGCATTTCAGTTATGGTTGTTTTATAAACGGTGGCTATTGTGGCGTAGCCACTCATGGGAAGACATTTATATATTGCTGTATGTTACAAGTGCTAATTAATTGTGATTAATTGATATTGTCCCCTTATGGTCAATGTGTTTGCATCATCATGAGGTGTTTGACCCGTTTCGTGCTCTTGTGAAACTATCCCGTGACCCGGAGTTATGTGAGTTATTGCCGGAAGCTACCCCTGGTGTGAACTTTAAAAGGACCCGGCTTACCAACGAAGAGAGAGCATGGTAGCATGGATATACTTTTGCCCAGGTGATCGCTGTTTGAGGATTTTTTTTTTTCTGCTGGTGTTACGGATTACTTTCCCTGGAGGACATACAATTACTGTCAAGGAAATCTGCTCCTAACTTTTATTTGGAGATTGTTTGAAACTGATAAATGGTGCAGTCCTACACCATTTCCCACATTAAATGTCCCACAATTAAAAATGTGGGACATGAACCGCATGCAGCCTGCAGAGGCTGTCACCATCAGATGCAGAGAAGCTAATTCATGCCTTTATGACATCAAGACTAGATTACTGTAATGCACTATTAGGTGGTTGACCTGAAGGCCTATTACAAAAACTCCAACTGGTCCAAAATGCGGCAGCTCGGGTTCCTACACCTGCAAAAAAGTATGAGCATGTTAGCCCGGTTCTGTCATGAATCACGGAGGAAGAACCCAATTGCAGGCAGAGGAGAAGGGGTTAAACAGACTTTAATAAAACACAAAACAAACACCCACGAGGGGGAAGTACTAACAAAACTATGAAACAAAACAAACCAAACACTTCCCACAAGGGGAAGTTACACGTAACTATCGACACAACGTCTTAAACACAGAGAGGGTAAACAACAGGCAAGGAAACAAACCATGCAAGAACCTGACCACGGACAAGGAATCTTCAGATAAGTTAATACAAGACACAGGTACAGGTACTAGGGAACATGTACAACGAAAGAGCACAGGACAATGAACACGAGGATGTTTTAAAGGGAGACAGACAAAGGATAATTAACAATGGACAGGTGCGGGTAATGAAACACAAATACACGGACCGGAGAGAGAGCATAGAAAGCCGATCGGGCCAACATCTCTCTCTCACATAAAACATAAGACTTCGTCATGAATCTGCCTCAAGACCAAGAATAGTCATGACATGAAGGCAGACTCATGACAGAAGCCCCCCTTTAATGAACACCCCCAGGTGTTCACCAAGGGGAAGACTAACAAGACCGACTGGGTGACAGACAAGATAAAAAACAAAGCATAGAAAACAAAACTAGGGGCAGACAAGCAAGAACAATAAATGGGTTGGGGTGGGACAGTAAAATCAAGAACTCAACTATCAAACACTAAGACTAGAATATACTTGAGGCTTCTAGGACAAGGTAACACAAGGAAACATGTACAACAAACGAGCACAAGACAATAGACAAGAGGGCATTAAATACAACAAAGGAGATAACAATGGGCAGGTGTGGGTAATTAGACACAGGAGGAAAGCTATACTAGGAACGAGAGGTGCGGGGCCAAATGACGAGACTGGAGAGAACGCATATTATGTCCTGATTGACAATAATATGTTTCTCTCCACATAAAACACGTGGGTCTGTCAAGATTCTGCCCCTAGACCAGAAAATCAAGACAAGAGAAGGCAGAATCATTACAGGTTCTCTCAACATTGCACTGGTTACCTATAAAGCCCTGCATGGTTTAGCTCCTCACTACTTAAGTGAACTTCTCTTGTATTACAGTCCTTCACGTGCACTACACTCTCAGGCGTCCGGTCAGTTGTTAATACCTAGAATTTCAAAATCAAGTGCAGGCGGCAGATCATTTTCTTATCTAGCGCCTAATCTTTGGAACAGTCTTCCCTGCACTGTCCGGGAGGCAGACACACTCTGTCAGTTTAAATCTAGACTAAAGACGCATCTTTTTAATCACTATTATAATATATATTTGTTGTGTTCTTATGTGCATGTTGACCTGTGGGTGGCAGTAGAGGTTGCTTCGATGAGTATGAGACGGAGAGTGAGAAGTGTGACACCTGCGACTACATGCGCTATACTATTCTGCTACTTTCTTTGTTTTAAATAAAGTATTCTTGGTTGTCCATACGCCTCCTCATTGTTACTTACTAAGGACATAACAAATTGGCGACGAGGATTATTTTTTTGTGATGAGGATGTCTTCTGTTTCTTCGTTTCCCACGCCGTTTTTGCCATGTCCTGGAGATCCAGCTATCCCTTTCGACACATGGCTCCGGATGTTCCAGAATTATTTACTGGTGATTGATGCTTCTTGAGACGGATGGCCGGTTGCACGCAGGCGAGCATTGCTTCTACATTGTTTGGGGACTGAAGGTCAGCGATTGTTTTATACTTTGCCGAATCAAGGGGATTCTATGGAAGATGCGATTGCGGCCTTGAAACTTCACTTTACTCCCCGACGGAACATCGTGGCTGAGCGCCATGCTTTCAGGAAACGAGTTCAAGCACCGGGAGAATCCATTATTCAGTACGTAGCAGCTCTACGGGACTTAACGGTTACTTGTGACTTTTCAGTTACGCTGGATGACATGTTGCGTGATCAGTTAGTGGAGAATGTGTACAGTCATCGGATTCATGAGAGGTTGCTATTGGAAACGGACTTGACTCTTGAAAAAGCCATTACTATCGCTTCGCAAACAGAAGCTGCTGGTGAACAAGCCAAAGCGTTATCAAGTCATCGTTCAGTACCTGTGCAAGTGATACATGCTAAGTCTCCGTCTGCAGCTGTGCGTTATCGCCGTAGACCGCCTCCAAAACCGCCGTCTACAGCGCGTTCTTCAAAGTCTTCATCTTCTGCACCTGGTTCTTCGGCACGTGAGTGTTATCGATGTGGGTCTACGAAACACCTCGCGAATGATCGTAGTTGTCCTGCTGCATCAGCACAGTGTAATCACTGTCAAAAGACGGGACATTATTCGCGGGTGTGTCGTTCGGTACAAGTAAAGCTCGCTCAGTGTGTGAAATTGACTTGCCTGAAGTGCAGATTCTCTATATACATGATTCGTTGACGGATAAAATTCGGTGCACTGCTGTCATTACGACCGCGACTACTTCTGTGCCAGTCGAGCTTACTGTGGATACTGGATCGTCTGTTTCTACCTTACTGAAAATTTTGTATGAAACTCACTTCAAGAGAGACGCCCTTCTGCCTCCGTCATTGAAACTGGTGACATACTCTTGTGATCCGATTCCTGTACTTGGATGTTTACCTGTCACTGTCTCTAGGGATGACATCACCTGCTCTACTTCGTTCTTTGTGGTTGAATCGGGTACGGCTTTGCTGGGTATGGATCTTATTAATGGCTTACATCTCCGTTTCGAAGGCAATTCTGTGCTGCCCAAGCAGATTTCTACTCCTGTCTTGCGATTGTCTGCTTTGACGCCTTCAGCAGATGTCGGTTGTGCAAAAGGCTTTGTGCACAGAGTTAAAATTTCTTCAGCTGTCGCCCCTGTGCGCCAGAAACACAGCCGCTTACCTTTTTCGGTTAGAGATGCCGTCACTGAGGAAATCCATCGCCTTCTTGAGTTAGGCTTCATCGAGAGTGTGGATGCTTCGCCGTGGGTCTCTCCTATAGTAGTGGTACAAAAGAAATCGGGTGCCATTCGTATGTGTGTGGATTTGCGAGAACCCAATAAGGCTGTGGTTACGGATAGTTACCCTCTACCACACATTGATGAACTATTGTCTTTGTTACGGGGAGCGAGTGTATTTTCCACTATCGATTTGGAGAGTGCCTATTTTCAGTTGCCATTGCATGACGACAGCCGAGATCTGACCGCCTTTATTACTCACGAAGGACTTTTCAGATATTGCCCGTGTACCATATGGCCTCGCTTCGGCACCCTCAGCCTTTCAAAAAATGTTGGGAACAGTTTTACAAGGGGTTCCGAATGTTGCCAATTACCTTGACGATATCATTGTCTGGGGACGTACACAAAACGAACATGACCACACACTCAAAGCTGTTGTTCAACGCTTGCAGGATGCTGGACTGAAATTGAATCAATCGAAGTGTCAGTTCAACAAATCCAGTCTGCGGTTCCTTGGTCATACGGTGAATGCGCAAGGAATTCAACCTGATGAGGATCATCTTTCTGCCATTCTTAATGCACCTGCACCAACAGATGCAACACAACTCCGCTCTTTCCTCGGTCTACTATCCTGGTATAGTAAGTTCATTCCAAATTTCGCCACGTTCGTGGAGCCTCTGCGGGCTTGCATCAGACAGGGCTCCGATTTCGCCTGGTCGGAGGAGGCGCAGAAATGCTTTGAGGCTGTTAAAAAATTGCTTGTTCACAGCCCTGCTCTCGCATTATTCGACCCAGATTTGCTTACGGTATTATCTACGGATGCCTCTGCCTATGGCCTGGGAGCTGTTCTTGCTCAGGTTCACAAGGATAAAACAGAGCGCATTATTGCTTTTGCGTCCCGGACATTGTCATCTACTGAACGCAAGTACTCGACCATTGAAAGGGAAGCACTTGCTTGTGTTTGGGCCGTTGAAAAGTGGCAAACTTACTTGTGGGGTTGTAAATTTCTCCTGCGCACAGATCACCAGGCTTTAACTGTGCTTTTCTCATCCAAAGGAACTGATCGCGCCGGAATGCGTATTGCACGCTGGGCAGCACGTTAATGTGCTTCAACTATGATGTTGTTTATCGGCCTGGAGCTCAAAACAATACGGCTGATTGTCTTTCTCGTCTGCCTTTGCCTGCATCAGCTGACGACAACTTCGATGCTGAACCAGAGTTTGTGGCTTTTCTGTCTTCAGAGATGTCAGCTTTGTCGCCTCCTGAGGTTGCTTCTGCCTCCGCAGCATGCTCGGAACTGAGTGCATTGCGTGCTCAAATTGCTCGCGGGTGGCCTTCTTCTTCAACTTCTGTGGATATTCTTCTACGTCCATACTTTCATCGCCGCAACGAACTAACTGTGCAGCAGGATTATGTGTTCAGGGGACAGCGGCGTATTGTTCCTGTCGTGCTACGGCACAAATTAGTTAAGTTAGCTCACACAGGTCATCAGGGAATTGTGCGTACCAAACAACGGCTTCGTGAACTGTACTGGTGGCCGGGCATCGATTGCCTAGTTAAAGAGCATATCCAGACCTGTCAACTGTGTTTGTCCTCTGACAAAACTGCCAACACCTCAGCTGCACCATTGCAGCCAGTTCCTTTTCCGTCTGTTCCGTGGGAAAAGATAGCTATTGATGTGGTGGGCCCGTTTGAAACAGCTGTGGGAGACTGTCGTTAGGCGCTCACATTGATTGACTATCACAGTAAGTGGCCTGAAGTTGCTTTCACCGCTTCCGTCACTACTCAGAATGTTATCGCCTTCCTGTCTTCTGTGTTTAGCAGATATGGCAATCCACTTACTGTCGTATCGGATAACGGGACTCAGTTCACCTCTGCTGACTTTTCAAAATTTCTGAAAGAGAGAGATATTCATCACGTACGTACTTCATTGTACCACCCAGCTGCGAATGGAGCTGTGGAACGGTTTCATCGCGTGTTGAAAAGCTGCATTCAGTCTGCTGTTCTGGAATCAAAGCCGTGGAAACCTACAGTCATGGAATTTCTCCAAGTGTATCGTGCTACACCTCATTCTGCTACGGGGTTATCCCCGTTTGAGTTGCTTCATGGACGAAAGATGCGGACACGTCTTAATGTTCTTCCTCCTTCCCTGCAGCAGACGGATGCTCCTGCTCTGTTTCAGCGAGTCTCTTTGAAACAACAGAAAATGAAAGCATACACTGATTCTAAACGTGCAGCTCGTGCTCCTGATTTTAAAGTGGGGGATTGGGTGCGTGTGCGCATTCCTACTCATGTTCCGAAAGCATATCCGAAATTTGGTAAGCCTCTCCAAATTGTGCGTAAACTGGGGGTGTGTACTTACCTATTATCCGACGGGAAGAAATGGCATGCTTCTCATCTGGCTCGTACTGTTGCACCTGTTTTGGAGGCTACTGACACAGATGCTGTGGACTTGCCCTTTCAGTTTCTTCCTCCTCCAAAGCCTCAAGCTCCTGAAGTTTTGCAAAGGGTTTCTACACGTGTAAGCCGACATCCTCGTTGGATGGAATCATCTTGCATTACATGTGTAGCGCCCCTAGCGTGTCTAGCTAGTGTGAAGTGCGCTCCCCGAATTCCTTAATTATTACCTTCTGGTAACCGTTTATTTTACTGACAGCAGTTAATCTAGTGCAAAGTAGCAATACCGTATTTTTATAGCTAAGTTAGAGCAATTCACTAATTGTATGCAACTATCTCACATGCTTGGTTACCCAAACGATAACTTTATAGTTACAGTGCGTTTCCACCCTTTTTAAATGACTCTAAATACTTTAAAGCAATAAGCATCAATTTAAAGGTCACTTATATTATTCTGAATATATAGACACTTTCACTTTAACCCAGGATACTGTATACATCAAGTATATTATATTGCATTAAGTATCAAAATGACCAATATCATAAACCCCATGTAATGCAAACTACCACAGAAATACGTTTGAATTATATACTGGGAAAAAGAGAGAGAGAGAAAAAAAAAACGAAAAGAAAATAGTATGGACATCTATACAGTTCAAACAGCAACAATGCAATTCAAATGAACCCATTAAATTCCCTAAAGCTAAGCCGGCAAAATGACTCAAATGGCACCTCAATTGAATAAAATGAATACCCAGATAGTCAAAGGAGGATACGTCGCAGGCCTGTAGTGTTGCTGGCGAGCGGGGAGACCTTAAACACAATGGCTGCTTCGCGCAGTGGCGCAACAAAAAATAACTCACTCGCTGATGTTGTAGTGCTGATCAGCGCGTTGTCCGTCACTCCGCACTACGCGATGCAAGCGATGATGATAGAAAGCGTCATCCGACAGTTATGCAGTCAATAGTCCTGGAGATTAGTGCTTTTTTCAGACGATGCACAACCGGGCAACCGAGCAGGCTACTCACTCGCAAAGTCCTTGTAACGAAGTCGGGTTGACTAGCCGTCCGCTCTTCCTCCTCGTGAAACTCTAACTGAGTGCTTCACAACATAAACTATTACTCCGTAAACTTAATCAAATGTCTGTAACTCACTCTTAGTGCAGTCTACAAGTACATTTTCTATCACACACGCATTAACTTGGCTTTTTACCAACTTCTAACGTGACTCTTCCCACGCGGTTTTCTCTCATCTTCCCCTCCTCTCACCACTCCTCCCCTTTTTTTTCCGACCTCTCACCCTGACTCCTGATTGGATCTTTCTTCAGGGTACATGTATTTTAACCAACTTAATATTTAACACACATAAACCTTTTTTTAAAACATTTATAAAACATACAAAGAAATATACATTTTAAATAAATTAAACAAAAATACATTTATTTTCTTTCTTTAGGACACCAAAATTCCCATAGGGCTACACATGTTTATAAAGTTTGAGTAATTCATAGGTCATCTTATAATAGATTTGCATATGAATGCTACATTCTAATAATGCTTAATTTTCCTAGTCTAATTGCAAGTAATTGTGTTATTTCAAAGTGTATACTTAGTACTTTAGTAACTTTGTTATTGGATTTTTGTGTTGTTGTTTGTTAAAAACTGTGTAGACAGTTTTCTTTAAGTAAAGAGGGAATATGTTGTGTTCTTATGTGCATGTTGACCTGTAGGTGGCAGTAGAGGTTGCTTCGATGAGTATGAGACAGAGAGTGAGAAGTGTGACACCTGCGACGACATGCGCTATACTATTCTGCTACTTTCTTTGTTTTAAATAAAGTATTCTTGGTTGTCCACACGCCTCCTCATTGTTACTTACTAAGGACATAACAATATTATAATTATAATATAGTCTCACCTGTGCACCCTCAACTACCCTTTATCTGGACTGCTCTGTTCTGTTCCCTTTCGTGAAGTATTGTTTTACCAAACCTCTGTCTCAGTTTGTATCTCTTGTTACTCAGTGCTTTGTCTTTATCTCGTGTATTTGAACTTGGACTTTGAACTCGTTTTTGTGAACCTTTGCTGCCTGCCTCTGTCTATTGCTTGATCGATTTTGATTCTGGATTACCCTTGACGTCTTTTGAGCTATCCTCATCTTGTTCTCAGTTTGTTATCACCTTTAATAAACATCTGCAAATGGATTCAACCGTCTCCGCCTCTACGTCACACAAAGAGTGCAGTACTCTACTCTCAGCCAGTCTTGTCTCATTGTTCCCAGGTTACCGGAGTGGGCAGGGCACAATCCATAACCAGACCTGACAAATGCTGTGATGATAGAGCTGGACAAAGGACGTGGCGACTCTACAAAACTTCAGCCGCTATTAGATTATTAATGCTAATCTTCAATCTAACTTTTTTTTTTATTTTGCCTTGTTGTGCAAGCACTGTCGAGCTTGTGCAGAGGCTGCAGCTTTTGCCAGAGGGAAACTGGAATCCCCTGGTTAGGCTTGGTTTCCCTCTGAGGTTTTTTTCTCCAATGGAGTTTTGGGTTCCTCGTCACCGTTTGCATACTGTTTTGCACTGTTTGCCTGGCCGGGGGGCTGCTAGAATTTTATAGTTTTATTTAATGAACACTGCATATAGAAATTTATAGTGTGTATGATATTTGACCTGTTTTGACTTGCATAACCTTTTATGTTTTGCTAATAGTCAATGTGTTCTTGTACAGACTATTCATGACACATACTGATTGTTAATTGTCAGAATGGGGACGGGAGAAGAATGCAGCAGCAGTGCAAACAATGAATAACTGGACTTTCCAAAAAAACAAAAACAAAGGCAAGACCAACCAATAAAACGACAACGGCAAGACCGACAAATAAAACGACAACGGCAAGACCGACTATTAAAACGACAACCCGTAAGACTGACATATAAAACGACAACGGAAAGAACGACAAAAAAATGACAATGGCAAGACCGTCTATTAAAACGACAACTCGTAAGACCGACAAAAAAATGACAACGGCAAGACCGACCAATAAAACGACAATGGCAAGACCGACAAATAAAACGACAACGGCAAGACCGACTATTAAAACGACAACCCGTAAGACTGACAAATAAAACGACAACGGCAAGACGACTAATAAAACGACAACGCAAAACCAACTAATAAAACGACATCCAAAACACAAACAGGAATCCAACAATGGCATATAATCCGGCAAGGTAACAGAGACACAAGCATTAACACTAGTAATACACAAATCTGCACAGGACAGACCACACAAGGGCAAGGTGTTTTAGATGAGACCGGAGAGAGCGCATGTTATGTCAGAACCAACCATAACATGTCTTTCTCCCCTCAAAACATGAGGCTCTGTCAAGATCCTGCCACTAGACCAAGAAAAACATGACATGATGGGGCAGAATCATGACACTTAAGTTGCCATATTGATTAAGTGTTTAGTGTTTGACTTTATGTCCCCTGAATGAAAGGTCAGAGGAAATCGACATGACTTGACTTTATAAGTCTAATTTTTGTAATTTTGTTAATCTTTGCACAAGACCCTATAAGCTATTTAATTTTGAAGAAGTTACAGTCTAAACGTACAGCTGAATGTGACAATTGACCCTTCACCTTGACAGTTTGATTGACAGGCGACCTGACCAATGATAATGGTGATATTATGCGCCCCCCCTTATTGTACAACAATAAGGAATTCTTAAAAAAGACTTTCATAGACTTTCACATGAAAATTTTTCAAAGAGTGTCACATGAGCCACACTGTAGGACTGCATCTCATCAACACTGCCAGAATTTTATGGGAGGTAAAAACTTCATTCATTTCAAATTTCTACTTCAAATGCATATTTTAGAACTTCTTATTGTTTTTGGCTTAAAGAACACATCTTTTTTTCAAATTATTATTTCAAGATAAATATTCCTCAGTGCAATGGGAGCGCTTTGGCTGATGTCGGACATAACAAAAGGGGGCAGGCTTTCCGATTGGTCAATTAAGGTCAGAAAAGTGTCTTTATGTGCTCTGCCACTCATTATAATTTATTTCTGAGAGCTTGTACCCTCCGGATTCTTCACTCACCCTTCATCGTGTATTTGCATTACCCTTGCTCCTGTTCCTAAGTACCTTATATTTTTACCCTTGTGGGCAGTTTTGGGTTTTGCCTCGCTTTTGTTGATGTTTTCCCCATTGTGGGGGTTTGGTTAATAAAAGTTTTTTATTGTTACCCTTCATCTGCCTGCATCTGGGTTCTATCCAATCATTCCATGACATTGTGTGATGTTACTTGTGCCACCGCATTAAACATCCTTTGTTATCCCTTATCTGCTGTCTGCGCTTTGGTCCTCTGTCCTTGTTACCTCCACGTTCGTGACACATATTTATCTGAATTAATAGCTTCAGCATCTTTAGTGTTGTCTTTTTTTTCTTCACTGTCAAACAATAATTGCGAGTAATTAAATATTTAGTCTCTTAAAATGGAATCTAAAGTACGCACAACTAAAATTCTGCTATCATACTGGAAAGTAGTCAAAACGTTAAGAGCATTTCCTCGTTATTAAACTTTAAAAAAATTAAGAAATTACGAAAAATAAGTAGTACAGTACAGTATGTCTAGCAGTTTTGAAGTTGGTACATATCCATATATTTATATCCTTGAACCACTTGACCACACGGCGGTGAGATTGCGTGTCGTAACTCTGGATTTCAACGGCTCTGGTCCTAGCCATATTTTATATCACTAAAACATTTGCTCATAAAAAATACTAACTGATTTTAGTTGACTGACCCAGACAAAACACGTTTTAAAATGTATTTCTTAAGTATTATAAGTATTATATCTTATTAAAATATTATGTATTTCTAACTAACTAAAACATTTTTTAAACAATTTATTAAAAACACAAAAAAAGGCTAAAACACAGTACATGAATAGTTTAACTTGTTATATAAACACCTATGTAAATAATATCTAATGCCAGCATTCTCTCTGTGGTTTATTTTGCATTAAGTGAATGCTTTGCTGAAAAGATGCGTCTTTAATCTAGATTTAAATTGGGCGAGTGTGTCTGATCCTCGAATAATATCAGGAAGGCTATTCCAGAGTTTAGGTGCTACGTATGAGAAAGCTCGACCCACTTTTGTGGATTTAGTTATTCTAGGTGTTATCAAAAGTCCTGAGTTTTGAGATCTTAGAGAGCGTGATGGGTTGTAGTGTGATAGAAGCTCTGTTAGGTAGGTAGGGGCTAAACCCTTTAAGGCTTTATAAGTGATTAAAAGAACTTTAAAGTCAATACGATACTTAATGGGTAGCCAGTGAAGGGTTGATAAAATTGGGGTTATGTGATCGTATTTTCTGGACCTGGTTAGAACTCTGGCAGCTGCGTTCTGAACTAACTGTAGTTTGTTTATTGATGATGCAGGACAACCACTAAGTAGCGCATTACAGTAGTCAAGTCTTGAGGTCATAAATGCATTAATAAGCTTCTCCGCGTAAGCTACACATGTACAAATTTTGTAATTTGGCAACATTTCTTAGGTGGAAAAAGGCTGTTTTTGTGACATTTGAGATGTGATTTTGAAATGACAGGTTGCTACAGGGGGATCACACATCTCAGCCTCCCCGGGAAAGTCTATGCCAGGGTACTGGAGAGGAGAACGTGGCCGATAGTATTGTTTCGCATTGCCGGCAGTAAGTCAGACTTGTTCCCAGTGCATGTCGGACTCCGGCAGGGCTGCCCTTTGTCGCCTGTTCTGTTTGTAATTTTTATGGACAGAATTTCTAGGCGCAACCAGGAGCCGGAGGGTGTCAGGTTTGGGGAACACACGATATCGTCTCTGCTCTTTGCAGATGATGTTGTCGTGTTGGCCCCTTCAAACCAGGACCTTCAGCATGCACTGGGACGGTTTGCAGCCGAGTGTTAAGCGGCTGGGATGAAAATCAGTACCTCCAAATCCGAGGCCATGGTCCTTAATCGGAAAATGGTGGCTTGCCCACTTCAGGTTGGTGGAGAGTTCCTGTCTCAAGTGGAGGAGTTTAAGTACCTTGGGGTCTTGTTCACGAGTGAGGGAAGGATGGAACGGGAGATTGACAGACGGATTGCTGCAGCTTCTGCAGTAATGCAGTCGATGTACCGGTCTGTCGTGAAGAAGGAGCTGAGCCGAGGATAAGCAGAAGATGATGATGAAAGTAATTTAGAATTTTTTGTATTATATTAAGTTCGAGCTAAATGTAATTTCTGCTTTGTAATAGACAGTATGTATGTAAAACACACTTATGTATGTCTACCAAAAAATGCTTTTGCGGTCCAGAAAAAAAGATTTGTGCTGTTCTTAACGGAAATTCACATTATTAGCCCCTAATGTCTAAGTACATTTAGACTAATGCCAAGTTGTTAGCTGGTGTGTCTTTGCCACCTAGACAGGATTCTAGTCCATCACCAACCTGAAAGGGGATTTGCGGTAACTACGATGTAACAGGAAAAACGTCTTGCACTGAAAACTGTAGGCAGAGATCGAAGACAAACATGCTTTGAAGCTAAACTTGACTGTACTGTATTTTGTAGTTTGCACTTGCAATCGCAATAGTTTGAAAATTAAAGGTTATGCCAACAATATACATAATTAATGAAAAATGTGAACAAGCATGAAAACATTGTGATGTCCTTTGTTGTGTAATGTTACTAATACTAAGCTAAACAGATTTATGCAATGATAATCTAACTGATCTCATCAACAGCCCTGTGTTGTAAGGAGTTGGACATGCCTATTCAAGTCAAATAATTCCCATTAATAGAAATGTTTCTTTATGGTGTTTATTCCACAGAAACTGAGGAAACCGCTAAAAGCACAATGGCAAAAGTCCAGTGGAGCACTTTGGAGACATCGCTCACCGGAAGAAGTAATCCAAGCCAGAAAATTGGTGAAAGAAGTAGTGATCAAAGAAGGACAAATGTTAAGCATCCTGCACCCACAAACTTGGCAGCGATGAAATGGATGCAGCTTGTTTTCACATTTCACAGCAGTTCCCTCATATTGATGGGTTTCAGTCCAACCCCCTCTACCAGTGTCTACACAGAAACCATTTGTTCAAGTATTGAACATAAAATGACAACCACTGGATAACAGCAAGCAACCTTTTCTGTGGACCAAATAAGGTGTGGGTATATGACAGACTGAACACAAACATCTTCAGGCATACAAATAACAAATTATCATGGTTGATTCGTCCACAAGCACCCCTGTTTAAGATAAAAAACCTGCTGCACAAATGCAGCAGTCATCTAGCATCTGTAGATTTTTTGCATTGGCCTTTGCAACTATGTTATGTGATGGGGTCAAACCAGAAGAGTGCCAGTTTCATGAAAGAAACATGAGGCTAACACTGTACAGAGCTTTGAAGAACAAAAAGGCTCCAGTATTTATATAGCAACCAATAAATGTAAAAACTGAACCTGAAAGTTTAGGTGGACGTTCATTGACCTCACAGAACCAAGAGGTGATGGTGCAGTGTAGCAACTGCAATAACTCGTATCACCCCAACTGTGTCTCTGTCCCACACAAAGTGATGGACACCACCGCAGAAGAGTGGTATTGTGAAATCTACGTTATTTAAAATGTGCATTGTAGTGGTTTGGGATAAATCTTGTTTGAGCTGACATAAATGTTCAGGTACTTTGGATGATGTTGCAGAATGTACAATGAGTACATTTGTTGTGATAGTCAGTGAGTACATTGGCAGACATAGTTACTTTTCCAAGTTGTTATTTGGTACTGTTTATTTAGAGTTTGACTTATTCAAAGTAAACAATCCTTTTGTTTTATGAATTATTTTCTATATACAGTATATGTACGGTATGTTGTCACAATAATTCAGTGGGGTACTGAGTAGACTCAGAGGTAACGTCACCAACAATGTCTTTATTCACATGCAGTTCAGAAGCAGCATTGGAATTATTCAGGTTAGTCTCAAATTGATGTAGATTGAAAGCATTAACAGTTCTTGGTTTGCTGCAGGTGCTAATTGGTATGTAGTGCACTCTTGGAAAAGACTATAACTGAAGACTGGCAAGGATGCAACTAAGTAGCTTACTAAGTAATTCCATTTGGAGAGATGAGACCTGACTGTGTGTTGGCGTTTCCTTATGTGGTAGGGCTGATACGTTTTCCATGGCACCAATTGGTGGATCCGATTATTAGCTGTCCTATCCATGATATGGGGAGGGTATATATATCCTAAAAGAGGTTTTTGATTCTACTAGTCCCGCCCTTTCTTTTTGCTTCTACGTTACATCCAGTCGTCCAACAGGTATGTAGGAATGTCGACTATGTCATTGATAACCTGTGGTAGATTAATGCTAGCGATTCTTTGCAGAACGGTGCGTTGAGAGAAACCTTGTGACTGGTATTTGGTTGGCGTCGCCCCTCTACAGGTAAATGTACTGGCTGTGGTGGTGTGATGTAAGATTGGCTAGGGGTGACACCAGACAGGCTTTGTGTTTACATGCGAACCGTGAGTGAGCTGGAGTCGTGCTTGGGTGTCCGTTGTGAATATTTTGGGGGTTGGCTGTGTGTGTATTTAACATACAGAAAGTGTTGTCCCCCCGAACATTTGCGTGATTACCTGATTCGCGGAGTTACGAGATCGGATGTGCACGGTACGTGGGTTAAACCTCATCTCGCTAACACATTCTATTTTAGACTTTATGATGATGATGATCTCTGTATGTCTCTGTCCTCATAAACGAACTCCGCCTACAGACTGTGAACAGCCGCAACCGCCTAGACACTCATTTGTTGCTTATCGGGGGTGGGGAGTTTCTTCATGGTATGTACTGGGAAAGTTCGTCAGGATTGTAATGTGGTCTAATCGACCTAACCATTTATTGCATTACTGACAGATTGGCTGTGGCCCTATAAACGAGTAGTTCTCACGCGTTTGAGCTACGAGAGCTATCCGGAGACGCTGTTGCTTTACCTTATGTTATTGTTAATTTTTCTTTAGTTTAATTTGTTTTGCTTGTGTTTGCTGTTTCTATTTTTATTATTTTTCTCTTATTTTTACTGTGCCTGGTTTTGCTGTTTGTGTTTTTGCTTTTGTTTGGTTTACTGCTGTAGTCCTGGTGGTGCTGCAGCAGCAGGTTTAATTTAAGTTGATCCTATTATATTGTTTTCTTGATGCTTGTTGTTTTTTTCGGTATTTTCTGAGGCTGTATTATTGTGGGCAAGTAGAGTGCCTACTAGCCATATTGTACTATAGTGCCCCGTACCTGCAGAGTGCTTGCACCCCTGAAATTTGTGCCAAACCTGTCCCTGTCTATTTCCTTGACAGGAGCTGATTGCCGAAGGCGGGGCGTAGTTTGGTGTGGTGGTGTTCCCCACGAGTGCTGTGGTGTGTGTGTGCGCGTGAGCGTGTGTACCCCGGTGTAACCAGTTTGAGGTGTAGTGTGGCCTAGTGTGTCCCTAGACCCCGCACCCGGCCCTAGCTCCTGTTCTATTTCGGTTTGGTCCATTTAGAGGGGTTTGTTGTCTCCGGTGGCTTACGGTGGTATTCTTCCCCCCTCGTATTATCTTTTGTTTGTATTTTATATTTCTTCTTAATTTCCAAATGATTATGTGTCCGAATCTTTTAAATAAAAGTATATATATTTTCTATGCTCACGTCTCTTGCCGCTTTCTGAAGTGAACCTGTGTGCTTTAAGTTATACGAATTTCTATTTTGTCCCTGGCAAGTATCCAGGGTGGCGTAGTCGCTCCATTTTGTGGTCGATTGGCGTCAGGGCACATTCATATCTGTGTGTGTGCATTTCCTTATATCTGGTGCCATACAATCTTTTTGATGGAATGCTGGATTGATTGTTTGAATTGTAGATATATTCTACTAGTCAGCATAATGAAGGTATCTACTACAATAAACAAATTAATATAACAACCACTGCTTATAATAAGTAGTATTGGTCATGATGTTGGTGTGCAATTATTTAAAAATGAAAATCACCACAGTGGTACTTGGGGAGACGTTGAGCAAGAATCTTGTGGAGTTCGCAGAAAACAATGTGGTTTGATATTTTTATGATTTCTTTAATTATGTCTGTATAGCAAAAGAGTCAATACTGGTCATGACTTTGGTGTATAATTATAAAAAAATGAAACCGTGAAAGAACACAAAAATCACCACAGTGGTACTCGGGAAGACATAGAACAACATTCCGGTTAAGTTTGTAGAAAAAATTTGATTTGATATTTATGTGAATTTATAAAATATACAAAAACAATTATTTGGGGTGCAATTATTGAAGAATGAAATAGTTTAACAACATGAAAACTTCATATAAAACTCCTCCATTGTGTATAATTGAAAGCAAATGTTTATTGTCATTTGATTCTGAACATGATTCTGAATCAAAATAAAACTTTCCCACTAAATTATTTTACAGCAAATGTAAAAAAAAGGTTAAACACAGCTATCCGGTTGTTAAACCTGACGTCACACCATATTTGAAAGGCCATATACGGTTTCTGTATCCAAATGCTCTGAATGCATAGGAGGCAAACAACTAAATTGTTTGCTGTAAGACCACGAATCCTAACCTTTATCTCCATAAAGAAATTCTACTTGTCCAGACAACGTTTAATATTCACAATTCGACTATAAAGGCGGATTCCTCCTGCAGAGCGCCTATCAATCTGTCTCCGCTCAGTAAATTATTTAATATTCTGTATGATTATAAGTAGTTAAAGACTGAGAACCTCCTCATACATATGACGATTTTGATTCCAATTTCATTTTATTAGCGATGACAGATTGAATCTATCTTTATTCCGTTCCCTGAATGTAAGATTAGTTTTGTATTGAGTTCAGAGGCTGTCATATGTTTATTAACTCACTTTCTTGTGTTTTTTCGACAGTTTCAATATGAAAAATAACTTTTAAATTGATTCAATTGATTTATTGCATTTTGAAATGCTAAAAGATGCTATGTGAAACTTTGAAACAGAAAATTGTGGTTTTCATCTAGCCACTTTCTTTAAAAGAAAACAATAAATTGATCTAATGGATTTATAGCGTTTTGGAGCCAAAATCTTCATATTGTCTTCTCTTCTTAACACACAGTTATCAATACAGCACTTGCAATTAACTTCTGTCTACAATAGTCAAAGGGGGTGACTTTGAATTGTGCATGTAACTGCTATATTATAATATTGAATAATATTTTATTTTTGCAATGTATCATGCAAATCAGAGCAAATGCTAAATAAAGGTGAAGTATTGAGGGCATTTTATCAAGCTTGTTGTTTTTTAACTGTAAAAAAAACTAAAGAGAAAGGAAGATGTCACAAATACAAGTATTATACATTTATCTATGAAGAGGTTCAACCAGGCGCTCAGGTGAAGTAGAAAAGTCTAAAGTCTGTGATAGGTGCTCTTGGGGTAGGGAACAAACGAAACCGGAACAAAAAAGCGGGTCCCAGGCACTCAGTCAAATATGAGAAGGAGAAGGATAAAGTTAAAAAGCCTTTATTAAGTGTGGCTTAAGTCATTTAAAAATATATATTTGTATAAGAGCCAACATGTTTCGACCAACAACTGGTCTTCCTCAGGGCAAAGTATCACAAAGAATGAGAATGACATCAAATTATAAATAAACTCCCACCCACAGTCAGACAATGGAATATTCAATTAACCTAATCAGGCCTTCTACAATCAATTAAGCCAATAAGGCAATCAGGTCTACAGGATAGGAGAACAACCATAATTAGCAACACAGCAAATGAAGAAAAGAAATAAAACAAAGAAAAGAAATATCCCTCAAACATAGGTCATCTGGAGAGGAAAATAACAAGTATCGACCATTCATAAACACATAAATACGTATTGGATTCAATTTGGATTGGATTTAATATATTGTCATTACACACATACAAGTACAGTGCAACGAAATGTATTACAGTGCAACGAAATGTATTATGAAAAACATATATAAGACATATATAACATATAAGGCTAAACCAATATATAGGCATAGAAAACATATCATAAAAAACACTTAAACTCAATGTCCTCGTTCAGACCTGGATAACGAAGCGCATCGAGCTGATGGATCCAAAATGCCTCGCGCTGGTTAAGTCTATGAATCCTATCCCCACCTCTATCCAAAGGTCTCACATGCTCCAAGACCTCAATTTTCAATAGGGAATCATTCTTATTGTGCATATGTAAGAAGTGTTGAGCCATCTGATAATCTGGGCTGCTAATACGAATAGCATATTTATGCTCCGCCAACCGATCACGTAAATGTCTTTTTGTGCGACCGACATAAAACACATTCTTACATGGGCAAGATAAACGGTAAATAACAAATGTAGTGTTACAGTTTATAAAATCATTCATCTTAAATGTTCTATTAGATTTAAAATCCACAAAACTTTTACAGGGAATGATATTATTACAATGAGGACAATTCATACAACAGTATAACCCAATAGGTCTCTTAAGCCAACTTTCCTTCTTCTCAGGGGGAAGATAGCTATGTACCAACTTATCTCGAAGAGTCGGGGCCCTTCTGTAAGAAAACGGAGGCGGTTGAGAAAAGACCTGTTGGAGGGTAGAATCAGAATTCTGAATAATCCGGTTTATCTGTCTGGCCTCCCTACTATATTGTGTAACAAAAAAGGGGCGGGATTGAGTATCTGTTTTACGTCCCTTCTTAATCAAAGTATCAGGGCGATAAAGGGATTGAGCTCTGGAACGTGCACAAGCGACGATATCTGGTTTGTAGGCTCTTTTAATAAAACAATCTGACATAATATCTGCCTGTTTTCAAAATCAACATTGTCGTCACATATGCGGCGTAACCACTGGAATTGGCCGAAAGGTACATTATCAATGAGATACGGAGGATGAAAAGAGTCAGCCCTAAGAATGGTATTTCTGGAGGTCTTTTTTCTGAAAAGCGTAGTATGTAACTTTCCTTCTGGGTCAATAGAAATGGTTAGGTCTAAGAAATCAATTCTGGTTTTAGAGTATTCTAAAGATAATTTAATATTCCTATTGATGGAATTAAGGTATTGGTGAAACTCCCGGACCTGAGAGTCGGTACCCTTAAAAATAAATAATAAATCATCAATGTAACGACCATACTGTAACAATCACCAGCTGGATGTGCCCTTGAAAACCACCAGAGAGCACTCCACATCAAACTTATCATTCACTCACAAAATTACATCTCCCATAACACACTTCCCGGACTTATCATCACTGATTACATTCACCTGTATCTCATCACCCTGTTTATCTCACTCTATATATACCATGTGCACTTATTCACACACTGCGAAGTCTTGTTAGCCTGTCTACATTTCTGAGCGGTTCCTGTATTTATTCTTCCGTGTATTACCTTGGACTTTTTTGTTGATTACGATTCTCTGCTGCCTGCCCTGACCTCTGCTTGTGACCGTTGACGATTCTGGATATTCCCTAACATACCATACGCTGTTGTTGATCACTGCCTGTTTGACCATTCTCTGAAATAAAGCTGCATTTGGATCTGACCTGCCTGTCTCGGAGCAGTTTCATGACACATACCATGTAATACAATGATAGAAAGGATTAACCGAGTTGAGGACATGCAGATTCTCCCATAACCCCAAAAACAGACAAGTGTAACTAGGCCAAAAACAACAACCCATTGGTACACTAATCTTCTGTTTGCACAGCTTGTCAATAAATATAAAAACATTGTTATAAATAATAAACTCAGTGAGTTGTACAATGAATTGAGAAGGAGGTCTATTGTCCTTTCTATCAGAAATAAAATGTTTCAAAGCGTGTGGACCCTCCTCGTGGTCAATGTTAGTATATAAAGACTCAACATCCATGCTAATTAAATAGTGGGACCCAACATTGCCTAAATTAGACAAACTGTTTAAAACATCCACAGTATCCTCAATGAAAAAAGGAAGAGTTCTAACAAACGGCTTAATGAAAAAATCAACAAACTTGGACGCTGGTTCAGTAAGTGTACCGTTACCCGAAATAATTGGTCGCCCAGGGGGGTTATCAAAAGGGGTAACAATTTTACATGGTATTTATAATATTTATGATATCTTTTCTTAGTCCGAGAAGCTGATGTCCTTTCTCGGACGTGGAATCCTGGGAACACGCCCAATCCGCTTTCTCTCCTTTGTTCTGCCTCAGCCAACCAGCTCACACTGCTTTTCCTGACTATTTGTGGAGACCCCATACCTCACCAAATTCCGACGAGCTCTGCGTAATCTGATCTTTACACACACACACACACATATTATTCTGGTACAGAAAGTTCACTCCAAATAAGTCCTTTGGTTAACTCACACACTTGTTATATTTTTTACATATTATGCACAGTTAATGATCAATAATGAAATCATAAAGCTTTTAAATGTAAAAGCACGTTTAAACCATAATAAAAATCACAATAAAAATCCTTCACTTGCTGTTGTAGATCCAAGCTATTGCTTTCGGGTGATTGATTTGGGGGGTACTATGATGTGTGTACTATTTTTTATGTAACAAATATAAATAATGATTTACTATGTTGTACACAAAGTAACACACCAAAACCTTTGGTCATTGTATAGAACATTTATTTTTAAGTCATAAAAATGTTAACACTTTCTGTTATCTCATGGCCATAAGTAACGTGACTTTACCACACATAAATTAGAGCAAAGGTAGTGTAAATCTAACATGGTTTAAGTGACTTTGCATTGTGAGCATTGAGCAAAGAAAACCCATCACAAGTGAATATACGGTTGTTTATTAGTGGCAGGCCGTAGTCCATTGTTCCTCAGCCTCCGAAGAGACGCTACAAAATGGTTTCTGGTCGAGGCAAGTAGGTAGGAAAATGTCAAGAGCAAAAGACAGAGAGAGACGAAGAGATGGCGATCACTTTTTAAGTTGTGAGGATATCACGCCCTACAGATGTGACTGACCCAATCAGACAATGTCACCTTTGGAGGGAAAGTAAATTGTCTTTGTCTTCCAGCACTTGTTTTGCACATGGAAACTGATTGGATGCCCTTTAAGAAAACTTCTAAGAATTTGATTAATCTAATATAGAAAGAATTACCCAAAACACAACGAACATTAAGGAAATGACAAATGCATCTCATAGAACCCAAACATGATCTACATATCATCTTGATTAAATCAGTTACTGCAAATCTAGTAATTCCAGAAGTTATTCACGTTCATTCCAACTCTTTTGGGCTAATGTTAAAGACAGACATATTAACAAGAACATCAATACACACATTTAGAGAAAAGAACAGACGTGTCAGATAACTTCCTCTGGACAAACTACATGTGCAGCAGAGACTTTTCATATCTCTTTTTGCTTGCTTTTAAGCTTAGAAGTCATAAATATCCCATGGAAAAGCAAAAGGGTTTGCCCTTTCATGATGGCATTAAGAAACCAGAACAAAAGGGAGTAAGGGGGTTTATGGCTTTACTTTCAATGATCCAGACCTTACATAGACTTTTCATCATAATAAAACAACTACATATCTGCCCTGTCATATTGTTTGCTGCTGCCTCGCCCTAGTCCTTGGGGTGGTTGTACTCTGGTGGGGAGACGAAGCGGTCTAGGAAAGACAGGACTGGAGAGTACTTCCACTTTTTCCCTGACCCTGCTGCTGACCCACTCCTCTTCTCTGTCTCCTTTCTCCTCTCCTTTAAATATGTGTCCCTCAAACTCTTCCACTTCTTTCTGCACACTCTGAATAAACACATCAACTATTGCGGGAAAGTAGTTGTAAAATACGGCAAATAAGCTTAATTTTTCCAGCTTTAGCTACCTTGTAGTCTCAATATGTATATATACACTCACCTAAAGGATTATTAGGAACACCATACTAATACTGTGTCATTCTACGTGGCATTGATTCAACAAGGTGCTGAAAGCATTCTTTAGAAATGTTGGCCCATATTGATAGGATAGCATCTTGCAGTTGATGGAGATTTGTGGGATGCCCATCCAGGGCACGAAGCTCCCGTTCCACCACATCCCAAATATGCTCTATTGGGTTGCGATCTGGTGACTGTGGGGGCCATTTTAATACAGTGAACTCATTGTCATGTTCCAGAAACCAATTTGAAATTTTTCGAGCTTTGTGACATGGTGCATTATCCTGCTGGAAGTAGCCATCAGAGGATGGGTATATTGATTGATTGATTGTTTGTTTATTTAGCCACACGACAGTGCCGGCGGAATTCTTTTCAATACAGTATGTTTCAGCTCTATGTCATCATACTTTACAAACAACAATAGACAATACACTTCACAACATGTAACAATACAAGATACAGTAAGTAAATGACCATAAGAGTCTCTAGACATCTAAACTAAAGAGAGGAGTTCAGAGTCCTGACAGCTATGGGGAAAAAGCTGTTTGTGAAGCGTTTGGTCTTGGTAGTGAGTGACCTGTAGCGCCTCCCTGAGGGAAGGAGCTGAAAGAGGTGGTTCGCAGGATGTAAGGGGTCGGAGGTGATTGTCTTTGCTCGCTTTTCAATCCATTGTGTATAGAGGGACTCGACTGAAGGCAGTGGTTTCCCGATGATCTTGGATGCTTTGTTGACAGTCTGCTGTAGTTTTTTCTTTGTTTGGCTATCCAAGCTACCATACCATACTATTATTGATGATGTAATGATGGATTTGATAATAGCGGAATAGAACAGAACAAGTAACTGATGTTTGATCCGGTATTTTTAAGCTGGCTGATGAAGTAAAGTCTTTGATGAGCTTTTACAATGATGTGATTATGTTAGTTGTCCACTTCAGGTTATTGCTAATGTGTGTTCCTAAGAATTTAAAAGAGTCAGTGATGGTTATTGAATTGCCGTTTATTTGAATAGGTGTTTTGGAAAATGGCCTAAAAATCAACAATGAGTTCCTGGGTTTTGGCTGTATTGAGCTGGAAGTCATTGTTCGAAGACCAATTTACAGCTTGGTACACCACCATGCGGTACTTTGTTGGCTTGGTCAATGTTCATGTCCAAAAGTATGGCAAAGAGTTTGAGTGGGCTAATAGTGTTAAAAGTGGAACTAAAGTCTATGAACAGGATGCGTGTATAGGTGTTTGGTGATTCCAGATGTTGCAAGGTATGATGGAGTGCTAAGCTGATTGCATCCTCTACTGACCGGTTGGCTTGGTAAAAGCGAATGGATATAAATCCATCATCAAGGAAGTGCAAGATTTCAGGTATGCCAGAATTATCTGTTCAAATGCTTTCATTACCACCGATGTTAGGGCAACTGGTCTGAACTCATTGAGGCAGCTGATCTTTGAGGACTTTGGGGGTTACCACCTCGTCAGGAACCGATTGATCCAGCCATGTCTCAGTAAAGCAGAAGGCAGAGCAGTCACTGTTATTCCTGTCCGTTTGTGTCAAAAGCAGAAGTTCATCCATTTTATTTTTAAGCACGTTAGATAAGATCGAAGCCGGTAGTGGGGGCCGATAGGGCAGTCTCCTGAACCTGGAGACCACTCATGTACTCCGTCTTTTTGTACTGGATGTATTTCCCCATGGTGGTGAGCCAGTGTTGTTTACATCCAGTATATCCTCTGGAATGTTGGCAAATGATTCCAAATTGTCAGGTGTAATCCTCCAGATATGTAACAACTCCTCACGGGTATATGATGTGATGCATGAAATTTCCCTCACAAATAACACAGACAAAAATGCAAAACATCATATCAGAGCAGGTACCGGGGCAAGCCTCCTTGCTGCCATCGTGCATAATGCTGGGTGTTCGCAATAATATGATGGTCATAAAGGGATGGACATGCTCAGGTAGGCCGTGGCATTTAAACAATGCCCAATTGGCACCAAGGGGCCTAAAGTGTGCCAAGAAAACATCCCCCACACCATTACACCAGCACCACCACCAGCCTGCACAGCGGTAACAAGGCATGATGGAACCATGTTCTCATTCTGTTTAAGCCAAATTCTGACTATACCATCTGAATGTCTCAACAGAAATCGAGACTCATCAGACCAGGCAACATTTTTCCAGTCTTCAACGGTCTAATTTTGGTGAGCTTGTGCAAATTGTAGCCTCTTTTTCCTATTTGTAGTGGAGATGAGTGGTACCCGGTGGGGTCTTCTGCTGTTGTAGCCCATCCGCCTCAGGGTTGTGCGTGTTGTGGCTTCACAAACGCTTTGCTGCATACCTCGATTGTAACGAGTGGATATTTCAGTCAAAGTTGCTCTTCTATCAGCTTGAATCAGTCGGCCCATTCTCCTCTGACCTCTAGCATCAACAAGGCATTTTCGCCCACAGGACTGCCGCATTTTAATTTTTAATTTCTTCAATGTAAAGCACTTTGAATTGCCATTGTGTATGAAATGTGCTATACAAATAAACTTGCCTTGCCTTGCCTACTGGATGTTTTTCCCTTTTCACACCATTCTTTGTAAACCCTAGAAATGGTTGTGCGTGAAAATCCCAGTAACTGAGCAGATTGTGAAATACTCAGACCGGCCCGTCTGGCACCAACAACCATGCCACTCTCAAAATTGTTTAAATCACCTTTCTTTCCCATTCAGTTTGCAGTTCAGGAGATTGTCTTGACCAGGACCACACCCCTAAATGCATTGAAGCAAAACTGCCATGTGATTGGTTGATTAGATAATTGCATTAATGAGAAATTGAACAGGTGTTCCTAATAATCCTTCAGGTGATTGTAGCTCAAATTGAGTAAAGCGTGTTTTTACAATTAACCAGATTCTCCGATCTCCTCACTCACTACCTTCCAAGCAAGATCTTTTTTTTTTCCCCTGTTTCTATAAAAATAGGAAAAGAATCATACAGCTCCGGGTGTCCACAAACAGCAATAATTATTTTGTCCACCGTTTTGTCCTCATCTTTCCTATTTTTGTGCCACTTGCAACGTTGTCTAATCACCTCACTACTAGAGCAAGCTCCTGATTGGTTAACACGACGTAAATTTTCGCCACAGTTCTGATTTTTCAACTCACACGAATGCACGCTTCAGATTAGCCAAACAAGCTAACGAACAAAGCCAGGTAATTTTGCATAATATAAGCATGTTAACTCTGATTGGGTGGCTGAAAGGTAATAATGTCTGTGTCATGATCTATTTGAATTAGGATATCTCCAAACCCATTCTTTCTAGTTCCTTTTGAGGCGGAAGTGTCGCGAAACAGAGACGGATACAATTGCAAGTAAAATGATGTTTATTTGCTGGTCAGGTGAACACGTCGGGGACAAACACTCAGAGGAAGATGACGCAGAGACTTCAATGGGCAACCCAGGAATGGCGTGCGGTGCTAGAATTTACAGGAACCAGGAAACAGAGTAATCCAGACAGCATGAAGCACGACGAGAAGTTCCACGAAGACAGGATCCACACGAGAAGACGAGAGCAAACACAGGAACAGGACAAGACACCGGGGAAGCCACAACGATCTGACAACAAGAGATGAGAATGACTGCACATATAAAGGGAACGGGAATTGAACCCAGCTGGTGACACTAATCAACACAATGAGTAACCACACCCTCACACAGACACATCAGAAATGACACAGCAGATTCATGAACCGTGACAGTACCCCCTCCCCTAGGAACGCCTCCTGGCGTTCCCAGACAACCCTACCTGTCGATTGTAATCATCGATAAGGGAGTGATCCAGGATGTCTCTAGCAGGTACCCAACTTCTCTCCTCCGGACCGTAACCCTCCCAGTCCACCAAGTACTGAAATCCGCGTCCCCTCCGTCTCGAGTCCAGAATACGATGTACCGAATAAGTAAGTTCCCCATCTACGAGTCGCGGCGGGGGGGAACGGGGGCAGGCGGATTAATGCGAGAATAAAACACGGGCTTGATCCTTGATACGTGAAAGGCGGGGTGAATTCTCCTGTACGCTGGAGGGAGTTTGAGTCGGACTGTCACCGGACTAATAATCTTGGTGACAGGAAACGGGCCGATAAATTTGGGAGCTAACTTGTTAGAAACGGAGCGGAGAGGAATGTTTCTGGTAGAAAGCCACACTCTTTGACCCACGACGTATACGGGAGGCTTTGACCGGTGGCGATCGGCCTTAGCCTTCATGCGCCCCCCGCTCGGAGTAGAGTCTCACGGGCTCTAGTCCAAGTGCGGCGACACCTCTGGACGAAAGCGTGAGCGGAGGGGACCGCGACTTCGGATTCCAGACTGGGAAAAATTGGTGGCTGGTAACCTAAGCTACACTTAAACGGAGAGAGGCCCGTAGATGAAACTGGTAACGAGTTATGGGCGTACTCCACCATAGAAAGTTGTTGGCTCCAGGACGAAGGATTCTTGGTTACCAAACATCGCAACATTCTCTCAAGATCCTGGTTGGCCCGCTCAGACTGACCATTGGTCTGGGGATGATAACCCGAAGACAAACTGACCGTAGCCCCCAATAATTTACAGAACTCCTGCCAAAATTTGGATACAAACTGGGAACCCCTGTCAGAGACCACGTCCTTCGGGAGGCCATGTAACCGAAAGACATGATCAATGACCGTGACCGCTGTCTCCTTGGCTGAAGGTAATTTGGGCAAGGGGATGAAATGTGCCGCCTTCGAAAACCGGTCCACTACGGTTAAAACAACCGTCATGCCCCTGGAGGGTGGGAGGGCGGTAACAAAATCTAGCGCGATGTGGGACCAGGGTCTCGAATGGACAGACAGCGGTTGAAGTAACCCATCCGGAGGTCGGTTAGATGTCTTACCAGTGGCACAGACCGAGCAAGCCAAAACAAAATCGTGAATATCGCGAGCCATTAACGGCCACCAGAATCGTTGCTTAACTAAATAACTGGTGCGAGTCACTCCCGGATGACAAGCCACGTTGGAGCAATGACCCCACCGAACAACGTCGGACCGTATCCCCTCCGGAACAAACAACCGATTCGGTGGGCAGCCGGGCGGAGGCATTACCCCTTCTAAGGCCAACTTGACCTTCGACTCGACCTCCCATACGAGTGTGGAGACAACTACTTTCTCAGGTAAAATGCACTCGGGAGTCACCGGGCGTTCGGATGGATCAAAAATACGAGATAAGGAGTCGGGTGTGATGTTCTTGGAACCCGGGCGGTACGAGAGAACAAAGTCAAAACGTCCGAAAAAAAGTGCCCACCGAGCCTGCCTGGAGTTGAGTCTTTTAGCAGATCTAATATATTCAAGGTTCTTGTGATCGGTCCAAACGATAAAAGGCACCCCTGAACCCTCTAACCAATGACGCCACTCCTCCAACGCTAACTTGACTGCCAACAACTCTCTGTTACCAATGTCATAATTGCGTTCGGCAGGCGATAGTCGATGAGAAAGAAACGCGCAGGGGTGCATCTTGTCATCTGAGGAAGCGCGTTGTGAAAGCACTGCTCCTACTCCCACCTCTGACGCGTCGACCTCCACCACGAACTGACGTGTGGGATCAGGGGTGACAAGAATGGGAGCCGAAACGAAGCGACTCTTGAGGTTGGCGAACACTGCCTCGGTAGTGTTCGACCACCTGAACGTCGTTCGGGGGGAGGTCAAGGCAGTCAGAGGCGCGACTAGTTGGCTGAAATTGCGAATGAAACGCCGGTAAAAATTGGCGAACCCCAGAAACCGCTGTAGGGCCTTACGGGAATCTGGACTTGGCCAATCTACCACAGCCTTAACCTTGTCAGGATCCATATGCACTCCCTCAGAGGAGATGATGTACCCTAGGAAGGGAACAGACTGTGCATGAAACGCGCATTTCTCCGCCTTGACAAAAAGCCCATTCTCTAACAGTCTCTGGAGCACTCGTCTGACGTGTTGAATGTGTTCCTGGAGAGACGAAGAAAAAATCAATATGTCATCCAGGTAAACATATATAAATTGATCTACCATGTCTCTCAACACGTCATTCACGAGTGCCTGGAAAACCGCTGGGCTGTTGGAAAGCCCGAAGGGCATAACCAAATATTCAAAGTGGCCTCTAGGGGTATTAAAAGCAGTTTTCCATTCATCCCCCTTCCTGATGCGAACCAAATGATATGCATTACGTAAGTCCAGTTTCGTGAAAATGGATGCTCCCTGCAACCTCTCGAAAGCTGAAGACATCAACGGCAAAGGATAAGAATTCTTTACCGTGATGTTGTTCAGCTCTCGGTAATCAATGCAAGGACGCAGAGAACCATCCTTTTTCCCCATGAAAAAGAACCCCGCCCCCGCAGGAGAAGAGGAAGGCTGGATGAATCCAGAGGCTAGAGAATCAGAAATATATTTCTCCATGGCCTCCCTCTCGGGAACAGAAAGAGAGTAAAGTTTGCCCTTAGGCGGAGACTTACCTGGCAGTAGATCTATCGCACAGTCATAGGAACGATGCGGAGGGAGAGAAGCAGCGCGAGACTTACTGAACACCTCCTTCAGGTCGAGGTACTCTGCGGGCACGTTAGACAAATCCGCTGCCTCACTCTGAAACACAGAACCAGACACAGAAGTACAAGCAGACACCAAACAGGACTCATGACAGTGGTTACTCCATGTGGAAATAGTGTTAGTGCACCAGTCGACCCGAGGATTGTGCAGAGTGAGCCACGGATGTCCCAGAACCACTGGGGCAAGTGGTGAGTCCATGAGGAGAAAGGATATGGTTTCAGTGTGATTGCCAGAAGTAATGAGTGTAAGGAGTTCAGTCGAGTGGGAAATCCGGGGAAGTTCTTGTCCATTGAGTGCGTTGACTGATATCTTGTGAGTGAGAGGGGTGATGGGAATCTGAAGTCTGACTGCGAGTCCAAACTCCATAAAACTACCCTCTGCTCCCGAATCCAGCAGTGCTTGAGTGCGGTGCGTGGAGGTTGCCCATCTCAGTCTTACCGGGAGGAGGGTTGATGATGGTGGTGAGGTCTTCCCGGTGGAGATCCCACCCGATAGTAGCCTCATACTTACTACCGGGCTTGATCTTTTACTGGACAGGAGTAAAGAAAGTGGCCAGCCTTGCCACAGTATAGGCAGAGTCCTTGGGATCTCCGCCTCTCCCTCTCCTCCCGGGAAAGCCGAGCTCTCCCTACCTGCATGGGCTCATGATCGGAAACTGGGCTGACCGCGCTCCCGCCGCTGGTCCGTGGGTCCTCCGTGTGGTACTGGGGTCGCCTCTGATGAAGGTGGGAAGCCACACGATTCAGGCGAGACTCAACCCTCAGAGCGAGCTCCACCAGGCCATTCAGGGTCCTGGGAAGGTCCAGGATGTAAATCTCCGTCAGAACGCGGTCAGCCAGCCCATGCAGGAACATGTCCCACTGCGCCTCCTCGTTCCATTGGCACTCTGCAGCCAGGGTGCGGAACTGGATGGAATAGTCCGACACCGAGCCATCACCTTGGCGTAGATCAGCGAGTAATCTGGCTGCCTCCTTACCCGCTACCGCTCGATCGAAGACTCTTCTCAACTCTGTGGAGAGTGCCTGGAACGAGGCACAGCAGATGTCTTGATTCTCCCACACCGCCGTTCCCCAGAGAGCCGCCTTCCCCGACAGTAGAGTCAGGACGAACGCCACTTTAGACTGTTCGGTGCAGAAGGTCCGTGGCTGCAATGCGAAATGCATGGAACATGCTGTGAGAAACGCTCGACAATATTCAGGCTCACCTGAATATTTCTCTGGCGTGGGCAGACGAGGTTCCGACTGATGTTCTTGCGGAGGCGGGGGGGGCTGAACGGGCGGTGTGGGCGGCGCAGTGGGAGCTCGAAGAAGTTGTAACTGTTGGGTGAGCTCGGACACCTGCATCACGGCTGCTTGAACCGCGCGACCTGTATTCGCGATCTCTTCTCCTTGTTGATCCATTTTCGTGGTGCTGTGCGTGAGGAACTCATTTAAACTGGCCGCACTTGCTGCATCCATGATAGGTCAGATCGTTCTGTCGCGAAACAGAGACGGATACAATTGCAAGTAAAATGATGTTTATTTGCTGGTCAGGTGAACACAGGTCGGGGACAAACACTCAGAGGAAGATGACGCAGAGACTTCAATGGGCAACCCAGGAATGGCGTGCGGTGCTTGAAGTGTACAGGAACCAGGAAACAGAGAGTAATCCAGACAGCATGAAGCACGACGAGAAGTTCCACGAAGACAGGATCCACACGAGAAGACGAGAGCAAAAACAGGAACAGGACAAGACACCGGGGAAGCCACAACGATCTGACAACAAGAGATGAGAATGACTGCACATATAAAGGGAACGGGAATTGAACCCAGCTGGTGACACTAATCAACACTAATCAACACAATGAGTAACCACACCCTCACACAGACACCCATACACATCAGAAGTGACTCAGATTCATGAACCGTGACAGGGAGATATCTTCAAATGAATAGGTACTAGTAGTCATTCTGTTTTTGATATCAGTTACTAATTTCTGACTAGTACGTATTAAAATAATGACTAGTACATTAATACTACTAGTATGTATTAATTAAATGCTAGTACTTATTATTAAGTACTGGATTTGTATTAAATGTATACTAGTACCTATTTCATAGGCACTAGTAGTAATTCATAAGTACTAGTACTTATGAATTACTACGACACTAGTGTCTTTTACAGTTGTTACTAGTAACATTTATTATCTTTCTGGTCACAATTGTTTTTTCAGAATGGCCATTGTAGAGTTCAATTGCAAATCTTAATAGTAAAATAAAATATCACTATTTTATATAGTACTAGTATCTTGTAAAAAGGTACTAGTATAAATCTAATGTAGCTGATAAACACGTACGCATTTCTAATAAATAATTACCAGTATCTAATGAATAAATACTAGTATAAATACAATAAATACTAGTATATATTTAATAGGTACTAGTATCCAATGAATAAGTGCTAGTATCAAAAAAATAAGCATTGTTATCTGTTTGGCAGGCTCTAGTATCTTGAAAATAAGTACTAGTACCTAATAAGTAGGTACAAGTTGAATTACTGACCTAAAAGAAAAGTATTTAACATGTTGCAGAGAAATAACTAGACTTCTATATAAGGCTGATCGAATCACAGGTATACTGTTAATTTGTAATGCTGTGTTATTTAGTGACTAACTAAGTGTTAACGGTTAAGAAGTACATTCATGTTATACATTCCGAACTGTCAGTTACAAATAAAACCAGAAGTGATCAGAATTAGCATTTTCAGAATTTGCATTATTCTTTTTTGGGATATTATACAAAAGCGTATTTGTTACTTCTGAACATACATTCAATAGGCTGTTTAAACGTTTGTATATTATATGTTGTTTTACGCTTAGAAACCATTTAGTTTTACAATAAAAATGTGAACAAAATTCTTTTCAAATGTTCTTTAAGTAGGCTTCTCTGTATGTAGGATAAAGAAATTATCCATTTGGAAACATTTTATAGAGACTGTGGGAACCCCAGCATACAGTACAAAAAGAAGGCAACACTCGCAGTAAACATTCTGTATGTAGGATAAAGAAGTAAACCATTTAAGAAACATTCTTTATCAAATAAAGAAATGAACTGTTTTAGAATTTTGTTACAGATACTGTGGGAACCCAACATACAGTATAAAACACAAAGAGTCAACAATTTTTTCTGTCTGTACTATGTAGGATAAATAAATTTTGCTTTAGAAACATTTTGTATACAGGAATTCCAAACTGTTCTGGGCTCTGAACTGAAGCCATGTTATCATGTGATATTGTTAAGGTTGCCAGTAAAACTTATACTTAAATTTATATAATTTCAGGCAACCCCAAATGTTGGAACCTGCAGTAAACCCTCAGTCATGCATGTTTTAAAAGTGTAATAACGGCTTTGAAGGGGGAGCCTCAATATACAGTAATTAGACATGTATTGGCCTCTGGATAAATTATTTTGTTTGCTGTGTAGCTATGCAGAAACTGGATTTGGGGACGTTGAGAAAAGCCCAGTGAAGGCACAGCTAATGCTCGTGATGCAAATTCAAGGACATTCTCCATAGTCAGAGGACTGCAGGACTTGTCTCCCTCTGACAACACAAAAGTGGACATGAGTCAGTTTCATAATTCTTTGCTTAACAGACAAATAATGACTAAATCAGACCTTCAACATCTACAGTGGTATGCAAAAGTTTGGGCACCCCTTAGAAAAATCACTTCATTTTAAGATACGTTATACCATATGGAAACAGAAACATCTCAGTAGTGAAATCATTTTTATTGGTCGAACAGAAACATTTTTATGTGCATTTAAACAAATAAAGGCATACATAAATGTGGGCACCCCAAAGAAAAAATTCCATTAATATTTGGTAAAGCCTTCTTTTGCTGTAATAACAGCCTGTAGACTCCTTATAGCGACAGACAAGTCCCTGAAGTCTGGCAGGTGGTATTTTGGCCCATTCCTCCATACAAAACGCCTCCTGCATACCTCATACGACTCTCTTATCGAACACTCAGGAAAGGCTTTTTGCGCATCACCCTTCCAATGAGCTTTTCCTGGTGCAAAGTACGCTGGATTGTGGAACGGTGAACAACTACATTATCAGCAGTCAGATGTTCTTGTAGTTCTCTGGTCTGTGGCTTGTCTGTGACCTTTCTAACCATCCTTCACCTGTGCCTTTCCTGTATTTTTTTCAGCCTATCACATCTTTCCTTCACAAGGACTATTCTTGTGGCCTTCCATTTCTGACTGTGGAGACAGACAGTCCAAACCTTTCAGTTAATTTCTTGTACCCTTCTCCTAATTCATAATAATGAATGATCTTAGTGTTTAGATCAGTGGAGTGTTGTTTAGAGGTCCCCATGTTGCCACACTCTATGAAAGAACCAAGGACAAGCACAGCCAGCAATTACTTATTTCTTGATTGGTTCCACCTGTCTTTGTAATTGAAGGTCTCACAAGCTAATCAAAGCAATTTGTGCTGCAACCTGTTAGCTATAAATCCCTACATGTCTTGAAATGAATGCGATTAAAAGGGTGCCCAAACTTTTGCACAGCCCATCTTTTACATTTTATTTTATAATAATAAAACTATTGTTTTCCAGACCAAAGTTCTTAAACTCTAAGAATTTTGGTCTGGAAAAACTCAAATGTCTACATCTCTGTAGAAAAACAAATCTTTTTGCTGTGATCTTCTCTTATAAAGGTAAAGCAAATTATCAAGAAATCTCAGAGGGGCACCGACACTTTTGCATACCACTGTATAAGCTAGTCTCTCCAAAAGCAGATCGTTTGTTTCTCCAGTTGCAGTCTGTTGCTTCCTACCGGAGAGAAACACACTCCAAACAAGTGTGACCGAACGATGGTCATTAGCTTGCACTGGTAAGGCCCGTGCTCAAGACCCCAAATTCTCAAACCTCCCCAATAACAGACTTTCAACTAAATGAAAATGACGAGCAGAGACAAAACCACAGACTATCAATTTATTTATCAAATGGTTACTAAAACACCTGGGACTCAACATCAATGGTAGAATAATTTAATCAAAGGTGAATTAATCAGCCCAATGGGCTTCGTTGAGGCAGTTCCCACGTGCCGGCCACCCATACACTGGAGGGATATGACAAAAGAAAATGTACTAACAGAAAAAAACACTTCAACAAAAGAATAAAGTAGCTACACAAGTTGGTTTCTCTCTTTGGTCCTATGTCTTTGCATGAATATTTCACCACTCAAAATAAATACAAATCAAACACGTCAAACCAACCAAACCCGGAAATACAATAATGGTTTTAAACCCATTCAACACCCACCAAATAAACCAAGGTCACAAAAACAAAACAAATATACGACAATTAAGCAGCTCCGTAATGGAGCAGTGTCAATATAAAGCAAGACAAAGAAATGGTACAACCAACCCATCCATCCATCCATCCATTTTCTTCCGCTTATCCGGGGCCGGGTCGCGGGGGCAGCAGTCTAAGTAGAGATGCCCAGACATCCCTCACCCTAGACACTTCCTCCAGCTCTTCCGGGGGGACACCGAGGCGTTCCCAGGCCAGCCGGGAGACATAGTCCCACCAGCGTGTCCTAGGTCTTCCCCGGGGTCTCCTCCCGGTCGGACGGGCCTGGAACACCTTCCGAGGAAGGCGTCCAGCAGGCATCCGTAACAGATGCCCAAGCCACCTCAGCTGACCCCTCTCGATGTGGAGGAGCAGCGGCTCTACTCCGAGCTCCTCGCGGGTGACCGAGCTTCTCACCCTATCTCTAAGGGATCGCCCAGCCACCCTGCGGAGGAAGCTCATTTCAGCCGCCTGTATCCGGGATCTTGTCCTTTCGGTCATGACCCAAAGCTCATGACCATAGGTGAGAGTAGGAACGTAGATTGACCGGTAAATTGAGAGCTTCGCCTTGCGGCTCAGCTCTTTCTTCACCACGACGGACCGGTACATCGACCGCATTACTGCAGAAGCTGCACCGATCCGTCTGTCAATCTCCCGTTCCCTCCTCCCCTCACTCGTGAACAAGACCCCGAGATACTTAAACTCCTCCACTTGAGGAAGGAACTCTCCACCAACCTGAAGTGGGCAAGCCACCCTTTTCCGACTGAGGACCATGGCCTCGGATTTGGAGGTACTGATTCTCATTCCAGCCGCTTCACACTCTGCTGTAAACCGTCCCAGTGCATGCTGAAGGTCCTGGTTTGAAGGGGCCAACACGACGACATCATCCGCAAATAGCAGAGACTTGATCGTGTGGTCCCCAAACCTGACACCCTCCGGCCCCTGGCTGCGCCTAGAAATTCTGTCCATAAAAATTACGAACAGAACCGGTGACAAAGGGCAGCCCTGCCGGAGTCCGACATGCACTGGGAACAGGTCCGACTTACTGCCGGCAATGCGAACCAAGCTCCTGCTTCGGTCGTACAGGGACCTGACAGCCCTTAGCAAAGGACCACAGACCCCATACTCCCGAAGCACCCTCCACAGGATGCCGCGAGGGACACAGTCGAATGCTTTCTCCAAATCCACAAAACACATGTGGATTGGTTGAGCAAACTCCCATGCACCCTCCAGCACCCTGTAGAGGGTGTAGAGCTGGTCCAGCGTTCCACGGCCTGGACGAAAACCACACTGTTCCTCCTGAATCCGAGGTTCTACTATCGGCCGTATTCTCCTCTCCAGTACCCTGGCATAGACTTTCCCGGGAAGGCTGAGAAGTGTGATCCCCCTATAGTTGGAACACACCCTCCGGTCCCCCTTCTTAAAAAGAGGGACCACCACCCCGGTCTGCCATCCCAGAGGCACTGTCACCGACCGCCACGCGATGCTGCAGAGGCGTGTCAGCCAAGACAGCCCCACAACATCCAGAGACTTGAGGTACTCAGGGCGAATCTCATCCACCCCCGGTGCCCTGCCACTGAGGAGTTTCTTGACTACCTCAGCGACTTCGGCTTGGGTGATGGACGAGTCCACCTCTGAGCCCTCAGCCTCTGCTTCCTCAATGGAGGACGTGACGGTGGGATTGAGGAGATCCTCGAAGTACTCCTTCCACCGACCGACGACATCCCCAGTTGAGGTCAACAGCCTCCCACCTCCACTGTAAACAGCGTTGGTAGGGCACTGTTTCCCTCTCCTGAGGCGCCGGACGGTTTGCCAGAATCTCTTCGAGGCCAGTCGATAGTCCTTCTCCATGGCCTCACCAAACTCCTCCCAGGCCCGAGTTTTTGCCTCCACAACCACCCGGGCAGCAGTCCGCTTGGCCTGCCGGTACCTGTCAGCTGCCTCCGGAGTCCCACAAGCCAACCAGGCCCGATAAGACTCCTTCTTCAGCTTGACGGTTTCCCTTACTTCCGGTGTCCACCACCGGGTTCGGGGATTCCCGCCTCGACAGGCACCGGAGACCTTACGGCCACAGCTCCGAGTGGCCGCTTCGACAATGGAGGCGGAGAACATGGTCCACTCGGACTCATTGTCTCCAACCTCCCTCGGGATCTGGTTGAAGCTCTGCCGGAGGTGGGAGTTAAAGATCTCTCTGACAGGAGACTCGGCCAGGCGTTCCCAGCAGACCCTTACAGTACGTTTGGGTCTGCCGAGTCTGTCCAGCTTCCTCTCCTGCCATCGGATCCAACTCACCACCAGGTGGTGATCAGTTGACAGCTCCGCCCCTCTCTTAACCCGAGTGTCCAAAACATATGGTCGCAGGTCAGATGAAACGACCACAAAGTCGATCATCGACCTGCGGCCTAGGGTGTCCTGGTGCCACGTGCACTGATGGACACCCTTATGCTTGAACATGGTGTTCGTTATAGACAAACTGTGACTAGCACAGAAGTCCAATAACTGAACACCGCTCGGGTTCAGATCAGGGGGCCGTTCCTCCCAATCACGCCCCTCCAGGTGTCACTGTCGTTGCCGACATGGGCGTTGAAGTCCCCCAGTAGGACGACGGAGTCCAACTCCAGAGTGATGAAGTGTCCATCCTCTCTCGAGGAGTGTGGTTCCAGAGCCCAAGCCATGCGTAGAGGTGATCCCGACTATCTCTAGTCGGAACCTCTCAACCTCCCGCACCATCTCAGGCTCCTTCCCCGCCAGCGAGGTGACATTCCACGTCCCTAGAGCTAGCTTCCGTGTCCAGGGATCGGGCTGTCGAGGCACTCTCCTCCGACTGCCGCCCGATCCACAATGCACCGACCCCCTATGGTCCCTCCCGCACGTGGTGAGCCCACGGGAAGGCGGCCCCACGTCGCTCCTTCGGGCTGAGCCCGGCCGGACCCCGTGGGGAAAGGCCCGGCCACCAGGCGCTCGCATACGAGCACCGACCCCGGGCCTGGCTCCAGGGTGGTGCCCCGGTTGCGCCATACCGGGCGACGTCACGGTCCTTGTTTTTGTAAACATCATATGGGGTTTTTGAACCACTCTTAGTCTGACCCGTCGCCTAGGACCTGTTTGCCTTGGGAGACCCTACCAGGGGCATATAGCCCCCGACAACATAGCTCCTAGGGTCACTCGGGTACTCAAACCCCTCCACCACGTTAAGGTGGCGGTTCAAGGAAGGGTACAACCAACCCGAGTAACGAAATAAACAAACCAAATAATAACATATAATAACAAATAATAAACCGACAATAATAAACAATAATTTCAATTCAACTCTATTGCACACCCGTTTAAACAGACATACACAGACAATGAATAGACGCAAATCAAGGAAATTCCGCCAGTGAAATGAGCGAACCTGATGACGCCAGAACCAGCGGCCACGGGTTTAGAACGCGTCCAACATGAGAGATGTACAAGCACTTGAAGACGTTCAAGGCAATCGCGATCACTCAATGCAATTACAAGCGTTCAATGCAATAACGAAGATCCCGCGTCCCAAACTGGAAACGTCATTTAAGCCACAGCAAAACAGCAGCTGGCCACTTCTGAAAAACAAATAGACATTTTCGTTTGCTTCTCCCTCCCCACTCCTCTCAGGTTTATAATCACGAAAACATGGTAAGGGGAAATAATATTACCTTTCACGTGCAAGACACTCACTCGCACATGCTCGCTAATAATGTCTGGTCGCACCTGACAAATCTAAAATTACACCAAACATGTGAATTAAGTCAAATTCCCACGGAGATTTATATTTCCCTCCGTCTATGAGCCACCAGTTTAACAGATCCTACCTTTCCAAGGAGTGAAGGAGATATACGACCTGCGCAAACAGGTCACATCAGTACAATGCCATGCACAGCAAACTCTCACCTGCATCTTTATAGCTATGTGATTACCTGACGTACCCACCCACTTAATGCGCTACTATTTTTAAAGGGGCCACGCAAACTACTCTTAAAGGGGCAATCCCACTACACAAGCATGACAAATATTTTGCATGAAGTGGCTATGAATTATTAGTTAAGAGATCTTCAAAGACATGGGGGTGACTCCTACTTTCCTCAAGTAGACCCAGGGTTTGTAACCCATGCTCAAACCTTTGAAGAAGTCTATTTAGTACATTGTTCCAAAAAGATTTTGCATGCATGAATTCAGTGTACATGTGCATAATTTCCCTAACCAAATATAAAATAAGCCAAAATAATCGTATCCATGCATTATTAAAGATTGCATTAAATGATGTCTTAACAGTACTTGTCAGCAGCTTTGCATATAATACATCAGGACTCTTCAAATCCGGTCCTGAAGGTGCACAGCCTTGCAGACTTAAGCTCAAACCCAGATCAAACTAACCTACTGGTGATGATCTAGTGACACTCAGGTGTTTTATTAGGGTCGGAGCTAAACCCAGCAGGGCAGTGGCACTCCAGGACGAGATCAGAAGAGCGCTGTATTACATGGTTTGCAAGCAATCACTTACAGTGTCAATGCAGTGTATGTACGTCCATTAGTAAAGAATTCCAAGGCAGATCGGACTAAAGCATCTCTTTCATTCAGGGATTTTACCAGTCGAAGTGCTCCCATGAAACTGGCTGTCCTCTGCCTCACTTATGGCACTGTTTGCCTCCTGAATGGTCTCTGACGCCTCCATCTTAAACAATACAAAACAGCTGCTTATAAACAAACTAAATCATTTGGAAAAGTTCTGGTCTGTGACATTCATTCATTACAGATTATCTTGAACTTCGTCCAAGACTGTGGGTTGAGTGTTTTTTCCACAAAGCTGCATGAATAGGCATTTGGAAAATAAATGTGGCCCAACACCACCGTGAACAATGCAGACCGCAATCATCTTGCCAATTAACAAATATTATCCGGTGTTTAGTGCTGAACACAAACAAAAAAGGACATGTTGTGAAATCCACTTTGCTGAAAAGCTTTATTAAAATATTATGCAGCTCCACTCTGTAAAGAAAAAAAATATTTTTGAGCAATAAGAAATGGAACTGTCAGGATTCCTCTGGTAACCACGCCTCAAATGCCCTTCACTCCGCCCATTCGTTCGTCATCACCCCAATTCTAATCACCCATTGCTACCATCATCTGTGTCGTCCCATCGTCCATCGATATCAATATAGACTATCATATTCTGAGCTAAGTCATCATTACCTGCTATCAGTCTGTTTATTTCACCATTTTGTCTGGAGTTCATTCCATTCTGCAAGAATAAAACTATTACACTCACCTCTCTGTTGTCTTCCTGTCTGTAACCTGACAGGAACAGCACAAAATACTAAGCAACTAATTTTTGTAAACAAACTTTGTTGAATAAGTTTCCGCAAGCGATTTAGTAGGAACAGATATGGGAGACTAGCTGGGAGGTGTAATAAATACAGTATAACTAATGTTCACCCCAAGAATTTAAGAACTGAAGATGTCTGACAAGTATAGGCAGTCTCAACCCATGAGATTCTTTTTCACATACATTCCATTTACAGAATCTATGCATATCATTGGTTCCTGCCTGCCATGCTGTTGCCTTTCATGGTTTTTGTAGTTGGATGTGTTGGGGAAATGAATGCCATGTCTTGCAAGATAGTTTCCCTTTCCCTGAACTGGATCAAGGTCAGTGGTGTCAACGCAGGGTTCTCCATCATCTAAGAAATTGTCATGATACATGGCATTAAGATATTTTCAACTTTATTTAATTTAGTTTAATTGTATAGGGCGTTTATGTATTATGCGCTGACTTGAGGGTTGTGCAACTGCCATTAGACCTGTTATCGTCACACCAAAAACAAACATAAGTTAAATGACAGAACAAATAAATAAATAAGCATTGAAAAATCAAAGAGTATACAATTAACAATTGAAATCAAACTTACCACGTTTCATTTAATGACCCTTGAAATCAAAGGATCGAATTATTATTTTGCCACACCTTGAACAATGCCAGAGGCTCCTTTTCCCACTCTTTTCCTGTCTATCAGAATACTGACATGGTATTGAGAACTTCCCTACAAAGAGAGGTTACAGAAATAACGAATGAAATATAAACCACAAAAAGTTTTTGTTATTTTAAACAATTACTTACTCGTGTCACCATCAGTATAGTGAATGGCAAATCTTAAATGTCATTTGGATATCTCCTTCCAGACCAAAAAGCTCTAGTTATCTTGAAAACTCAAACTTCCTTGCTGAAAAGGAAGTAAGAATTGATGAATACCTGAACCAAAAGAGTTTCAATTGAGTAAACATTTTTATTTTATAGTTGTGCTTTTGATTAGACATAAAATAATGTTTTTACTACAGTAAAAACTGTTCTAATGTTGAAAAAGTCTATAGTCTGTAATGAAAAATTGTAACTATGTGAGAAATAATGGAAGGCAAATAAGTAGGTCCGTAACTAAAGTATTACCATATGTTGAATGATATTGCTTACCTTCCATAGTGTAGGCCTAAATTTGGAATAATCTTCAGTATAGTTTTACAACTTTTGCTTTCTTGCTAGTTTCTCAATAAATTTCTGGGGACCCCTTAAACCATTCTGGAGGCCCCCTGGGGGTCCCTGGACCCTAGTTTGAAATCCTCTGGCCTAGTACATGCATACACTCGTTTACAAATGTCACTACATTATTATTATTGCAAAAGTGTACATGCATATATATATAATACATAAAGAGTTCACAAAACCACTATTCTTAAAATCTTTGTTTTTTATCATGATTTTTAACCTGTTCAGTGCCATAGCCCTTTTTGAGCATTCACTTGAAAATGCACTATCCAAGCTAAAATGGTTATAAATCATGAATGCTTTGGAGTACAGACCTATGGTTGGTCTTGTTTGAAAGAAGATATTTAGTAGAATATTGCTAAAGTGGAATCACTTAAATAACAATTTAATATTTTAAGTTATTGTAAGTTAAATGTGATGGTTATGAAAATTTATATTTATATATAGGTATTTATAAATAGATATTTATGTAAATAGATATTTGTTTCAGCCAAAAAATCTATAAATTCAAAGCCACAAGAGTTATCAAATTGTGTACTGAATTTAAGCTTGTTTTGAAAAAATCTGTAATCTCTGTAACACTTTAAGCTGATGTACCGTAAATGTCCACTTGGGGGACATGAATGCGTCAATACTTCAACACAACACATGCAGAGAAGTTTTCACTTTTTTTACTTTCTCATGCATAAACTCATGAATAAAACACAAACATATAGTAAGAGGAACATAAAAATAGGAAAAAGAAACAAAAATAATATCTGAAAAATGAAACTATTTACATATTTATAAAACTTCACAAGTATTATGAATCTATATAAAAATATTTACAACAAATTATCATCTTGATAGGGGTTGAAGCAATCACGTGTAGCATTAAAACAAAAACAGGTCACAGTCTTGGCAGAAAACAGTGGTTTTCTTATGGCACACTCTGCATCTTCTCCTTGACTGAGGGATGTGCTTTGGCCTGTGGTGTCCTGCTGTAGGCCTCTTGTGTGGATCTGGAGGAGGAGCAGAATTGGAGCAGGTGTCGTTGTGAGGCATCCAGTCCACAAGTTCCAGGACCAACGCTTCACGGAATTCCTTTTGGGTTTTTGGCCTCTGGTTCCGTATTTCAGCCATCTGTTGATGGAGAATGAACGCATTCACCACTCCGATATCCACGAAGTGGTATTATAGAGACCTGTACCATTTTCTGGTCTTGCGAAGGACATTGTAATATCTGATGAGGGCATCAGAGACATCCACTCCTCCCATGTTCCTGGGTGGAAAATAATAGGACAACATAAATACAAGATGAACACATCTGCACTTTTTTTTTACACAAAACCACTCCATGAATTCAACTTACTTGTTGTAGTCGGACACTACAGAAGGGATGGGAACTGTCACTTCTGTCCATTCTCCGTCTCTTGATTTGACTCTTCTTTGGACGGTACGATCTCCATTTGCAGAATGGAAGGAAGAGCACATGAGAACCTCTCTGGTGTCCTTCCATTCGACAAAAAGCAAATTGTCGTCCCCGAAGCCAGCACATACTCCCACGGGGGGCATTCCGTGGCAGCCTGTTGATGATCGCTTTTGGGAAGCCCACCCGGTTGCCCCGAATCGTCCCACAGGCCCAAATACCCTTCTGGCGTAGGTCCCGGAACAGTGACGGACTGGTGTAGAAATTATCTACATACAGCCTGTATCCGCTTCCCAGCATCCTCTCATCGATCAGGGCCATCACCGATTCATAACTTAGTCCCCTGCTTTCTTCACTTGCTGTAGGGGACTTGCCTTGATATATGAAAAAGTTCCACGTATAGGCATGGAGGGAGTCAGCTAAAACAAAAAGTTTGTAGCCCCACTTTGTCGGCTTGTCTTTGTGGTATTGTTTTATACCAATTCTTGCCTTTGATGCCATGGATGGTGGAAGGTCTTGCCGGCATCCTGTATCTTCTGATACACTGGCTTCAGTTTCCCAAGCCGATCATAATGAGGGGTCCCTTTCTTCCTCATATTTTCAGCATCCACCTTAGGGTCACTTAGATGAAGTGCTGCAGATATGGCATGAAACTTCCTGCTCGACATTACAGTACTAGGAAAGGCAATACTGTAAAGCCTAGACCCATTCCAGTAGTCAGACTTTGCTTGCAACTTTACCAGGGCCAGATATGAATATAGGTCTTTCAGGGACATGTTCTGCCAGGGTTTTCTGATGCTCAGCTGCATAAGCATTTGAGTTTTGAATGATGGTGTGGCATACATCAGACGACAAGAACAGCTGGAACAGTTGCAGAGGACTGTAGACTTCAGTCATGATAAGTTGAGGTCCAGGATTTCGAGCTGGTCTGAAAATGGTTTCGGGTGGTGGAATGTCAGCTTCATCGGTGGTGTTCCATCTTACTTCAACAGTGTTCAAGGCAACAGGTGGAGTCTGCCTCCCTCTTTCTCTACATCTTTCTCTGCCTCTGCCTCTTCCTCTACTGCTTGCTCTTCCACTACCTCTTCCTCTACTGCTCGCTCTTCCACTGCCTCTTCCTCTGCTTTGTCTCTTCTCTGTCATTTGTGCTTTCCTCCCAAAACTGCTGAAAAGACCTGATGTCAATGCTGAGGAAGATGAAGGTTCAGCAGACATTGGTTCGGACGAGGCCTCACCCAAATCTCCATCTTCATTCCCACTGCAAAAATACAGTACAAACTGAATATAGTAGCTAAATAGGACATGTAATACATGTTTTCAATATACACAGATCTAGTATACATTACGTTCGATAAATTCACATAATAATATGATTACATAGTGTATTTCACATTTACTCATATCCCACTAAAATAAGAACAGGGTTTTAGAGCCCAAAAAACTCACCATTCTGGAGCTGAATCAGTCTCCTCATCTGGTACAAGCATATATGTCTCATCATCACTGGACTGAGCTTTTTCTTCATCGCTCGACCTGTACGATCCCTCAATTACTTCCAAAACAGTGTAACGCTTTTTTGTTCTTGAAGCCATCTTGTGTGAAGAGCAGAATGAAAAGTGCAGTCTGTATCAGGGCTTTCAGTTGCCCACGTTTACAAACAATCAGTGGGATTTCAAACTGGTGCAATCGTTTTCTTATACAGGTGATTTGATTATGTTTTTGTCAGCCAAAGGATCATTGGCTGAATGTCATATGCTAAAATAAAGGGAGTCCGTAACCATGGGTGTTGCTGTTTGGTGACAGAGAAAGTCTTGTCTTCCCATTTTAGGAAATTTAGAGTGGGCAATGACAAGACAACTAGTAAATGACTGCAAAACCACAAAAATATTTTATTACAATGATTTTTTTATTTTTATTTATGACAAATACAGATTACATTATTTCCGAAAAAAAGGTCACACCCCTGTTATATTTATATATATAGAGCCCAAAAAATCTTAAATATATAATATATATATATATATATATATATATATATATTAGATTGGTCTGTATTATAGATGCTTAGACTTTTCCAAAGATCATGATTAGGATGGAATTTTATTTTGCAAAATATTGAAATAAAATTCAGTGTTCAACTGGTGGTACATTGACATTTAGTAGCATATATTTTGTATGCATACTCCTGTCATAAATGAATCAATTACTGCAGCTACATAATTTATATTGACAAACACTGGTAAGATTTGTATTCTAGAGGCTTAGACCTTTCCAAAAATATATAGTTTGTCATGATTAGGATGGAATTTTATTGCAAAATATTAAAATAAACCTCAGTGTTCCACTGGTGGAACAGTCAATTCATGCACACTCTTGTGATAAATGAATAAATTACTGCAGCTATATAATATATATAGTCAGATTTGTATTCTAGAGGCTTAGAGCTTTCCAAAGATATATAGTTTGTCATGATTATGATGGAATTGTATTGCAAAATATTGAAATAAACCTCAGTGTTCCACTCAGTGTTCCACTAGTTTGTCATGATTAGGATGTAATACCAATGTGAAATTTTTATTTAAACATAAGCGTTCCGCCTGAGGAACGGTGACAGTTAAGGGGTTTTAACATGTTGTCATGTTTTTACTATACTTTACTGTATTAGTTGGCTGTACTTATTGCATTATTATTGTTTTAATAAAGCAAGTGAACTTCAGTTTCAATTATATAAATTAGAATACACAATACAACATATTATCATACATGATTTTTGAAAATGTGTCAATTTGTAATTAAAGCATCATAATGACCATATCATAATAAATAAAATAATATAACAAAGAGATGACACAACAACAATTTGCACTTGCCTGTTTTTATTTCGACACTGAAACATGCCCAGATGAGAGCATGACATTCGTTACATGAAGATTTAAATCGTGTGTCATAATGTTTATAATAAGTAGAGTATAGGCTACCATAACAATAATTTGCTAAATAAATTAAATAGATTCCTCAAGCATAGCTTTGTTTTATTCTTTGTCATGTGCTTTGCTATTCTGTATATAAGTCTATATATATATATATATATATCAGGCAGATGTAACCGAGAGATCTTGTGGCTGGCGCGAGCCGCGTAACGTGGCAGTTGAACGGGTGACGGGACGCGCGCTCCAGTCGGAGTAAAACTATAGCGGAATAAAGTAAACAAACAAGTAAATAAAAGCACGGCTGCACTGTTCTGTTCGCTCTCGTCCGCGTCTGGCTGAGTGTCAGCCATTCTAACAGCGAGAGATGTTGTGGCAGACGCGACGCTTAGTAGGTGACGGGACCCGCAGTGGCCGGTAGTGAGGCAGGAGTGACCGGTCCGGTGACAGCTCTTCTCATTCGTCTCGAAAACAAGCAGATGGACCAGGAGGAAGTTCAGCGGAGGCAAGCAGGACGTCATAAGACATAGAGGTATGTGAACACACACACACACACACACACACACACACACACACACACACACACACACACACACACACACACACACACACACACACGCGCACACACTGTAGAGACGGAGCGCCTTTAGGCCACGCCCACGCCCACGCCAAACAACACTGACCGATTGTAGTACGTCACAGTGGTCACTAGTCTCATGCCGGAAGTGGGGCGGAACGAACGTCATGGCGGAGAAAGAGAAAACGGTAAAAAGTTGTCTTTGTGTAGTTTATCGATTGTTGTTGGATTATCTGACGCTGAACAAGGAGACCAGAAAAAAGCCTCTGCAGCTTTGACAGGCAGAAACGAATAAATAGACTTAATCGTTAAAGGGTGATATGGATTGTTTCCCTAAAACACGCCTCACGATTAATTGCGTGTTTTAAGAATTAGATTGATTTAATCTTTAATTTAGTTTGATTGTTAAATGTGTGCCTTCTGTGCTGTGACTTTTGTTTGATTTTGTAATGTTAGTTTATGATGTCTAGTGTATAGTACATGGTGTTATGTACTATGAAACATGGTTAATACTGGTAAAAATATAGTTTAACTAAATAAATGAAAATGTTCTATTGCTCAAATTTAGTTTTAGTTTTTTTGATTAGTTTATTAATTAAACACAATGAAACAGTCATTGACCATTGTGCTGAACAATACTTTAAGGACTACTAAACTTGTTTTCAGTTGATGTAAAAATCTCAATTTCGAAAAAATGACTCTGGTCCTAAAGCAAAGTCCTAGTGGCCTATTCTACATTTAGCAGATGCTTTTATCCAAAGCGACTTACAAAGAGTTCAGGGGTAGTGAGTGGTATGTCATTCAAGAGCAATAAAACAATAGGTGCTAATACTAAGATACTAGTTTCGCCAAAAGTCAGACCAATAGCTGTTGAGAGAAAAAGGGTTAGTTTTTTTGTTGCACTGTAGGGATAGTGGTTTAGGCAAGGGGTAAAGTGCATTGTGTTGCACCCTTCTTGCACACAGCAGGTTTTTAAGAAAAATGTGATGGGGGGCCTGTGCCCCAGTAGAGCTTTAGGTCTAGCCACGCCCCCGTTTTTTGGTTTGGTTCTGATGGCACATCAAAGAGATTTTCATTATACTATGCTTATGTGACAGGAACAGTAAAAAGGTAAGAAGAAAAATTGCGGTCTATTTGTGCACACCTGCCGCGTGTCTAAATTTACATTAACGAATTTGCAATCGGAAAAGATGCGAAATGTTAATCGCCCCTTAAGGTAAGTTCAGATTGTGTGGATCCAATAAAGCCGAACGAATACCCGACGAACCAAGCTTTCATATCAACGACAAAATGAACGTTCGCTCTCTTCTATTTGACGCCCGCACGGTAGATGGCGCTGATGGAGAGTACATTTCATGACTAAACATTAGGTGGCGCTCAACCGCTGTTCAGGGTTCTTTGGCTGCTGAGAAGAAAAGCTTAAAAGCTTAGCGCATAGCAATACAGGTTACTAGTACGGTTTTCTTTACGTACTTACAACTGCAGAACTAGAAATGGATTTCTCCAGCAGCAGCGAAGATGACTTTATTGTTTTTTGTCTGAATGAGCAAAGGAAGAGAAAAATACCATATTGGGTTCACCCTATTCTTAAGAGCACGGGGAGTTTAAGCGATTGATCCAGGAGTTAAAGCTGTACCATGATCGTTTTCATTGTAACTTCAGGAAGATGGTCTGGGGGTTCATTAGTTAACGTACCAAATGGCATTTGCATTGCAGCTGTACTATTAAAACATTTGTGAAAATATGTGTACACTTGACATGATGTTTGTTTACATGTGCCTGTGCTCTCTACCTACAAGCAAAACTGCTTACTATTGTATATAAGGAAAGATTAAAATAAAGAAATTTGAAGAAACTGATTGTATTAGATGACTTTTACTGGTACCGTCAATATATTTGTAATATCCCATACTACAACATAACATGTGAATTGTCATATGAAAGATTATTATATATATATATATATATATATATATTAACCAAGAATCGAACTGGCGACCTTCTGGTCATGAGTTTGTGAGCGGTCACACTAAACCTGAAAATCAAATGTTGTGCTTCTTCACTTTATTTCCATGTTATTACATTATAAATGAGTAATTACCTAATGTTTCTATTGTATAGTTCCTTTTGGTTCAGTGCTGAATTTTAGAGGCTTTATTGTAGAGAGAATAATTGTGTAGAACTGAATAGAGGGCTGTTTGAACTTACATAACTTGAGATTTTATTGAGTGCAAAGAAGATAGAGAGAGAGAGAGAGAGAGGATAAGATAAACTGCACTGTGACTGTAGACTTTGGCTGCATGTAACCACGGAAGCACGGCGAAAAAACATTTGCTGAGAACAGAGAACACTTCACGATAATGGAAATCCCTGACATGTCCTTAGTGAGTAAATCAATATTTTCCAAATATATAAGAATAGTTGGGGTAGGTCAAGGAATTTAAAACTTCATTACAATAGCAATGAATCGAGAAACTTCTAACTTCTTTGACAGGACCGATAGACTAAGACAAACAAACTATGTTAATCTACGAAAGGTTCTCGTCACAATTCAATATATATGTATACTTATCGATATTATGACAAATCACAATGTAAGGGAGAGATTTTTTTCTCAGTGTTTAGAGCATGGCGCTAGCAACAACAAGGTCATGGCTTCAATCCCAGGGATCGTGGGTATAAAGCAATGCAAGTCACTCTGGATAAGAGCCTCTGCCAAATGCCTGAATGTAAAATGTATTATGCCATGCTCTAGATGCCCAGTTTTGCATGTGAGGAGATGAGCAAATGAGCTGCTAGTTGCAGCAGAAAACGCAGCCGGGGCTGTGAGCCTGTGCTTCCAGCCACAAAACAAGAAAGAAGGGTCACATAAAGCGAATGAGAAATGCTGTGTCTTGTCTTTAAACACCAAACACATTGTTTTCTATAAGCGAACAGACTCCTAACAAAGGTGTCACGTTTTCTATATGCTAAAAACTCACATGACAAATCGATCGTGTATATACAAACCATACACACTGCTTTCTGTAAGTGAAAGTAGCCTACCAAAAAAAGAAAGAAGTGTTACGTAAAGTGAATGAGAAACTACTGCGTGTCATCTTCGAACGCGACTGTGTCCCGAGGTTTCACAGGTGAAAAGACAACATGGGTATGACAGCTATGTTTATAAGCGAACGGACTCCTAACAAACGGGTCACGTTATCTATATGCGAAAGTACACATTACAAACCGGTCGCATATTTACATATACATGGCTTTCTATAAGTGGTAGTACCCATGACAAACCCATCGTGTACCATGCACATTGAACGGACAAACATGTCACAGTGACATTTTACAAGAATTTACAATCTCTTCAAACGTCTGGTTTAGTGTGTGTGAATTACAGTATATACTTTCTTAAATGTACTAAATTGTGATGCCATGACCCAAGTTTCAACTGTAAAATTCAGTAGTTTATAATCAATTCATCCAAAGGTTGACTCTCAACTTTTGCTTATCAGCCACTGTGGCTAGGGGTTTTCCAACCACCCAGCATTTTGATAACTACAATGTTGTTGTTGGGAAACCATGTTTTATATGATTGAAGTTGACTATGGCGTGCTATAGTAGAACCCTTTAAATGTAAATGACCTATGTACACACCCAAATGTGAAGTAACACTACAGGTCATTATCAATACTAAAGCTCTTATAATGTTGCATGTAAATCTACTTTTCTTTTAGCAGTAATAAAGTATAGCTTCTTATGAGCCCCACATTAATTGTTAGATCACAATTCAACTATGCATTTTTACATCCCTAGTTTTTGTCATTGATCATTCTGTAATGATAATCACAATTAAAAACATGAAACTGATCTCTTTTTTTTTTCAAAACTGCAGCTGAAACTGTCTAGGCCGGAGCTGAATGACTTTGAAGGCATTTCTATGATCCACTACTTCACTGACAACTGGGAAAATGTAAAGAACTTCCAGGCAAGACCAGATGACATTCTAATCGCCACTTACCCCAAAGCAGGTATGTATGCTGAATGAAGTGCTCCAGTACAACGCAGGTGAAATAAATTAGGTCAGGATCTTGCTGCACTTATTGCAAATAGAGTATCGCAGAGATTACATATCTTTGTATGCAAAACCCGGAAGCCAGTTAGCATTTTAGCACTTCCGGTTCTATCGCCCCGAAGTCAATGGAGTTTATGGAATGGCTTTTTGGTTAAATGTCTAAAATAAGGTCTGTGGTTAACGAAACCTCTTAATTTTTCCATTGTTTTATTCTATGACATAAACACACCAATTATAACCTGCTCGTGATTTTTAAAGCTTTATTGTGTCTTAAAACGGTGGTTGCTCAAAACGACTGCATCCTTTGGCGAGGACATTAAACTATGAGGCGATTTTGTGGACAAATTTAAAAAGGAATTTTAAGTATTTTTAAACTGCATTTGCAATTTGGTTTTCTTTTTGTGCATTTACAATTTGTGACATAATTCAAACGCAAATGCATGCATTTACATTTACGTGTATGTACAATGTGCCTAATTTCAAAAGGAAAAGCAAAGTCTATTTGCAACTGAATTACCTCTGTCTTACGAGCTACGACCCTGCCATATTTAAATCACTATAGCAATTCACCAAATGCTGTTTAAGTTCCTCTGGTCACGCGTATTAACCCTGACAAAATTCTAATGAAATTGAAAATCGTGGATGGATATTCACTCACAGTAGTTATGTGATGTCCATGAATGAATCGTTCTTTTAAAATGTATTTTTTAGCGTTCATGAAATGCATTGACTCATATTTATCGTTCAGAGAGCGTCTTGGCTCAAAAGAGTGTCTAAAGCAAAGGCGTTCAAGTTATGAGCTTTGACAAGACCATATGATTGGTTGAATGTACTACTACTGAAAGGAATATGCCTTTCACTGAACAAACAAGCCGGAGTTATGTGATATTGAAGGATATGTTATGTTCTGTACATGTAAAAGCACGGCCCTGTTTCTGCCCCTAAAAAAGTCATATTAAAGGGGAGAGTACTGTATTGTATTGTTAAACAAGCAGCCTCTAAAGCACACTCCACGATTAATAATACTTTGAACAGAGTCTTAGTTTTCTTCGTTGTTCCAGAACCGTAAAACCTCACAAATAAACCTAATCACAAATTACTTGAAATCCTCACTTTCTGGTGTGTCTGACTCATTATTCAGGTACTCCGTTACTAAAACGGGGGTGAAGAGAGAACTGATGTGCACGAGCGCCTGATACTCGGTGGCTTTCAGATCACCAGTACACACCGAACCGATGAGACTGCGCATGCGTGTATTTTTAAAGGAGTCATAATTTAAGACATACATTTTAACCCAACCTTTCGTTATATAAGAGGGAATCATATTCAAGCGAACATCCTGTAAGTGTCAGAACTGAAAATGCCCTTGTTACTGAAATTACAACTGTTATTGACACCAGGCCCAGCGAATGTCATGTCCTGGAATTCACCTATAGGTAGAACACCACCTCCACAGAAGAATATCAACGACTGCTTCTCTAGCCCCGTTAAAGATCGCAAAATATTGTGCAGTCAGTGCCTGGTTGTGGAAGAACACAGTCGCAGCATAACCTTCCTCCGGATTCCGACATTAGTAATGTGTGGTTAAAGTTTATTTTAAAAGACGTTCCAGCACACGTGGGTAAAACATTGAGCGTTTGCTTGCTTCATTTCACGGCGGATTCCTTTGTGAGCAAGGCACAGGTCTACGTTGGATTTGCGGAGAGACTAAAATTAGTGCTGTGCCGTCAATATTGGATCCGATAGGATGTGAGTAAAACATATTTGTACTATGCGTCACTATTGCTTTATTAGAGATCGCATGATATGCCCTGATAGCCCCATTCGCTGGGACTCCTAGTCATTTACATTTACATTTACATTTAGACATTTTGCAGACGCTTTTATCCAAAGCGACTTACAGATGAGGAAACATTGGAAGCAATTATAACAACATAGGCAACAAAATACATAAGTGCATCAAACTAGTCCATTAAAGCCTAGCACAGTATAACAAGCTAAGAATAGTGAGGTTAGTAATTTCTTTTTTTTTTTGAATAATTGCTGAGGTTGTCTGTGATCTTAATCCCGTGCGAATCGGCCATCTCTGTAATTTGTAAATGAAACATTCCCCCACATTTGACCTACCATATTTTAATGAACACCCAGGTCCTGTGATAATATTAGTCCTGTGTGAATTTGCATCTCTGTGATTTGGCGGGCTCATATACTATTTTTAAGGTTTTATCCACGGTTTGCGAATTATGAAAGCTGTTTTGAAGTGTTTGAATGCTTTGTTTAAGTGTTTTGATATTATTTCGTCATAACACTGTCGTTTTGGCCGGCTGTCTCCCGTTTGTTTATTTATCATGGAAACTCTCGTAACAGTTGAGACCCGCAATCGCGATGATCTTCAGTCCGGTTTGCGATCACGGGTCTCAAATGCTGACATGTACGGTCATATATCTTTAAACACCATACAACTATAGGCTATACAAACTATACGTAAAGCCTTTCCCATCACAACCGAGAAATAATTCAGTACATTTGAATAAAATCACAGGCTTCACTTATCCCGTGCGAATGCGACACATGAAAAACAGATGTGGGGAGGTAATTTCTAAATCACACAAGGTCCCCAGATAATACTTATCCTGTGCGAATCAGGCTAATATGTAACCTAACATTTCGTGTCTAACCAAATTCAAAGAAGGCACCAACTAAGTTTACTATGCCACCTCCTATCCATTCATAGCAGTGGGCGTTTACTTCCAAGTCATGGGGCACGGCCATTAAAACTGAGCATTTGTCGAGCCGGCCTCAAAAGCCCGGGTAGAAAATAGCTTATTACTTATTGATTTTGATTGTTTTTAATATAAAAACCATGAGTCAAGAACCGGTTGCAACAGCTTTCGGATGACCAGTACATTGAACCAAGAGCTGTTTCTTTCCGACACGTCCGACTGAGAACCAATGAGCTGATAATAGTGAGTATGCGTGATTCACGTGACGCTATTGAACAGTGTGGACAACTGATGCTGTGCTAATGGAGCAATCTGGCAAAACGTCAGTTCATTTAATAACAAATAAATCGTATTGGATTATGCATAGATCATATAGAGTAGTTTCTTTACATTTTACTTTTACATTTATGCATTTGGCAGAAGCTTTTATCCAAAGCGACTTCTATTGCATTATCCTATACATTTATACATAGGTATGTGCAATCCCCGGGATCAAACCCACAACCTTGCGTTGTTAACGCAATGCTCTTACCGCTGCGCTACAGGAAAGCTGTATTTCTATTACACAGCTCTTTTGAATGCTTGATTCTGATTGGCCAGTCGCGACATTTCACGGGTTGTTATTTTCAAATGTCGGGGCTTATTTTCAAATAACAACCACTCAAAATGAATAACACCCTGTAACCCGGATGCTGTAAATCATTTTGAGAGGGCAGTTTGATATTACACAAGGATTTATTATTAATAAGTCTTTTAATAACATATATTACATTATATTTACCAATTTGGCTGTTCGTGATGTTTGAACGTTGTTTCTTACTTTAAAACTGCAACGGCTGTTATTGCAAAATAACCCCTTCGGTGTGATACAAGACCCTCAGCTTCGTGTCGGGTCCTGATCACACTGTCGGGGTTTATTTCAGTGATAACCGCCGGCTGCCGGTACATTATCCCTTACGTACAACGCTGATGAAGATTCATTTATACACTTCATAACTTTAAGACTTAAACTATCATGTAACTAACAATGTAAATACACCTCCAGTGAGAAGGCCCATCTGCTTCTTTTACATTGTAGCTTTTAACATTAGCTTCTCTGCAAAGTTGCATGATCAGAATCATTAAACCTTTCACACTACAAAGCTTCTTCATGCTTGTTATGTTTTATAATAGCCATGGCAATCAGATTGTCAAGCCACTTGTCCTCCCTCCTTCCACTAGGTACTACCTGGGTTTCTTATATACTGGACCTGTTGTATTTTGGCAATGAGGCTCCAGAGCGCCAGACTTCACAGCCTATCTACATGAGGGTGCCATTCCTGGAGTCCTGCTTTCAAGTTATTCCATCAGGTCAGTGATTGCAGAATCATTGAGTTTGTCCATTGTCATCCAGCTGTTTCAGTTGACCCCATGTGGTTGTCATGGGACTCCAAAAAAAACATGGGAGTTGTAACCAAGATCCACTGGTTCAAGTGAAATTCCTAAACAAAATCTTATTTTGGGATGTTCCCAAGTTTTGTGCCTCTTAAAAAAATATTGCTCAATGTATCGCAAAGATCAGATTCCAAGACACTCATCTTGCAGATATTCGATTTTTAATTTTTATGTTAAATGTTGGATGCTTTCTCATTTTAAGTAACTTTGTATAAATCAGTCTACTTAATGAGTGCATGTAGATGTAGTTTATGTCATTTTATTTTAAATGTATTTTTTTAAATCACTCTCAGGGACAGAAATGGCTGATAATCTGAAGACTTCTCCTCGCCTCATCAAAACTCACTTACCAGTTCAGTTGGTGCCAAAGTCCTTTTGGGAACAGAACTCAAGGGTACTGTATTATAGTAAATTTTTTACTATAGTAGTAAAGTCGATTTTTCTCTCTGTAAAATTTTACATTGTGTTTCATTTTGTGCACCGCATCCACAATGCATGCTTCAATCACAAATGTAACAAAAAAATCTGTCAGATTTTCAGCCTAAAGACAAATTATTTGAGATGTTTAAAACCTGTTATTAATTAATGTTTAATTAATACCATTCATTATGTTTGACATTTGAAACTCTTTATAAGCTTGCTTTGTCCAATGTTTTAAAAACATAAAATTTACACTACCGTTTTATTGAAAATATAATTTTAATATATGTAGCAATAAACAATGAGGTGTCACGCAAATCGCAAGTCCAGTATGGTGAACCACAGGGCTCAGTCTTAGGGCCTATGCTCTTCACATTATACATGCTACCTCTAGGAGATATAATAAAGCAACACAGAGTTAGCTTTCACTGTTATGCTGATGATACGCAACTTTATATTTCCTCATGAAACACAGCAATTCCATCGAATAGTGGAATGCATTGTCGATATAAAAAAGTGGATGAGTAACAATTTCTTATTACTGAACTCAACTGAAGTGTTACTTATTGGACCGAAAATCGCCCTAGAATACTGCTTAACTATTGATGGATGTTCCATAAAACCCTCATCTTCAGCAAAGAATCTTGGCATTTTATTCGATAGTTTATTCGAGAACCAGGTCGCCAACACCTGTAAAATTGTGTTTTTCCATCTTAAAAATATATCTAAACTACGTCATATGCTGTCATCATCAGATGCAGAGAAGCATTAATACATGCCTTTATGACATCAAGACTAGATTACTGTAATGCACTATTAGGTGGTTGCCCTGCAGGCCTATTACACAAACTCCAACTGGTCCAAAATGCGACAGCTCGAGTTCTTACACGTACAAAAAAGTATGAGCATATTAGCCCGGTTCTGTCACTCTTGCACTGACTACCTGTAAAGCATCGCATAAACTTTAAAATCTTGCTTATTAACTATAAAGCTCTACATGGTTTAGCAGTCCTTCATGTGCACTACGCTCTCAGGTGTCTGGTCAGTTGGTAATACCTAGAATTTCAAAATCAAGTGCAGGCGGCAAATCCTTTTCCTATCTACCGCCTAAACTTTGGAACAGTCTTCCATGCACTGTCCAGTTGGCAAAAACACTCTTTCAGATAAAATCTAGACTAAAGACGCATCTTTTTAATCTTGCATACACTACACTATCATAATATATATATTCCGAAGGTTTAGGCTGCACTAGTTAGATCAACCGGAACCAGGGACACTTCCAATAACAACTGATGCATTTGTTGCATCAAAGAGTGCAGAACAGTACTCTACTCTCAGCCAGTCTTGTCTCATTGTTCCAAGGTTACTAGAGCGGGCAGGATACAGTCCAAGGTTACCGGAGCAGGCAGAGCGCAATCCATTCCCAAACCTGACAAATGCTGTGATGATAGAGCTGGACAAAGGACGTGGCGACTCTACAAAATGATTAATGATAATCTTAAATTTAATTTAATTGTTTTTTTATTTTGCCTTGTTGTGCAAGCACTGTTGAGCTTGTGCAGAGGCTTCAGCTTTTGCCAGAGGGGAACTGGAATCCCCTGGTTAGGCCTGGTTTCCCTCTGAGGTTTTTTTCTCCTCCAATGGAGTTTTGGGTTCCTCGCCACCGTTTGCATACTGTTTTACACTGTTTGCCTGGCCGGGGGGCTGCTAGAATTTTATAGTTTTATTTAACTAACACTGCATATAGGAATTTATTGTGTGTCTGATATTTGACCTGTGTTTTGACTTTCATAACCTTTTATGTTTTACTTATAGTCATTTTTCTTGTACAGCTGCTTTGTAACAATAAAAATTGTAAAAAGCTATATAAATAAAGCTGACATGACTTGACTTGAGACAATAGAGCCCATTAGAACCCATTATAATTTTTTATTATTTTGTCCCCAAAACAACAAACCCATTAAGATCAAAGCATTTGTCATATACGGTTGTGCTGCTCGCGTTTGGGTGACCGAGTGTTAATCTGCAGAACATCATTACTTGCACAAGCTACATATTGTTTGTATGTAACATTATTATCCTGTCTGAAATCCTCATAATGTTCTTGTTCATTAACTCCAGGTGGTGTATGTTGCCCGTAATGCAAAAGACAATGCCGTTTCCTACTTTAATTTTGAACGCATGAACATGGTAGAGCCCGAACCGGGAGACTGGAGCAGCTTTATAAGGAACTTTATGGAAGGAAAGAGTAAGTAAAACAGATAGAAAATACAGTTAAATCAAGTTGGTCAACTATTATGTTCAATCAGGTATGCAAACATTTTAATGCAAGGAGTTGCTTTTAACATGTTGTACATGGGGCAAGTAAAGATGTTAAAACAATAACTGAAAATAAATATCATTATTTCACTCCACAGTTCCGTTTGGTCCGTGGTATGACCATGTCAGCGGATGGTGGGAGAAGAAACAAACATATTCTAACTTACTGTACTTGTTCTATGAGGATTTGGTCGAAGTAAGATCCGTTTATACAGTAACGTTATTTTTAGACTCTGTACAATGTGTTTAAAGTGTATCGTGTGCACGACTCTGTCAGGACACAGGACGTGAGGTGGAGCGCTTGTGCTCCTTCTTGGGATTATCAACTTCACCCGAGGAGAGAGAGAAAATAACAAAAGGAGTTCATTTTGATGCTATGAAACAGAACAAGATGACCAATTATTCCACACTCCCTGTCATGGACTTTAAAATCTCACCCTTCATGCGGAAAGGTTAGTGAGATCCTCTCATCTAAATTCCCTCTAATAGCAACTGGCAAGTTGATTTTCTGCTTTTGTTTGCGTTCTAAAAGGTAAAGTTGGAGACTGGAAAAATCACTTCACTGTGGCACAAAATGAACAGTTTGATGACGTCTACAAACAAAAGATGAAGAACACCACTGTCAAGTTTCGGACTGAACTTTAAAGCTTGTGTTCTAGACAACGCTATACATTATTTACTCACTGAGGGTGATTGTTTTTATTTGCAGAATATTTCTTTTTCATCACTTTAATGATTTTAAAACAGCTTCTCATATCCAAGTTTAATAAGCAAAGTTCTGGGCTATTGTGTTTTTCAGTCAACACAGTCTCACTGTAATCTATTAATTTGTGTTTACTGACACGAATTTCCCCCTTTTTTCATGTCGCCCAGCACGACTTGTAAATTTAATATATTTTAATACGCTGTGTGTTTCATATGTATAAATATATGCCAATGCAATCTGATGGGAATTCATACCTGTTTTACAAGGTGGCTCATTTGTGTGAATTCCTATTTTCTACAAAAACACAAATTAATAGATTCCAAATTTTTTTGTCTATGCCACAAATTGCCGTGAGACGGGGTTGAAATGTATGAACCCTGCCCACGGTTGGTCTATATTAAATTGTGAAATAAAATTCCTTCCTTGAAACTCGCTCTCTTGACTTGTTGTAATTAGAAATCTTTGTTGTTTAGTGTCTGTGAGCCATAATAAAAAATATAATATAAATGTTTTTTCAAGGGGTTTAGTTTAACCGTTTTACAAAAATAAATAAACTTGCCTACATTAAATATGTTTCACTTTTTTACAGATTAACAAAAGAAAAAATTTAGTTTCGGTTAATTTTTGTGACGCACTTTCAAAAAAGTTAACAGATACAGAGACAGTAAAAAAGTGCATCTTATATGTTTATTTTACAAAAGTGTTTTGTAGTTATTGTGTGTATAGATCTACAGTATTAGAAGATGTCGTACTCTTTCATGTTTATGTTTTTACTTGCCACTTCCCTCCCTCTTGTGGACTCGGGCGAGTGGTCGCTTGAAAGTTTTAAAGTCCCTGTGAACCAGAAATTGCAATCGTTATTACTTTTGTATTCGGACACACTTCCGAGTGAAACGGAATTTCAAAGGTGAAAATTTGTTGGAAAATTTCTACTGCAAATTGATTTGATGTGTAAAAACAGCTGTTGAATTTATTTTTAAATGAAACTGACAGCAAACTGAGTTGAAGGGGAGGAGTTAACAGATGCTCCGGCCAAGCCGTCTAATTTACGTCATTTGAGATGGATAGTCATTTCAGGGCAGAAGTGCATTTTCAGATTTTAACTGAAGATTATGAGGGTACATGAATTTTAGAAAGTACTATGGCAATGTCAAGCCTGCTTGCCAAATCCAGACCCCCTCTCGGGAATTCTGACCAAAATGTTGTCTATTTTCTCCCTACTTATCGGTCAGTATAAGTCCATTTAAGAGATAAAAACAAAACATTAAATCAATGCCACCATGGACAACAATTCTCCACCTAAAAGGCAGATAAAATAATTCCAGCAATTTCACACAATACAAAATCAATCCTTTTGACAAAACTTACCTGACAAGTTTGTGGTTGCCATCAATATGCCACAGAGACAAAGGAGCAGGCACTGAATATTGTCGCCTTTGTGTCAGCTGTAAGTCCAGGCTACGCAGAACTGTCCCCACTGGATCAACCTGTCTAATAATTTCTAGAACCAGACTGCACGCAACCCTTAAAAATATTAAGAAAAAGATGATAATATTGTGCAGGCATAATGTAAAATTCTAAAATACTGTTAATGTCTAACTTTTCATTTTTCCCTCATTAAAAGAACAGAAAAGTAACAGTTAAACATAACTATTTTAAATCATGATTTTTACATTTTAATCACTATTTCGACTAAATGCTTTTTACATTATTTTAAGATGATTTTATGTAGAAAACAGTAAATCGATATGATCTTGCTTGGGTCACATATTCTGGCATCCAGTAATGTCTACGATGGTAAGGTGCCAAAGTATCTTGAAATGTTACTATAGTATTCTGAAGTATTTTTCCCATGTAGGTAGATGACCACATAGCTCATGAAATTATTTCAAAGTGACAAATTAAATCTAATGCATTCATTTATTCTGTAAAAATGGTACAGTACGTCTGAGATAAGTTGTTAAGAAACTTAATAAACTGATCAAAGGAATTGTCAGGGATTTGAAAGGAAGAACCCAGATGCAGACAGCAGGTAGCACAAAATACATTTAATAAACAAAAAACCCACAATGGGGGCAAACAGCACTGACAGCATAAACACTGACAGCAATAATAAATAGTCAATTTCTCTAGACGGGCAAGACAGGAACAGGGTAACTTGACGCAGGGGGATGACAGCACATGAACTTAACACAACGAACCGGCAAGGGACAGAGAACATGAGGGTCTTAAATGGGGAAAACTAAATGGGGGGGCTAATGACACTGAGAAGTGAGGGGAATGAAACACTAAGGGCGAGATACGGGAAACAAGGGTGCAGGGCATGCGGCAGGAGAGCACCTGGTGCAAAGTAAACAACAAAGGCCACGCGCTTCCACAAATACACAAAACAAAAGAAATAATAGAGGGGGAATGGGAGGCCAAAACATGGGGACACTAGTTGACATGGAAGAGACGGGGGAGAAGATCTAGGATGGACTGTGGCTCGCTTTCTGGAGTGGGGACGTGTGGGAGGAGCAGGACAGGAACAGTCGAAAGCTGGCTTGACTTGCAAAGTGGGAAATGCTGGCTGGACTGGCGCAGTGCCAGCTGGATCTCTAGCTGACCCAGCACTGGGAGGAATGGCGGCAGAACCAGAGCTGATGCCGATAGCGGAGGCAGCGACCCCACCTACGCTTTCTTCCTCTTGGACTGGGTCACTGGGCTCATGGCAGGCAGAGGAGACGCGATTGGGGGTATGGCTGGCTCCGAGCTGCAGACGTCCGAGCCTGACCCCCAGGACTCACTCCAATCTCGTTTGCCAAGGAGGCTGGCAGGATGCCTTTAAGTTCACAGCCTTCAAATTGGGATGCACCTCAACTGTAATGTTTCCTAAACCTCAGGACCTTGACTCAACCCAGTGTGCATAATGTAGTATACATGTTTATTTAAAGTTTTTATGTGTGATAAAAAATTATCAAAGGGGGATTGAAGGATTTTGTGTTTATAACCTTCCTGTATAATCAACGTCTGATGTTACATTGGGACTGTGCCCCACCGTAGTAAACATTTATCTGTAAAGTTGTCAATCAACCGATCAATACACAGGATGGCCCTTCTATCCTGCCCATTGTAAGTTCAACAGAAGAAGGTCCTAATGGAAGAACCATGCTACACTACCACCATCAATAAACTCTTTGACCACAAGCACTTAGTTCTGCTTTCTTCATTTATGGCCACCCAAGGACTGATCAGCCAAATTAAAGAAAATCTAACAACAGGGACAAAGACACAATAGAATCACAACCAAACAGAAAGAAACCATAATTCGTATGGTTGTTATGTAATTTAATGTACAAATGTAATGTACTGTCAAGAAAGAGACACCGAACTACATTATTCATATAAAGTGTAACTCTTTATTTTCTTTCTGCAGTTTTGTTGACTCCCAGTAATAACAGTAATTCCATGTCAGTTTTCAGAATCTTGACTAAATTATTATTATGAGTTAAGCCCAGGAAATGTTTGTAAGCCTAATCATCGTGAAATCGAATTTACATAAAGTGTAGAAGATACGATTACATAGAAAATACGAATTATTAAACTGAAATGGTGTGCAACATACATTTAAACATTGTGATGGATGATCAAGCTGTAATGCCTTGTTTGCGTTTAAACTATACATGCCCTGTAGCTGCTACACAACCCCCTTAAATGTTAAAAGTTTTTAACTCCAATTATACATGGGAGTACATGGGAAATGTTCAGTAAGCCGAAATGCAAAGGTGGCAGTTAAACAAACATTTACATGTGAAACTAGTTCACGAAATTACGACAGTTTGCTTATTCTGTATTTAACCATGGCTGTGTCCGAAATCGCCCCTATAACCTCAATTCACTATTCCCTACATTAGTTAACTAATATGGTTCATGTGAAGGAGCAAGTGGGCACCTCCATCTGATGAGATTCGGAAATTGATTCAACACGAGCCTCGCGATAGATGACTAACAACTAGCCGAGAATGTACATTGACAACGAAAGTTGTTCACTCATTACTGCAATGCATCATGGGATTGAATGAGTGTACTCAATCATTTCGGCAATGTCTTAATCGCTAGTTGTACAAGATGGCGCCAGTTAGGTTTTGCGAAGCCAGGATCGGTGGTCTAACACTATAGAATTGTTTTGGCTTAACACAGTTATCATCAATATAAAGAGGATTTGTCATATCGCTGATATATTACTTTCTTCTTTGTTTCACCGTATTTGCCAGCCAAAAATCCTCCTTCTCCCATACAGTGTTATACGACCAGAAATAAGTCTGCCGACTCTGGTGTCCCAATATCTCACCGGCACCATCTTGTGCAACTAGCGAATCAGGTTCCTAGCTCCCGAGGTCGTGAAACAGTATATTGTGTACACAGGTTCGGGCACTGGTTAGGACCCTGGCTAAATTCACATTGGGATACGTTCACTTATTTTCCTGTGAAGTGACTTTGTGAGCGCTAACAGTGCTTTGTGATAAACAGCTGATAATTGTCAACAACAAATAAAATCTGGATTAATTTTTTTAATAATGGTTGAAATACAATAATAAATTATTTTGTTACATATCCGTGCACACACAAAAAAAGCGTAACAGGTAATTCTAAGGCCCTGGCTTCAGCGTAATGCAGGAAAGGAGACCAGATGCTAGTTTTCTGAATGGATGTCAATGGGTTTTGTTAGCCGTCACACCTTCTCCAATTGGAAGTATTAGACCCTCCATCTCTTGTTCTCCCTCACTTTTGCGTTGCATTGTGGGAATATTTAGGGAACAAACATAATCAGAGCATTGGAAGTATTTGCGAATGAAACAGCCCTTAAACAGCCCTGCTAGGAACAGCCCTGCTAGAATTTGATAGTCTTATTTCATTAACACTGCATATAGGAATTTATTGTGTGTCTGATATTTGACCTGTGTTTTGACTTCCATGACCTTTTATGTTTTACTTATAGTCAATGTTTTCTTGTACAGCTGCTTTGTGACAATGAAAATTTTTAAAAGCGCTATATAAATAAAGCTGACTTGACTAGACTTAAAATGACCGACACCTGTGGAGCCAGTGGTCCAGTGAACTGTGTGCTGACATGTTGTGCATGTCAAGGTTGCGAATTACATCCAACCGCTCACTCCATCCCACCCTCCTTTCCAAAAACTAAGACGGCTGACAAAACTCTAAGGTAATAAAACATTACATGCAAGGGGACCCGCGGTGCATGTAGATAGAAATAGCTCATTAAAACTAAGGTAAGAAAACATAACGGTTCATTGTGAACGCTCTATATATACCTCTGAAGGCATAGCAATGTATATTATATTGCATTTTTGTCTATAGATCATCCAAAAAATTACACACTGGACCTTTAAAAAAAGACTGACTCCCTGATCAGTGCACTGACAACTGAACAAGGGAGCTGATTGAGATGCACACTTCCACTATAAATTCGGACACCACTAAAAAAGGATGTCCCCTCAAATAGTGCACTGTATTTTGGGTATAGGGGGCTAATTCGGACACAGCCCACAAAATTGTTGACATTTATAATATAACAGAAAAAGATGTTATAGGTTGTGCTGCATTATGTCATGTTTCTCTTGGTTTAGTGGCAAGATCATGACAGACTCTCATGTCTCATGTTTATTATTGCTTGTTTATCATCCCCCACACCTGTTCACCATCTTGATTATTCCCTTATTTAATGCCCTTGTGTCTTCTGTCTTGTGCTGGTTCATTCTGTCATGATCGTGTGTGTTGAGACACAGACAGAGGACCCAGGTGCAGACAGCAGGTAAGGGCTAAACAGATATTTTAATAATAAATAATAAAACAAAGACCCATGTGGGGTAACAGAACAGAACATGACATGGGCACAGGAACATGGAATAACTAAACTAAACCTGATAAGACTAAAGATAAACATTGTGTTCAAATAACTGGACTAAAACTAGACTGAACAAGACACAATAACTCACCACACAAGCACAATGAACCAGCACAAGACAGAAGACACAAGGGCATTAAATAAGGGACCAAATCAAGAGGGGAACAGGTGTAGGGCATGAATCAATTAACAAGCAATAATGAGGAAATGAGAGGATGGGAACAGAGCCGAGACCGGAGAGAGCTATAAAGTTCAATATAATGTTTAACATCTGTTGCTTTTGTGCTGCAACTGTGAGCTGTGTAACGGACATAAGACAATCATTCTTTGCTCTTCTTTTGTCAAAAAGACACTGTTAGTTAACATTATTAAATGCATAAGCTAACATTAGTTAAGAATGAACAATTGAGTTTTTCAGCATTTATTAATCCTTGTTACTGTTAGTTTATGTTATTAGATTACTAAATTAGATTATTATTAGTTCATGGTGCATTCATTCATGTTTACAGTGACAACATTTGATTTGAATAATGTATTAGTAAATGCTGAAATTAACATGAATAAATGCTGAGGTATGAACTATTGTTCATTGATGGTTCATGTTAGCTAATGCATTAACTAATTGTTAACAAATATCACCTAATTGTAAAGTGTTACCAAATGCTTATGAGTTTCGCACTTGAAACTGTATGTTACTGAAACATTACGTCCTGTTTCATTTACCAAATCCCTTTGCTTTATCAGTCAATGATAGAAGATATTTTTCATGAACCATCATTTTAAAAAGTAAGAGAAACTGTCCACCTAAACAATGAGAAACAGACCATTAACAGATCTCCCTTTATACCATGCTTTTATTGCATTAGAAAGAAAAATACAAGAGCGTATTTCAGTTTTAGTCCTTATTCTATCTGAACCAGTATATTCTTGCAATAAGATTGTCATTCACAGTAAATGCATTGAAGGTAATCAGAAAACATCCTTATTTACAAACAATAAAATATAGTGTAGACGTTTTCAGTTACACTAAAAGTGAACGGAAATTATACTACTTTGGAATTAAGTTGTTTTGAGTAAGTAATTTAAAATATTTTAAGTTAAACATATTGTTTTGATGTTTAAGTTAACTACATTTCAGTAAATATTCGTTTACCAAATAGGACACCAGAAAAAACCCAGAAATAGTTACGGAATAAGGCTTGTGGGATTAAACTATGAATACAACATTTTCTTGTCAACACATTAACCAGAAATGTTTTGGCACGTATATCTTCTATTCAAATAATGTGCAATACTTTATCCAGACATTGCTTTCTGGATCTTGGTCCCTGAAGTTGTATTCCAGGTATAATGTTTGAAAACATAAAAAATACATAATGCTTAAAAAAAGTTGATGAACAGACAATATGATATAATGCATAATGATGACTGCCACCAAAACACTCTTACCTCAGTTTGTTAAATAAAAAAAGGTCCATGCAGAGATACCGAAAGAGATTAGGCATGCCTATCTATAAAGCACAGTTTATATAAAGCAACTAGAATGACATTGGGAACACAATTTTATTAACGCACAGAACTGCTGACCTACAGCTAAACGGACAATAACATTACAGCTCAAATAACAAACACTTTTAATGAAAGAATTCTCAAATACCATACAGCACAAAAATTATGCTTTTGAACCTTCTGGAATGCATTTCACCCTCTCTCGTCATAAGGGAAAATTTATTGTCTGTAGGTACAATTGCTGTCAATTGAGCTTAAACTCTAAACCAGAACATTCTTGTACTGTTTGACAGGAAGAATTATGTGTGAAAATATTATGCTCCGTATTTACATCCAATAACTTTCATTTTTATGAGTCATCTGCTGATGAACATATTAAGTGCTTTAGTCTCTGGGGCCAGTTGCATATTTATCCATAGCCGCTAAGTTTAGACTGTGTCTTAACAAGTGTTACTGACTAGCAGTTAGACCAATCTTCCTGTTTATGTAACTGACTGTAGTTATATCCATTCTTGAAGAAAAAAAATGAGATGACTAACTTGTAAGACTATTTTAAGCAGTTTATGCAACCGGGTCCCTGGTTTAGGCTCTGAATACACACATTTAAGCTTTTTAGAGAATGTAGACCAGTTGCCACCAGGAGTTCCTAAGTCCACCAAAGAGAAGTTCAAAGGTCAACAATGTCACTGCTGACACTGACAGAGTCATCATGTCGATTGACTTTTAGGTAAGTGTGACCCCCCCTATTGTTCGATTGTGAACTTTCAATATCAGGGGTCAGAAACGGCCTGGTGCTTTCTGCACTGGGCATCAGGATACTAGGGGACGGGTGCAGTGAAACTGGGCAGGATAGAGAAGAAGGCACTGGTACCTCCGAGACCCAACGGAAGCCCTGATGGGTGGGTGTAGGAGGGGCTGTGACTTGGCGACTGGGCACAGCGCTAGGAATGCAGCGGCCCAGCCCTGCAGAGGAATCTGAAAACAACGTGTGCTCATCACTACTCATTGACAGCGTGATCTGGGGGTCACTGTTCCGTCGCATCCACAGTCTCGGAGATGGAGGAGGTGATGGAGGGCAGAGTGGATGGAACAGGCTCGGCCCATTTAGAAGATGCTCGCGGTGAAGTGCCTCATCAATGCTGCGGCTCAGGTCGATTGGGGTCGGAGGACGCAGATCAAAGTCAAAAAGCGAGGCGGCTGATTCCTTGTCCCCATCTGCTAAACTGCTACTTAAAGAACGCTGAGCTGGCTGAGAAAGTGCCTGAAGCCGTAACAATGAACCCGCTGAGCCCCCTGCAAAGCTTTTTGAATTTCGGCCATGATTGCTGTCTTTAAGTGGGTCATGATTTCGTATCAGGCTCTTGCTAATGTCCACCCCTGACCGCTCCTGTCCTGCCCAGTTATTGGGCAATTCTCTGACCACTCCACTGCTGCTGGATCCTCCATTCCCACTGCTTTCAGATTTTTTTTGTTGCCTTACTTTCAGGCTTTGAACAATCTTTGCCCAACATGTGTGCCTGCTGTTAGAGTTAGACGATTGACAGGGAGAAGGCAGGTTTTCTGTGGCAGCTCCTTCTTGTCTTGGTGCTCTACATATTTGGCCTCCACTTGGTCTCCAGAAGACCCATGAGGACACTAGGAGGAGAAAGAAGGCCCAGGCAAGCTCCAACAGACGTGCCCAGAACTGGCAGAGCCACCAACCCCAACGAAAAAGCCTCCAGTCTCCTAGTAGCCCGTACAGCCACATACAAGAGTAAATATGCAATAGACAGCACAGTGCCCCAAGGAGAGCACACGCTGCCAATACCCGTGCCAAAACCTGCACCTTGCGTCCACTCGTGCTCTTATTTTCAGCCTGAGCTGCGTGTTTTTGTGAAAGCTGTGGCAGTGCCAGGAAGAGGTACCATAAACATATTGCCAGGCCTCCAGTCAGCGTGAGGCTCTGTAGGACGACTGGAACAAAGGGTGAGAGTGCAGGTGAAAGCAGGTCTGCAGCAAGTAAGAGAGTGCACTGTAGAACAGCTAAAATTCCCAACAGAGCAGGCCGCTGAAAGGCTGGAGGAAGCAAAGGTACTCCTGCCACGTTTAATACCAGCATCACCAATGCAGCCTGCGCCAAAATAAACAGTGGCAACGATAGCGTGTATAAAGCTATTATGACAGGAGGTGGTAAAAGGACTCGTGTTCCATATGGGTCAAGAAAGAAGTGGCCCGCTCTAACTGCACCTGCAACCAGCAAAAGACTATTTGTGAGCACCAGTTCACCACGCTGAAGGCAGGGCATGCTGGGCGTTAACGCTAGACCAAAGGCAGCACCAGCGGTCAGTAGAAGGAAGAGAGTAGCAGAACCAAATACATGCAGCTCCCATGCAAATGACAACGTGCGATGCAGATCCGCCCATACCAATTTGCTCCCATTGGTGGAACCGAATTCATTAAGATCTTCATTTCGATCTTTGGAAAAATCGCAGGGGCCTACAACATTTGAACAGGGTTCCTTGACAAGACTGGGGGAGATAGGGCTCGACTTCACAGATGGGACTGTTTCATGCGAGACTGACGGGTCCTCTTCTGGATATCTGTCATTTTTTGCAGAGAATACGAAATGACCACGTCCTCTCGGCTGTGGAGAGGTAGTCTTAAGAAGAGAAGTCACATCTGTGGAGAGGAAAGAGGACAAAAATATATTATTACTTGAATATTGATAACCATTTAAGAACATGACCACATAAACACATAATGTATAATCTCTTTAGTCATTTCGAAAAAAAATATATTATATCAAAACCTAATTACAGTATATAACTGGAGGCACATTATTTCATATCTTAGGTATCGACGTCAAAAGATATGATACGTTTAAATATAATTTTTTTGTAATTTTTCACAATTTCATTTTAGAAGTCTCGTTAGGAAATCCAAGAGCCCTCCATCATGTTTGATAATCTACTCTCAGGTCTGTTACCAAGCAAGTAACAATGCACGAGCAGCTGTCCAGTGCATCTGAATACAATTCCTTACAGCAAAATTAGCAAGCAAAATGCAGTGCATTATATATATTCATCATTCTAAATATATGCAAATTACATTTTACATCTTTTAATTTGTCAAAAAGAATTAAAGCAACAACGAGACGTTTTCCGACCTTAAGATAATCACTCTAAAATGATTGTAGTGGTAGGTCAACTCTAAACTGGACGAATTTGACTGCCGCTGCTAGCTAAGCAGCCCTCTATCGGCTGAAATAACACTTGTAAGTGTACGCAACACGGGTAGGTTCACAAGCCCCGCAAATCACCTGCTTTATGGCATACGTCACGTTTTATTCATAGCCAGCTTTATCGTTTCGATGTAAACTTGTACGCACATGCGCAAGTATTCCCCAAACAACAATGTCAGCCTCATGCTTCATTTTTCTCCAGCAAAAAGTAGATTTACTGCACCACTACGACCAGCGGAGACTTGTATTTAAGTTATGCACACTACTATAAACACAAATACATGCCAAGTGTTTTAAAAGCATAGGAAAACCTTTTCAGTTTTTTATCGTGTAAACGTAATAAGCCTATTTAGAGCAACTGAAACATATATGTAAATATGGTGATAGTTAACACAATTTTTTTTAATTCTGTCATCATTTACTCACCCTCTTGTCATTTCAAACCTGTATGACTTCCATTATTCTGCAGAACCTTTTTGGGTGAACTATACCTTTAATCTCATTGTTTCTATTGTTTCCACTCTTGACTAATGATATGATGTTTCATCACAGGAACCAAAAAGGTTTTATCTTAATCGAAACAAGTTATCGTCGTGCCACCATATTTGAATTTATTCTTCTTCTTTTCATTTTTTTGGTCAAATAACATCGCCCCTCCCCCACGCACCTTCTTCAGAAGACAAGTGAACACACCGGAGTTATTTAGATCACTTTTATCATGGCTTTTATGATGGGTGTACCTGTTGAGGTGCAATTTTCTTTAACTAGTGACTAGTGAATTTCTTTAAATGTTTCTGAGAAATTTCTAATACAAATATGGTTTACTTAAAATAACAAAAAATCTATTATTGTAGATCTCAAATGTTGCAAAGAAAGCAAGTCAATATTTGTGTTTAAACACCACAATACTAATGTTTACATGTAGTTTAGGAACTACATCTCTCAGATGTGTTATTATTTTGAAGTATCTTGATGTTTTAGATACAATTTAAAAAATATAGGCTAAACCGACTATGCCAGCATGTCTTAAAAAGGGGCTTTTTATACTATAGTGACCGTGTTAATACCAAAAAAGGCTAAAAACTATGTCATATCTGTCCCTCTGCTGCAGCTCTAAGATCTCCATCTTGTTTCCAGAACATCAGAAATCGGATATTAAACCACTTCTCAATGCAGGCGTTTTTGTATGCCTTTGTCTTGTATAAACAATACTCAGTCTACCTTCTGCTTTTCACTTCTGGTTAACTTGAACTCCATTCATTCTTCTTCAGCTTCTGTCTCTTCTTTCTAAACATACCTAGATTGTCCACCTCCTTTCTGCTCCTGTCCTGTCTTTACAGGCACACGTTTGTTAAGCTTTTCTTCAAGGTCTTTGTGAATGTGACCAGCTGTGTCACACAGACCAATTTGTGTTATACAGACATATTTGTCAAAAGCACAGCTAACCCTGTTAAAAAGATAACAGCATTGAGAACACCATCATCCTTGCTCTTTTCAGCAGAGAAATAAACAAAACTGTGAAAACCGTTTGGACTACATCAGTCAATCTTACCTGTAGTGCCCTTTTGATCCGTTTTGCTTGACAATGTCAAATTTGTAGATTCTATCGATGTATCTGTAGTGATGTTGTCTACTCCTTTGTTTCCTGTCCCCTGTAATATGTCCTTAGATATTGTTGCTAATGTTGAAGCGATTGTTGGTTGCGAGTAGTTGGAACTAAAGGTGTCCACTTCTGATAACTGTATCCTTATTTGTGGGTCATCTGTGCTTGTGCGGGTTCCACTGGAAGATGGTAAAGTGGTTAAGTGTCCTTTTGGCTGGAGTACCGCTGGAAGGGTTGTGCCTGATAAAAGAAAAGTCATGAACAAACATAAAAGAAAAATGTTTGGTCTGTCATAATTAGTTTCTGACATTTAAAAACATTTGTGTTTTTGTCATCTCTCTCACTCGACAATTCACACAGAGACAACCATTTCCATTTTATTATAGCCACAGGTACCTTGTGCTGGGTTTGTTCTTCAGTATTGATCAAGAGAATTATGTGTGGATTTTGGATTATGAATAGAAATAAGTGAGAACCTAATGACATTGAAATAGATAAGATTAATAGTGATCTTAATGCATTGCATACCTGTTTCCAATCGAGTCCTGTTAATGTCCCCTTGGGCCATCCTACTGGAAGAAGTCTGGACATCATCATTTATATTAGCGGCTGTACTTGCGGGTTGGCTGGTCTGGAAAGAAGAGTTGACTGTTGGATCTGTATGCGCTTCGGCTCTGCTTGCCGGGACACTAAAAGCTGTCTGGACGTGTGGTCTGTACTGGGCATGAGAGTCTGTTGGTGACCTTTTCAAATCATATTCTCCAGGTATAGACACATCGCCTGAGCCGGTTCTTAACCAGTTAGCATTCTTGAATTCAACCTCAGTCTTGAGTATAACGTTGACGCTCCGATTGGTGAATGAAGGTTCAGTTGAAGGGCTCCTGAGTGTTCCAGTATCAACAGAATCTTGTGGTAGTTTGTCAGTGTGGGTAGGTCTTCTTCGGACTCGACTTTTGGGTGATAAAAGTTTAACTCTTGATTCATGAATGCCATTATGTGAAGGATTTGCTGACGATATATCTGCAATATTTATGTAACTTTCCCCATTGGAATGACTTTGTAATGGTCTGACAATTTCTAATGCAACATTTCGAGCCAGTCCATGGTCCTTTTTTATGATAGACGCTTTCGCATGATAGAAAACCAGGTGGTGTTTTAGGTGACTGGACAGCGGAGAAAGCGAGTTTCCATGGCCATCATTTCTGATTGCCTGAATTAGGTGCAATAACAGAAAGAGCTTAAGTAGAGGCACCATAGTGACTCTCTTCTCTGTGATGAAGGCACCTATGCCTGTGGTTGGTAGTTGGAATCATATGTTCACCTCTTTCTTCTCATTTCTCCTCCTACAGAGACAAACACAGAAACTGCAAATGAAACTCCCAAATACTTGAATAAAAATGCATAATGTTGAACAATACAGCATGAGACACATGCTCCATTAATGTCATTCATTCTAGAGATTTTGACAACAACCCCGGTTGTGAAATGTAACTGCATTACTGTAAAAATGTAGTTGTATTTAGAAGTGTAATTTGAAAGAGCTCACTGGATGACACAGTTCCAACTGAGACAGCCCATAACAAACTGGTGTTTACTTTTCAGCTTTTCTAACCCTTACCCAAATGCCAGAATTGAATGCAAAGAAAAGTTAACAAAGTAACAATTTCATTAGAACTCCCCTGTAAGTATGCAGTAAAGTGCTTATATGTCAAAGAATGAAAGAGCATATATAGATATATACAGCATTATTTTTGACCCCAAATGCATACATTATTGAGAATGTAAATATTTTGCAATAGGCGCGATAGCAACTTTCACTAGCTTTTCATTTTCCAATTAATTCCAGATGGATACAATTTCATTCTTATCTTTTTTCTGTTTCAATATATCATTACATACATAGGTTCCGTTTTCAGCTTAAAGCCGCATCCCTATAACTCATTGCATTGTCCTTTATCTGCACAGGGTTTTTCATGCATAGAAAAATTGGAGGGGGCCACCTCAGACTGTGATTTTAACTGCAGTTGCGGCATTACGCCCCAGGAGGCGCTGTTTCATTATAAGCACCAGTGAGGCACTGAAGAGTACGTTGAAGCGCTATTACGAGCTATATCAAGTATATTTCCCGGCTGTTCTGGTGAATATTATTTCCTTTGCATCCAAGTACATTCAATTTCTTGAAAAGTTTCCTTAAATGAACCTGCTAGTTGAATCAGCGTTAAGGGCTCTGCATAGTCCAGGCGAATTGCGCTTTCGTTCTGCGTTTTGGGGTAAAACGAAGCTCAAAAACGTTGAGAGACAGTATAGTGTTTTCGAACAATCCAACACCACCTTGTTTCTGGAGACGGGGTTTACATGACGTATGCAAATAGCCTCTGCACACGTGACCACACAAACAACATAGATGTCTTCAATGACGACCGAGCGTTATCGCAAGCGCATAGCTGTGTGGAAAGAGACAAGCCAAAGCATTCAAGCTGCTCAAATGTTATCGTTTTATTTTTTAATGTAGACCTTATCTGACCTCACCTCAGATAAATAAAACTATGCGTTATTTCCCACAGACCGGGTGGCGCTACATGACACACCCCTCTATTAAGTAATGGCCATGGACCAATGGTGGCTCGAGGGTGTTTACCGGCCAACACAAACTTTCCCGGAGAGTTTGCTGCTGCGAACTAGTGAAACGATTTGTCGTTTGGACCAGATTTTGTACGAAATCAGGTCACAGATGGTCGTTTTTTCGATTTTCGAATGTAGTACGAGAACGACTCGCAAACGATTGACCCATTTGAATCGATTTGTTTAAACAGTTGAAACTATTCAGTCACTAGCAAACATAAGAGAACAGTGAATCATGCCCATATCTAAAAGGAATGCATTTAAAAGATCATTTATCCCACTAGCAGTAACCATTTTAAACCAATTGTTTTAAAGTGTTCATAATGAGTTGTAAAGATCAGTAATGTGTTGTATAGGAACATGTATTTTATGTGTTTTAATTATGTGATATGTGGATGTATTCTATGTTGTGCCAGTGTCAAAAGATGAATTTCTGTTCAAGTAACAGACAACAAAGTAAACTAACTAACTAACTTAAAGCTCAGTGAACCACAAGAGAACGCAGGATGTGAATAAGCTTTGCCTATTTAGTTAAACTGGTGAATTCAGTTGGCTATTGTGGGCTGAAAAGTTGGTTGAATTGATAAAAAGCTTATATTAGATTTTATGTTTTATATAACTTAATAATTCTAATTTTCATTAAAGTTTAAGAACGTTTATATATGTTGTTTGTAACGTGTTTTGCTAATCCACAGGGACGGTAGGCCTACATGTGCGTATATACAAGATCAGGATGGCACCACCTCTGCCTTATGCTGCCTTTTATGAACTGTTATACCATATCTTATGACTTACAATGGGAACAGTGAAGACCATAAAGATGAAAAGATAATAAGAAAAGAGAACAGTCCAAGAGGGAAACAGACAGGTGTGGTCCGTCCAACTCTGATGAAAAATAGGTTTGACTCTTTTATTCAAATGGTGTTTGTTCAGCTTGAGCCAATGTGTTCTGACATGTTTAGTCCTTGTGTTATCAGGAACTTATATCAGTATTTTTCTCTGAATGAAAACATTTATGACAAGTTCTAACAGGAGCCTTCTACCTATTACAAACTGAAAGTTACTCACTCTGTTGATCTTCTCCTACAGTCTTTGTTTGGGAAAGATGTAATCTGTGTAGGCGACAAGTCAAGCGTCACCTCTGCTGCTTCTGTTAAGAGAAACACAAACACACTATTACATTTAGGATAATGATCTTGGTAACTAATAATTAACTGTTGAATGTGCATGAATGATACCTCAGATCAAACAACTGCCATTTCAACAACTTTATCTAAACCTTCCACAAATCTTCCATGAAAATGTGAGATCTTTTCACCTGGGCATCAGTAACTTGTGTGCAGAGGCCTATTAAGACATCATGGTGCCCCTGGGAAACAGCTCCATATGGTTAATCCGCCACTGCTTGTGTGATGAACTTATTTTTTATGCGACTGATTAAATACAGCTGCAGAAAAACGTAAAAGCCCTCTCAAAATGTGTCAAAACAACATTTCTAGATGCATTGTGGTCATTCCAGTCCAGTGTCTGTTGAATTTCAACAAAATCAAACCTCAGGATAGACATAAAGTCACCCAACGGCAATTGTAAAGGACGCACGAAAACTGTGATAGAACTGTGTTATTAAACTGTGTCATCAAATAAAAAGTTTGGTAACACTATACAATAAGGTGCTACTGGTTTACAATTAGTTAAGATTAGTTAACAATTAGTACGTTTTTCGTCTTTACAACCAAATATTTTACACGAAAATATAGAGCATCATTATTTTGACCTGTTTCTCCAGTTTTCTAATTTCTTGCAAATATATGCAATATAGGAACAATATTTTTATTATAAATTTTGAAATATTGTTAGTAGTTTGACACTAAAATGATAATTTTACCCACACACACACACAGAGATAGAAGATTTTAACTTCAGAAAAAGGGTCTCTGAAATAGTCATAATTTTTTCCGCGGCTGTAATAATGCAAGTACACCTTTTCAAATAACAGAGATTACAAGATTAATTAGAAAGATCTTTTTTTAAACAAATGAAACATACATAAATAGTCATAAAAAAGCCTAGTTATTGCTATAATATGTAGGAAGTTGCACGTGAGCACGGCCCTTTATATAAGCTGATGAGTGGGACGGTTGTGTTTTAGTTGGTTTCTAAACAAAGTGGACTAGCTTGTTTACATTCTCCTCTTTCATTTCATTCAAGTCTTTATGAATTTATTCTTCCGAACTGGCTGCATTTATCAGGAAACAGTAAATAACTTCTTGAGTAACATCTTCTCATCTGACGGTTGAAAACACAATGACAGTTTATTGCACCACCAAAAGTCACAACAAGGTCATGTTTATACTTCATAATCATATGTTGACAGGCCTACCTGTACCAGTCAACAGCGCCTTGAACACCCTAAACACCTAGCAGTAGTAACTTTTTTGTCTTGAAAGAAGAAATAAAGACTGAAGGCTAATCAGAGTCTAAACCAGAAGACAACCTAGAGAAAGCGTTACATTGCGGCCACTTCATCAATTGAAAGAGACGTCTGTTACAGCAGCTGGTCTCTCTCTTCCCTCACATGCACACTCAAAGATTCCATACAGTCAGACATTTCCGTACATTTCCGTGAATGTTTCCAGGCATAGACAGAGGCCCATTTGTATCTCACTGAGATCAGAGCTGTGTGTGTCAGAACTAACCAGCCAGAGAATTACAGCATTCCTGACAGTGTAGAGACACGAGAATATGGATTACGTGTGTTGGGTTTCGTGATTGTGCGATTAATAAATAAACCGTACTGTAGAAGCCGTGCGATACAGTTTTGCGTGTGCGTAAGAGAGTCATATTCATAGTATTCTGTAGTACTGATTGATTCCAGTCGATTTTTATATAATTTAGTAAGGTTCAAAACACTAAAGTATATGTACATTCAACTGTGCAACTCATTTTCCTGAATATTTATGTGAAGAATTGTGGTTGTTTTCAGAGACGATTGAAGCAGTTTCATACTTCACCAGCTATAACTGTTTGGTCAGCAAAACTTGAAACCCCTGTAGCACCAGTGCTTTGAGTAAAATAGCCCCGCAGCTGCAGTTGTACATAAACAATTCAAGCCTCAAAGGAATGTCTTCTTTAATTCCTGAACAGCCTTAAAACCACTTATGCTACACAGATGAAATCAACCCACATAAGCCAAAGGGTTCTTTGGTCCACCTGGCTGAAGGCAAACTTGTTTTCATAGGGCACACGGCTGGGTGGTATGACTTTATGGAGCATTTGACACTAAAATATACAATATCAACAATGTTTATGAATGTGCTGTGCAGTCAATTTAAGCTGTGCGTATACCGCAATACTCCAGCTGGTTTAAGACAGATTCTATGCCCCATTCAGTCACAATTTAGATTGATCTCATTGATAATATTAGTTTTACAGTTGCGATGCAAGATTTTTCTTTCTGTATTCCAACATCTGGACAACATCTTTTCCTCTATTTTACCATTTATTCTGGCTTCGAATCCATAGCAATCAGTGATCAAGATTTAAGTTTCAGTGTTCTACCAGTTCACACAGTTATTATTGATAGGCATTATGGAAAATGGAGATGCTGTTCTCTCCCATAAGACTACAGTTTATGGAGATCATTTCTGTCACTGACTGACAGGCTCTAAAAACATTTCAGTTTAAAGGGGATGTGCAACGGTGTTTCATGCATTCTGACTTCTTTACCGTGTTAAACGTGTTGTCTTCTCATGCATGACATGGTCAACTTGTCAAAAAACGAGTTGGACGTATGACTTAGTATTTCAGTGCTCGATACACTCCCCCAGCGCTCGTATAGGTTTCGGAATGTTTTTTTCGTGTCAACCGCCCAGAGTGAGAAAACAGGGAGAGCGGGAGGAGCATGTGCACACGTCATCCAGCTGGAACAAGAGAGAGAGAGCACTGCATTCAGCTGTGTTTGTTTGTTTGTTTGGGTGAGGAATGTTATATAAACGGTGGCTATAACGCTGGATTTTAAGATCGTTTGAAACTAGTCCATTAAAGCCTAGCACAGTGTACAAAGATAAGAATAGAGAGGTTAGTAAGGTTTTTATTTACGCATTTTTTTATTTTTGGGGGAATAAGAAGGGAAAAGAATTAGGATAAATCAATCAGCGAAGTGTTGACGGAAGAGATGCGTTTTTAGGCATTAGAAAGTTAATGCACACTCCGAGGTAGAGATGGGTGATCTGACGATCTTAAATCGAGATCAGTCTTCAATGTGTCCTCAATCCACTTTTCAACGGAATTGCGAGGATCCTGACCTTTTTGTCTGTCGTCTAAAACAAGAGGTGTGTTCAACAACATTCAGCGCTGCACAGACCCATTGGCGTGTGATATTGAAGCTACGCTAGAGCAGAGAGCTTTGCATGCTTTTGGATCACTTTCGCCAAGTTGCGAGGTCGTGCAATACAGTTTTGCAAGTGCATTAGACAGGGTGGCTTGTTTGTGTGTGACGTCAGTTGATGGCGCACAGCTAATTTACTTTTCATTAATTTTGCCATTGAAACTTGTTTCCCGGCTGCATTGAGTTCATATAGCTTATGTCTAGAGCCCTGTGATTTCTGTGATGTGGAATCCTGCTATTTAAATCTGTGATCTGCCAGATCTGCGCGTATGAGTGAATGTGTTGCACAGTAGAACGCTCATGGATTGGTCTTTGTCTCACTGTACGAGGACATAAACACATGCACTTCATGTCCAGAGTTGCCCTGAGAGTTTAATTCCGATGCATTTAACTTTTTTTGAAAAGACTATCGTCACTAAACTACTTATACTGAAAGTCATAACTGAAGTAAAATTCCTAGATAATATAGTGTGTTTGAACCTTACTATTGTATACTTCTATTACTACCGTTGATCAATTTACAACAAGAATACCACAATTTGCTATATCAAATACAACAGAACGAATGAAAAAATACTGTAGTGTTCTGTTGTATTTGATATAGCAAATTGTGGTATTCTTGTTGTAAATTGATCAACGGTAGTAATAGAAGTATACAATAGTAAGGTTCAAACACACTATATTATCTAGGAATTTTACTTCAGTTATGTGGACAAGCATTCATTTCTTTTGTTGTTAACCAGTCTATGGATGTCATGACAGTTTCTGTGCATTTGTGTTTTTTAAGATAATAACAGACTTTTATACTTGTGCTACCTGTACAACTTTTTGGCCTCTTCTTCAGAACTCCAATCCTCTGTAGCACCAGTGCTATGTGCAAAAAACTGTACAACCATGTATTTCAATTCAGATCGAGGTTCGAGATTTTTTGTTATGAAGATCGTGATATGCTTTTTTGGGAAGATCGCCCAGCCCTACCCCGAGGTGGTAATGTGGCCACGACATGAAGCGGAGATATGCAGAAACTGTCTTGAGTTACGGCCACTTTTAAAAAATGCGCTCATAAATGAAGCTGTCCATCTGAAGTAAAAAAGGAGTTACTATCAAACCATAACTGGCTACATGTATAGTTGGCTTATGCTCTACTCTGATGAAATGACACCATGTGAGTATAAAGTTCCTTTTGAATGAAGCTAAAGGGTGGAGGTGACTGGTTTGGGAGTCCTGCGTCTGGGTTTCAGTTTTAAATGACAGGAAACCCTCTCTCCACTAGTACGGATTCGAAACAAGTTGATGCAAGCCAGATGGTGCAACCAAAAAACCTTCTATTCTTTCTCTTTCACAAGCACGCACATATTTTTAATGGGAAAAAACTGATGCCATCACAATGTTAAACCATAAAGAACACAAAAACATCACTATATGACTGTGTATTAAAAAAGCTATTTTATATACAACTGCCCTGCACCAGGTGTAGCCTAGCCGGTAAACGTCATGGGAAGTAATGACTCACGGCAACACGGAAAGTTTATTCTCAACAAAAAATGACGTTTGATTTGTTGGGAAAATCTCAGTTTATAACTTCAGGAGTTCCCCCACACACACAATCTTTATAGAAATAGGTTTATTGAAGGAGGGGATCAATCCCAAGACCCGACTCCCCAGCAAACACAGCACGTTCTGACGACATCTTCTTTTGGTCACCGTGACATAAATTTGTGAGGATGTCTGGGCAACATTCCTTTTCTTTGAATTTTTGCTTACGTCCAGGAACGGAATCCCATGGAGAAAGGTGTTGCGACGTGATGTACTGGTCTTCAGAACCTGGACACTGGTCATTTGATTAATGAATCCGGTCATTTCTGCTTATTATGTTATTGTATGGAAAATGTATGATCAGAGTCAAATCTGTTATAATATCAAGACGAATGCTGTAAATCCGACTCCCGACAGCTATTAAACAAGAGTTTAATTCGATACCATAATTAAAACTGTGTTTCTATTTATTCAGCATGTGCACATGCCTTCTCTGTTCAGTGCCTGTTGACTTTTATTAATTTGAATACAGAATTGCTCAAAATATGCATAACATTTCATCTTGAATGCGCTCATAAAACCACCATTAATTGAATCCTCCATGTGAGGGATGATAATTGTTTAAATCAAATATGAAATGATTTTAATGACGTGACTGTTTGGTCGCTATGACGTGCTCATCACGTATCAGCAATGTTATTTGGTGCGTCACTGCGACGAATATGGCACGTTCCAGGTACGTCTTCGGGAGGTAATCACCACGTCCCAGCAACGTCCAATGTTACGTAATCACGACGAATATGGGATTCACAAAGTTTCGTCGCCGGGACGTTATTTGCTACGTCGTGGCAACGAACATGGTCCGTAACTGTGCCCGCCGGGTCAAGACGCGCATGTTATTGCGCATTTCAAATAAGGCGCATTCTGAGTCAGCAACATTTGCCATCATAGGCGCCGAAGGAGTACGACTATATGTCCTCTGTCGTTTCAGTTACGAACACGTTCTGTTGCTACACGAAGTAAACAATAAAGCATCACGATTATATGTCATGCAACCGTCTGCTCGTGACATTGACGCTACCTGAGAGAACTGTTGACTGCGGGTAACGTTAGCTGTCACGAGCTATTCCATTATCCACACACAAGTACACGCGTGTATTCGACACGATTCATTTATAACCTGGTAAATTAAAGAGGTACGTTTTTCTTACGCTTCGACGCTCGGTTTTGTCCTTTGCTGTCTTCACGTCGTTGGTATCGCATTCATTTGTAGGTCCATCGCAAACCAGATACTCATCTACGACAGTTACTGCAGGCGCGATATCCCCTTACCTCCTTCAGTTGAGCTCGTGAGACATTGCGACACAAAATACAGCCCGCGCTCTCTCTCTCTCTCTCTCTCTCTCTCTCTCTCTCTCTCTCTCTCTCTCTCTCTCTCTCTCTCTCTCTCTCTCTCTCTCTCTCTCTCTCTCTCTCTCTCTCTCTCTCTCTCTCTCTCTCTCTCTCTCTCTCTCTCTCTCTCTCTCTCTCTCTCTCTCTCTCTCTCTCTCTCTCTCTCTGTCTCTGTCTCTGTCTCTCTCTCTCTCTCTCTCTCTCTCTCTCTCTCTCTCTCTCTCTCTCTCTCTCTCTCTCTCTCTCTCTCTCTCTCTCTCTCTCTCTCTCTCTCTCTCTCTCTCTCTCTCTCTCTCTCTCTCTCTCTCTCTCTCTCTCTCTCTCTCTCTCTCTGTATCTCTCTCGCGCGCGCTCTGTGTATAAGCATTACCTGAGCAAAGTCTGAAAATGACCTGTATGCAGATTTCTTTGGTCCCTTTCGTATGTCATCAATAGTCCTAATGCGTTTTAAAACATCACTAGTGCCATTCTTATGCTTATCCTTTAGATACACTGTGAAGCACAATTGATAATAAAATTCATTTTTTAAATTAGATATAAATTTGTAATGAAGTGAAGGGCTGTAATGAAGGGCTCAATAATCCGTGAGAGTTCTCATCCCTAATCCTGGTAATCCAGACTGGATTATAGCAAATGACTTTCATTACACTTTCATGTAACCATAGACAGACAGTGAAACGGTCACAACACACACAATAATCATATCCTGTAATCCTTTAATTGATCAAGTCTGTTTAAAAAAACCTGTTTAGGCATCAACAACACTGTAATACATGATACGGAATACATTTAATACATGAGCACAGTTGGAGACCACAAGAGATTAGACACAACAGAAGGTGTTTTTGCTCGTGTTCCTAATAGAAGAGCGAATCAATGCTGAGGATATTCACACACACGCATCATTTATTTCGTCATTATACCACCTGTGTGTGAGTGTGTGTGTCTGTGTGTGTGTGTGTGTGTGTGAGAGTGTGATAGTGTGTGAGTGTGTGTGTGTGTGTGTGTGTGTGTGTGTGTGTGTGTGTGTGTGTGTGTGTGTGTGTGTGTGTGTGTGTGTGTGTGTGTCTCTGTGTGTGTGTCTCTGTGTGTGTGTGTGTGTGTGTGTGTGTGTGTGTGTGTGTGTGTGTGTGTGTGTGTGTGTGTGTGTGTGTGTGTGTGTGTGTGTGTGTGTGTGTGTGTGTGTGTGTGTGTGTGTGTGTGTGTGTGTGTGTGTGTGTGTGTGTGTGTGTGTGTGTGTGTGTGTGTGTGTGTGTGTGTGTGTGTGTGTGTGTGTGTGTGTGTGTGTGTGTGTGTGTGTGTGTGTGTGTGTGTGTGTGTGTGTGTGGCGTGGCGTGGCGTGGCGTTGCTACTACTACCTACAATGCTTGTTTGCAAATTCAATTGACAATGATCACCTTAATGTTTATGTGGATTTCTGCTGTGAATGTTTTGCATGAGGGGCTTTCTTTCTGTAAAGATAGAGACTTGGCAATGTTTCATATAAATTTATCTTTGAACAAACTGTTGCCAATACATTAGATAATTCTACAGTAAGTTACTGGCAACTAGCTGCACGACTACAGCAAAAACGTTTACTGTGTACGGAGCATATGCAGGTTAACAGGATAAACCACATGCAGATCTTGAAATGGAGGGCACGTGGGGCCCCAAAATGTAGATATTTTCCATTTGCCCCAAACACTTCACATTTCATAACGTAGCATTTTATGCATCTGGCGTTTAAAAATATAAAAAATTTCCCCAACTAGAGTCCCCCTAGTAAATCTCACAGCTATTTCCAGCACTGACCACATGAATCACCTTATTTCTTATCAACTGTCCATATGAGGTGAGACACAGATGAGCAGAAATAGAAATACAGGTTAAATGAATAAAAACATTTCATTTTGCCTAGTGCCACCAGGCAGCACAAGTCGCCTGTTCCTCACGTGTTTGTGCATGTTTTCCAATGGCTGCCCAGTTAGGGGTAATGACATCACACACTTAGCATCGCCAGACACCACATTCAGTGTCTGCACTGTATGCTAGGCCCTATTGCAGTCTGTTTTCTGTCACATATAGTCGTGATTGCGTTGTAATCTGTGATAATTGTAATCCTTATAAGTGGTTATACATTTAAATCAGTGTATTATTTATTATGGGTCTTGGTGGCTCTTACTTAACTAGTTAAAACCCTGTATTAATGTATATATGTACTGCATATAATTCTTGGTCTATATTCTTATAGTTCTTTGTCTAATCTATTTTCTACTGTTTGAAGAGACATTTCTTTTGACCATACAGAAATATACAGACAACATAACATATTGGCTTGAGAACGGGAGCAGAGTAACTATAGTGCCACATGACTCTTGAAAAAATCTTTGGTACCCTGATGAAACATTTCTGCCATGTGAGTTATTGTGCCATTGGCAAGTCTCTGAGTGAAAGAACATTGCAGCGTGGCATGGGTCATGCTTACATAAGCTATTTACTTAATCCAATCTCTCCTTTTTTCCAGTATTCCTGTATTTTTCTTTGGGTAGATGACATGGTATGAATGTATATGTTTTTGAGCTTATTCACTGGGACTGTTGCAGTTCATGTCAGATGTACAGTAGACGCCTGTCAGAACAATAAAGATGAGTCGCTGAATTACACAAACCACTGCACACTCCTAGTAATTTAGTTATGTAAAGAGACAAATGTTAAGAAGACACTAGAAAACATGTTTTATTTCATAGCCTTACTTTTGACAAAGTGACCGCATTGGGTAGTGTAAGGATTTGTTTGTGGGATTAAAAAGGAGAGTTCTACCACAGCACACCAGCACTGTTATGTAAAGTGTAATTTACTGGCAGCACAAAAAAAGTGACAACGATACAGCAAACTGTAAAAGATGAAATGCATATTGCTTACATTCATGTTTACACTTTGTACAATCTTGAAATTGTAGAAAAATTGGTTTGACTGTAGTTATGTCAAAACATTCCTTGACGCTAAAGACAGCAAAAAACATTTAAAGTCAGGCGTTTGTAAACTTTTGGACAGGGTGACAGATGTAAATTATTATTTTGTTATTATTCATTTTTACCAGAAGACAAAATAGTAATTGTCAGGTCTTGAATGGTTGCTGATTTAGAAGCTAAAAATCTATGTCTTTAGGCAGAAAATGTAAAGGAGGTTTGGTTTTGAAGTCGTCTCTCTTTCTCTTGCTGTGTCTTTGTTAACATTATGTTTCTTTTCCTGGATCACAAATGTTTTGGTTACGATCTTGTGTGTTTTATAGATACGGGGAGCATTCACTTAAAAAACATAGTAAATTAAATTGTAAATTACCCAGCAACTACTGTATATTTGGCGCTGGTGATACTTTTTCAAAATAAACAAATTTCAATATTGAATTCACTAAATAGTATTACTATACCTTGGGAGACAAGTGTGAAGAGAAATAAATAAATGCCTCAGAGAGCACAATAAATTAAAGATACCGTGTGTAATTTTTTGGGGGATCTATTGACAAATATGCACTGTAATATACATAACTATGTCTTCAAAATAATAAAACAATGTTTTTATAATCTTAAAATTTGCTATTTGTATCTACATATACCGCAGGTACCTTTGCATGGAGTTCAACATGTTGTTTCTACAGTAGCCCTAAACAGTCAAACTGCTCTACTGACCTCTTTTCGTATCAAGTTATTTCCTGCGACAAAGAAGCGAAAACATGACGACATCTTAGTTCTGTGTCAGCCGCCGTAGTGCTTCAAAAGGAAGGGGTGGAGTAAGCAGTTGTTAGTAATTCACAACCTGACCACTAGATGCCGCAAACATTTCATACACTGGACTCCAATGCTAAAAGCGACCCTTACTGTCACGGGAATGAGAACAGCGGAGGCAAAAGCAAATAAAACTGGGGTTTATTGTACAAAGCAAAGCCGAGCCTCAAAACGAGAATAATCATAGACACAGTCTCTCAGGTGATGTGCAGGTCACGGTCAGGCAGGAAGTGTAGCGCAGTCTTGCTCGGGGGCAACTCGGTAATCCTTAAAGTCAGAAGATTGAAGTGATTATCCCCAAAGTGAAGACGCGAGATGAAGACTGGAACTACAACAGAGAGACCTCTCACACAGAGACGGGAACTGCAGCACGGAGACACGAGGAGGAACTGAACATCACGGGAGACAACAACAAAAAACGATCTGACAAACACAAGATGCCAGAGGTGAGTCCCCTGGAGGACCATCAGCGACCTCGCCTACACATGCACTCAAGTACACACACAAAACAGTCAATTAATTCCTCAACCGTGACAGTACCCCTCCCCCTAGGAGCGCCTCCTGGTTCTCCCAGGAGAACCTACCTGCTGATTGTAATCATCAATAAGGGACTGATCCAGGATGTCCCCAGTGGGAACCCAACTTCTCTCCTCCGGACCGTAACCTTCCCAGAACACCAAATACTGAAATCCGTGTCCCCTCCGTCTCGAGTCCAGAATGCGATTTACCAAATATGTTGGTTCCCCATGTACGTGTCGCGGTGGTGGGGGAACCGAGGCCGGCGGATTAATGGGAGAATAAAATTCAAATTTTAATTTGGACACGTGTAACACGGGATGAAGTTTGAGTCGGACTATCACCGGACTTATGACTTTGGTGACAGGAAACAGGCCAATGAATTTAGGAGCTAACTTGTTAGAAATTAAGTTTAGCAGAATGTTCTTGGTAGAAAGCCACACTTTGGAACTAACGACGTACACGGGAGGTCTTGACCGGTGGCGATCAGCTGGAGAAGGGGACGGATGTATATCTCATGTTAATCTTGAGTACTTACTTCAAATGAGTACTTGAGTACTTCAAATATCTGCTGAGTCTTTAGTTTGATCACATTTATAAAAGACAGATACAGCTGTATGATTATTTCTGAAAACATGCAACGCATTTGGGGGTCGAACTAAAGCACGTTACCAAGAAAACAATTTCACTTACTCCAGATTTAACAGGGAGCAAGGCAGAGATAGATATCTGGTGTAGACTAACAGCTCTGGAGCCTAGACAAGACAAGACGATGTCAAGAGACATGTACTCACAAGACAAGACTGGATAAGACAACCTTCGGGTGATTAAACCAAACGGACTGACCCAGACAAGAGGAAACGTAAGGAATATAAACGAAAGTGAGCTGAGAGAAAACAAGGATCAGCTGGAGAAAGAGCGGGAAAATCTGAAAAACCCAGGTGAAGTGTGTAAACTAATAATGAAGGAGCAAACAAGGTAATGAGGTGAGTGGGTGAATGGCAGAAAAAACATCAAGACATAAGTGGAAAAAGAAACCCACAGGCGCTAGACCCGAGACCTGACAGTAGCCTGTCCTGTGTAAATAACCACAATGAAACATAGGACATATTCCGATTTATAAAACCGTGCGCATGCACATCCTACGCAGTTTTCCCTTAATAAATCACAATCAATTCTACCAAGATCATTGGTTCCAACCACCCCACCACCTGCCCACTGGATTCCATCCCCACCCATCTCCTCCAGGCCATCACTAATCTTGAGTACTTAAACAATAGTATCTCACCCTTCAAATATCTGTCTTTAGTTTGATCACATTTATAAAAGACAGATACAGCTGTATGATTATTTCTGAAAACATGCAACGCATTTGGGGGTCGAACTAAAGCACGTTAACAAGAAAACAATTTCACTTACCGCATGCGGTTGATGTTGAAGAAAAGTTGTTACGTAACGATTGTTCATGTTCGAAAGAAACTTTCCGTAACCTGTACGTAGACTCGATGAGTGTATCTAGAGCACACTGAAAACAAGGATCAGCTGGAGAAAGAGCTGGAAAATCAGAAAAACCCAGGTGAAGTGTGTAAACTAATAATGAGGGAGCAAACAAGGTAATCAGGTGAGTGGGTGAATGGCGGTGGGGAGATCTAGGGGGGCCAGCTCATCCGCCAAGTTGGCATCTAGTCCGTCTAGGAAACGGGCACGAAGGGCACTCTTGTTCCAGTCGCATGCTGCTGCGAGGGTTCGGAGGCGGATGGCGTAGTACGTGACCGACCCTCCTTTTTGGGTCAAACGGGATAATTGGGCAGCTGCCTCATCCCCCTGGGCCGTTCTGTCAAAAAGGCTAGTCATCTCTTGGCGGAAGAGTTCAAAAGAGGCACAGCACGGAGCATGAGTGTCCCATACTGCCACCGCCCAGTCCCGGGCAGAGCCGGAGAGCAGGGTGATAACATAAGCCACCTTAGTGGCTTCCGAGGCATAACGGCGGGGTTGCAAGGCGAAGACCAAGGCACATTGGGAGAGGAAGGTCTGACAGGATTGAGGGTCACCGTCGTAGATGGGTGGGTTGTTCGCATGGGGTTCCGAGTCTCGGCCAGTAGAGGACCCTTGAAGTTCTCTATAGAGGGTGGAAAGTTCAGCAACGTGGAATAAAGGGTTCCGATCTCCTGGGCGGTCGCATTCAGTTGGGTAGCTTGTTGTCCCAACAAGGCCCCCTGCTGAGAGATTGCAGCGCGAAGGGGATCGGGTCCTGCTGACTCCATCTTGGTCAGTCCGTTCTGTTATGAACGACTCAAGAGTCAAATGCAGGAGAATGGAGACTTTATTTAACCAGAACAGAAAGCCCGCACAGTGAATAATTGACACAGACAGTAAGGGTGAAAGTCAAAAATAGCAACAGTCAATTAGGCTTGAGCGCTCGGCCAGGAGAATCAGGGGACTGCACCAAGAGGTGCGTATTCCAGTAGGGGGGAAAATAATAAGTAATTCCGCCCAGCGTGGGCCAAGAAAAAATCCTCCTGCTGAATGCAGTTCAACGCAAAGAAAGTCCGCCTAGCGTGGTCAAAGGAAAATCCACCTGCTGAAAGCAAGGCAAAGCAACGTAATTCCACCCAGCACAAGTGGACAAATCCACTTGAGGACGGCGTATCTACTGGTGTGATTCTGTGTGGCAAACCAGCAGATTCCATGGGCATCTGGATCTAGCAATGAGGTCCCTCGAGCAGAGATAATGGCAGTCGGGGACTCCAGATTTAACAGGGAGCAAGGCAGAGTGTAGACTATCTGGTGTAGACTAACAGCTCTGGAGCCTAGACAAGACAAGACGATGTCAAGAGACATGTACTCACAAGACAAGACTGGATAAGACAACCTTCGGGTGATTAAACCAAACGGACTGACCCAGACAAGAGGAAACGTAAGGAATATAAAGGAAAGTGAGCTGAGAGAAAACAAGGATCAGCTGGAGAAAATCTGAAAAACCCAGGTGAAGTGTGTAAACTAATAATGAAGGAGCAAACAAGGTAATGAGGTGAGTGGGTGAATGGCAGAAAAAACATCAAGACATAAGTGGAAAAAGAAACCCACAGGCGCTAGACCCGAGACCTGACAGTAGCCTGTCCTGTGTAAATAACCACAATGAAACATGGGACATATTCCGATTTATAAAACCGTGCGCATGCACATCCTACGCAGTTTTCCCTTAATAAATCACAATCAATTCTACCAAGGTCATTGGTTCCAACCACCCTACCACCTGCCCACTGGATTCCATCCCCACCCATCTCCTCCAGGCCATCACTCCAACGGTTGTGCCTGCTCTGACCCACATCATCAACTCTTCGCTCACCACTGGGACATTTCCCACAGCGTTCAAAGAGGCCCGCATCACACCGCTTCTGAAGAAACCCACCGTAGACCCTACAATGCTAGACAACTACAGGCCTGTTTCCCTTCTTCCCTTCATTGCCAAAGCCCTGGAGCGAGTTTTGTTCAACCAGCTCTCCTCCTTTCTCATGCGAAACAACCTCCTGGACAGCAATCAGTCTGGTTTCAAGACCGGTCATTCCACAGAGACTGCACTGCTCTCAGTCATCAAAGCCCTGAGACTGGCAAAAGCATCATCCATGTCATATGTGCTCATCCTACTGGATCTGTCTGCTGCTTTTGACACTGTGAATCATCACATCCTCCTGGCTTCTCTCAGTGCTATGGGTGTCTCTGGAATGGCGTTGCAATGGTTCGAGTCCTACCTCTCGGGTAGGTCATTCAGAGTATCCTGGAAAGATGAGGTCTCCGCGTCCCAACAGCTCAACACGGGGGTCCCACAGGGCTCAGTGCTTGGGCCGCTACTCTTCTCCATTTACATGACATCCCTCGGCTCTGTCATTCAGAAGCATGGCTTCTCCTATCACTGCTATGCGGATGACACACAACTCTACTTGTTATTTCAACCGGACGATCCAACGGTCTCTGCTCGCATCGCGGCATGCCTGAGTGACATCTCGCTTTGGATGAAGGATCATCACCTGCAGCTGAACCATGCAAAAACGGAATTGCTTGTGATCCCAGCCAACCCAAAGATTCACCACAACCTTGCCAATCAATTAGGCTTATCAACTATTACACCGTCCAGCACAGCCAGAAACCTGGGCGTGGTAATCGATGATCGGCTTAACCTCACAAGTCATGTTGCCAGCACCACCTGGTCCTGTAGATTCATTCTCTACAACATTAGGAAAATTAGACCTTTCCTATCAGAGCACTCTACGCAAGTCCTAGTCCAGGCTCTTGTCTTGTCCAAACTGGATTATTGCAATGCGCTTCTGGCTGGACTTCCTGCTTGCACAATCAAACCTCTCCAGATGATCCAGAATGCGGCGGCAAGAGTTGTCTTCAATGAACCGAAGAGAGCGCATGTAACTCCGCTCTTCATCAGGTTACACTGGCTCCCTGTTGCCGTTTGCATAAAGTTCAAAGCTATGCTCCTGGCTTACAAGACCACCACCGGGTCCGCACCATCGTATCTCCACTCGCTGATGCAGACCTATGTTCCTGCCAGATAACTGCGGTCTGCAAAGGAACAACGACTAGTGGTACCATCCCAAAAAGGAAAAAAGTCACTCTCCCGTACCGTCTCTGGATCTGTTCCACGTTGGTGGAATGATCTACCTGCTGCTAGAAGATCAGGCAACTCTGTTACCATCTTTAAAAAACGCCTAAAAATGCATGTCTTCCTTCAACACTTCGCTGATTGATTTATCCTAATCCCTTTCCTTCTTATCCAAAAAAAAAAAAATACTAATCTCACTATTCTTAGCTTTGTATACTGTGCTAGGCTTTAATGGACTAGTTTTTGATGCACTTATGTATTTTGTTGCCTATGTTGTTATAATTGCTTCCAATGTTTCCTCATTTGTAAGTCGCTTTGGATAAAAGCGTCTGCTAAATGACTAAATGTAAATGTAGGGCGGTTTTTGCAGCTTCATATAAAAAAGAAATGGTCGGACATCAAACTCGAGGCAAAAAAGCGTCTAGCGCTCCATCGCCAGAGTGAGTCTGCCACGGGTGGGGGAAAGGGGACACTGGAGCTTACCCCTCTTGATGAGAGACTGGCGGCTATTATTGGGGAATCCCTATTAAGTGGAGTGGTGACTGAGGCGGAGGGGGACACTGACGCGACATATGCACCGCATAACACAGGTAAATGAAATAAGTAAAATGAATGCAGTCAAGTCACATGTATGTAGGCTACACGATTACAGCTTATTCATATAGAACCATCTTTATTTCACTCGCTGTGTGTTCCTGTGGGGCCAGTGGTTACGATGCTGCAGCTGAGCAGCCGTTTTTGCAGCTGAGCGGCAGTATTGCCATTTCTTTTACTCAACGGTCTACAGTTTCACACACTTTCACGTGTTTCTTCCATCTGCCGATGGTGTCGCCATTTCTCATTTGACCCGTTTTGTGCGTACGCCAGGGTCAGAGCTTGCGTCAAGGACCGCACATTTTCCCGACAAGTTTGCTTTTTATAAATACCAATGATTGCATAGAGAGCGGCGTACACTTTCTTTTGTGCGTACGCAACGTTTATAAATGAGGCCCCTGGTGCCACACTGTAATCAGCTAATTAACTCAAAACACCTGCAAAGGCCTTTAAATGGTCTCTCAGTCTAGTTCTGTAGGCTACACAATCATGGGGAAAACTGCTGACTTGTCAGATGTCCAAAAGGCGACCATTGACACCTTGCACAAGGAGTAGGGATGCTCCGATCTGATATTTGTATCGGGTATCGGCGTCGATACGTAATAAAATTCTAGATTGGGTATCGGTGCAATTTGTCACCGATACCCGATCTGACATAAAATTTGTGCTAGACGATGTAAAAGTTCATGGAGACACTGGTGCTTAAACTCTCTCGTGGCTGTGCTTTGCGCAACGTGCGACATCATACGCTAGCAACGTGCTCTGTACGTAGTGCACGTGAACAAGTGAACATATAGCAGCGAACAGCATGGAGCGAGCCAAAATATCTGTCATTTGGAGTTATTTTACAACAGCTACGCCAATAAGTTCCACCGCTTTCATTGTTATGGATGGGCAACCGCTGTCCATCACTGCGAATAATAATGGCCCTAATGACTCCTTATAAACCACCTGGAGCCGCAGTACGACACGCCGAAGTGGTAAATATTTATCTGATATTTATCTCTACCTTTAACTGTACCGAAAAGTCTGCAAACACAAATCCGAAAAAATTCAAGATGTCAATGCGGTGAGTTTTACAACAGATATCTGGAGCTGAGACGTGTCCACCGTGTCGCTTTTAAGTTTAACCGCACACTGGTTGGATGAGAATTTTGTGCCACAAAATGCCACGTTAAATGCAGCAAACATGTGCAGTTTTACTAAGCTAGGGAAGCTAGTGTTTTATTCATCTGTTTCTGTGTTGGATGTTAAATTTTATTTTCACTAAACTAAACTTTAGTTAAGTGGACTTTGCTTTAGTGACTAAAACATTAAAAAGATTTGATTCATGTTATTTTGAATATCTAAAGCAGTAAAGCTATTAGTTTTTTTGCTCAATTTCAGCTGCTTTATTGCGATTTGATTTGTAAATAATTTTTGCACTTTCTTAAAAATTATTAAGAGATTTTGTTTCCATTTATTTATACCCGTTTATCAAGCTAGTGAAGCTGTTGTTTTATTCAGCTGCTTAATTTGCACTTAAATTTTGAATGTCTTTTGTCCAAAGATAGTGAACACTTTTGTTTTATTTTTTATTTGTTTTGCACCGATGCTGGTTTAATAAACTATTTACTAAATTTGTGAATCATTAGTTTATATTTGTTTTACGGGGGTCAGGAAATTTATGTTAAGTCGAACCTGTACTTGTGCACTTTAAAATTTTTACCTTAGTATCGGATCGGTACTCGGTATCGGCCAATACTGAATCTCAGGTATCGGAAGCAAAAAAGGTGGATCGGAGCATCCCTAACAAGGAGGGGAAGACACAAAAGGTCATTGCAAGAGAGGCTGGCTGTTCACAGAGCTCTGTGTCCAAGCACATTAATAGAGAGGCGAAGGGAAGGAAAAGATGTTGTAGAAAAAAAGTGTACAAGTAATAGGGATAACCGCACTTTGGAGAGGATTGTGAAACAAAACCCATTAAAAAATGTGGGGAAGATTCACAAAGAGTTGACTGCAGCTGGAGTCAGTGCTTCAAGAAACACTACGCACAGACGTATGCAAGACATGGGTTTCAGCTGTCGCATTCCACTCTTGAACAACATACAGCGTCAGAAGCGTCTCGCCTGGGATAAAGACAAAAAGGACTGGACTGCTGTTCTCTGATGAAAGTAAATTCTGCATTTCCTTTGAAAATCAGGGTCCCAGAGTCTGGAGGAAGAGAGGCTCACAATCCATGTTGCTTGAGGTCCAGTGTAAAGTTTTCACAGTCAGTGAGGGTTTGGGGTGCCATGTCATCTGCTGGTGTTGGTCCATTGTGTTTTCTGAGGTCCAAGGTCAATGCAGCCGTATACCAGGAAGTTTTAGAGCACTTCATGCTTCCTGCTGCTGACCAACTTTATGGAGATGCATATTTCCTTCTCCAACATGACTTGCATGCAACCTGCATGCCAGACCCAACCATGCAGAAGAGCTGAAGGCCACTATCAGAGCAACCTGGGCTCTCATAACACCTGAGCAGTGCCACAGACTGATCGGCTCCATGCCACGCCGCATTGCTGCATTGATTCAGGCAAAAGGAGCCTGAATTAAACCGACCAGTAGCATATGTCTAGATGATAATTTTTTAAAAACATGGCAGCAGACACAGATTTCATTGAAGTAAGTGGCCTATACCACAAAGCTGTTCGATTATTTTTTCCAACCCCCCTGAGGTTCAAATGGTAAGGCCTTTATAATGGGCTGCAGGGAAAATGGGTGCATGGGTACCATTAAGAACACAGTCTTTAAAACCGGCCTCAATAGCTGTGTCTGAATTCTCCCCATAGTATAAGTGTTGTCGCTCACTCATATTTCCCATGATACAACGCGAATCAACCGTCTGATTAGAATGACCGTTAATGCCACGAATGTACCTATTTTTTTCGAATAAATGGATTATATTATTTTATACTGAAGGGTTTTATTTAAAAAATATTAAGTAATCTTTAAACGTAATACATGTAATAGTAAATAACGGTGGCAAACCACGATTTGTTTTGTTCCCTTTATTAAAAACGAATACAATAAACGCGACTAATCATGTAAAATAAACTATTTTTTACAAAATAATCCATAAAGCCACACAAGTGTAATATAAGCGTTATGACGAATGTCTGCGACAGTATTGTCAGATGCAGGATATATTACGTCAGTGTCCGAAATTGTTCTCTCATTTTCATTCACTTCTACCCCATATAGTGGAGTATTTAGCATTCACTATACAGGGAATAGTGAGTGAACAAGTGAGCAAAACCAGACGCAGCGAATGACTTCACCTATAGGGCCATCTAGTGGTCCCTCACTGTTCTTGTGCAAGCTATATAGCTGGAAATGAAGGGTTAGTCAATTTCAGGCAATCCAGATTAGCTTGTTCTGGAGTGTTCAGTTGGGGGCACAAACTTGGCTTCTGTGGCTCTTCAAAAACTTCACAGCCCTGGGTTAGTTGAAATGTGTGCGTATGGTTGCACCACCTGAACGAGGTGAAATGTAGATTTTTCAAACTCTCAACTTTACAATCAGTTTGTAATCCATACAAATGCAACAAATTCATTCACTACACTAATAATTCATTCATTCACGTTGTATAGTTCGCCCAAAAAGTAAAATTCTGTCGTCGATTACCCTCAGGTTGTTTCAAACCTGTAACAATTTCTTTGCTTTGTTGAACACAAAATGAGATATTTTGAAGAATTAAGGAAAACAAACAGTTCTGGGGCATCTTTGACAACAAATACATTTTTTCCTACTATGGTAGTCAAAGATGTCCCGGAACTGAAAATTGCTTGAAAACATTCTTCCAAATATCTTTCTGTGTTCAACAGAACAAAGTAATTTATACAGATATGAAATGACATGAGGGTGAGTAAATGATGACAATTTTCATTTTTAAATGGATCAGATGATATGATCAGTCATGTCCTCTGACGCTTTTTGCTGTTTTTCCTCTTTTTTTCGTTTTCTTCATCTCTGTCATCTCTTTTTTCTATTAGCTCCTTCTCATCCTTCAGGACAGGAATGCCTTCCTTTAGCTTCTGAAATCTTTTAAGATCAGCACAAAAAAGTACCTAATGCACAAAAGGCGATAAATGAGGTCAACAAAATGTAAGATAACAGTATTATAGTATTAATACAATGAATGTAGTGCAGTATAACTCACCGAGTGAGCCCAGCCAGCATATAAACCCCAGAGGTTTCTAAAGAAATCACCTGCAAACAGAGAAACAAAAACACCTTTATTCCAGTCCTTTTTTACGTTGTCCTATACAAAGGTGACTTGATTTATTTGTCTTATTATTAAACTAATATCATAAACTAGTTCATATTTGTTCATGGTTTATGCGCTAACCAATGTCTTTGTAGACTTTATCGGTTAGGGTTTTTTGGCTGCTACCGGCAGCACAGTTGTAGTCACGTTTGGAGATCTGCCACACGTGTGTGTCCACAGGAACAGCCTCAGCCTTGTCCAGTGACATCAGACACACGCAGTCGGCCACCTGAACAACAGGCAAAATGACATCTCAAAGAGGAAAGACAGATAGGATAGATGTCTCCTGCAAACTCACAGCTAGAACAATCGCTCTATGCCAGAAACATACACAACGAATGTATATGGAAATGCTTGGCCAATGCATTTCTGATGTGTGTGGCACTAACAAACCTCAGCATTCAACTGGGTGATAGTTATACCTCAAAGACCTGATGACTTACTATTCAGATGTAAAAAGTTTCTTGCTGTGACATGAGCAGACAGTTCCTTTCCTTATGTAAATATGGTTCTTGAACATCTAAAATTTCCTGCGTACCCCTTTCTAATCATATACTGAACAAAATTATAAACGCAACACTTTTGTTTTTGCCCCAATTTTCATGAGCAGAACTCAAAGATCTAAGACTTTCTACGTACACAAAAGGCATATTTCTATCAAGTATTGTCCACCTCATAGGTGTGACACAAGATGCTGATTAGACATCATGATTATTGCACAGGTGTGCCTCAGGCTGGCCACTCTAAAATGTGCCTTAGAAATAGGCCTTTTGTGTACATTAGGGATGTTCATTTCGGATAAGTTTCTTAACCGACAACCGACACTCTTTAACCGAACATGACCCAGTTAAAACTCATTTTTATGGGTTTATTATGAAAGTGCAAACAGTAGCGTACAAAACGGATCTACAACAATCACAAGAAAACCTTGATAACAACGAACAAAGATGATATTATTCACGATATAAATGAAGAATATCATTTCAAAATTTCGAAAATAAATAAACTCTAAATAAACCTAAACTGAAAAAAATCACAAATTAAATAGTTAACAAATTAAGATTTTAAAATATTTATAAAAAAGGATCATATCCACATGCTGCGGGGATAATCTGGACCTCAGCCTGTTAACTGTTATGCCCGCGCTTGCGCAGCCGCATCAACCGACACCGCTTGTTCATCTTCAGTGATGGCCATTGCCAAAGATGCACACATTTCTGTCGAAATGCTCCAACACATTACTTTATTTCGCTCGCTTCATTTTGCGTTCTCAGATGTCTGTTGGCACTTGTGGCTTCACACGCCGACGTCTTTCACGTGTTGACGTAAATTAACAAGTATTAGCACATCTTTCGTTGTCATGCAAAAAACATGAAAATCTATTATTTATTATCTGCATTGTCATACCAAAAAATATATATTTTTCTTTATTAAAAGAAATTAAACCGTTTAACTGATAGTAGAAGTGGGCGAAATGGTCAAAAATCTATTTCAAGGAATGAGTACATTTATTTTACGGTGACAACATATTCATGAAATCTCGCATTATAATGCCATATTTTACACTGAATTTTTCTTAGTTGATTTAACTGATTTATTTATTACAGTTTATTTAAATGCTCACCATAGTTAAAATGTAGTCAAGTTATGAAAATGTACTGAAGATATCAAATTAAGTTCTGACAATCAGATGTATTATTTATTCATATCTATATCATATGTATACAGTAGGAAGATAGACAGCATGTATAATAATTTTTAAGTTTTAATATGAACAAACAGTGAGAGTACAGTATTTGACTCGTGTTATAAACTGCTGTTCATGGGGTCTGTACTGTAGGTGTTCATCGTTTTCACTCTCTATTAGATGAGAAATATTAATGTGTTGCTCTCTTTCTTTAGGTTTGTTTATTCTCTATGTTTACTCCTCACCCGTCTCCCAAAACTGGATGTTAGCGCGTCACATCATTTGTTACGGGTGGATTAATTCATTCGTTTTTTTCAGAATAGCGCCCAATTTGCAGAGCGTCGAGTTAAACACGCCCACTTATTTACATTCCGTGGAATAGAAAAATCTCGGAACGGAATATTCTGCCCAGCACTAACTGTTAACATTAATCAGTCATAGGGTTTTACTATCGGTTAACGGTTAAACGATTAATATGAACATCCCTAGTGTACATAGAAAAAGTTCTTTGAGTTCAGCTCATGAAAAATGTGGGAAAAAACAAAATTGCGTTTATAATTGTAGTAGTGTAGTGCTTCAAAAGACTGTGCTGACTAAATGTACACTTACTTTGAGACCTACTCCAGGAAGCGCTCGGAGCGCATCTCTAGCCTGCAGGTAGGCAACGCTGCGGAGCGACTCGAGCCAGTCCGGCCCGTGAGAGTTCACGATGAGTTGAGCGCTCTGTTGCAGGAAGCGTGCACGGTAGCCAAAACCTAAATCACGCAAACGCATCTCCACGCTAGCATCTGTCAGACACACACAGAGAAATGGAGTGTGGATGATATTGGGTAACATATTTGTACATATGACACATCTGAATCTATTTGGGGAATTTGAGAGAATTCTATGCTGTATTTGCATATTCAACTGTATTATGGACTGTTCTGCATTTTATCTGCTGGCCATTCAAATTTCATGTTTATCATACCCCTGCTCTCTATTTTCTTAATAATGCAATTGTGCTCTCATTAGGTCCTATGTATGTAGCAGCTGCACAACAAGTGGGATAGTGTACATTCAGACTGTCATTGAAAGCTGTGGTACTTTATACGCAAAAATAAAGATTATGTGTGCTGGTATACCTGAAAGAACTGTCAGAGGGGGGAAATCATGGTAGGCCCAATCATCCAGCGTGCAGAGGGGTGTCCCGAGTGTCTGACACAGTCTGTCAATCATCCCCTGAATCCGTGAGATGTGGTTATTAGAGCTACAAATAAATGAGAAAAGACACTCGCCGGGGTCCTGACGCAACATACGCACTCCTGAAAAACAGAAAAATAAGATTAGATCAGAGAAACATTTCAATATATTTCTTCTGATAGTGTTGACCCATATGGAGTAAAGAAATGGAGGAAGGTTGCGCCAAAATCTATGTTTTGTTTATAAACATAAGTTAAAATGTTGGGCTTAAAAATGACATTCGTGATTTTGTTAATGCCAGAAGATTGTTATCATAGGTTGAACTGGACAATTTGAGGCAAAGAAAACAGATATAACATATGTCAAGTATGTTTAGCTCATCTTCCAGTAATACCATGCGAGTTGTCTTTGTATAGACGTGTTTACGTCTGCGTATAGATTTGCTTTATTCCCCTACCTTCTCTATTTCACCTTTAAGATTGATCCTACCAACTTTTGTTGTTTTTCTTGGTTTTGATCCAATGTAAATGATAAAAGCGCTCCAAAATGATACAACTGAATAGAACATGTACCTGTAAAGACATTGGCTATGTGTTTAAAGTGCAGGTCCACTGCGCTCCAGTGCCTGTAGAGGTCCTCTAATTTAACATCCAATTGGAAATAGTCCCTTAGAAGTTCCTCATCTTTGTGGTCGAGATCTGACATCACTGCACACGTTGTCCCCTCTTCCTGTTTTATATCCATCATTCCTCCTGACCTTCTCTCCTCCTTGACCTTACACTTCTGTCCGCTTTCTGCTCCTGGATTCATCTGATGACCATACACATAGTACCATAGCGTGCTCTCCGTTTGGGTCAGCGTCCAAACTTTTCCCCGCATTACTCCGGTCCAGTGTCCATCTGCAGTCTCACGCCACCTGAGAGAAATACCAAGACACATAATGAACCAAATGAATGTCACAATGTCTCCTGTTCACTTTCTAAACACATATTCCTGGTCATATACTGCCTGAAATACCGCTACATGTTGTTAAAATAATGTTTATCCAAAAGAGAAAAGACACGTGGCCCATGACAAGTTAACTTAACGGCTGTCCCAGCAGATGAAGTTCTGTTCTGCTAGACATTTTTCCTCATTGAATATAATATCATATCATCATGTGTTGTCTGTAAAGCTGCTTTTCAACAGTGCAAACCTGTGAGAAACGCTATAGAAATAAACTAAAATCACAAATATGAACCTGAACCTTAAATGTGCTTGTAATAGTTGTAGCAGTAGTGGTACATCAAATACAAGAAGTGCGTGGATTATACCGAAAGGTCTGACCGCATCCCAGTGTGAGATCCAGCCAGAGTTCCGACTGTGGGCATGACAGCGACCTCCATGCTTTACATCCAGCAGAGAGCACAACATGCTTGGACATGATGCCACTCTTACAGCATGAGGAGAGATGAAGTCAGTAATAACAGAATAACCAAAGAAATGTATTAGAAAATAGACGAGTTTGTGGATTATAGATTCTATACGAGGAAATCTCTATTGCTGCACAAATCAAAAGTGAAACAACTACGCTAAAATCGTCACGATATAATGTATTTTAAGACAAGCACGTGTCCGTATAGATTTAATTATGAATATTACCTTATATAAGAGTGCACTCTCTACGAGCTATAATGCATTTAGCTCGAAGTGTTGCTAGCTGGTACCCGTGTGTGTGTGTGTGTGTGTGTGTGTGTGGAGGAAAAGCGGTTGTCCTCCAGGGGGCGCGTGGAGTTGCGTTTAAATCGCACGTTTTATTCACGTTATTACGTTATTATATGTATTGAATATGGCTTTAAATATTTATATGTTTATATTTCAACAAGTTGACCGTTTTATCTATTAATTTCAACGCACGTGACCTTACCACAAAAGTAAATCCAAAAGCGAAATCAATTTTTTAACTATTTAATAACAACCACGTGACGTGCAGGTCAGCGGAAAATAACATGCATAACTACATACATATATGTTATTAAACAAATCTTTACGCATGAATGTAAAAGCCATTCTATGCGAGTATTTTAAAAACTTTCACTGAGTTTAGCTGGCCATTGGAAACTTTCCCGGAGAGACTTCAAAGCAAAAGTCTTTTTATTTTAACGAAGCAATATATCGTCATTTATATGTATTGAATATGGCTTTAAATATGTATATGTTTATATTTCAAAAGATGACAATTATTGAGAAATGAATATGTTAAATGGCAATGCACGTCTGATGCAATTCATTGTCAAGAGCGGCACACCGATGATGAATCCGATTGGACGAGGCACCCGCGAACGTAAATGTGATTGGAGGAAGGGGATCGGTGGATGAGCGTTACAAGTCCCGTCGAGACGTCGGAAGCGCACGCACGCACGCGCACGCACGCAGTAGTGTGCGCTGGGAGCAGAAATGGCGGACGTGGTGTCTCTCTTCATGTCAATTGGGCTTAGTGAACAGAAAGCGAAGGAAACTCAAAAAAATGAGACCCTCTCTTCGAATCTCAAGAAAGCTATTGAACAGGTACGACCACCATAAACATAATGCGCGTAACACACCGTAATGCACTGCAGCGAGAGCGCACGGCGAAACCCTTTACATGAACTCGGCATCGTGTATGAGAAGTTTTAGGAGGAGTTATTGCTCCTGTGAATGACAGGTGTGTCCACTGTTGTTGTGCAGGCTGCAGGGCTGCTGGGATCCGCCCGGGTCGATAAGACTTCAGGTACTCTACTGTACAGTATGGTGACTCGACTCAAAGATCCGAATCGACTGTCTTTCCTCACTGAATACATCATCAAACAAAACATAAGCACCGATCTGCAGCTGTCAGGTAACTTCTGTTGTCACACCTATCATATTTTGAAATACACAAACGTAAAGGTAATAAATGATTCGTATGCTATGTGAGGATATTTGGGCTAAAGTGAAACTAACATGATGTTGACATGTTTATACAAAGAAGTGCACCAATAAGTGCAATACGGCCTTTGCATTTCTACACGTGTCATCTTGATCAGATTTGATCTTTATTTCCATGGCACTTTCCACAGTTTGCATTGGTGCAAAGCCACACAATATGTTCAATCACTAAAGTAGGAAAATGATACAAAATGCTTTTTAGGATGTTGATTTGACATTACAGGGCATATAAACCAAGTGCCTATAGGATTCCGACGGAAATTTACAGTTACAATAAGTCCAGATGTGTGTTAGCAAAAGTGACAGTGGACAGAATCAAACTCTTATGCAGAAGTAAACACTCTTCTTGGAAGAAACCAGCTCAACTGCGAAGGCTGGTTCACCTCTGGCAGTTTAACATAACGGCGGTCAAGCACAGGATAATTGCTGTTTATAGATGCTAATCAGGCCCATGTTATGTTGTTGGATACTACATCCTCGTTCTTTAATGTGCGGAGATGATGTTGAGCTTCTGGCCAGAGAACAGCAGTCTGACAGTGTCTCGTTGATCTTAAGTGTGTCTCAGACTGTATGAGAGCGTTTTGAGGATTTTTATATTCTGAGCCTTATAAACTCCAAATGCAGTGTACATCGTGGACTATAAACGAATGCTCGGACACTCAAGCAGAAAGCATGTGCTGCGACTTTGAAAGAATGTTGTGCAACACACATTGAACATGTATATAATGTTTGGCAATTGTTCCTATAGGAGATTTCATTACGTACTGTATGATGATTGCTACCAGGATATTTAGACCCTCCGTCTCTTTTTCTTCAGCTGCATTGGACTTTATGAAGAATCATCCTGAGGACCCTGTAGACCAGAAAGCGTTTGAGACGTTCTGTGGAGTTGGTGTGGTGGTCACACCTGAGCATATCGAGGATGCGGTAGGGCCGCTCTTTCCGCAATCTTTTGACACTATATAAAGTTGTACCCGGGGTTTGCCATAGTGATCGAACACACGGACAGACAAAAGTTTGAAGACAAATGCCAACTCTGTTGTAAAATGAAGGATAGCAATACTAGAAAGTACCACTTTTTCAGAGTTCCCAATGTTTCCACAAAATCTCAAGCCAACAACTTCTTTTAAGAGATTTTCTGTCGTTGTTACGGATGTCAGCTAGTAACATGTCTCTGATTCTTCTACAGGTGGAGTCTATCATCAGGAAGTACAAGGATCAGCTGTTGGTTGAAAGATATCACTTCAACATGGGCTTGATCATGGGTGAGACGGCCTGTAGTGTGTGTGTCGGTTCTACTGTAAGTACAGTGATGTATTGTGCAGCTGACTAATACCTTTAGTTTGTGCCTTTCAGGAGAGGCCAGAGCTGCTCTCAAATGGGCCGATGGCAAGATTTTAAAGAATGAAGTGGATATGCAGGTGTGTGTTTATAAAAAAAGTTTTATTATTTGAAGTCATTTTATTAGCGTAGTCATTTTAAAAGGGTGCTGCTTTTCAGGTGCTGCATCTTTTGGGTCCGAAAACCGAAGCAGACCTGGAGAAAAAGCCCAAGGTATGTTTCCACACAGGGAACTCTGATGATGGCAACCAAGAAGCTCTGAAATGAGCTAAACTTCTTTGTTCTTCACAGGCAGCCAAACCCAAAGCGGTTGAGAAAGACCTGAAGCCTAAACAAGATTCTGTGGTAAACGGTAAGACAAGTGGTGTCAGTGATGAAGCCACATGATCTGATAGAAGCATCAAATGTTCCTTCATTTCAAATGTATTTCTATTCTTTTTTTATTGCATTGTTGCAAAACGGCTACACAAAACCCATTCAAGTTCAGAAATAAGAAACATAGAAGTTAAGTCAAATCTAAACACATCATTTATTGACTTAAAGCTGGTAATTGACTGGTAAAAATTGCTTATGCATACATCATGTTTACTTTTTCATTTAAATGATTTTCAGATTATTCTCTGTGATCATGAGAATGTTGTAATGCAGTTACTTTTTATTAAAACTGACACTAAATGAAAAGTATAAAAGATTGTTTTACACATTATGGTAATGAAATTTACACTTGTCTCTTCCTCTATAGGCGACGGGAACATGGAGGAGAAATCTTTGATGGAGCAGCTGAGAGGTGAAGCTCTCAAGTTCCACAAGCCAGGTGAGACTTTACCTCACCGTACATCACCGTGTTCGTTCGTTTGCACTTTCCCAGAAACACTACACGCTCAACTATAGAATGAATCATCAGGAAACATTTGGACAATCAACTTAAAAATATCTGCCGAAAAATGAATTTTAAACGATTGTCTTGTTTTCTGGTGGAATGTAAATAAAAAAAAATCTCGAGTCAAGATACATTTACTCTGAAATCGCACCAAAGCCTTTTTTCTTCTATAGACCCTTAGTTAAATTAGGATATTTGATTTACTTTAATAAAATTTCTTAATAAAAAACATTACTGATATGCATCTTGAGACTAAACAAACTGACATATTTTGAGATGTTTTAAGGCGAGTTATTTTCAGGTAAGACTGCTCAAACATTCATTTTAGTCTGGGACCAGCCCTAAGCCTTGTTCGTGAATCTGGGCTTTAAGATACTAAGTATTTTTTTCTTAAAGAGAAAGTTAATTAACTGGCATTAAGTTTTCTTAACTAATATTAAACTTGACTTGATATCTTAGGGTCATATTGCTTCTTAAGTAAACACCTCTAAGATTTGTAAATGTGTAGATAGATTTGGAAAATACGGGGGAATGAATTGTATGCAGTAAAAATAAGCACTGGCTGCAGGGTGAACAATGGTGAATTACCAAAGTGATTTAAGTTTTTTGATTTGATTTTCTTTAGGGGAGAATTACAAGACGGAGGGTTATATTGTGACCCCCAACACCATGACTTTAATAAAGAAGCACTTGGAAACCACTGGTGGACAGGTACATTATTACATGTCTTAAGAAAAGCAGATTCAGAAATATTGAAGCAAATAGGGCCAATGCTAGATTTGTGTTGACTTCACATGCCTCTGTTTGATGTTAAATAAATGCCATTCCTCTTGTCTCTAAAGGTCCGCACACGTTTTCCTCCTGAGCCCAATGGCATTCTGCACATTGGTCATGCCAAAGCTATTAACTTCAACTTTGGTTATGCCAAGGTAAACGCATACATACACACACATACAAACTTACACACATGAACAGCTAGACAATGTCTGACTTGATTTGTCTTTGTGAAGGCCAACAACGGCATTTGCTTTCTGCGGTATGATGACACAAACCCAGAAAAAGAGGAAGAGAAATACTTTACCGCCATCAAAGACATGGTGGAGTGGCTTGGTGAGGACTCATAGTTAACGTTAACCTAACCTTATTACACGAAAGTCTCATGAGCCAGAAATAGACTTTTATAAAGAATCCTCAAGATCATTTGTTCCAGATCATTTCCAACCCCAAATCAAGATTTCATTCTCAACAGATTTCTGTCTCCAGTGATTCACGTTTATGTCTGTCATTACTCAGGGTACAAACCATATGAGATCACGCACGCTTCAGATCACTTCCAGCGTCTCTACGATCTTGCTGTCGATCTCATTCGCAGGTGAGCTTATGCACACACTTCCACATTTAAAGCTAAATATGCCATTCCCGGCGATGTTAAAAAAGATCAAACGCACCATTTCTTGCACTTGCCAGGGGTCACGCGTACGTATGCCACCAGCGTGGTGAAGAGCTGAAGGGTCACAACGTCCCTCCCTCACCCTGGAGAGATCGGCCCGTGGAGGAGTCTCTAATCCTGTTTGAAAGAATGAAGAAGGGCATGTTTGCGGAGGGAGAGGTCACTCTCAGGATGAAACTGGTCATGGAAGATGGCAAAATGGACCCGGTGGCCTATCGGATCAAATACACGCCACATCACAGGACGGGAGATACCTGGTGAGATCGAAGAGTTCACCCGAGTAGTTTTGTCTAGATGTTATTCCACTCTTATCTTGTTTTGTGTCTACAGGTGCATATACCCCACGTATGACTACACGCACTGTCTGTGTGACTCCATTGAAGATATCACACACTCTCTCTGCACCAAAGAGTTCCAGGCCAGGTACAGCACCGAAAACAAAGGCATTTCACACTCCTTTGAGTTCTGTATATCATACTAAATCGTGAAATGAAATTTGGATGCATTTGATAATGGAATGATATTTACTGTCTGAACTCTTGAGTTCTATTGTGTGATGCCTTTACTATTATTACAACCAAAGACGTCTTTGTGGGAACAGGATATGTCCTGCATTCACGTTTTACGTTTGTACGTCTCAGGCGGTCGTCGTATTTCTGGCTGTGCAACGCTCTGGATGTGTACTGCCCAGTGCAGTGGGAATACGGCCGACTCAACCTCACCTACACTGTCGTCTCCAAAAGAAAGATCATCAAACTGGTTGAAACTGGAGTTGTTAGGTAACACGCGCAGAGCAGACTGGAATGATCCTAATTATTACACCAATAGCAGTCAAACTTTGTAAGCCATTTGGCTTTAACGTGTCAGTATGTCATGTGTTGTCCAGGGATTGGGACGACCCACGTCTGTTCACCCTCACAGCTCTCCGGAGGCGTGGCTTCCCTCCACAAGCCATCAACAATTTCTGTGCCCGGGTGAGAAAAGGAGCCAAAGTTTAACACCGCCTAATAAAGACCTGTGAAAATGACAAGAAAACAGAGCATGACTATTCAGCCATTGACATCAATTGTGGTGTTTTAGGTGGGCGTAACTGTTTCACAGACCACCATGGAGCCACACTTGCTGGAGGCGTGCATAAAGGAGGTGCTTAATGACACCGCTCCTCGCGTTATGGCTGTGCTCGAGCCCCTTAAGGTCACCATCACCAATCTGCCGGCCAATGTAAAGGTAGGTTATGTTAAGTTTTTTGATTCATGAGTTTATTTAAGATGGATAAAACTGCAGTAGAAAAATGGCAACGTTGCTCCGTCTTTGCTTCCTCTATAGAAAGAGATTCAGGTCCCAGACTTCCCTGCAAGTGAGTCCAAGGGCAGTCATGTGGTTCCTTTCTCAAAGACCCTCTTTATTGAGCAGACTGACTTCAGGGAGGTATGCGTATTCTTATTTTATACAATGCAGATATTCTGTGTTGACGTGAATCAGCTGTCTACATGAAGAGTTGAAGTCATCTCTGATGTTTGGCCTGTGTTTGCTGTAGGTGATGGAGAAGGGCTATAAGCGTCTGACTCCAGATCAGCCGGTGGGCCTGAGACATGCAGGATACGTCATTTCTGTGCAGCGTGTCATCAAGGTGTGCTTCCAGACTTTACCAACTGAATATGATCATCCACTTCTCTTGGGCCGGACAAGAATATATTTCATTTTAAAAAGGCAAAATTGAACCGTTTACAGGGTTTTCTGTTTTCGTTTTTTTTTATGTTTAGAAAGATTCAAATATTTTTAGACACAAAGTCTCGTTAAAACAATGTGTTTGACAGTTTAGTGATACCCTGTTATCAGATTGTGGATTGTACAAAACCTAGTATGTCATTGAGAATCAACACATCTCACTCTGTTTTAGGATGGCAGCGGTAAAGTGTCTGAGTTGGAGGTGACATGTGCCAGTTCAGACTCTGTGGACAAACCCAAAGCATTTATTCACTGGGTGAGCGAGCCGCTGCAATGTGAAGTGCGCCTTTATGAACGCCTGTAAGTTTCTATCATTAACTTCTTATTGTTTTGTCGGTAGTGTTTTTGAGGCAGTACAGTGTTGATATCCTAGTTGTAAATCCCTGTCACCTTAGTGTCCAAAATAAAAGAAGATAATAAGTCTTGTCATTTTCCTCTAAAAGATGGGAAATGTTTGATTTGGTAGTGAAATATCCCTTTAAGTTTACTCACCCTCAATGAATCCTAACTGAATATAGTTTTCATCTGGAAGAATATTTCAGTCAGAGCTATAATACCACGTATCAATTTGCTTCCAAGTGGTAAAATGGGAGTGAACAGGTGCTGATTTTTGAAGCTCCAAAAAGTGCATCCTCAATCAAAGAACTGCTTTGACACAGCCTTTTGATTTGGTAGTGAAATATCCCTTTAATGATTTTAGTCTCCTTAAAACGCCTTTTGTCTTTCTGCATGGATTCGGTTATTTGACATGGCACTAAAAATGAATCATAATTACATTGTGCCTTTTGACTGTCTATCTTTGGCAAGATGTTTCTAAAGTCTGTCCTGGAGGGTTTAGCTTGAATCAAACACACCTAAATAGCTAATCAAGATCTCACACAGGTGTGTTGAGCGAAGTTAAACTCTGCAGGACACTTTGGGCACCCCTGATCTGTGGTTTATCACAACCGTTTAGTGATCATATTTTCTATTCGCAGCTTCCTCCATAAAAACCCAGAGGACCCAGCAGAGGTCCCTGCGGGATTTCTGAGTGACATTAATCCTGTAAGGCGATACACAATCACAGACACATAAAATAACTTATAATAGTGTAGCTTCACTGCTGCAAAAATGAAAGCATGCAACCACACAGTGAATGTGATGATATAATTAACATTTTTCATATAGTATTTGTCCACCGTTTTTTGTTTCATTACTTTATTCTCTTGTTATAAGGACTCTTTAAAAGTGGTTGAAAGTGCCTTAGTGGACCGATCTGTGAGCACAGCCAAAGTATTTGATAAGTTTCAGTTTGAGAGACTGGGTTATTTCTCTGTTGATCCGGATAGCACGCCAGAAAAGGTACGTTCACTAAAAGAGGGGTTTTGACATGCAGTGGAAAATAGCCGTTTTTTAATGTTCTTCTTTGTCAACTCTTCCCCCCAGCTGGTTTTTAACCGCACGGTTACACTCAAGGAGGATCCAGGAAAGATATGATTGCCAGAAAACAGCCAAGAGCAGAAAGTTGTGTCGGATTTCCTAACCAGGGAAATCATCCGTCTACATGCTATATGAAGCCTTTTTCACCAGTGTTCAGGTTCTAAACAGTTTTATAAAATCTTTCCATGCTGCTTGATTCTGCCAATGAAATATGAAATAAAATATTTAAGTTAACCTTATGTCTCCTGTGTATATTTATATCAAAAGGGTCTTTCAGGGCATTCAAGCTATACATTTGATCAGTAGGTGTTTCCTGGCGATTGAAACCCTCTCTACCAGTTGATACTTTTTTATTGAAAAGGCACAGGAATATAAGAACCCTTTTCCTCACAGTATCCATACTGTAAAGAAAGCCAGATCAAGGCATGACCATACTGGGTTAGCACAGTAAACAGGTGAATTTTGGTTACAGCCATCATTGTAAAATCTGTATGATTTTCAGGAATTTGTTAATGCATCATGATAAAGGCTAATGTCAAATGTTTGTATCCGCGATTTGTATGTAGCAGACATAATAATACTCAATAAATCTTCATTTTAAATAAAATGATTAAAAGTCCTTTTTACAGGCTTCTCAATCATTTACGCAAATACAGATGGATATTAAAAAGAAACCTTGACGGAGGACTGTTTTTATTTCAGTCACATCTTGCTGACAAATGGGAATTTCAAACAGTAACAGTCACTTTACCTGGGTTCGAAACACTGTGTATAGGTTTAAGTCACAACGTAATTGTTTTTAGTGTAAATGCTATGCTCTCTTGAATAAAAAAGGATGATTAAATGTTAGTAAATAATGTTTTTCCATCTATCTTTTATAAAACAAAAGAGATTGACCTTCATGACCCATCTCATTACCGTAAACTAGCATTATAATATGAAGTTAAAATTGTCAAGGCTGCATTATTTACATTAAAACCATGTACGATTACCTTTTTGGCTATGGGTTTACATTTAAGGGATACTTCAACAAAAAATCATGTGTCATCATTTACTCCCCCGCAAAATCTGTATAAATGTCTTTGTTCTGATGAACACAGAGAGAGATATTTTGAAGAATGCTTGTTATAACCAGACAGATTTGGCTCCCATGGTAGGAAAAATACTTTTAATTGTTTTTGTACTGTTAAAGCACAAAAGACAACATTTTGAACATGCACGACAGCAAACAGTTCTGAGGCACTTTTGACAACCATTGTATTTTTTCCTACTATGGGAGTCAATGGGAGCAAAATCTGTCTGGTAATAATCATTCTTCCTAATGTCTTTTTCTGTGTTCATCAGAACAAAGATTTGGAACAACTGGAAGGTGAGTAAATGATGACAACATGTTCATTTTTGGGTGAACACGGCCACAGTAATTTCAGATTCAGAGTAAATTATAACATTAAACCAAAACTACAAAAACATGTTTTCTTTATGGAATAACTAATGAATCGTCTGCCGAAAGGAATGTGTTTGAGAAAAGTAATTTGCATGTCATTTACTGTGGTGGGCTGCTGGGGATGAGCGCGTCGTCTGTCTTTTCAAGGGGGCTACTTTGCTGCAAGCAAAACGTAAGGGTTTGGGTAGTGTCTAAAGATCTGCTGTTGCAGTACGGGTGCTCTCTTCTTAAGTTCTTCGGGGGTCTACTGACAGATCGACGGGCTCCTAAAATCACTTTCCTCCGTGGACCTGCAAGTGGTTGAAGAGTCATTTGATTGGTTGTTGTCTCTGTGGTTTTACCAAAGGAAAAGAGCGCTGACTGCAGCACACTGTCAGTTTTCATTTGAAAGAAATTAGAAACAAAAGCTCGTATAGGGGGTGTGAAAGATGCGTCCTCGCTCAGCTTCTTTTTCAGCGTCCCAAAAATCTCCTCCAGCTGTCCGTCCAAAGAGCCGACAACCTCTTCACCAGCACCTGCACAGACGGATACTTTCCAAATGACAGTGTTGATTGTTAACAGGGTGAAATAAAAACAGCCGACTGAAGAATGTGCAGAAAAGTTAACATACTTAGCCCCGGCTCACTGACTTCTTCCAGGTAGTCTCCTTCTGAACAAAAAAGAATCGATTTAGAATTTTACAGAACAACAAACATGTCAGTAATAAAAGGAATATTGTACATTGTCAGCCCTATTCCTGGAGATCACGTGTCCTATAAAGTTTAACGCCTGCTCTGTAATGTTCAAGTGACCGTGAAGTTTTTTATTAGTTTGTTGAGGTGTGTCAGGAGCTGAACTCTGGACATTTGATCTCCAGGAGCAGGATTGATGACCACCTTCGCTTGCAGTGGTTTTAAAAAGAAACCAAACTTCAAGTGGTGAAGTGGTTCCTGTTTTCTATTGATGCGAGCCGTTTCAAAAGAGAAAAAAAACAGACTGATGATTACGATGAAGGGGAGCTGCTTTACCTGCAGTGATCAGTGGTACAGTCACGGTCACTCTATCTTCAATGCATGCGGTGGGTTCAACTGATCATTTTGGAGAAAATGAGATACCGTTTATATTAACGTAATCCAATGATTTTAACAACCATACATTCATGTGCCCTCAACACATCAGAAAACCTTACTTACTTGTCATTGTTGTAGTGTCCCATGACTGAGTCTCCAAATGAGTTTCCAACTGAGTCTCCAACTCCAAGGGTTTAAAAAGCTGCTCTGAAATATCCTTTTCTGAACCAGCAATAAGAAATACACGAATATTAGCAACAGCTAGTCGCATGTTGTTACAGATATATGAACGGTTATAAAACCGTGATACTGAAAACACAAGGGCCATACTTTCAAACGTGATGCTTTGTCATTCTAAGAAACAGGCTTGATTTCACAGGCCAAGCTTAAACCAAGTCCTGGACTAAACTGCATGTTTGATCCGTCTTAAGACAAAACAGTGGCATGTCAGTGCAAGTTGTTTTGAGTTAAGAGGTTTTTATTTCGAAGGCACGTTTATAAAAGCTACTTAAACATGACAGTTTAACAAAGACCTACTCCTGGCTTATTCTAACCCCTGTGTGTCTAAACCATAGTCCTTAACACTTAACTAAGGTTATTAGTTAACATCATTAGCCGTAGCAAAACTATATAGGATCTATAATATTCACACCATGGATCTGGCATCAAGTAACGTCAAAACGGACCCTTCAACAGCAAAGTGTCTCATTAAAAGAATGAAACAAGGCTGGGGCGGTTTCACGGACAGGGCTTAAGCCCAGTCCCAGACTTATCAAAATGTAAGTGCCATCTTGATCAAAAACAGCTTGCACTTGCATATCTTTACATATACCCAAATTCCCCAGTAATGTTTGTCTGTGAAATATCGCCCTTATTTAGGGTCTAGTCTTGGTTTAGGCCAATCCCTGTCCGGGAAACCGCCCCTGGATGTACAATCTGGACGTGCGGTGGAAGCCCTGCATGGAATTTATACCTGCTGCACCGTCTGAGACTAAATTTTACACCTATTCCAAGGTACATAAGTGAAAAGGCATGACTTGTTTCCGTGAAGAGAATAAAGTTTTGTGAACAGTGAACACAACGCCATGTAGCTCCTCACCTGTATTAACCTCCTCAGCAGCAGGGGCAGCTAGCGAATTCTGGAAAAGCTTGTGGTATAACCTGTAAGGAAATGAAAGAATAATTATGTTATGTTTATAATCGTAACTGATCCTTTGGATTTTGGAGAACTAATTTCTTCCTATTTGTCATATCTGTAATAGGCTGCTTATTAGAGAAGAAGTAAAGAGTAAACAAACAATGAGTGCTTTGCTTTCTACTGACCTGTAGCAGAACTGAAGGTCTGGACAGATGGAGCGATCCGCTATGGCGTAAATGTAGTTCTCCCCTTCTTCCTCCTGCAGTTTGTATTTGATGGTCTTGAGTGCAGATGACGGAGAGTGTCCACTTTTGTAGAGCTCCTGAAGTTTTTCAATAGTTTCGTTCGACACGTCCCTCCACCTCATGACCTCAGGACTGGCGAGTTTGTGGTTATGCTCGTTCCTCAGGTTCACATGGAGAAAGTAGCCATCTTCTATGTGAGGGTCTCCAGATCTGGTTGTATGGAATATGTTTTGTTGTTAACGTAAGACAACATACAGTATCAAAAAAACTTGTTGATTGTCGACTGGCGAATGAATGTACTTTTACTCATCTCACCTGGACTTTCTCTCTACCATGAGTCTTTTGAGGATTATAAACATGGTCGCAGGGCAGTTGGTATTTTTGCTTGCCTTGATTATTTTGGTTGGTGTTTTGGGGGGTCTAGATGAAGTGTACGTTTTGTGATGGCATCTTAAATCTACCTGCAGGATATACACATACGCTCATAATGTGTGCATTATTATAAGTGCTTCAGAACAAACAGGACGTTTCTGCTCGGTAAGTTTTGACCTTACTGTGTAATGACATGCTATGCTTACTCTGTATTTGTTGTAGCGTCCAGAGTCGGGGTATGTTCTGGACTTCCTCCACGTTAAAGCTGAAGATTTCTGGAAGTCATCTAGCCACTTCAGGACCTGCTCCTCTGTAGTCAGCTGCAATCTTAGAGCCACTCGGAAGTTTTCGGCATCAAGTGACGTTTCCAGTAGCTCGTGTTGACACAACAGATGGCTGTACATCGGCGGCAAGATTTTCTGCCATCCAAAGTGTTGACATGAGTTATCTCAAATATATTTTTCTATGGCGATAAATAGAACTGACTTATAGTTTACACATTTGTTTTTACACATACTAAATGTCAGTTTCTTTGATCAACGTTGGTAACAAGGAGCCATATGCTTGTAAATAGGATGTAACAATATCAAAATCTTGCTATATTTAAAATGATGACTTGGAAACGTGCCACAAGCATCCTCATTTCTTTACCATTAATCATAACTGTTGCTTTGAGGTATAGTATGAGATGGGTCAAATGACCTAAAAATCCCTTTAATAAAATGAAATAATAGCACCAGAAAGACAAGATCTATTCCTTTTTCTAACTGTCCGGAAGACCTGTGATGTTATGCTTCTATGCTATTGTTAGTATACAATAACTAAATGTACATGCAAGTGGACATCGGTGAGATATGACTTAGGTACGTCCAGCTGACTATATTAGTTTACTGTAAAGTGAGCGTGTTTTAGACGAACATTACGTATGGATCGTTTTCGCGGTGCTAACGTTAATATGCTAACTCACATAATATCATGCCTCAAACGCGTTGATGGTGATAAAAAGCGCTGCTGTTTATAGAATTCAATACAAACCTCCACGTGATCTGTGTTTTCTGATGCTTTTTCCTCTCCGATACAGTGTGGACACTTTACCAGAATCATTTTCGCAGCTAAAAACAGCCGAAACCATAAACACCCACTGTATGCACACAAGACACCACGGCGGCTGTCGTTAGGTATTCTGTGCGGTGCCTGATTAGAAATCACCCACTCTCCTCTTGTGATCGTATGCAAGTACTACCGAACCACTTTTCATCTCATTACTGAACTAATTTACAATTCGGCGTCATTTCCTTTTTCCCATTTTAAATGAGGCATGCTTTAATATTTTAATTACATTTAGACACAGGCAGCTTGTTCTTGCTTGTACACTTTTCTTCTAACGGTAACGGTATTATTGCTACTCAATTTCACACGCATCCTAGTCAAAAGCTGAAAAGGAAACCCAGCAATAAATCCAAGCCTTTTCATCTTCAAATAACTAATGTATTATTTTTCTCTGTACAGAATGATATATCTGCACATGTGGCAAAAATCAGTCCATTAAAGATCCCAATTCTTATCATATGTTAAACCAGTGTATATACAAGCCTCGTGCGCATTGTTATGACGTAGAAGCACTAGCGGGTCCGTCGTGTCTTTCATGCTTGAGTCGATGTTGTTTGATTGGTTGATTAAGCCTGTCTGTCATTGCCACACGACTGTCTATTGGTGGACTCGCGGTCACTCAGATGTTGTGAACCCACCCTGTATGTTTGCGGCAGTTTCACCAGTAAAAAGCGTCTGGACTGGCCAAGCTTTATTTCAAGTAAGAACTTTCGCGTTTCTTTATTGAAGTTGTTTAATAACATGTAATGTCGTATCATCGTTTCATAAAACCTAAACATCCAGAGAAGGCATGTGTGTTGATATAAGCCGATGGCAGTGGCAAGTTAGCAGCACGTTTGGCTAAGTCACATATTTATCCGCTACATGTGTGATACAGATGTGTTGAACATGTTAATGTTTGTGATGTAGACTGTGCTTTGGTGCTTTGGGTTGGTGTAGCAAAGCGACTGAAGATCTGGGAAAATATGTGATGAACCTGAACTAACTGTTATTCATGAATTCACTCACACTCATTGTTTGAACTATTTACCATATCACATGTGTGGTGTGTTCGTGCTATATCAATAATCATGCTTATTAATATCACTGTCATTGTCAAACCACCAAAGCGTTATGCATTTTGATGATGGTGTTTCGGTCTTGTCTATGGCACCCACATGTGATGATACAGCAGACTTTACTGTTAACTACATGTTCTGCTTTTTAATCAAGCTAATTTATGACACGAAAATGGCATTCTTCTACAACAAGCTTAATATATGAGGCTCAAAGACGTTAAGATGTCGCTATCTAAAGAAATGTAATTTGATGTCAATAGAAAGCACATTAAATGTAGGTAAAGTCTACTTTGTGGTTTCAACTACGTTTTTGGATTTTGTTGAAACAATGTTACATTGTCTTTCAGTGATAATATTTACATACACATTAGACAACATGCTTATTCTGACTTATTTAAATTAAAATATATAACAGAACAAGACATTTTATTGTGCTTTAAATTTGATACATTTCTTATGGGAAACCGAGGATTGGTGGCAAATAAAAAAAGGAAAATTACAACTAATTAGCATTCGGGGTGAAAGTAATTGGGCTTTTAATATGTCGTAAATAGATTTTTGTTTTAAATATGCTTGACAAGATTGTTACACTGAATTACATTTTAGGGGCGTCTTCTGTAAATCAGGGGAAATGTTTTATATACATTTTTTTGCTCAGAAAAACAAAAATGGAACTAAACTAAACCGAAAACTTTTTCTTTTCTTTTTTTGAACAACAACAATTTAAAGAAGATGTTTTATACACCTCAAGTGTTTTTCCTTTCTGTGTGCCTGTAGATCAATCGCTAGAGCACTGCATCTAGATCAAGGGTTTGATCCCCAGGAAACACACATGTGTTTATAAAAGAAGACCTCACAACATCGTTGTTTAGACACAAACGTTGGCTCTGTTTACAGTGGTGTCTGTTGTTTGTATTGCAGGTAGAGCTGCTGGTAGGTCCGTCTGAGCCGCCAGCATGTCTGGCACTGCCTCTGTGCTGCAACAGTTTGTGAGCGGCCTGAAGAGTCGCAATGAAGACACACGTGCCAAAGCTGCCAAAGACCTCCAACACTACGTCACCACTGAGCTGAGAGAGGTAAAAGTGTGTTCCTGTTCATGTCTAGTTACTCCGTCGTAGTGTGTTTGAGGGCGGGTTCACACTTGGAAGGTTTTGTGAACACAACCTAAATGAAACAAAAATGACTAGAAAAGATTGAAGAATTGTGCTGATGTTGGTGCTTTTGTCTAAAGCTGAGCCAAGATGAAGCGACGACTTTCTACGATGAGCTGAACCACCATATATTTGAGCTGGTGTCCAGCTCTGATGTGAACGAGAAGAAAGGTGGTATTCTTGCCATAGGTGAGTCTTGATCCCAAGAATATCTCTGTAGATCAGGCGCTTCGGCTTTATTGGTCATTGTGTAATTGCCATCTATCCAGTGAGTTTGATCGGCGTGGAGGGGGGCAATGCCACCAGGATAAGCCGCTTCGCCAACTACCTGCGGAACCTGCTGCCCTCCAGTGATTCGGTGGTCATGGAGATGGCCTCGAAAGCCATGGGTCACCTGTCTATGGCCGGAGACACCTTCACTGCCGAGTATGTTGAGTTTGAGGTGAAGAGAGCTCTGGAGTGGCTGGGAGCCGACAGGAACGAAGGCAGACGGCACGCAGCGGTACGTTTTGTGAAAAAATCTAAATGGCCATGGGGTATTTTTCATGCACTTGAATGAACAAACACATTCATGCAAACTTTTTGGCGAGTGTACTGATGTCACCTGATTTCTCATGCCTGTGTGTTGCAGGTGCTGGTTTTGCGGGAGCTCGCCGTCAGTGCGCCCACCTTCTTTTTCCAGCAGGTGCAGCCATTCTTCGACAACATCTTCTACGCGGTGTGGGACTCCAAACAGGCAATCCGTGAGGGCGCTGTGTCTGCCCTCAGAGCCTGCCTGATCCTCACCACCCAGAGAGAGACCAAAGAGATGCAGAAACCTCAGTGGTACAAGGTTAGAATCAACACACAGGCTGTCCACATACTGTATGCGTGCAGGTGAACACTTTTGATCGTTCATCAAATGTTCCTGTGGCATGAATAGCAAACGTTTGAGGAAGCCGAGAAAGGCTTTGACGAAACACTGGCTAAAGAGAAAGGCATGAACAAAGACGACCGCGTGCACGGAGCCCTGCTGATTCTCAATGAACTGGTTCGCATAAGCAGCATGGAGGGAGAGGTATGAAAGTCCACGCTACAGACGGATACCCACCCATCCATACATGCATCCATCCGTCTTTCTTGAGTTTCTTTTCTTGTTTTCTTAATATTTTCACTCATTGACGCTGGTGTTCTTGAATCTTCATCAGCGGATGAGAGAGGAGATGGAGGAGATCACGCAGCAGCAGACGGTTCATGATAAGTGCTGTAAGGAGCTGATGGGTTTCGGCACTAAGCCGCGTCACATCACGCCCTTCACCAGCTTCCAGTCGGTGCAGCCGCCGCAGTCTAACGCTCTGCTGGGCCTGCTGGGATACAGCACACCTCAGGGCTTCCTGAGCTTTGGTGCCACTCCCGTTCCCTCCAAGAGCACGCTGGTGGAGAGCCGCTATTGCAGAGAACTGATGGAGGAGCGTTTCGAACAGGTGATCAATGTTGTGTCAAATATTGGTCTTTTTTGTTCTATTTGGGATTGTAAACGTTACAGACCATCCATCACCCAAGCGAGTGCACAGATAGTTGTCACTCTTTATGTTTGGCTGTTTTTTCTTTTAAATGATCCTAATTTGTACTTTTTGCCCTAATACATCTGCTATTCACACGCTTTTTTACACGCATCCTTGGCTGTTCTTTGAAATGCCTTAAAACACTCCGTTGGACGGAAACATAATCTATGGATGTGCTGTGGTTTAAGGTGTGTCGTTGGGTGCTGAAATACAGGACCAGTAAGAATCCACTGATTCAGATGACCATTCTCAACCTGCTGCCTCGACTCGCTGCCTTCCTGCCGCACACGTTCACCGGTAAACGCATCTTTCCGGACCTTACTTCAAAGCCTGAAGCTTAAATTCACACATGATGAGGGATCCAGTGAAGTTTGTTTATTAGTCTGTGTTGGACTACTGGTTTGTTTTGAACTCTTGTCTCATCCACAGACCAGTATTTACAGGACACTATGTGTCACCTGCTGGGCTGCTTGAAGAAAGACAAGGAGCGAACGGCAGCGTTTCAGGCTCTGGGGCTGCTGGTGGTGGCAGTGAGAACCGAGATTCAGCCATTCCTCACCAAAATCCTGGAGATCATCAAAGCCGCACTGCCACCTAAAGACTTTGCACACAAGTAAGAGACCAAACCTGCATCAGAAATCTGGAATCGGTGCTCACGGTGATAAGATCAATGTGATTACAAGTGTGGTATTGCCTTAATACACTTCCAGGCCTATAGAAAGTATGTAAATAAGAAAAAAAAGCTGTTTTATTTTCTAGAAAAGAAAGACTATACATTTCAAACATGTTGTAGCGGACCCCGTCTAAATGTTGTCTGTTACATGTGTATATTTGCTAAAAATGAATTTGACATGTGCCTCAAACGTGAACTGAAAGCCACACAACATGATTTCAGTTGATGGGGCAGTGACAAAAATGGGTCGGCAAGATGAGAAAATATAAAAAAAACTGGTTTTAAAATCATTCCTTAGATAATTTTAAATATACTTTATGTATGTTGATTTGACAAATAACATCTGCACCATTGTTTTATAAAAGTTAACACTGGAGGTACCCCGAAATTGTTAAATGGTGAAACTGCCAAAGAAAGACAAATAATAAAAATGTTATCCACCTAGATGGAATGCAAATAAACAAATTATTTCAAAATATTGCACGAAAAAAGATTTTATTAATTTTATTTCAATTTTAATTTATAATGCGTTTTTGCAACATTATTTCAACATATGATGAAAATAACTTTTTTTTCTAAATAAACTTGGACAAATGATGGAAAAATGTCTTAAAAACATATGAATACACTTCTATTCTATTCTGTCACTTGTAGTTCATTTGAAACCTGGCATATGTAATTAAACCACAGGGACACAAAATAATTGTGCGCCACGTCATTGACCCTTATTCAAATGTATAAAATAATAAAAAGCATCATTCTCTTCTTTTTGTGATGTTTTAGGAGGCAGAAGACCATGCAGGTGGATGCCACAGTGTTCACGTGTATCAGTATGTTATCCAGAGCAATGGGTCCCAGCATCCAGCAGGATGTCAAGGAGCTCCTGGAGCCCATGTTAGCTGTTGGCCTGAGGTACAGTAGCAGACAAACCGCTTGATGATGTCATGTAGGGCTTAGTGTTTGAACGAAAATGATGTAACTAGCAGCTGGTGGAGTTCTTTTACTTCCATGTCGAAACCTGTGCTATAAACAGTTCACCAAAAAATGGTGCTATAGACCGTTTCATCGGACGTGCGCGCCTGACCCCCAGTTAACTTCCGGTTTGTGTTTGGCTAGTGTCAAATAATTTAACTATTTATATGTAATTTAATTTCTGTTAATATTAATTTAGATGATTATTATATTGTGTAATAAATGTATGAAATCAACGATTTTGTGAATTTAGTTGCATGTTTATTTGATTAAATTAACAATTTATTGAGTGAGTCTAGTAGTTTTGATGCATTTAAACAAACCGTATGGTACATTGACATCTAGCGGTTGAGCTTGGTATCGCAGTCTAAATTCTAAATATTGGAGTGACAAGTTTAGCCAAGTAACGCTACTTCTCGGTTTCAGAAATAATCTGAACAAAAGGTAATTTGGGGTCTAGAGCTCATGCGCAGTAATGTTGGTTTGTGTTGTTAGGATGAAACTGCTATAAACATTATATTTCTATTTACTCACCTTCAGGAACTGCTTGTTTTAAGTGAAGTCAGAAATATAGGGATTTTAAGTTCAAAGCACATGAATGATCAAACAAAGTGGCATTTAAGAGTGGGGAAACTCCAGCATTATTCAATACAACTCACGTTGTATGATAGACCTATATCAGACTAATATAAAACATTTGAAATATATGAGTTCTTTACGTGTGCCAGAGGATGATAGAAATGATTCCGTGTTTCGGATTGTTCTTTCATTCTTCTCCTCAGTCCCGCTCTGACCTCAGTGCTGTACGACCTGAGCCGTCAGATTCCTCAACTGAAGAAAGATATCCAGGACGGGCTGCTAAAGATGCTGTCTCTGGTGCTCATGCACAAGCCCCTGCGGCACCCGGGCATGCCCAAGGGTCTGGCGTATCAGCTGTCATCACCAAGCCTCACCAACATCCCGGAAGCCAGTGATGTGGGCAGCATCACTCTGGCACTGCGTACTCTCGGCAGCTTTGAGTTTGAGGGTAGGAGGTTTTTGATACAGTTATTGATATATTGTGGATATCCATGCACAGGTCGCAGCTTCGTAAACCTGGACTAGTCTGTGCGTCAGCTGTCAAATACATGAATATTATCAGTGAAGGTAAAGGTGTAATGAGGCTCTTGCTCAATTCATCTTCAGGCCACTCATTGACCCAGTTTGTGCGCCACTGTGCCGACCACTTCCTGAACAGCGAGCACAAGGAGATCCGGATGGAGGCGGCACGCACCTGCTCGCGCTTACTCACGCCCTCCATCCACCTGATTAGTGGCCACGGACACGTGGTCAGTCAAACGGCTGTACAGGTGGTGGCTGACGTCCTTACCAAGCTGCTGGTGGTGGGCATCACTGATCCAGGTGAGACAGATGGCATTTGAACTGCACACGTGGGCGAAAAGTTTCAAAATGTGAATGTTCACACACAGATTTGTACTTGTTATATATGTGGTGTGATTCTGGTTACAGATCCTGATATCCGTTACTGCGTGCTGGCCTCTCTGGATGAGCGTTTTGATGCCCACCTTGCTCAGGCAGAGAACCTTCAGGCTCTGTTTGTGGCACTGAACGATGAAGTGTTCGAGATCCGTGAACTGGCCATCTGCACCATCGGCCGTCTCAGCAGCATGAACCCTGCGTTTGTCATGCCGTTCCTGCGCAAGATGCTCATTCAGGTACATTTCACATAATGTTATTGCTCTTTATTTTCATGTTGACGTACTGTTCCATGACACTAATGTTCCATGTGGAAATAGCATACTAACATAATCCAACTGCTTTCATAATATCTTAATGCATCATTTTGCATTTTTGACTGAAAAGATTAGAACTTCAAATTAAATTAGAATAGGCCATTAAAAATACCAACTAATGTTTGTTTCTAATAAGGGGTTTATTTTTACATCATATTTGCATATAGCTGTTTAAAGAGCAACATAACATGAGCATTCAGGCATCATTCCATCCTCACACACCTGTCGTACTGCTGTGAACAGAGAAAGACTGCCAGACAAAATAAACAGGCCGAACAGATGAACAAAATAAACACATGCTTTGATTTGTGCTCAGTGCTGAACACGCTGTACTGTAAATACCTCCATTTAAATGAATGGTCAGGTATCTGTAGGAAAGTATCTGTTCTTGGTTGCAGTGTCTTCCTTTCATCTACCAGCAGGTGGCAGGTCCGTCAATGTTTTTTTTGCATTAATGTCAGATCATCTCTGCCTAACTTTCCCTGGCATGTGAAAAATAAACTTAAACTTCTTTTGAATTTCAGATTTTTTTCACTTGATCTTATTAAAGCAGTTTGGCATTAAATAGCTATTTCTTTGCTTAGGAACCACTTTGCCACTAAGCAATTACAATAATATCTTACAGCCTGTGTTTTGATCCAATGTTCATTTGTGGCACATCTGTTACGAATGCACAGAATTGAAAAATGTCAAACTTGTAGAACTGTCCGATGTTGATGGATCTTAAACCTTCTACAGATTCTGACCGAGCTTGAACACAGCGGTGTGGGCCGAAACAAAGAGCAGAGCGCCCGAATGCTGGGTCACCTGGTGTCTAACGCCCCAAGACTCATCCGCCCATACATGGAGCCCATTCTCAAGGTACTCAAGGTTGACTGTACTTAAATAGTCCATGTGATTTGTAATTAATGGACGGATGCTTTAAAAGAAACATTTACATTGTACTATAAAATATTCATTTAGTTTTCCATTTAGACTTTTGTTAGGTAATAAAATAACATTATTGTTCTGTCATCTATTGGGCGAATTCAGCTCCTTCTAAATTCCTTTGTCTAGTGTTTATTAGTATTTCTGGATGCAAATTCATATTCATCCTTCTGTTCCTCAAACAGGCCCTCATCTTGAAGCTGAAAGATCCAGACCCCAACCCTGGAGTCATCATCAGCGTTTTAGCAACCATCGGTGAACTCGCCCAGGTAACAGACCCTTTTCCGACCTGACCTTGAGGTGGTTTCTACCTTTTCCAGAACGCCTCCCTGCTCAGGTGCTTTTTCTCAGAAAACAGGAAGTTGGGAAGGCGCAAGCAGAGAAACAAAATGTACCAAGAAGAGAAGGTGGAGCAAAGAGAGGAAGAAAAAGAGGAATTTAGGCATTACTAATCGGATATATTGTGGCCTTAGACATGACAGTCGGTATTAAACAGATGGAGGTTGCGTTGCTTTCTTAAGGACAAACATTATTGCTTCCAGATTTTTGGGATGGACTGTGCGGCATTTAGTGAATTGGTGAAACAAATGTGTGAAGCCCATAATAATGTAAAAAATCATTTGGGTTTTACACTTGCTCGAAATATAAATCTCATGAGCTCATTTGCGATGTGTCATTTGTTCATTTGAAATGGTGTTAAGTGTGTGTTTTTTCCCCTAAATTTGTATCACAGGTGAGTGGGCTGGAGATGAGGAAATGGATGGATGAGCTCTTCCCTATCATCATGGACATGCTGCAGGACTCCTCCTCATTGGCTAAACGACAGGTTTGCTCATGTTTATGCCATCTAGGGCCTCAGCATTCTCTTTCTATTTATTGCCCTGTTCTGTGGTGTGATTTGACCAGGAAACATCAGGGGTTGAGACAAACTCTGAGGTGTTTTAAAGGCTGTAACTGTTAATATGTTATTAAGACATGTCAAACCAGATCCATTAGATAGGTGGATAGTTGCACTGCGTCTGTTGGTCAGCGGTCATTATGAAGACATCAAAAAACTTGATTTCAATAAGAAAATGGTTTAGTATGTGTATTTACAGTAGCTTTTAGAGTTATGGGATGTGCTTATAATGCAGGCAGGGGTAGAATACGTTTTGAGGACATTGAGTTCTAGTAATGTAGGTCAAACCAGTACACAAACAATCACACGCACGTTTTCCCCCCTTAAAGCCTTTTTAGTCCCAAGGCATTATGGGTAATTAAGGACCCTTTGTTTTCCCTACTCTGTAATTGCAGTGGAAAATCTTGCTTTACCGGCACAAATGTATTTCTGTAATAGTTGGAGTCAGTTTCTGCGTTCTGTTGTCATATTCTGCTTTAGCTATCAGACGTGTTATGGACATTTGAGTGATTTCAGGTCAGTTTAATGTTCCAGAGGTTCACAGAAACTCGCATAACTAAATACTTTACCTTTGAGTTTGACTGAGATGAAGTGGGGGTTGATTTGACAATGTTAAAACAACCGTCACCACTAAAGAGGAGAACCTGTCATTTCAAGCACAGAGTCCGTTTAAAACCGTTTAAATGCTTTCACACTGATTCTCTAAGTAAACACATGAAAAAAAGAATGCACAAATAAAAGTTTCATGAAAGTTTTGTTTAGTATTTTTATTATTTTGACACACCGATACAGTACACGTTAATATGTCACTTCTGTTAAGATTCTCAAGTCACAACACAAACAGGAGTTTTAAAATCAGTTTGTTAAACGGAAGGTGGATTCAAAGAAATGAAATGAACCCATCATTTTCTTTTCCACCAGGTGGCACTATGGACTCTGGGTCAGCAAGTTGCCAGTACTGGTTATGTGGTGGAGCCATACAGGAAGTACCCATCATTACTGGAGGTGCTCCTCAACTTCCTGAAGACAGAGCAGAACCAGGGCATCCGGAGAGAGGTATTGATGCTTCTGCATGTCATTTCAAGAACAGTTATAGTTGATGTCTAAACTTTTAGAGAGGTTGTCAAAATGAAAGCCTCGGTATACTCATTGCATATGTTATCATATACAGTTCTCCAGACTTTAGTTTTTTCTTTATTTGTAATATTTCAATTTGTTTTCAGTAAATAATTCCTTACACAATAATATACATAGTTTACATTCGAACTGAAGAAGGTATAGGCTGAAGCGCCTGCTTATTTCACCAACCTGCTAGTAATGTATGTTAATTTGAGGGAACAGAACAATATATATAATGAGTTCAAATAAAATGTTTAGTTTTATTCAATAACATTTGGACTATAGATTTGGATATTTAGATTGCATATTACAGTACAAAACTAACATGATTTCTGATCAATTATATGATTTTCATACACTCTAATTCAACATTATTCATCTTAATTTCGACTTCATTATTAGTTTAATCATTACTAAATATTAGAAATGAACAAAAGTCTGTTATCATCAAAGCCATTTTACACTGCAGTCAGAAGAAAACACTGTATTGTCAGCAAGAATGATAATTTTTAGTACGTTTGATACTGTACAGATATAATTTTTTTACAAAATAAACTAGGATAAAATAAACTAGGGTACAACACGGAGCCTTGTGGAACTCCACAAGTAACTTTCATTAGATAGCTGCTTAACCAAGAGTTAGCTATTCCCTACATACTACGTCTTTCCAATTTACTCTCAAACTAAATGTTATCAACCAAAAAATTGCTTTTTTTAAAGCTTTTAATCTTTATTATCAGTTGCTGTAGAAACCTCTTCAGATTTCCAGAATTCCATTACTGCCAAAGAGGTAGCACTGTTTACTCAATAAATTATGTTTATCTATGGAATTATGTAGTCTAAGTACAAATTATTTCTCAAGAGGTTTTGAAAGTTGTGAGAGCAAAGAAATAGATCTATAATTAGAGAACAGGTGTCTGTCCCCACTTAGATCTGGGTCAAATGGACTGATTTCAGATCAAATTAAATCATTCATTATTATAGAAATAAAGGTTGGCTACAACGGATAAATAAAATAAAGACAAAATGGGAAATGATATAAACGATATATAATGGTCACTTTAAACAATAAAAAACTGATATTGCAATTGTTGTATGTATTTTTAATTACAATCTAATCCCATTTATCTGAAGCCCCAAATCACTACCAATTTATTTCACCATCTACTGTCTTGAATATATTATTTTGGAGAAATAATGAATTGTTTCATACTGTTGTATGATTTTCTGTTAAACTGCTTAGAGTGGACGTGGGGATTTTAGTGCATTTAACTTTTTCTGTCCAACATAACATTAAAGTTTTTCATGGAAAGTTCCAGATAATGCATTGACGTTGTGATTCTTTCACTCTCATAAGGCTATTCGTGTCCTGGGCCTGCTTGGAGCTCTGGACCCCTACAAACACAAGGTGAACATCGGTATGATCGACCAATCTCGCGACGCCTCAGCCGTCAGCCTCTCTGAGTCCAAGTCCAGCCAAGATTCAGGTGATCAGCGCCCGTACACTCGTTCTCTCACGCAAATCCAGACGAGCTCGAAACACTCTAATTGTGAGTTCCCATCAACACAATGAATCACAGATGCAGAGGAGATGCTGAGCATCCAAAAGATGCATTCTCCGGTGCAAACAGAGCACATCTTCATACACAAACTTCCCTTTCCAGAAACTCGGCCAGAACTCCAGGGTAGCGTGCTCACACGTGTTGGCTCCCATCGTTTGGCCTTTCGCAGAGCTTCGTGCGCACTTTGTATCTTTGTCTTGTTGATCTGCACTTCGGAAACATTTTTGCAAGTCTGTAACCATACCTGCGTACTTAGGATTTAACTGATCACAATGAAATGCCGTTCTCATAATAGTTCCTCTCACTTTCTGCCCATCCCAACATCTCCCTCATTTCATATGCACGTGCCTGAAAGTCTGAACACAGAGTTCTGCATCAGATAAAGATATTTCCTCTCCCAGATGTTCACCAATGACCAAGTACAACTAGTTTACCAGATCCAGAACTTGGATTCCAAAAAAAGAGTGTTCTCTGTAGGACAAGTAATGCAATTCATGACAGAATTTTCATTTTTGGGTGGAGTACTGTCTAAAAATGCACTAAACTCCTTTATTGTGTTACTGTTAATGCTAAAGTGTTTATGGAAAACCTGGAAGTATCAGGAAATTCGCAGGAAGAGTTAGGGAGATTTCTCATGCTGGGTTCATATTAGGAGTGTCCTTGACTAAGGATTTACATAGTCGAATCAGAATAGTCACGTCTTGCATACAGTCGACTGATAGTGTGTGCGCGCAGATGTGCATGTGGGGTACAGCGAACATTGCACTAAAAAACAATCAAACATTCATTTACAGAAAAATGCTTCTTCCAGTTCCAAAATGTTAAAAAGCCTTTATTCAAACATGGCTCATTCTAGAAACATAAAAAATGACAAACACTGCACACAGATGCATTACAAAGTGCTCCAAAATGTTCCTTTTGAGTTAGAACAGAAAATACCTTCATAATAATTACATAAACGAAATAAACTAGATTCAAGTCACAATGTGCGAAGTAAATTTGTTTAGACAAATGTCTGAAACGCAGGGGAACATATATTCAAAACTAAAGCCACATATAGTCATATGAATGGACATTTTCCTTAAAGGGGTCATATGGTACGAATACGTGTTTTTCTGTGTCTTTTGTGTGTTATAAGTTGCCCATGCACGTATTCAACACATTAGACGTAAAAAATGAAAGTGTCGGAATAAAAGATTCTGTCTATCTAAAAGCCAATGCTCACCCAGACCTGCCTGAAACGCCTGAAGACGCTGAGAGATGCGATCCTGCGCTGCATCAAAGCCAGACCTCGCGCTCATATGTGCAAATTATTGTGAGAATTAATAGCGATGCACCGAAATGAAAATTCTTGGCCGAAGTCGAACATGAGGTGAAACACTTGGCCGAAGGCAGAATGGTTGGTTTTTTACATTTCTTCTATTTATTTAGCCATTTTTTTCACTATTGGATTAACTGAATGGTAAAAAATGTGTCTTGCTTTTCAAAAAATACAATAAAACTTGATATAAAATTGAGCAAAACAAAGTCAATAAGAAAGAAATTGAGCACTCTCCCTGCTAAAAGAATGTTATGTTAGTTACCCTGTACCCCTACAACAAAACAGTTCACTATAAAGTGTCATTCAACATTAGGCCTATAGGCTAAAAATATCAATGAAAGAAAACTGTTGGATTATTATAGGCTTCATTGCTAAATGAATTTAAGAAGAAAAAAACTGATGCTGACTGACAACCATATCAGTTCACGTCTCTCCTCCAAACCTCGCCCACACAAGATGACTGTTCTCTCAGAAGATGCTCCCGTGGCCTGGGTGCACAGAACATACCTTGACTCATACTTTGAAAGTTGTATGACCACTGTATGATGTCAAAGGATGTCGTGAGCGGCGGAGCTACTGTCAAACTGCCCGCTCCAGTCTGAAGTAAAGTTACCAACCGGCAAAGACAATTTCACTCTTGTGCTGTGTCTTTCTCTGACTCTTTCAAATGCTCCACACAAACTGCCAACATTTTGGGGCATTAATAAAGCACACACGCATCTCTCTCTCTCTTCGCTGGTTGCTTCTTGATCGTATCACAAGTCATGTTGTTGTGTATTCGGCCATTTTCAGATATTCGACCGAACATGCCCTTTTTGCTATTCGGTTGCCGAACATTCAGTACATCCCTAAGAATTAAAGTTGTCGTACAAGTCGTCTTGGGGTGAACTATTGTGTGTTAGTCCACAGAATTGAATTGCTAGTTTAATAAATATGAGTGTTGCACACACAGTTAATGTAGAAGTTCAGCATCAGAACACTCATAGTTCTGATCATGGTGTTTGTTTTACCGTGGTAAAGTTGAGGGGTGGTTTATTAGAAGCAGCTCATTGACCTCTTTGGCTGTTTAAACATAGCGTATGAAACTCCTCCAGCTCAGACCTCAGATCAGATCTCGTGTCGTGCGACAGAGAGAGACTCTTAATGGTTTTACCAGCGGGCCTCATAAAGCACTGTAGATATCTCCCCACTGAGGCTTTGGGTTACAGTCAAAGTGGCTGTCTGGTGCTGCTTTGTCTATACAGACAGTCCCACCTTAAGATAAATATCTCTGTGCGGAGAACTAACGCCTTTATTTTAATAACCAGGCAATGCCACGTTCGGGTTAAAAGAAAGTGAAAAAGCTCAGTGATGGATTCTGACGGCGGAGGATGTTTTAACTTTATGTCTGAATCTTTGTTCTTTTTATTATTTTGGACCAGAGCTAGTATCACCCCAGCAACCACAAAACAACATTCTGGCATTATTCAGAACACTGTAAAACAACTTTTACTGCCTTCAATTTGTAGGTGCACTCAAATGACCTTTAAAATTTACTGTTTGAAAGTCCTTAACTTCTATTAAAGGTTCAGTGTATGAAAATTAGTGTCATATAGAAGTGAGGTTGCGTATTGCAACCAACGGCTCACTCTACCCCTTCCCTTCTGAAGCACTGACACAGAACTAACATGTCGTCACCTTTTCACTTCTCTGTATTCACGAACGTTTCTTTATTCTATAATGGGTTTCCGACTGCACAATACGATAGTATTAGGGGACATGGGGTGTTGTGATGATTTGGAAATGACAAGGGCATCGGGACCTAAAATTCGACATAGCAACGACAGCCCATGCAGCATCTGTCAGTTTTTCTTGGTTTATTTTGGACTTAACAAATGCCCGTACAAAACACGCTAGTTCAGGGGTCAGCTGTGGCCTAGTGGTTAGAGCGTTTGGCTTGTGATCAGAAGCTTGCCGGTTGGAATCTCAGTGATTCAATCTCCTGATTGCTCTGCAGTAATGTGTCACTGTAAAAAACTACTTGTAAGTCGCTTTTGCCATGATCTGGAAGAAACGTATAGTTTGACATGTTCCTTGCCCACAACAAGAACTTAGGAGTCAAAATGGCATCATCCAGGACTGTACTGAAGTCATGTCAGTTTTACAGCTCTTGTGATTAAATGAAAGCGAACACAGGAAATGTATTCTGGTAACCACAAATGAACTTTATAGTACTGAAGATCATTGCTTCTGCTGGAGGCATCCCGGTCCCTGCTTTCACCCCTGCGTCTGGGGCTTTTAAGCAAAGAAAGCTGTGGATATGAGAAGGTTGAGCGGATCACACACTGCCTGTTCACCCCACATCAAACAGCACACATATTTCAGGGCACGGGTTGGTGTGGATGGGAAACAGATGACCGCATGACATCATTTAGACACACACATACAGCGGGTTTGTTTACTAAGGTACATGTGTGATAGAGGTTTATGACTATAGGAAGTGGTTGGCAGCAGACCGCGGTGCCTCCTGTGTCACATATTTGTGAAACCTCAAATTGGTCTCGCTGTTTACAGCCCTGAGGAGAGTTCGCTGGATAGTTTCAATAAGACACAGTCAGTTGAGACTGGCATGATTTCAGCATTATTTGACGCACTCATGTTCCACCAATGAACGAATTATTGTGCAAAATTGAAGTCTAAAGGAATTTCATCTGCCTTGTTTGGGTACGGTCGGAATGTGCGAGTAGCCAAATGTGAGCTGACATAAAGACGTCTTCCATTTTTTAACGCCTGTTTAATATTGCGTATTCATAATGTGGCAATTCTATGCACATTTTATTTTACCGTTTTTTTGTCATACTAATATTTGGTGAAGTATTTTATATGTTAAACAAACATATTTCCATAGTCAGGGTAAGTGAACAGTTCATATTCCTCGTAAACATACACATCTTTTTATTTAAACTACATTTTCTGAGATTTCAATGTACCACCCAATACTAATCCTTACAAGGATGCGTCTATTGCATAACTTTTAAACTATTTATACTTACTGGTACTATGCAATAACCTCTTTGAATTGAGTAAAATGTTAGTGTGGATGATCTAAGAAACAAGTGTCTGTGTTTGTACTCTACAGCTGACTACAGTACCAGTGAGATGCTGGTCAACATGGGCAACCTTCCACTAGATGAGTTCTACCCAGCGGTCGCCATTGTGACGCTGATGCGTATCCTGCGCGACCCATCGCTGTCCAATCATCACACCATGGTGGTGCAGGCTGTCACCTTCATCTTCAAGTCGCTCGGCCTGAAATGCGTGCAGTTCCTGCCTCAGGTCATGCCCACTTTCCTCAACGTCATCAGGGTGTGCGACGCCAGCATCAGAGAGGTACGCTGATGTTAAGACTTGCTTATGAGATGGTGTTGGCTGCGAAAAAATTCACGTACCAGTACACAAACCCATGCCGGCAAATGATCCCTTTTATATAATATATGTATTTTTTATTTCATTTGATGGTTTATCACCAACTTTTTTATAAAACAGGGAGGAATCAGCTTTGACCTAGTGTTTGCACCTGACGTTTGTCTCAAACTTTTGTTTTTGCCCTCAGTTCCTCTTCCAGCAGATGGGGATGGTTGTGTGCTTCGTCAAGATCCACATCCGGCCATACATGGATGATATTTTCACGCTCATTCGGGTGAGAGTCGCACACATCTCCTGTGTTCCTGTGTAAAGAGCAGGCAAAGGCTGAAATGCGCACCGGTCTCACAGACGCTATGGAGAAGTGTTATGTTTTTAGCATTTGAGCGGCTGCTCTGCCGTGATTTACAGCAGACGGTGGTAAATGTCAGGGCATGTTAGTCCCATTGAGTGGGCGCTTTCTTTTATGTGAACCCCTGCTGTAATCCAGCAGCCTGATATGGGCCGGCAAGAGGCATTTAAAGCTCTCATATAAAAGCGTTGGCAGGTCAGAGCGTCTGTGACACTTTGTGCGTCTCTGTCTCTTTTAATCCTCATCCAGAGGGTTATTGACAGTTTTATGAAGTGCCCGATCATTCTTTCCACTCACATCATCGCACCACATCATTCCAAAACTCTTCAGGCATAGCGACACATAGAATATCTCTGTGATTTTCTACGCCACAGAATCAAACCAAACTATAAGCTAATACTGTTGACTGTAACGTTGTATACAATTACATAACTTTAGACTTAATTCGTAAATCGGACACCCCGCCTTTAACTAACATTACCAAATGGCATGAAAATTGATTTCAACCAAGGGCTATGATTTCCATGAAAAACTTTATTAGCAAAGGTGAAAGAACTGATAATTTTTATTTAACCGCAAGTGCCTTACACAAAGAGCACCAGGTGGACCCAGCAGCACTTTTTGCATTTCTATACCTGTTTATTGGGACAAACGTCATTGATTGAGTCAATTACGGATTGAATCGGTCAGCTTGAATAATTCTGAGAATACTAAACAACTGTTCATCATGTCCAAATGTACTGTGTGTGTGTGTGTGTGTGTGTATTATCTGAATCACTGGGATATGGTGGTTTTCTTTTTGTAGGAATACTGGACTCCAAACAACCCAATGCAGAACACCATCATTCTGCTGATCGAGCAGATCGTGGTGGCTCTCGGAGGAGAGTTTAAACTTTACCTGCCCCAGCTGATCCCGCACATGCTGCGAGTCTTCATGCACGACGGCAGCCCTGGACGCAGCGTCACCATCAAGGTAACCGCAGCACTGATGCCAGCGGGCAGTCGATCATAATGATATTATCTGCTCATTCAAAAGTAACGTGCAGGACATAACCTGACACATAAACACCTCCGCAGTGGCATTTATACCTTGAAACCTTTTTGTTACCTTTAGGTAAAACAAACTAACATGAAGTAGTATGACGAGTTTACGAGCTGTCATTGTGAGTCAGTTTTAATCCTTTAATGTTAGGTCCTTTCTAGTCAATTCTTATCTGTGTTTAAGAACTAAAAGGATAAATGCAAAGACGTTGCTTTAGTTCACTGTAATCTCTGTGAGCCGCTGGACTTCTGCACACACTGTTCTAAATCATGTCAAATTCAGACGGGGTTCAGGTACTGATGATGTCATGTCCTATAAAGCCTTCTCATGCACTCTCATGACCAAGAAACCCTCACTGGATTTACTACTCCTCCGCGTCTGAGAACAATCATTTTGGAACACTTTAGGGTGTGTTTGCATTTGTTCATAGATTTATATGTATCTATTCTTAATCTTATATTGGCTGGTTGGCTCATTCATTAGGGGATGTGTGTAATTTTTTGAAAGAAAGAATTGATATAATATTGATAGAAATTGTGGTCTGATATTTTACTGGCCTATATAATTCATGGCTGAATGCCGCATTGACCAATCCCAACTGAGTGTTCCGGAGAGCGCTGTAACAAATCAAGGTCATGCGCCGCAGAGTTTATAGATCTTCAATCATCAGACGTCTGGAGAAAGTGTCCCCTGACAGACGTGTGTGGCTACAGGCCAAAGCAACACGTCCTTCTGCTGTTATTCAGCCCCACATCCACAGTCTGGGTTTGCCGAGTCAAGAGCAAACCCACCGTCTCTGTGAGAGCATTGAGTTCGACCTGAAGGAGCTCAAATAGGTCTTGTCTCCTGCCATGATCTCCTATCATCGCGATATTTTGCACACTGTGAACTTTATACATTTTATTTTGGATTTTACTTTTGATTTTGTTCAAGTCAATGTTTAAAGTCAACACTGCGATAAAATCATATACCTATAACCATTTTTAATAACATATTGTGAAATGTTTTCAATGAATCGATGACGTGAGGTTTATTCGAATCTTCAGTATGTAAATAAATTATAAAATGAATAAGAATGTCACTGAAAATTAGAACTGAATTAAGGAAGCTAAACCCTCTATACACTTTTAAAAAGGACGTGTTACTATTAAAACATTGTGTTTTTTAAACATAATTTGTCTTGTTTTGTGTAAAAGAAATGAAAGGGCCATCACAAGTTGTGCGAAAAGTAACAATAACACAGAGATGTGTTAAAGGCGGGGTGTCCGATTTCCGAATTACGCTTGTTTAGACAAAGTCGGACCGAGTACCAATACAACCCTGTAGCCAATCGGGAGTAAGGTGCACAGGACGGACATGAGTCGAGACAAGCGCTGACGAAAGTGAAGGATGGGGTAGAGGTGTGTTTGTTTTGGTGATTTGAGCATCAACAACGGCTAAGAGAAATCAGACACCCCGTCTTTAAGGTCAACAGATTTTTGGCCATACAGCTCTACAATAAATATTTTTTTGTCATATCACAATACAATTTGAAGTTTTTAGCCGTATTATCATGCATCCTCTTGTTTTCTAGCTGCTCATGGCCATCCAGCTGTTCGGAGCAAACCTGGACGACTACCTCCACCTGCTGCTGCCACCCATAGTTAAACTGTTTGACGCCCCTGATGTCCCACTGCAGGCCCGCAAGTCAGTATACGTGGAATGAGATCTCTTGATCTAATACAAGTGAAATGCATCATTTACTCATAGTCACCTACGATGTCATGAAGATGAGTAAATTATGCATATTATATGTAACAAAGGCTAGCCCAGCCTCTGTTAAGTGCCCTAGGCAATATTTAATATTGCGCCCCTATACAAAATAAATAAAACACTTTTTTTAAAAGCATAATTCGTATTTTAATATAACAAGAATTGCGATTAACATAAATAGGGAGTAAATAAATAACAACTGAAAAATGTTTCTAATGACCTACTTCGTTTAAAATAATGCTGGAAATAAAAAAAAACCCATTGTTTTCTCAATGATACTCTATTTGAATATTAGAGCTCATAAAACTATATTTAATTATTATTATAATTATTTAGATAAAGGTAAACAAGAATGTTTTTTTAAACATTTTGTCAACCTCTGCGCAAATACTGTAGGGACACAAATAAAAGTTTATTGGATGTTTTGGATTTTCTTAAATAAATGGCAAGGGTTACTCACAGTTCAGTAAACACACTTTGCACTTAGCAAGAAAGCAGTCAAAAACATCATGCAGTGTCAGTGTTACCAGTAAAATGGCTCAAACTATGCAAGCCGCTCCGAGCGGGATTCCACTTAAAACCGGTGATGAGTCCGGCATGGTAAGCAGTCAAGTCAAGTCAAGTCAGCTTTATTTATATAGCGCTTTTTACCATTTTCATTGTTACAAAGCAGCTGTACAAGAAAACATTGACTATAAGTAAAACATATAAGGTTATGAAAGTCAAAACACAGTTCAAATATCAGACACACAATAAATTACTATATGCAGAGTTAATTAAATAAGACTGGGAATGGATTGCGCCCTGCCCGCTCCGGTAACCTTGGACTGGTTCCTGCCCGCTCTAGTAACCTTGGAACAATGAGACAAGACTGGCTGAGAGTAGAGTACTGTTCTGCACTCTTTGATGCAACAATTGCATCAGTTGTTATTGGAAGTGTCCCTGGTTCCGGTTGATCTAACTAGTGAAGCCTAGATCTTTGAAATATATATATTATGATAGTGTAGTGTATGCAAGATTAAAAAGATGCGTCTTTAGTCTAGATTTAAACTGACAGTGTGTCTGCCTCCCGGACAGTGCAGGGAAGACTGTTCCAAAGTTTAGGCACTAGATAGGAAAAGGATCTGCCGCCTGCACTTGATTTTGAAATTCTAGGTATTACCAACTGACCTGACGCCTGAGAGCGTAGTGCACGTGATGGACTATAATACGTTAGAAGTTCTCTCATGTAGTGAGGAGCTAAACCATGCAAGGCTTTATAGGTAATAAGCAAGATTTTAAAGTTTATGCGATGCTTTATAGGTAACCAGTGCAAGGTTGACAGAACCGGGCTAATATGCTCATACTTTTTTGTACGCGTAAGAACTCGAGCTGCCGCATTTTGGACCAGTTGGAGTTTTTGTAATAGGCCTGCAGGGCAACCACCTAATAGTGCATTACAGTAATCTAGTCTTGATGTCATAAAGGCATGTATAAGCCTCTCTGCATCTGATGGTGACAGCATATGACCTAGTTTAGATATATTTCTAAGATGGAAAAACGCAATGTTACAGGTGTTGGCGACCTGGTTTCCTCAAATGACAGAGTACTATCGAATATGAAGCCAAGATTCTTAACTAAAGATGAGGGTTTTATGGAACATCCATCAATAGTTAAGCAGTATACTTGGTTGTTACGTAGGGCGGTTTTCGGTCCGATAAGTAACACTTCAGTTTTGTCCGAGTTCAGTAATAAAAAATAGCTACTCATCCATTTTTTTATATCGACTATGCATTCCACTATTCGATGGAATTGCTGTGTTTCATGAGGCTTCGAGGAAATATAAAGTTGAGTATCATCAGCATAACAGTGAAAGCTTACTCTGTGTCGCTTTATTATATCTCCTAGAGGTAGCATGTATAATGCGAAGAGCATAGGCCCTAAGACTGAGCCCTGTGGTACACCGTACTGGACTTTCGATTTGCGTGATACCTCATTGTTTATTGCTACATATTGAAAACGGTCGCATAAATAAGATCTAAGCCCTTCCAAAGCTATTTCCTTAATACCGACATCATTTTCGAGTCTATGTAGGAGCATGCTGTGGTCAATGGTGTTGAATGCAGCACTAAGATCTAGCAGCACCAATAAGGAGATACAACCTCGGTCGGACGCCATAAGCAGATCATTTGTAACTCTAATCAGAGCAGTCTCTGTACCGGGATGTGCTCTAAATACAGACTGGAAATCTTCATTAATCTCATTCCTTTGGAGGAAGGAGCATATTTGAGTTGAGACTCCTTTTTCCAGAACTTTAGATAAGAAAGGTAGATTCGAAATAGGTCTGTAGTTAACTAGTTCTCCCGAGTCCAGATGGGTTTTTTTGACAAGGGGCCTTATAACAGCCACCTTATATGCTTTAGGCACATGTCCTAATGTCAGAGATGAGTTAATAATGCTAAGTAGAGGATCTATAATTTCTGGGAGCATCTCTTTCAGTAGATTTGTAGGTATAGGGTCTAACATGCATGAAGTTGATTTAGATGATCTAATGATTTTAGAGAGTTCATCGTGATCTATAGTAGAAGTCGCGCTAACAACAAGGTCACAGGCACTAACTTAGCTTGTAGGAGCATCTCTTGAAGTCAGGGTGTGAAGTTTAACTGACAGATCACATTAGCTAGTTTGTGTAAACATGCATAATTAACGCGTTAAGATGATGAATTATAATCACGCCATGATGCAAGAAGCTGTTCACATGTCGTGTTTTTTTGCGCTCACACCTGGCGCCCCCTGGTCATTTAGTTTAAAATGGCTTTGTTTGTTTACATTTTCTTATATGTGATGTAAACAAATATGTGTATAATGTTAATATCTAATACCATATAGTAGGCAGGGCTGTTGTTTAACTTTTTTTGCACATAGCACTGGTGCTACAGAGGTTTAAAGTTTTGTAGCAGAGGCCAAAAAGTTATTAAACACAAGACCAGATCATCATGTGAACAGGCAGGTAACTGACATCGGACATTATTGGCACAGATGGATAAATTAGGGCCATTTATTTTTGCCTAAATAAATTACAATTTTTCTAAGTTCTACGTTTTTATTTTACACTATATAATAGTAATATACTTGTCCACGTAAAAATATTGTAGTAAACTGCAGTAAAAGTCCTAGATGCTATAGTGTTTTTTAACCTTACCTTACTATAGTATACTGTTTCGACTACAGTTCATACATTTACTACAAGGGTACTATAATTATCCGGAGTAAATACTATTATACACTGAAGCATTTTTGTGTTCAGGTTAACAGGACTTTTATTTTGACGGGTTGTCGCGAAGATGAGTTGAGTTTCGCTGTAGCTTTACTCAAGCAGTGAAAACTCTGGAAATTAAGTTCATGTGTTCATGTCTTCACAGTGAGCTGCAGAAAAATACACAACGTCACACATGTCGTTTTTTAAACGGCACATCTCATTCACTCAGACACGCAAAGTCTAGTTATACGGACTAAATGCAGCCGGAAAATGATTTTTACCCGCAAAATAGACTTAAACTAAGTAAAATAGTGGTGCGCCATTGATTCAACAACATCACATTCAAGCAAGCAAAAGGACAAACGCGCTTCACACAGACACACAACTCTGTCTAATGCACATGATGAACTGTATCGCACGCGTGCTACTAAATGTATTCTTCCCACAGTCTGATTTTTTCGTAGCACGTGCAGGGATGGAACGATATAGATAGGTATAGACATACCTGACAGAACTGCATTGAAAGTTTGTGACAAGCACATCAAATGGTTTTTTGTTGTTAGTGTTTTTTCATGTGTTTTGAGAGTTATTAGTATTCATAAAAAATACAAGTGCAGACATCAGTATTAGTATCAGCGAGTACCAGAATACATATCTGTACTCGCACTCGGTCTTTACATTTTTACATTACACATATAGTGATGTGTAGGGAGTGAATTGACTTTTACAATGAGCACAAGGCACTGGAGGTAGTGAAATAGGTTGCGCATTTGTATTGAGGACAGAAGTGAGTCAGCTGACCCCAGATCACATGATGCCAAGCGGTTTTGGCCAGCTTTTGCTTTATTATTCTCTGCGAAACGGTTTTTACAGACATGAATCTGTATTTGATCCCTGCTGGTTTACTGACAGACTGCTGAGAAGAGTTTAAAAGAGAATTTTGAAGGGAAAGTTAGACACGGATTGGATTTTATTAAAGTGCTTGATTTTGTTGGCAGTATCGCGGTACAGATGTGTCTATTTTCTTGGGAAGAAGAGCTTTTAGAAGATTTGAACATCAGAGAAAGATCCCATAAACTTCCACTGAAGGAGTCACCTGAGTCGCATATACTAATCAAAATGTCATAAACACCAACAAATACATTTAAGAGAAAAGTGGCGTCCACACTGATATAACAATAAAGATACAGATGCTTGAGATCACTTTCACAACTTTTTTCTCAAGTTTTGAACGATAAAACATAACGCGCTTGCTTATTTAAAATGTGACACGGCAGCATGCAAGCTTGGACTTCTGATGGTGTGGACACTAATATACAGTAGGAAGATTTATATCGTTTATCATTCTTGGAGTTAACACAGTAACCACAATAACAACTAACTAACGAAAAAAATGACAACACCGAAAGCACCATTTTGCGTAAAATGCAAATCTTTTTTTAAACTAGTAAAAGTCAATATATCTCGTGTTTGTTTTCTTTCTGCTCCTCAGGGTGGCCTTAGAGACTTTAGACCGCTTGACCGAGTCTCTGGACTTCACGGATTATGCCTCCAGAATTATTCACCCTATCGTGCGCACTCTCGACGTCACTCCAGAGCTGAGGAACACCTCCATGGACACGCTGTCCTCGCTGGTCTTTCAGCTCGGCAAAAAGGTACGAGTTGCGGATGACTTGTCTATAAGTTTCCATGTGCCCTTGGGTTAACTTCTGACATTTTGTTGGGTCTGTAAAGTTGCCATAATGCCGTCATCTTGTGGAAACCTATTTTGTGCTAGAATGCCCATAATTTTGCTCCATGAATGTAACTTTGTTGTAAAGCGACCGTCTAATGATTTCCTAGTGTCCCGCTAAGAGGCTTTCGATCAGAGACGGGCTGAGGTCATTGCTTTACCCGTTCCCCCTCTTAAAATTACCATGCAACATGTGGCCGTCGTGAGCACTGCTGCTTTTCATCACTGGAACCCACAGTCCTCAGTTTCCGCAGTTGAAGGAACCACACATTGTTATTTGTGTACCGGCGACCAAAAGGCCTTTAGTCACATGGATCTTTAGGACATATTTGTATGTGTATAATGCTAAAAAAGTAGTACATTCAGTAGCATTCGTTTTTGCTGCGGTATTAAAATAAGTTTGAAACATTGTGCCATCTGCCTGTTTATCCTCCACAGTACCAGATCTTCATCCCCATGGTAAACAAAGTCATGTTGAAACATCGCATCAACCACCAGCGCTATGATGTGCTCATCTGTCGGATCGTAAAGGTCAGTGTCCCGCCCTCCCCAAGCCTACGCACGTAATGTAATAAAAGCACATTTTTTAAGCATAAAGTAGGTCCCTGAAGACATTTCAATCAAGTCAGAGGGTTGAAACAAAACGCCTCTTGTGTTCTTCTGGAGAAGCTTGCTTCCATTTCCTGATGTCAGCCCCCTGTGTGAATCACCAATCCTCCTTTGCTAGTGAACCCAGACTTCCTGTTTCAGCCGGTGGCCCCTTGCCACTCAAAAACAATGGACAGCATGATATTTCCTAGCAGCACATAATCCTGCTCAACAGAAAAGTGTCCTACTTGAGCTTTTTCAGTAGGATTTTATTTTCGGTTCATTTTTGCCAATGGAACTCAAACTTTAGCTAAGTGGAAGTGGTTAGCTATTCGGCTATTAATTGATCATTTATTGTTTCACCTTTAGACATTCTTATTACACGGCTCGTTGGAATACCTGATTCTGATTGGCCAGTCGCAACATTTGCAGGTCCGTTATTCCCAGATATCAACCTATTAAAACTAATAACACACGGGTGACAGGTTTTTTTGACAAATTAAATATAAATATGTCCTTTAATAACATACAGGACATTATATTTACAAATGATTCAACCAAATTGCCTGTTCGTGACATTTCAACATCGTTTCTTACCTTAAATCCAAAGTGCTTTTCTTCGCGGAAGGTCAGCATCCGGTAAAAGAAAGAGCAAATTATTTTTTCAAATTCACAATTCATGTCCGTTTTTTTCTCCTGTGGCAAGTAGCCGGGATATTGTACATAAAAGCCGGCTGTTATCGCAGAAATAAGCCCCGACAGTGTGATTATTTCGCGATAACAGACGGCTGCGTGTACAAGCTGTTAGAAACACCGTGCATTGTAAAGCACAACAGTATAGGAATAAATATGACTGTATTTTTGTTGATGTTATGTGTATTGCCATCTTGTTCTCAGGGAAATACTCTGGCTGAAGAGGAGGAAGACCCTCTGATCTTTCAGCACAGACAGTTGCGCAGTAATCATAGCGATACTCTGGTCAGCGGGCCGGCGGAGTCGGGACCCATGAAGAAACTGCACGTCAGCACAACAGCGCTTCAGAAGGTCCGTATGATGACGTGTCACCTGCAGATATTCACCCCCACGTAATGGAGCGCTCGTCTCTGTTTTTGTGGGTTGCCACTAACGGCTGGTTTTTAACGAATCGCCCGCAATACTGAAATGTTTCTATTAATACCAGACGTCCAAATGAAAATAAACCAGCTTTGGCACCCTCGGTGGAAATCTGATTAGAACATCTAGTTTATGTTATCATCAAGCACGAGATATTTTCTTTCATTGGTATCGTGTGAGGTTGAATGAGCTGTGGTTCATTGCGTCTTTAAATGATGAAGTTTAATCAAACCTGCCTTCGAGGTGCTCAGTCAAGTGGCATGCAGAAAACGGCTCTTGAAATGGCGCAAAGGCTCGTATCACTCTTGCACGCAAATATTCAGATTGAAATGGGGCCGTTGTAATGCAAGCACAGTCCTGTTGTGCACATTCAGCATGCTCTTGTATTAGCGAGACGCATACAAACTGCCTTGCTGTCACGTTCCATGATTTTGATGATCATGTGTCCTGCAGGCACTCCGTCGAGAAGGTTATCTGTTCTCGTTCATCAAACACATTATAATGATGAGCAGGTGTTGCCTGTCGAATCTATCCACTGTCATCAACATTATTTCATTCTTCCCTTAACCAGATATTAAACATTCAACCACGGAGGAATGTTTTCTGCCTCACACGGATGTTGATTTTATGTTCAGATCAGCTTGAATCACAGATGGCTGGGAAATCAATGCATTCCAAAACCCTCAGAAGACTCCATGGCGGATGAGATGCTACCTAAGAAGTTGGCTGCCTATGTAGGCAGTAGGTGGCTGTTTAGTGTGTCTGTGGTCGTCTTAAAGTGCTGCCCACTAGAGGTTTTGGAACAGACTATAGATCTCCCAGTCATCTGATCTTCCATTGTTGGATCTTATGACTAATTGCCGGTGATGTTTCATTATGTCTGAGTCAGTTTGAATAACAGCATGTGTTGAATGTATAAATGTAAATGCAAAAGACTGATTGGGCCGGTTTGTACTGTGTGCAGGCGTGGGGTGCAGCCAGGAAGGTGTCCAAAGATGACTGGCTGGAGTGGTTGAGACGTCTCAGCGTGGTGTTGCTGAAAGAATCGTCCTCACCCGCGTTGCGGTCCTGCTGGTCTCTGGCGCAGACGTATATACCACTCGCAAGGTGAACTTTACTTTCCTCTTTCTTCAAAAGAAAACCGGCAGTTAAACGCAACAGTGACACTTCAGCGGAGTCGGTTGGGAAAGTATTTTTCCCGTTCATTTCCATTTCAAAGCATTCTTCTGTAGAGTTGTTGAAACCAACAAGATGAATCGCATTACTATCTTATATTTGAATCAAAAAGAATTTACCGGAAAAATCGGTGTGGATCTTAGTCTCTTGGAGGAAGATTCAGACTGTGTTTCAAAGCCACCTGATCAGCTGCCAATAAACTGAGAGAGCTCAACCCGTTTTAACAGCGTTTTCCATACAATGCATTTACTTGGGCGGTCCGACCAGATATACTTGGCGTCACATTTTTATGTTTTAACTGTGATAATGAGTTTATCAGTGATTGTGTATCCACTAGTTAACCAGAGCTTGCGTGTATCCACTAGAAAACTCCCAAAATTCTGTGCCTCAAAGTTGAATATTACATAATATTCTTTTTTATTTTAAACAGAAATTTCAGGCTTCTAAAAAGAATGTTCATTACTATTCACTCAATATTTGGTTGGGCCTCCTCTTGCATCAATCCAGCGTGGCATGGAGGCAATCAGCCTGTGGAAGACCAGGTTGCATTGATAGCGGCTTTCAGGTCACCTGCATTGTTGGGTCTGGTGTCTCTCATCTTTCTCTTGACATTACCCATAGATTCTCTTTAGATTCTCTAAGTGTTTGCTGGCCAATCAAGCACAGTAACACCATGGTCAGTGAACCGGCTTTTGGTACCTTTGGCAGTGTGGGCAGGTGCCATGTCCTGCCGCTAAATGAAATCAGCATCTTCATAAAGCTTGTCAGCAGAAGGAAGCATGGAGTGCTCTAAAATGTCCTGGTATACGGCTGCGTTGACTGTGCACTAAAGAAAACACAGCGGACCAACACCAGCAGATGACATGGCAGCCCAAATCATCCCTGACTGTGGACACGTCACACTGGACCTCTGTGCCTCTCCTCTCTTCCTCCAGACTCTGAGACCTTGATTTCCAAATGAAATGCAAAATTATGGTCCACTGCGTTTCCTGAAGTCCACAGAAAACGCAGCAATCTACTACTCTAATGTTTTAGATATATCTGTACCCATAGCAGTCATAACACGCAATTCATGGTAGTCACATTATTTTGCTTATGCTAAACAAAATAAATGATTTCCTGCTACACACAACGTAGCTACATCCTGTGTTTATTACAGAGCAACTAAACGTTGGGTTGTGTTCTTTTTCCAAACTAAATGGTTGTTGGTTGCCAAAGTTTGTTTGTAGTCACATTCTGATTTTACAAACCTAACAGTATGATTTTTCAGTAAATTGGCTTCGAAACCATGTGTATTGTGCAAATAAACAGCACCTGTTTTGATCTCGAAAAGGTGATGGATGTTTACGACTCTTTTTAGAAGAAATGTTCTGTAACTCAGCCCGACCTGATCCTGTCCATTCTGTCATGTCTTCTTCGCAGGGATCTCTTTAATGCAGCTTTCCTATCGTGCTGGTCGGAGCTCAGTGAAGATCAGCAGGATGAACTGATCCGCAGTATTGAGCTTGCTCTCACCTCTCAGGACATCGCCGAGGTCACGCAGACGCTCCTCAACCTCGCAGAGTTCATGGAACACAGTGACAAGGTGAGTCGGGTGTCTGTAGTCCCAGACCACTATCTGATCGGTCACTTTCCACGATGTTAGTGAAAAACAGGCTATATAGTCCCATAATCTAATCTAATGAACGTCAGGGTTTGATTTCAACCTTAGTCAATACATCACGCCTTACAACAGATTATTAATGAAGGATGATTTAGATTGGATGTTGACAAAATACGTTTTCAAAAGAGCCACGTCAAATTCTAAGTCTCTTTGAAGTCAAAGACTTTAATATGTAATGTGCATTTCAAGTTTGAACAAAGTCTTGAGACAAACACTTTCACTCCCTCTTTTGTTGGAAGGCATCTGGCAGGAAAATGAAGGTGCCACTTTCACTTGTCCTGCTCTTTAAAATAGCTTCAAGCGAGATGCTCCTGAATCACACCCAGGTGTATCGCTGTGTCTTGTCCAACAAGGTCATTCATTTTCATTAATAAACATAATTGCTACTTCACCGCACGCTGAAGCCTGCGAAGTGAATTCTTCTCCTGCACTTTGGGGTGTTCAGATTTCTTTCCATATTCCTCAACACAATGAGATCATCCGCAATGAGTGGAAATCAATGGTGCATTTGTTCGGTTTTATTCCGGCACATCACATACAGCTCACACCCCTCAGTGATGACATAGCAGATGTGAGAGAGCTGTGAAGTGAAGAGGGGGTTTGTTATATAAGCGTTACTCCATTTCTTCTGTATTCAGGCCTGTTTCATGTTTCTTTATATATATATATATATATATATATATATATTTGTGTGTATGTTTATTTGTCTTTTAGGGGCCACTTCCCTTGAGAGATGACAATGGCATTGTTCTGCTGGGAGAGAGAGCTGCTAAATGTCGAGCCTATGCCAAGGCCTTACATTACAAGGAGCTTGAGTTCCAGAAGGGCCCTTCACCCCTGATTTTAGAGTCTCTCATCAGGTAGGACACTGCAGGACTAAATACAAACACCATTTATATTAAAAATGGAAAATATTTGATTACGTGTGCACAAAAACGCAATGATACAGGAATTTTCACACCCACATTTTTTATGGCATATGGAAGTACTTAGAGAAGAGGTAACTCACCCAGTTTCTGCCAATCTCATATTAATCTTGAGTACCTATAGAGTAGTATTGCATAGTTCATATCAAATTTATAACAGACAGATACAGCGGTACGATTATTTTTCGAAAAAAAAACGCGGGGGGAGGCGGAACTACAGCACAAGCACACAATACATCATTGCATTGATTCACCTTAAGTCCGGCATCTTTTAGCGCTATAAGTTTCAAACAATCTCCAGATCCAGCGTTATATCCACCGTTTATATAACATTTATCACCCAAATGCAGTGAGCAAACAAAGCTGACTGGACGACATGTGGGCGTGCTTTTCCGGGATAATGGTCCAATAAGGAACTAAGAACTCATGTTACGAAACGGGAATCTATGTTCGAAAAAAACTTTCCGAAACCTTTATGAACCCTGGTGGAGTGAATCAAGCACAGAAATTCTATGTCATACGTTCAACTCGTGCTTTGACAAATTGACCATATCAAGCATGAGAAGACAACACGTTTAACAGTGTAAAGCAGGCAGAATGCATGAAACACCGTTGCACATCCCCTTGAAAGATGTTTTTCAACCCAAATCCTTTTTCAGAGAAGAGTCCTGAATTTGGCCAATAGGCATCACAGACCTGGCACCAGATGTTTCTTTTTTTTTTTTTACACCTGATCGTGAACTCGACCTGGTATCCTGCTGATGTCTGAAAGTTTCCATCCACCCTCACACATTTATTTGACAGTGCAGCCATACAGTGCTTGCCTTTTCCTCCATTCTGTATCTGGCTCGACCTTCCTATGGAGCTGTTTTCAATTTCTGACAACCTGATGAGTTTACAATGAGATGATTTCAATACATTCCAGCTGCCTTTCACCTCTTCAGCATTTCCCATGAGCACACTTCAGAGGCATCCGTACCTGTGCACTCATTTTTATTCAACGCGTTCAATTTTTATGACATTAGATACTTTAGTCACTCTTGACACGCACACAACGGCACTATCCAAAGAAAATCATCTGTAGAGCCATTGAGATAACATTTACATGTATGCATTTGGCAGACGCTTTTATCCAATGCAACTTACATTTCATGATACTTTACATTTGTTTCTAATGGCACTTTTCCACTGCGTGGTACTGTCAGATTTAGCATGACTTGACTCGGTACAGCTCATTTCACTTGCTTTTCCACAGCAGTTTAGTAGCGCTTCAAAGTGGGTTGGGATTATAAATTTATCGTCAAGGTTGCGTCGCCCCTACTGCCGTAGCATCATTGTGAGCGTGACAAACACACGCAGAACACATGAGTAATGGAGCATATCCATGGCGGATGGCAGCAAAACAAAATACTGCTATAATACCAGAGAGTTTAGTAAATCTTACAGCAAGGAGCAGACAACGATCATTTGGTTTGCTCGACGATGCACGTGGGTAACCTAATGTGACATTTAGCATTGCTTTAAGGTCTCAATCATTATATTACTGTCACGAAGCATATAACGAAATGCCAATATTACTTATTGAAATGCGTATTCATGTGTTCCACTGACACTGGTAATGATTCTCTCTGCCCAATCAGTGATCTGTATGTAAACACGTCACATTTTGGCATCGGTACCGTACGCTTGGATCCTCTATCGAGGTGGTACTGAAAAAAGTATCAGGTACTGTAACCAGTGGGAAAACCCCCAAAAGTGAGCTGTACCGTGCCATACCGTGCAGTACTATGCAGTGGAAAACCCATGGAACCCATGACCTTGGTGTTGCTAGCGCCATGCTCTAAACACTGAGCCACGGTAAAGCATTGAGTAAGAAGAAGGAAATTAGGCGGATTATCTTCCTTCAATACTTCAGTTTGGGTTTCAGTCAGCAAGAATTCATTTTACCCGCATATATGACTGAGGTCCTGTGTTGTAGGAGTACATCAGCCTATAGATAGTGTACGATCACTGCAGATATGAGAGATGAAAGGAGGTCACAGCGAGATGCTTGGTTTTGTTGTCAGAAGAGTGTGTGGTTTGTTTTGTTAACTTCGTGCCTTCTGATTTGTCATCAAGTGTGGTCCACCTTTGTCAAATTAATGCATAGGCATTTTCTCAGGGAATTTCAAACAAACTTGGGCGAGTAAGAAGAGACAGGCCTGTTGTTTATCGCGTCCAATTTCTTGTTTCTTTGCTATTGTTTTGGCTTGTTTGTGTTTTGTCATCATAATATTCTGTTGTGTGGCAAAAAACTAAAACACTTTTTCTGTGGACAGTTCTCTTCGGTCCACTTTACTTGCTTTCCATGATTTGGTCTTTTGTATGCGTCTCAGATGACGATTGTGTCATTTCAAGATGAATTAAGTAGGATATTGTTTTTCTGGGATATATTGCTTAATAATTAAACATGTGATCACATTTTACCATCCATCAGTATGATCTATCAGTCCATCGGTATGTCGGGCAAAGCACAGCTTGACTTTATTAAAACAATTTTAAAGGAGCTGGCTTTTCCTGGGAAAACAAAGTATGGGATCAAACAAAAGAGAGCTTCACTGTAATTATTGTCATTTATAGTTTTAATGTTAATTTTAGTTTTGCAATTTGGTTTGATGCTTTTGTCATTTTAATTGTTTATTTTTTATGTTGCTATATAAGATAAAATCATCTTGTTTTTGTTTTTGTTCATGATAATCATTTTCGTGCTTCAAAGGCAACACTTAACTTTTCCAATAATTTTGAGGCCAATATATCATTTGATTTCATTAAACATAAACGTTTTCTAAGTTTTAATTTGAGTAAACTAAAATAACCTTGCATTTATGCAACTTATGAACTACTTATATCGTTCTTGTGGATCCAACACTGCATTGTTAGATTGAACTCCAACTTAAAATACATTTTACACACTTGTTTGTTGTGGCTGGGTGAACGAAAGGGCCTGTTTTGAGCAGCATTGAAGATGTTTCTTCCACACCGGTGGACATCGTCGAACTTCCACCCATCGGTTCTTTTAGATTTGCGTGCAATCGACTCATTTGAGGTTAGTCCTGGTGTTGTTTAACATGCTTGGATGGACCTGACGATGATCAGCAGTTGCGCATTAACGTCTCTTTCTCCATCACACACGATATTCGTACATTTACAAGCAAAGTACAAAGGGCTCTTAAATGAGCGCTTAATCCCTTAGCTGTAAAACTTGAAAGAACGGCCTGGTTTAAACAAAATTACAAGCAGCGTTTAGATCAGTGTTTTACTGAGAGCTCAATTAATGCTTGAGGTTACCCGAAGGTTTCGTGCCGTGTTTTAAATGACATGAAGAACAGCTTTGAGGAACAAACTTCAGGCACTGAAAGGTCAAGTAAGGCCATTCAGTTCCTGGCAGCCTAACCTCACGCGGACCTCCCACACTGCTCAGAGACGTGAAAACTGAAATGAGCTTGTGCCATGCCCATGTGCTCGTGTTTATCCATGTCTGCAGTGTTTGTACATGGAATGAATGGATGTACGGGCATGGTTCACTTTTCTTTATGTTCTGTTTTAACGGGTCATGTGTTTGAATGGCATAATGGTTATTCACTTCTGTGCACTTAATGTTTGCCCGTTAGACTTATTGTGACTTAGAAAATGTGTGAATTAATCTTGACAAAGGGATTCTGTCAAAGCAACATACAGGGGAGCAACTGCTTTAGGAATAATGTAGAAGCGAAGAGGAGTGTCTATCCTTGAACAAGGTCAAGAACTTCCAATTCCCATTGTTGGCATGTTTGCTATTGTGTTTGAGTTTTTTTGTCCATGAAGTGGATTGCATTGTTGCAATAAAGCAAAAAGGATTTTTTAAAAATACTATTTTATTAATCACCCAACATCTTCACACAATACTTTTTTAATTTATCAGTCAATTCTCCACAATGTGTCTGAACTGTCAAATTGTTTTCGAAACAAACATTTGATGTGAATTTCTCAAAGACAAGAGTCTTGATTCCCTCACTGATGCGTAAAATCTTCTAGAAAAGGCTAAAGAAAATAAAATATTTAAGAGATAAATACCATATATAAAATGCAATTTACAATCAAACATCGTCACATATTCAGTCCTAAAATACTGTTCTACAAATGCATTCCCCTGAAATGTTTGCCCAGTTCAAGCTGTAGATTATGTTGATCCATTGATGCCAAGGTTTAGTGGTGAGGAGAAGGCGCAAAAGTTTGAATTTAGGAAGTCTTTAAGGTACGAAGTTCTGGGGCCGGATCTTCATCTCCACCCGTTTCAGTGAGTAGTTCGGTCCGTGCCATCCGTACCAAGAGATACCGTTACTGTTTTTGGTATGTGAGCCGTAGCGGTGAAACACGCCGTTCAGATTAGAGTCAGTGCAGCAGTTGTACCAGTACCCACCTGCGAAAGAAAATCAAGTGAAAACGTTTAAGGTGGGTGCATTTTCAACAACAGTTTGAATTGGACCGATTTGTAGTTTTATACCTTGGCGGAGTTGGGCGCAGTTGTCCACACACTTGTCGTTGTCTTTGTTCTTGGTGCTGAAGCTGGTGTTGTTGTGGTAGCGCAGTGAGTCGCCGGCGTTCCCGCTGTAGTTTGCGATGAAGAGCTTGTAGCTGTTCATCTCATTGCTCAATGTAAAGAAGTTGTACTCAGCGTAACGGGTCTGACCTTCCCAATCCTTAAAAAACAATCAAAGCATCAATCATGTTTGCTTATAATGCAGCACATGTTTGATGGCTCAAAGTTCTCAAAGACCCGCTTACCTCCATGTCTATTCTCAGCACCGTAGGCTGTCTGGTCAGACGGAAGATTTGTTCGTTGCCGAGCCAGAAGTCACCACGGACCGCACCGAAGCCAGTCTTGTACTGCTTCCAGTCGCGGTTGAAGCTGGTCAGGCCGATCTTTCGTCTTTGAATGACTGTCCAGCCGCCGCCATTGTTTTCCATGTCACAAAAGACCTGAAGCAAAACAAAATCGTTTAATGATTAAAGTCAATCTTCATACATCCCACTTGAGCAGCGTTTATGAATCATACTTACGTTTAATTCGGGTGTCCCCAGAAAGTCATCTTTTGGTAGTTTGTACTCTCCAGAGATTTTGTAGTTTTTATTGTATAGGGATGCACAGTCATACATTGCATCTAAGGGAAGAGAAGATTTAGGTTTAGGATCTGGGGACAAAAAGATCATCAGGATCCACTTTTTCAGTATGTTATTTTAACTGCAAAGCGCAAACTTTTGTTACAAAGCTCTACTGTGTTCATGTTGCCAGTAGGTAGAAGAAAACTAAGTGTGACGACTGACTTATTGGGTATAAAAGCAACATGCTTCATTTAATATCTTCCTCTGTTCTGAAAGATTAATGGTCCGACAGCTTTTGGAAGAAAGAACAGCGGCCGGTCGTTCTCGAGAGCTCACGTGCTGTGACTTGGCAGCCAGACATTCCTGCAGCCGGTAACCTGTATTATTACCTCCAGATTACCACCGGCTACTGGCCAGACTCTTAAGAGCTCCTGGCTTACAACTATGTTAATGGTTTTCTGTAAATGAAAGCGTGTGTCTGAGGAATTCCATGTTTATTAGATAAACATTCGTTGCCTCACGTTCCCTTACTGTACAATTTTCTTCAAGATTTCTTGCCTTGTACTTAAGTCTCACTTTTCCATCGGACGCTGGGTTGGAAAATACACCATCATTTCTTTAGATTTGTTTTTCTATATATTGTGTAATTCTCAAGTAAGGCGAATATCGGAATTTTCACGTCTTTGTGTCCGATAGCTTCAACTGTTTTCTGATCTCTCACTACATTATCCTGTGACTAAAGAGAGCCCTGACACTCTGACGTACATCAGCAGCCAACAAATGTGACTTGGGACCCCGCTGAGCCTGGAAAACACAGTAACACATGGCACGCAGATGAAAAAAGTTCTCGTGTGACTCAGTATGTGACGACTCACCTGAGGAGCTCTGCTGTGGGGCGGACTGGGCAGCCTGCAGCTGCATGATTTCGATCTGATTATAGATTTCAGAGTACTTGCTCTCGGCCTCTGTGACACGGGCCTCCTGCTGATGGTTGAGCTTTTCCAACTCCATCATCTGCCGCACGACCTTCATCAGATCCGACTCCTGCTTCTTGTTCATTTCCTCCACCATGCTGCTGAGATTGGCCACCTGGACCTTCAGGGAACGGACCTCGTCGCAGCATTGCGCTTGTTTGGCTGGTTTGGCTGCCGCTAGGTTCTTTTTCAGGGTGCTCTGAGCCTGTGCGTAGCCCAGCACCAGCAGCAAAAGAGCTAGCGTAGTAGTAGTAGTCATCATTATTATACAAGAAAGAAGTTGGCGTGCTCTTGCGTTGTCGAAAACGCTGATGGATCCCGGCGGCAGTGCGAGTCAAACTCGGAACTGTCTGGAACGAAGGGTAGAACGGTAGGATAGTTTCCCGCCTGGTGAAGTCTTTCTATCTTCTGCTCTTCACAATCAGCTGTGTTCTTCCATGGCCTGCCGTGGATGCGGCTTAAATATATTTTCATGTGTGCTGTGCCCCTCCTCTTTTGCTCAGGCCCACAGGCATCGACCCCCCACCTCCTACCACCACTTGGCTCTCCCCGCCTCTCTCTCCTGCTCTGCCCCCCCTTGCCGCAAAATATTCTCCTTCACCTCCTGATTGGTCCCACCCATTAGCATGTGTGCCATGCAAATCACAGTACGTAGCATGCCTTTTTGAGGTACACACAAAAGTTCTCTGAAACAGTTGGTGCTAAATTTAAAAAGACATGGTACGTAAGGAAAAAAAGTCGCTTTTTGCGACACCTTGAGCACATGTGTGTTTCATAAGTGGCTTGTGTTGATTTCAGCTTTTAAGTGGCTGATGAGCAGGTTTCTCACGTCGCAGGTTTATGTTCTCTAGGAGTTTCTTGTTCAGACAACATAAGAAAACAGATGTCATGAAGCTGGTTCCAAAAACACTTATAGACAAGACGGGCTCCGTAATGATACTCTTAAAAAAAAAGGTGTTAGGAAAGTGTTTACGATGTCATTCTGTCTGGTAAAAGTATAGAAAATAGCCATATGGCAAAACAGTCCAGGCAGGGCTCTTGCGTCCAAGAATGGTGATTTATTTTTTACACTTCACTTGTTTGCTTGGCTCTTACCTATTGTATTTACATTTGTGTTTTAGTGTCTTTAAGAGTTTTTTTTTTAAGATACCTCTGATAAATGAGGATTTATGTAGTGCCGTATGACTCACATACTTCTTTTACTAGTTTGTTTTTGAGCATTCCTGTGAAATGACACTGAAGAATCGGCATTATAATTAGGACTGTATGATTATAAAAACTCTGAAAGCTATTATTGGCACAGCTGAAGTGGATGTTGTCTGATTGTCAGAAGTGACGTGCCAGACATCCAGATGTTTATCTGGAACTGTCTAAACTGAGAATGCGTCCGCTAATGAATGCAAATTAATTTCACTCGGGTCGATAAGAAGTGTTTCTGGACTCTACGCTTTAAAGGTGCAGACTGAAGAAACACTTTTTGAAGAGGTGAATATGTACGGTATGTTTAGAGGTGTGGTTTCAGTAATATATATTTTTTTAATTAGCCATCATATACATTTTTTATGAATTCCTGCGAGATCAGGTTGAAGAAAACAAACACACTAAAGCCATTTTTGTGCTTTTAGATGACGCTTTCACTCACTTTCATTCATTCTGAATGTGGTGACGTCATATTGCCTGTCGGTATTCTCAAGTTATTTCCGCACATCATGTATCGATTTAATTTCAGAGTCACCACATCTGGTAGTGTTTTACCTCAAAATGAATCAAGGTTATTATCTACAGGCAGGCATGGGCTGGCTGACCCTCAAAATTTCACTGTCATGTATGTTTGTATACTGACCCTGGGGTAAGGGTTGAATCCAAAATAAAAGTGTAGCACAAACATTCTTGAGGTTATGGTTCTTTGTTGTTTCTTATGTCCTTTTTCTTTTACAAAAGGATCACGTTGAATCCAATAAAATCATTATTCAGGGAATGAATGCCTAGGCACTTACAGAACAACCTACATTTACATTGTTCATTATTCAAAGTTTAGTATATTTATTCTTAGGACTCGTCAAACTTTTTCACTCATGACTTCTTCATGCTGAGCCTTCCTTATTTCTTCCCTGATCGAGTCACAATTAATTGTGTTTGGTTTGTTACCCTCAAGCCATCAAAGGAACTTATTGTACTTTGAGCGCAAGACATGTTTCTGAAATCGTTCCTCTATCCAGAGAGCTGCTTGTGTAGTTTAGATGATTTCCTGAGCTACGGGCTGGACCTGGTTAGTGCACGTTTAGAGGACCCATGATGTCTGAGCTTTGCCCTGTGGAAGGATGATAAAACTGCCTTTTAGTCGTCTCGTGCATGGCTTTGGAGTCTACCGCCGTTCGTCTGGAGTCAGTCGTGCCATGCTGTTTGTGGTAGCTGGAGCCGCCTTTGGCACACTGTTTTCTTCCAGACCACCAGAAGATCCTTTTAATCCATCATTCTTTATAGTCTAATCAAGGGAGTGCTATACTGTTCACTGACCGCTGCTTACAGCTGCTCTTCGTAGAATAAAATTATTATTATTATTGCGCTGCGTAACATAGCCGCTTTTAGTGGTGTTTGTGGTCGGACAGAAGATCAAGACAAGTGGCAGGAATTGCACTGGCCAGATGGCGTCAAGCAAAACATCAGTGCACTACATGGGATAGAATGGAAACTAGTGGGCCAGGCTACTAGTTTTCACAAGTATAATTACAGGAGTAAAGCTATTGGCAAGAACTTCTGGGTCCACCCTGCTTAAATTATATTATCCTTATTCGCCCTACTGTGCTACCTGAGGGTCAATTTTGGTATATTATTCACGGGTGGCACAGGAAAGAATTCAACATCTGGATTGTTTTGATTCTTTGCACCTAAGCGGCATTCACACTTTCTCTGCTTCGGCAGCCTCCGGGAAACTTCATTCTAACTAGACAAATCCATCACGCCGGAGGCAAAGTTCACAGAGAACACCCGTTTCCACAGCAGTGCCGCATTACAGTTGGGTTTTGACGCACTGTGACCACTAATGTTGGTTGTGCTACGGATAATGCAGTTCATATGATGGACAGCTACTTATCAGGCATTATCCTCCAGCTATGGGACTGCTCTAGACATGGACCTGAAATATGGCAGTGTGGTCTGCTTTAAAGAGATTAGTCGAAGGAGTAACTGTGTTTTTACGGAAACACGTGGAAGGCCAGTGTTATGACCCATAGTTTAGACCTAACTGAGAGATGCTTTGTTAGCGCAAACTATAAAACATTTGTTATCTAAAGTTTGTTTTAATCTTGATCTACCTATTATCCTGAAATGACCCTATCCTGCATATCTAGAAATTCCGCTGAGTCAAATGTTTGGTTTCAGTTGCTGGAAGAAAAAAACATTTGTATAGATTGTATATTCTGAACGGCTGGATTAACTGCTGTTGTTTGTTTATGGCGCATCTGCCAGGTAAGTCCCCCAGTTATTTAAAGATGCATGGGTACAATGGATGCACTACTATTTAAATTCCTAAAATATCAAGACAGCGCAAGCAAATTTGGATTGCTGTTACAGATCTCTTGAGCCCGAGGATGAATGATTTGATATATGAGACCTTTAAAACGAAACTAACCGCGGAGGAGTTCAGGAAACATCATTTATCTGTGGATTACTTGAGACAGCGCTGGATCATTTCAAATCCGTTCACAGCAAGAACGAAACTTGTTACGTTTTATTTGACGTAATATTTACGTGTTGTGTGAACATGAGGATGAGTGTCCTTGATACACAATAAATTCATCCTAAGAACGCAATAACACAAGACCTTTCATTTTGCTTTAATGGGTAACACTGTTAACAATTAAATATACTGTACACTTTTTGTCAAACACAAACTCTGATGGTTCAAATGGATTTAGATTACAGTCTCTCTATTTAGGACCAATCAATAACAACGCTTCTCAGTAGACTCTAGCTCTTCTTAAATAAGCAGAACCAAATCTGTTGTCATCAAGTAACTTATTTGTCAGTATCAGGATCAAATATAGTTATTTTGGGGAAGATAATTGAATAATTGCATTGCAGGCTGATTTAAAGTGTGCCCCTACAATTTTTGCTTGCGTTCGTAAAATTTTCAGTCAGGGGCTACAGTGCTCCTGGTAAAAAAATTTAGTCAAGAGCCCTTTATTTAATTCAACCATAAGAGTCCTGTTTTTAAAAATCATCTGTCAGTGAAGATGTCCTGAGAGTCTTCAGTGTAAAGACGGATATACTTAAAGAACTCTAATCCCAGTTGTAGATAAAGAAACAAACAAGTGATCCATTGTTGGTAATGAAGACTATTACTGAGAACCAGGTTTTGTCAGGGTTTGTGGGGGAAGAACCCAAGCGCAGGCAGCAGTGCATAAACGGAAACTTTAATAATAAAATAAAGTCCACGATGAGGTAAAGCAGTAACCAAACTAAATAGAAACAAGAACAAAAGACTTCCCACAATAGGGCAAAAACGAGAACACAGGATACACGATGGTGAGACCAAATAATAGTTTGCAAGGTATTACGACGACAAGGCAGGGCAACAGGATCACCAGACATGAATGTAATACAAAAACAATTCAGCCCATGACAGCAAACACAAGGGCAATATATATGGACGCAGACCGGGACTCGGACGGCAGCACTGGGCTGTCGGCCGGCTGAATCGGCGCTTGGACGGCCGGCTGAATCGGCGCTTGGACGGCCGGCTGAATCGGCGCTTGGACGGCCGGCTGAATCGGCGCTTGGACGGCCGGCTGAATCGGCGCTTGGACGGCCGGCTGAATCGGCGCTTGGACGGCCGGCTGAATCGGCGCTTGGACGGCCGCCACCTCGACTGCCGACTGGATCGAGGGCACCTTGACTGTCGACTGGACGCGACTGGATGCACCGGCCTGAGTGGATACCGGCTGCTGGATGGGACACCGCAACCCCCTCCTCGGCTTCTTTCTCTTCGACCGGCCGAGGGGACATATTGCCGGCTGCAGAGAGGCAATGCTGGACCCTGTTACCTCCGTTCCGGAGGAGTCCCACGACTTTCTCTGTCCGCGTCTGCCCCGGAGGCTAGCTGGTGGTGGAGTGCTCCCCAGGGTGACCACACCCAGGGCACAGTGCTCCGAGACGGACACCATACCGAAACGAGAGACTGGACGGCAACTGGGAGAGAAGCCTTTACCTAGCTCCTCTCGACGCTGCAGCCGCTCCACCAAGTGCGAGAACGGCTGATACACCATTTCCTCCCGCTACGGAAAGGGTGGAGGATTGTCCATCCCGGCCACCAGGTATGCCCGGACCAGCACGTCAGGAACGGACGCCTTCCTTGCCTCGACGTCCCGGGCATAGTCCAGCAAGGGGCGCTGGCACTGGGCGGGGAATGGACCTCATCCAGCATGAGACTGAGAGGCGATTGCTTCCCACCACTCGGGATCGGAAGTGCATTGCCACCGCGAAGTGGTTGTACCGTCCATGGCTGCCTGCTGGGTTCGGTTCTGGCTGAATTGTTCTGTCAGGGTTTGTGGGGGAAGAACCCAAGCGCAGGCAGCAGTGCATAAACGGAAACTTTAATAATAAAATAAAGTCCACGATGGGGTAAAGCAGTAACAAAACTTAATAGGAACAAGAACAAAAGACTTCCCACAATAGGGCAAAAATGAGAACACAGGATACACGATGGTGAGACCAAATTTTGCAAGGTATTACGACGACAAGGCAGGGCAACAGGATCACCAGACATGAATGTAATACAAAAACAATTCAGCCCATGACAGCAAACACAAGGGCAATATATATGGAGACTAACAAGGATAATTAATACAAGGCAGGTGTGGGGACTGAAACACTAAAGGGAAGCTAATGAGAGAACGAGAGGGGCGGGGCAAAAGACGAGACCGAAGAGACGCACATTATGTCGCGACCGACAATAATGTGCTTCTCTTCACCCAAAAGACGTGGTACTGTCAAGATCCTGCCCTAAGACTAGAAAAACCTGACACCCAGTGGCAGAACCCTGACGGGTTTGTTTTAACTCTCTCTTTTGGCTTACCGCTGTATTGACGCTGTGCATAGTAAAGAAGAAATTCAAACCTTTAAACAGATACCAAACTTGAGCGGGTAATTCTCAAAGAGCGTTAAGCAAAAATCTAGTTTTTTTTTAATTTACAGTAGGAAATGTATAAAATATCTTCAAAATACATAATCTTTACTTGATATCATTAACATTTTTGGCAAAAAATAAAAGATCATTCTAACCCAGGGGTGCCCAGACTTTTGGTCTGGTGAGCTACTTATAAAATGACTCAAGTCAAAATGATCTACCTACCTACTATAAAAATGCAAAACACATATTTATTTATTTATGAGTATATTGAGAATTCTTTATATGCACAATATATTTTGGTGTAGCTTGCATAACTACATGAACCCTACATTGAAAACTACATCAATACATTGCACAACAACAACTCGGAGTGGTCACAGTCGATCAATAGCCGTCTTTGAAGAGATCTGGCGCGAATATAACAGGCGATCTTCGTTGCCACATCCATTATCTCTTTCATGTTGAGCATTTTTGCGCATAATGTTTGTTGGTGTATTATGAACTGGTAATTGAGGAAGTCCGGGAAAGCATCGTTTTCCCTGCACTCCGCGATAAATCCATTCGAGCGGCCAACCATCACGGATGCCCCGTCAGTGGTGATGGACACCAATTTACACACTGGGCGCTAGGTTTTGTCTATAAAGTTTTTGAAATACAGAAATGTGTCCTTTCCTCGCGTGTGTTCTTTCATGGGCAGTACTTTTAACATCTCCTCTTTTGCAATCAGATCAGTAAACACCATTTCATAGTGAAGATGGATGAGCGGGTGACGTCTACTTTGTTAATGCCATGCGATCAACCCACACAACCTTTGCGATCGACCGGTAGATCGCGATCGACGTATTAGCCACCCCTGTTCTAACCCATACAGTGTTTGGTTGGCTATTGCTACAAATATACCTGTGCTACTTAAGACTGGTTTCACGGTCAGGGGTCACACTTTTTCTACATACTGTTTACCATACCATACCATACATTTTTGGTCAGTTGTTATATAATGAGCATATTATAACTGACAAATGCACTTGAGTTCTTCTTGAACCCATTCTTGGTGTGTACATTCATCCCACCAGACGTCTCAACTACATACAGTAACCTAGTGGTTAAGGATCTGGGATAGTGTCCGAGAAATGTCTCTGCAGTAGTGTACATGCCACAGTGCAGATTTCATCATTGCCTGATTCCCTTACCTATCATGCTTGAGTAAATCGGAACATAATATTTTGATAGAAAAAACTTATATGCATAAGCTTGTCCAGTGTTTGCATGCATATGAATGAAAGTGAAGGGTTGTTCAGCGAAGTCAAAGACATTTTGATATATTCTTTTTGAAAGCCATCATTAGTCATCATAACAACCCTTGAAAGTTACTAGTACAGACCTGTGCCTGGTTGAACCATGTACAAAATGTGCACCTGTGCACCAGTAAGTGTGTTGTTATAATTGCTTCCAATGTTTCCTCATCTGTAAGTCGCTTTGGATAAAAGCGTCTGCTAAATGACTAAATGTAAATGTAAATGTAAATGTGTGTGTTCCCTGAGAATGGGCCTAATTTTCCCCAAATTATTCCAAAATAAACATTCTGTTAAAGTTGATTCAACCTCGTAAGCTATATGTGACACTTTGTGGAACACAGAAGAATATATTTTGACCAATGTCTCGAGTGGTTTTGTGTCCATACAATGGAAGTCAATGGCCTCCAATGTTGTTTGGTTCCAATGCTCTTCAGAATTTCTTGTTTTGGCAACGATTAAATCATTTTCATTTCTGTGTGAACTGTGCACTCGTGTAATAGAGCTCTGTTGCCATTGCTGGTAAATGGAGGCATGTTAAATGTCCTTTATCTTTGATGGGAGACAGAGGAACACTGCATTGTGTGTTTCAGTGAAAGAAAACAGACTCCGTGAACTAAACAGAACCAGGAGAGACTGTTTTGGGCCTCAGTCAACTCAAGCCCCCCCGTTGTTAACAGATTGAGAAATGACTTGTGCGATGATGCTAACTGTTGACAATGATGGTGTGCCAGTTGAAAGTGCTTTTGATGGTTGTTGTCTTTGTGTTTCCCACTTGTCTTTGCTTTGCGTTGTTGGAAACAAATATATGTTTGTCGGTCTTATACCTGAACCTTGGCAACTGTAAGCTTCTCCAGATCAATTACATTGGAGCATAGTTCTGAGCTGTAAAGCAAAAGCACGTCACGTCACGCCGCTTGAGTCATGGAACACAGTGAATATCTTTGAAGTTCTGCATTAAACCTCTCAAGGTAAGAAGACCCTTGGAAATAATCGTTGAGGCACATCATTAGCAAGGGATTTCTCAGCTCAAGTGGTTTGATGGAGTTTTGGCCCCTTTCTGTCCATTCCCAGCATTAGGTGAGAGTTAAAGCACTTTAAAATGCCATGTTATTATGCAAGAGTCAAAAAGGGAAGATGCACAAACGTGCTCCATGTACAGAGAGGAAAAAAACAACTGAATCATTTTCTCCAAAAATGAAGAACGTGTAAACGGTTCACTGATGGCTTTTCAGTGTTTTCATTTCAAGACTCGCTCAACCCCTGAAGTTGAGTTTACTTGAAGGCCAGTTTTGGAATTTAGTTAGAAAGGAAAATCTCATCTGTTGGAAAGACTTTTCTATTACGAGAACATTAGTCAACAGGAAGGTTTATGTAATACATGTCATCGATGCAAATGTCTCAGCAGCAGACTATGCAGTATTATGACTTTTCAAAGTACTGCTCTAGCAAACCTTCGTGTTTTTAGTTAACATCAGGAATGTGATCGTATGAACTGATCAAGCTCCATGTTAATTTTATTATGTTGATGTGTGAAAGTTATCTTTGTTCAGGCAGACTGGCTTTCGTGTGGAGCCTCAGTTTGCATTGGATTTGTGAGACTTGGTGTTGCCAGGGGTTGAATGTTTCTTAATGTTGCGGTTCGGCAACTGCAAAATAAAACGAGTAAAGCAATGTCATGTGGTAGTTTGCCCTTTGAAGAACTCAAATCCTTCCGATAACGAACTACTCTGGCTTCTGCACAGAGGAGCAGTAATATTGATGTCACATTTAGATGTGATGATGTCTCCAAAGAGGCTGCTTTGACCTTTTTATAAGCCGCTGTGCTCTGCGGTTACACAGGTGATTTGCTTTTCTGAAATCGCAATTCGGGAAATATTTGAGCCCAAATGTACATCATGTGTTGGACTTGTTTTTTTGTTGATGGTTTCATTTGCTATTATTATTTAGAAATAGTCTGTATACTCTTACAGAATCGAAACACTCTGAAAGTTCACTGTAAAAAGGCACATAAACTTTGTTTTTATGTAGCCTGACTGGTTTTATTTTATCTGTTGGAGTTTTAGAAACGTTCTGTGTCCAAAACTATAATCCAGATGGTTGGAGGCAGAAGGTTTGTTGCTTCTCCCAGGTTTTCTCAGGCATCATTAATCGTCCTAATTTCATTTTTCAGTTGTCCTTCAATCTTTGAACGGTTCAGTCTGTTAAAGGAGGTTTGCGTGTTGTATGGGTACTTTACCTTAAACAGCATGTACCTCTCAGATCACAGGCTGGATTTCAGAGAGGACGACATGGATTTGTCTGCGTCTTGTAGGACTAAAAGCAACAGACAGTAGCAAATCGCAGTGTGCAGCATTTCCACACCTACTCCGAAATTTCGTCAAGATGTTAAAGGTAGAGATGAGAAAATAAGATAAGAAATATTCCCTTTTGGGCGAAGATTAAATACTTTATATTTCATTCGTTTTGATGGTCTCAAGGCAAGAATAACACTAGGGAAATATTGCTGCAAGCAGCGTTCCGTTGACATTTCCGAACACCAACTTTAACCCTAACCTTAACCTCCTTATCGCCAGGTGGCGATATTTACATATTAAGTACAGTTTATGGTGACATGCTTTCCGAACCATTACTGATGAGCTACAGGAACCCGTTCTTGTCCTCTGTAATGAAATTGTGTCTCCGAGCGATATCATCTGGTGCAATTAACAGAACTTCCCCTGCACCTTCCCTGCCAAATCTCTGAAGCCTTGGTTGACCTCAGCTCGTAAATATTCTGCCTCATGGGCTGTTAAAAGACAGGAAATAGGGTAGAGGTGCGCTTGACCGTTGCCGAACTGTCTGCAGATCATTGCACAGGTCAGCTGTGGAAATATGCTGTTTGTTCACAACAGTGATTCTAGTGATCATGGCAGCAGTCACACATTGGCATCTGAAGTGCATGGGAGAGGAAGAACCTCGTTGCTTTATAATGTGACAAATACCACAGGGATCTTAAAGGGATACTTCACCCAAAAATGAAAATTCTGTCATCATTTACTCACCAAATCTGTATAAATGTCTTTGTTCTGATGAACACAGAGAAATATATTTGGAAGAATGATTATAACCAAAACAGATTTTTCTCCCTATTGACACCCATTGTAGGAAAAAATACAATAGTAGTCAAAAGTGCCCCAGAACTGTTGGATGTCGTACATTCTTCAAAATGTCTTCTTTTGTGTTTAACAGGATAAAAACTATTAGAAATTAATTTTCCTTCCGTGGTAGTCAATGGGGGCGAGATCTATTTGGTTACAAGCATTCTTTCAAATATTTTTCTCTGTGTTCATCAGAACATTTATACAGATTTGGAAGAACTCGAAGGGGAGTAAATGATGACAGAATATTCCCTTTAAAACACTATTGTACTAAAATACCGGTATCGGTTTCAGGCCTGATACCAGCCTCATTTACTCGCACTCACTGCTTGGAAAATTCACAACATTTTCACAAAAAAAATACAAATGCAGACATCAGTATTGATATCAGGGAGGAAAAAATATTGGTTCTCTGACTTTAAACAATGGTATCGGAGCGTCCATATAAAATAACATAACCTCGTTGCCTCCGAATTACAGTATAAGGTTCTATCTGACATTTTGTTCAAAATTGAGTTATTCACATATTCTTATTCTGTGAAGAATTATTTACATTATGCCATGTGTAAGTTTTGGGACTTTTTTAAGAAAACAAAAAGGTTTTATCTATAAAATCGAATTATAATTTGGTGATATAAGGTTCTATCTGCAAGAGCCAATCAACACTTTGAATGCACAAAAGAGGACCAATCAGGATCGGCTTTCTTTGTCATGTGCCCGGACTCCTCAGTGACGGGGAATATATGAGGAAACAATGTTTAAAAGAACCCTTAAGGTTGACTGTTTTATTGATGCTCTTGTCAACGAGAGCAGCTGAAACTACAGAATTTTGTTTGTTTTGAAGAGGAGATACATTTTTTACACTAGCCAGCAGCGCTAGCTTCTTTATACCTGTGTTCACATAGACTCTCATAATGCAGTTAATGCCAAATCGTCAATAACATCAAGAGTCTTGATTACAACAATAAACATTGTTTGTGTTGCTTGAAAATGTATTGATTTAATGATAGAACCTTATAAATCTCAGAATCAGGAGGATCTTTCTGCCTTTGACCTGTTCAAAAAATATATGATATTGGACATTTAGAAGACACTTGAAGTCTCTGTCTTTGTATAAAATCATTTTTGCTTTATGAAATTCAAAGCTCAATATCTCAAAACTACTCCCAGACCGTAGATAGAATCGTATAATTCCAAGGCGACGTCTTGTTTCTTAAAGCATGTTTGCATTAATAGATGCTGAATACGTTGTTTTTCCCGTCACCACCTGATTATTTCACTTTAGCAATAAAATGACGCTTCCAGTATTTTTATTTTGCTTGCTTGCCAGCTGCTCGTGACACAAATGTTTTATTAAATGACAAATGTAAAGGTTTTACTCATTAGTCGTGTATGAATTTGTTCAATTATATTTTAGGAAGCAGTCCAGCAGAACGAAAATAAACTCAGGCAACATTTGCTCTCGCCAGTGTTCTCTTGCTCCTGTTAAAGCAGATGTATTGGCTTGACAGCTGCGGTGGAGGAAAACTTGCATTACACATGAGTGCTTCCAGATGGGAAGTTTTCAATCGGCCATCAGAAGGATCATAAATGTAGCAGTAAAATAGTCGACAGATCATTTATTGTGCAAACGTCCTAACTAATTGCTGCTCTTTTGTTTGACAGACAGGGAAAAGCATTCCGTTATCATATTGAGTCTACTGTTTATGTCATTCATATCAGTTTATAAGATTAAAGAAAATGAGAACATTAGTGATACTGCGATGAGACGCTGACAGCACTGCAAATCTTTACCTTAACAGGTTTCAAAGCTGAACAAAAATCTGCCGTTGAGCACATACCTACAAATCTGTGTTAAAGTGTTCACATGTTGTGCTTTCCTTGGATGCACACGGTAAGCAAATAATAATGATTTACAATGTGAACTGCTGAGTCTGACGTTCAATGACTTTGACACATAAGGAAAACTTTACAAAAAACAGACAACAGTGATTTATAGTTGCTGATTTCAATCGTTTAAGCGTCTTTTTTACATTGTTCTTTGGAAATCAGTGAGTGAGTTTCCACGGACACAGAGGATCAGATTTATATCCGTTGCGCTCATGTGCATATTGGCAAGGGGCTGAAGTCCTAGAATCACACCTGCTAAACTGGACCCCTTTGAAATGGCTGTTTATCTTTGTTTATTGTGATGCTGATTCCACAGAAGGCCGATAGGTCTCTCCGTTTGACCCAATCACTTTTGTCATGCTCGTATTATGACAGAGCCACTACACAAACTCCACGGCCTCTGAAATGGGTTTATTCTTCATATAGACAGACAGCGGCGATGTCACAATTCCGCGATGCGCTTCACCACGATACATATCGCAATACAATTGATTCATGATTTATTTCTACAAAAACGTTGAGACTTTTAATTTAAAATCAAATCAAAAATGAATAATACAAAAGTCTCGTGGTGTGTGCTTTTCTTGGATATTTTGACATTAAAGAAATGTGAGTTTTAGTTTGCAGACTTGAATCGTCACATATCCGTAACAGTCAGCTGTGTAGAGCTGGCAGACTGTTTTCACCTCATTTATTTGTTTGGTCTGTTCATGAAACCTTAGTTAACCTAAACTTTAGAACGGATTGAGTGTTTCTGGACTAAAACATTACTTTCTTTCTTTCCAGCATCAACAATAAGCTCCAGCAGCCCGAGGCGGCATCAGGAGTTCTGGAATATGCCATGAAGCATTTCGGTGAACTGGTAAGAGCTTTAAACCCTCCAACAATCTGCCTGTAGTCCTTAATGCATTGATTTAAGATTAAAGATCACTTTAACCCTTGTTTTCATGGCACAGGAAATACGGTTTCCACTCGTTTCAATTGAGACGTCTTATGAACAATGCATATTCATATCAAACATTTAAGCGAAACTTTGTGTGCACTACAGTCTCTCCGACATCCATAATTTAATTATTCTTAAAAAGTTAGCTTCCAGGACATTTGGGATTTTTTTTTTTGTTCTGCCGCATGCCATGACTGTATAATAGCATTGATTGTAGTTTGACTGTGGCATCTGATCAGGAAGCTGTGGTGTGCAATGTCAGACTTAAAGGGATCGTTCACCCAAAAATGATGGAAAACTGTCATCATTTACTCACCTGGCTTTCTTTCTTCTGCAGAACACAAAAGAAGAATGTTGATAACCGAACAGCGGTGGCAGCCATTGACTTCTATTGTATGGACACAAAACAATGCAAGTGAATGGCTGCCGTCGCTGTCAACAACATTTTTCTAAATATCTTCTTTTTTGTTCTGCTGAACAAAGAAACTCATACAGGTTTGACATGACAAGAGGCTGAGTAAATGATAACATTTTATTTTTGGGTGTGAACTTTAAGTTAACTTTTTTAAGCAACACTCGTCAGACATCATTATTATAAATATACTTTATTATCATGAAAATACAGCGATAGAATATATTCCTGGAACTACTTAAATGGTACCCTGCGGCTATTCAGCGTTTCTGTGCGAGAGCGGCCTCTGGCTTTTGGATGTTTTAGCATTTTACCTACTTCATTGAGAAACTGAGCGTAAGAATCGCACGATATATCGCTATACGTAGGTCGCCGGCCATATTGGAACGGTGGTAGCCGATCTGTGTTTGCCACGTCTGCAGTTTTCCTGTGGAATTTGTTGCTGCGGGTTGTTTTTTCCGCAGGTTAACAGTGGAGAGACTTTGTTATTTAGCCGTCAGTCTTAAGATGCCTTTATTTATGAAAGTTAAGTTCTGTTACTTGGACTAGGGACATTAGGCTAGTGGTGATGGATTTTATAACACAGATCTGGCAACCCTGAAGCCAGTCCGTGAAGACTGAAGAACAGCTGACTATAGTTATGCATGTGTACGATTACGAAAACTTATTTACTGTTGTGTAATTTTTTTTTAAACTAACACATGACCGAAAGGACAAGATCCCGGATGCAGGCGGCCGAAATGAGCTTCCTCCGCAGGGTGGCTGGGCGATCCCTTATAGGGTGAGAAGCTCGGTCACCCGGGAGGAGCTCGGAGTAGAGCCGCTGCTCCTCCACATCGAGAGGGGACAGCTGAGGTGGCTTGGGCATCTGTTTCGGATGCCTACTGGACGCCTTCCCCGGAAGGTGTTCCGGGCCCGTCCGACTGGGAGGAGACCCCGGTGAAGACCTAGGACACGCTGGTGGGACTATGTCTCCCGGTTGGCCTGGGAACGCCTCGGTGTCCCCCCGGAAGAGCTGGAGGAAGTGTCTATGCTGAGGGATGTCTGGGCATCTCTGCTTAGACTGCTGCCCCCGCGACCCGGCCCCGGATAAGCGGAAGAAAATGAATGAATGAATGAATAACACATTACAACAGCGAAAGCGTATCCTCATTTCTAAAATTCAAATCCATGTGTTTTTTTACAGCCATGATTGCGCGGTGTTGTAGCATTCTAGCGAAATGTGAGTGACGTCAGTGGACCGTTCCAAGATGGCGGACACGGCTACATGCCTGGAGCCCTCGTACAAGGCATCTAGTTACATATATCTATGCCTGCAACATCCTTGTCATAACATCCACTGTAAATCAAGGCTTCACTGTACTTATTGCTTTTCTAAAACAGTTATTTCATATACGTAGCGCGGTTTAATACACAGCAAATAAAATGTAAAGATATTAATAAAACAAAAAGATTGCTCCACCAAACAGTGAAGTTCCTCAGAAAAAGCAAAGCGGTTGCCAGGCAACACAGACTCAGCAATTTCAAGTGGTGCAGTGACACTTATGTTGTGTAATGTGGTCAGCTGTATGTTTGTGGGAGTTTAACAATGGCTTAAAACAAGACACAACCAATCAGAATCAAGGACAGAACTAACCTTTTATATAGCGAGGTGAGGTACATTAATGCCAGAGGAGGTGCAGCTAATGTTCTGCCACATCTGTCTTTGGTCTGTGCTATCTGTCTTTCCATCTGATGGATCACGTTGCAATCAAGAAAAGTTTACAAATGGCTTCATTTATCTGTGAAAGGAACATTTTTGTTTTAAGTACGTGTTGACGTGTTTTGATGCATCTTTTTATGTATGAGGCGTAGTTCTTCCCGTCCTCCGAGTGTCTTCTGCTGTCCAGACGGACACAGTCCAGATATGAAATAACATTGGAAGACGTGCGTTCATTTTTCCACGTTTCTTGCATAACTCCGCAGACAGGCTTTCTTTGTTAAGATGTGATTACGTCTCTCTGAGATTCCTAATTGTGCATGACTGGATCGTCATATTCGTCAAAGGATTGTGACTAATTTAAACTAATGGGAAAGTGTTTGTAAACATGGACACGGCAGTTATGTTAAGCACATGTAATTCTTGGTTTTTTTCTGAAACTTTTTAAAAGATTCGCTTTTGTAACCTTTTGAACCTTATTGGGCCCAAATGACACCCAGATGTGTCTTAATCCGTATGAAAAATGAGTGAAAAACTGTGAATTTCAAACTACCTATTTGTATTGTGTCTGGTAGATGCGCTACATCTCACATGGGCTCACGGCCAACTTGAAAATAAACTCTCTGCGTTCTCTTATATCAAATGTTGGAAGAGCAGTTGAAACCATTCAAGTGGCTGTCTGCTTTCCCAAGGGTTGCCAGTGTGTAAGATTGGAATTCTTCATTGTTTGGTGTCATGATACTTGATAGTTGATGGATATGTGGTTTACTGAATTTGGGTTTCAAGCAAATTCTTCTCTTTCCCCCGAAAGAAAACTTCTTTTGATCTCGGTTCTCTTTGCGCTTTCAGTACCATGTGCGCTCTGTTGCAGTTTAATTGTTGACATCATCATCATAATCATACGTTATTGTTTTTTGTAACTACAGGAGATTCAAGCCACCTGGTATGAGAAGCTCCACGAGTGGGAAGATGCTCTGGTCGCCTACGACAAAAAAATCGACATGAACAAAGAGGATCCCGAGCTTATCCTGGGTCGAATGAGATGCCTGGAGGCGCTAGGCGAATGGTACATACATGCACACATAGACACACAACAATCTCCCCGTGTGTTATTAATCTGGCATCTGTGACAGGGGGTGGTCTTATGTCACTGGACAGAATAGACAGCTCTATGTTTTTAAGCAGGCAGTTCCAACTGTTACCTAACGTCCTTTAGCCAGATGTCATCATTTACCCTTTCAGTTTTCAGCTTGTGCCAAATATGTGATGTGTGACCTTGCATCTTTTCGAACAGTGACAGCTTCTTGGTAAAAGTACCCAAAAAACATATTTTTTTGATAGAAAAAGTACATGCCAAACACAAGCTGTGAAAGGTTGAAAGGGAAACAGACTGCACAATATTACAGCATGGAAAGCCGGTTTCCCTGTCAAAGCCTCTTATCACATCAAGCGTTGTCCTGCAGAATATTCCAGCGGTGAAATATCGTTCCTCTCGATATGAATCGCACAGCAAGGTGAGCGTTTGATCGCATGACTAAAGCGTTGTCCGGCTCCGCCCCTGCAGACATGCCCTGATGGTTTCTGACAGCGTTCCTGCTGCCCACTGAAAGGAAAATCCTGCTTTTTCCTTCGTTTTTGGGAAGAGAGAGAGAGTGTGTGTGGAATACTAACTGGCCGGATTCGTTCACGGGTTGCAGTTATTCCAAACCCACTAATAGACAAGAAACTATAAGACAGGAAATATAAGAGAAGAGGATTCGGGAAATCACATGAGCACCAGACTCGAACTTGAGCTGTTCACTGAATCTCGTTTCTAAAACCATGGGAGGACATTTGAGGGTGTCACTGGCAATGTCGTCTGAAAGTCAAAACACTTGAATTATGTACTGGAAATGAATAAAATGTCAAATAAAAGTTAAACTGAAATAAAAATAAATGAACCCTATGTAATGAAAAAAACATTGCTAAAAATATATATATTTTGAATGTACATTTAAAGAAAAATTAGATCAAACTGCAGTTGGTTTGTTTTGATTCAAGCCATAATAAGTCAATAAAAATACAGCTAACTTACACGATAACATCATACAATGTTTTTTTTTAAAGAAAAGGTAAAAGTTGAGTTATCTCATTTCGGAAACAAACTCTTCATATATAATACAAATAAAAGCTAATTCTAAATATAAGTAAACCTGGAATGGTGCTGTAGTAAAACAACTTAGTCTACAATCCAGTTATTTTAAGCATCATTTTATTCATTATTCCATAAATGATCATAATAATAATAATAATTTGTATTTATATAGCGCCTTTCCAAAACCCAAGCTTGCTTTCCAAAGTCAATATAAGAACAATCCCCGAAAAAACTTCAGAGTTCAGTTTCTAGCCTTGACAAATACACATATATGCCTGAAGCCCTTTATTAGATGCTTCAGGTGTGTTTGTTTAGGTTTGCTTGACTGGTAGAACATGGCACCAGCAGTGCCACTGAGATTCACAGGGTATGAACTTACAAAACAGATCCTGTTACTTGCCAGATGTGGTAAACTGTCAGAGGAAAAATCCTTTTGTTCAAAGAGGAAATATAAAGTGTTTTTCAGCAACTTTTGTGCATATATCATTACAAACTTGAAAGCGGCTGGTCTTTTAATGGGTTATGTCAAATATGTCAGACACCCTGTTTTATTTGCTGCGACAGAAAGTATTGCAATATTTTCCGAATGTACTCCAAGGGAGAAAGGGAATTGCTGTTTACTATTGGTAACACTTTTCAAGAAGTAAATCCAGTTTGTCAGCATTTATTAATCTTTGTTAAAGTCCCAGTGAAATAAAAAATGACACTGCCTATTTTTTTCATGAGATATTGCAGCGTTTATTGTAAATAGTTTATCAATGCGTCATTCTCCTGTTAAAATTTGTGAAATTCCATTTCACTCGGAAATGCATAGAAATACAAAAGTAAAAGCGATCGCAAATTTCAGTTCAGGGGGACTTTAATGTTAGTTAATATAAAATCATTTGTTCATATTAGTTCATGATGATCAACTTTTAGAAACATGTTAGGAAATGCTGAAATGAACATGAACTAAGATAAACCTTAACCTCCATGAGTATTTGAGCTCAAACAGATACACTTTGCTGTAATTGTATATTAAGCACTTGAGGGGTACCTAAAGCCGCTCATATCGCTGCGATTACATTCCACGATATGCATTACACAACGACCCATAAATGAACGCGTGATGATGTATGTATGTAGAATCAATGTGTACGTGTGCATAACTCAAGCATTATTACCCCTAAGTGTTGACACCGCACGCCGGCCTACCTCATCCAACTACTGCAGTGTTTTTGTTTGGGGGGTGAAATATCCACTAGACATTCCATTGCAGTGAGTGATCGACTGTTCCCGTGTTAAGGTAGTGGATACCTTTTTCCTGTCTCGCTGTTAATGTGCGTCTTTGTGTTACGGGCCGACTGCAGCTTGGAACCTTGTATTTTGCAAGGCCCCATAAGTAATGTGTTCTCCAGACGGCTGGTAAAGCTCTCCCCCCACGTCCTCTTTAAACCATCTGCATGGTCTCGCCAGGTTCATCTCGGGGCCTCTTTCGTCACAACCCCCACGCTCGGCTTGTCTGTGTGTGTATGTCAGATGGTGCACTGTAAGTCTCTGAGGGCCTGTTTGTTCCAACGGCGGGACGATACTACATGTGATATGATGTCATGACTCTTTGCAGTTTATCACAGGCCGAGTGAAAAGTGCATGGTGTGTTACGGACAGAAGCTCGCTCAGGAGTAACTGACCTTTCACTTTCCTTCATCGCTCTTGCTCTTTATGGAGTGTGAAATGGAACGCGGATGCTTTCCCAGAAATAATCGTTCAGGACCAAGATTTCATTTCATTCTTGAGGATAGCACAGGGACACCAGAGTACATTTGTTTCTCACTAAATAAAGAGTCACGGTCATTAGGGTTAGATAAACTATTATAATATGTATGTGTATTGAAATATGAAAACAATATTTACATAAAGAATCTATTAAGAAAATGATAAATGTTTATTTTGAGGCACTACGAGGAATAACTGAAACAAAATGTTAGGTAAACTTAAACTAAACTAAATGAATCTTTTGACTGTGTCTCTTTGGAAGACATTCAGAATAGCATCTATGTATTTTGCATTAGGTTCGGTTCAATCCCTAAACCATGAATAAAGTGAACTGTGGCTGATCCTTTGACACTTGCCTGTGTAAATGAGAATATACTTCATACCCAGAATAAGAATGGTTTGTTTTGTCTGTCTGTGTGTCAGGGGTCAGCTGCACCAGCAGTGCTGTGAGGAGTGGACTCTTGTCAGTGAGGAGACTAAAGCCAAGATGGCACGCATGGCAGCGGCTGCCGCATGGGGACTTGGTGAGGGGAACACAACGCTCACATACTCAGACACGGAAAGAAACTTGTTAGGGACTGTAGCAAAACTAGGTCAAAGTTGAGGAATTCACAAAGTAAGTTTATCTGGTGGTTTTCATTCCAACGGACAATTTTGTCTCAATTGTGTTAGTTTTGGCAGTCCACTACACCGCTGAAATTTCAGCCTTTGTGTAACTTCTGTTTATTTAAACGTAATCGCATGATCACATTAAAGTACTCGTTCTATAGTTTCTTATGGATACTCAAGGATCCGGTCTGATTATAAAATACGCTGAATGGCACCTCCGTTATCAATAAGAATAATAGACATTGTTTGTTCTTAAGAGCTCTTAGCCTGTCACTGACACAAATGTTTATGTTTCTTTCAAAGAAGACTATTCTATCCATATGTCTTACCTTAAAGGGATAGTTCAACCGAGAAGAAACACTTTTCTTTGAAAGAACCAAAACAGAATATCTTGAAAATGTTATTCTGTTTGTGTGCATTTGCGGAGGCAGTGCGTGGTATCTTTACTCAAAAGCACTTGAATAATAAAACAACAAATATCATTTTCATGCATAAATGTGACTTTGTTGTGTTTCCGTGTGTGTTTGTCAGGGCACTGGGACAGTATGGAGGAATACACCTGCATGATCCCGCGTGACACTCACGACGGAGCGTTCTACCGTGCTGTGCTGGCTTTACACCAGGACCTCTTCTCATTGGCTCAACAGGTATGACACAACGAATAGGCATTATTAAATGAGCCGGATGATCTTGTTATTCAACATGTACAAATGTACAAACCGTGGAATGAGACGGTCGAGCCCGAACAGAGATGTTTGAGGAAAAAAGGGTTTGAGTCAGAGATGACGAACACAACGGTTGACGTGCTGCGTTGTCTCACAGATGTTACGTAATATCGCTTCAAGGCTAGCCTGCTGTTTGCACGCACAATAATAATCGAGGTTCTTTTCCCTGCGTACGTGTGTGAGAGCACACGTGTAGAAAACACTGGTCGCACTCGCAATGATACCCGATACACGTCTGTCATTTACAGTAACATCCCACTTGTGCCGGATGTGGTGACAAAGACCCGTTTGTATCGTCTTCTCTGTGCACGTCTCGGCATCACTTCAGTCCTGCGCTGGAAAGAAAAGATTCACAGAATGGGATCCAGATGGAGTCATTCTGAATGGTTTGTTAAAAACGTGTCTTCTGATGAAACATTAACTCACAATGTCATCTGCTAAGTGTAGTGAGCCGAGACGGGTATCACTGTTGTGTTATTGCAGATCGATTACTTTCCAGTATTACTACACATAAACGTAGGTGTTGTAGTATGACCGTAGAAGCGCATATTTCCAGCGTCTTTGTTGTTTAAATGGGATCTGGTTTGGATTGACACATAAGTTTAGCCAAGCGGTTGTTATGAAACAAGCAGCAGGTTTACGTGCCCTGCGTGTAGACTGCCTTTATGACCGCCCTGTCTTCCGTATCCTGACACCAGCACCCCGTCAAGCCTGCCAGTTTTGATGTTTATTGGATATTTTTGCGTAAAAACATACAAAATGTGTCGGAGCAAAAGCGAATGGGAAAAGTTTGATAATGGTTGCGCGAGGGTCATCTGTTTGGTGCTTTTATAGCAGGTAATTAAAATAACATGTCAGTGGGACTTATCATAAACCTGTCTTCAGAAGACAGCCAGAGCTCACACAATACAGCCCTTCTTCTGACACGCTCACACTCGCGGGCGGCCTGCTGCCATCCAGTCATAGAAAGCATGGAGACGGGTAACTATTACTTTCTGTCTCTCTCTCTCGCTGGCTCGTAATTTTGGAAACTGCCCAGTTAGACTGTGCTAACACACTGTTATTGTCTACTCTGTAAGTCCGTTACATCTGTTTAGCGTTACGTAAGTTGAAATAGATTTTTTCGTGGTAACGTAATGGTTGTCTGTGTTTGTTCATAAGACTCCCGCTGTGTGTGTCGTATGTGATAATTTAGCCCTCACGGTAGCTGAAGGTGTGAAGACTGGCTGGCTCCTTGCGGCGTGTGTGTGAGGGACAAGGAACAGCAATAGTTAGTTTGTTTGCTGGGCCAAGCATCAGTCTTTTCTATTGCTTACATTCATGGTTATGCATTTGAAGATGTTTTTCTTTCACGTCTTACATTGGAGGAACGCAAGTTACACATAGAATCGAATAATGAAGGGGTGAGCCACCCGACAACACCCTAGCAACTTCATAGCAACCTGCTAAAAGCAGTCAGAACATGGCTTTGTGGTCTCAGTGGAGTAATGTATCTTAACACGTGTGTTTGTGTGATTTCAGTGCATTGATAAGGCCAGAGATCTGCTGGACGCTGAACTCACCGCTATGGCTGGAGAGAGTTACAGCAGAGCGTACGGGGTAAGAACACACAGAGGTGTCATTTCATCTGCGATCAGTACACAAACATAGATGATAGAGATGTCATCGACTAAAACACACATCCTCTGGCACATAAATGTCTTTTTTTATGAATGTACTGGACGTCAGTTTCATATAATGTGAATCAAATGCACATGTAAATAAAGCTTTTTCTTTAGATTTAGTGTCGAGATCTTTGTGTTTTCTCTTTATGTGTCAGGCCATGGTGTCGTGTCAGATGCTGTCTGAGCTAGAGGAAGTGATCCAGTATAAACTGGTTCCCGAGCGCCGGGACATCATCAGGGAAACATGGTGGGAGAGGTTGCAGGTAAACAGCTATCGACAAAATGTATATAAATCCATGGGACAAAATTTGAAGGTGATTTAGAAATGATATTTACACTTTTGCCAAAAGAGACAGCCTGACTGTAAAATCCTAAACAAGCAGCACGTTTTTATGGTTTGTCAGGTGTTTGCCTGTGCGGTTTATTTGAGCTCTCATTTGTCTCTTCAGTGACACAGTTCACAAAGCTGTAGCTCAGTTCACATGTGCACACGCTGGATAAAGTCGAAATCAGACCGATATGATTTCAGTCGGTGTTTTAAAATGTGTTACGACATTATAAAATATCAGCTAAAGTTGAACGTTTCAAGTGTTTGTGAATGTGCTCAGTGGTCAACATCTCCACACAGTGATCACAATAGTACTTCAATTTGATGATGCAAATGTACAGAGCCGAAAATACAGAGAGACGCAAAAGAAATCAAGGGAGAAAAAAAGAAATTGTTATTTTTTCCCATTGAAACATTGTAATAGCTACCACATGTTCATACGTATAAAAACTCCACAGTTGAAGGATCATTATTCAGATTGTGAATGCGAAGAATAGCTGGGAAAAGCATTTACAGCTTAAAAATCTGGTACAGAACAATATCTGAGTGTTTTAATGTCCTTTTATTTGAGAGGCACGTGAAAGCAATGAAAAGCAGTATGTGCTTTTAATATACACTATATATGTGGAACAAAAACATACCTCTGATGATCAAATGATTTGTATATGGTTTTGCCCATCATCATAATTCACAAATATGCATAATATTGCCTGATGGGACCTCATTTGACCTCCTGTGTAATCACTTTACTCATCTCTCAATGTGATTGGCACTTTTCATCCTCGATTATTGACACATCTTACTCTGTTGAAATCGAAAATGCGAAATATGGAACTAATAACAAAACATACGCGTGCGGTAAACAAGCATGACGGGAACTGACTGTTCAATATCTGCTTCCAGGTTTCCATCTCACCTGCCGGTAAAAGCACAACATTCCTTTCCATCAATAACTCCCAACAGACATCAGCACACTATTTTTACTGTTACAGTATCTTGAGACTTGTCAAGTCAAACTAGCGTTTCATCCAAAATACCTTTTAAATATGACGCACTAATGTGCGGAAATAATACAACTGAAAACTGCTGGTGGTGTGGTCAGAGGGCTGTTTGACCTTCCATCTGCTGGCTGTCCTCACCGGTGTCGTCCTACATCAACATCCCGTCCTGTCCTGACTGACGTCATGTGTGAAAACAGTTTCTGTTCGCCTTGACATCAGCTCAGCGGGCTGCTTTGACTTTCCGCGTCGGCTCGCGTGACTTTTATGCCGCTGGGACAAATCAAACCGATAATAGTGTGCACTAATGCTCCCGACCTGCAGACTTTTCCATTCATAAAGGAAGGTGTGGGAGTGAGATGCAGAATGGCTGAAGACCAGAGCTGATGTTTTGTTGATGGAAAACATGTTGGCCAGAGGTTCATTAGTCTAGGACACCAGGCTCTTTTCTGTTAGTAAGAGAGGTGAACTGGTAACCTTACACAACCCCTTCCCATCTAGAGTTGCAGTTCTTGGCCAGAACAAGCGTACCCCGACATCAGTCTGGCTGGCTCTACATGTCCGGATGTTTGTTTTCAACACCCTTTTCTGTTGTGTGTTTCCAGGGCTGCCAGCGGATCGTGGAGGACTGGCAGAGGATCCTGATGGTGCGCTCTCTGGTCATCAGTCCACATGAAGACATGAGGACGTGGCTGAAGTATGCCAGCCTCTGCGGGAAGAGCGGACGACTGGTAAGATGCACTCCTCTGGGATTTACTTTCAACTCATTGTGTAACACATCGTAACCTCCTGTGTAGCCACCCCACCAACATCAGAGACCGCGTGAGAAAAAAATCTTCGTTGCGCAAGGTGTAAATAACTTCCAGAATGTGACACGGTGTTTGGAACCTGACAGGATCCGTGTTTACTCTGAACCACGTTGGCCCTGAATTGTTTCTGCAAAATTAACTTTGTTGTGGAAGTCCGTAAAACCCCGGAGATACTGTTAGCATCTCTAGAGTCGCAAATAACATCTTCGCTCGTAGGTGCTCAGTTTGTCATGTAGCATCCTTTCGTGTGATTGGTTGATTTCGTCTTAAGGCAAGGCAGTCCCCAGTCCTGAGCTGTGAGGCCCATATAAACCCAACGAACATTTTTTGATGGAGGCTTTCTGACCCAATAACTTTCAACATTTAGCTAGTCAAACGCTGACCTCTTGCAAATACATGAGCTTGTAAAGTAACATTATGACCTTTGACCTACTGTGCCAATCACAGGAAGCCACTGAAAGAAAGCAGTGCATTATGGGATGAAAGATGGCTAACGAAAGCTGTGTTCCTGTGGGCTTCCTATGGGCTCACAGCTCAGGACTGGGGACTGCCTTGCCTGGAGAGGCTTATTTTACTGGCAATTCAACTGTTTATTTACAAAGTGCTAGATATCTAACAGACGGCTCTTTGTGACCCGGAGAGCTTCAGGTCTCAGGGTCGAGGGTAAGACGTCAGTGTGTTGACTGTGGTCTCCTGGGGGATACTCACGAAAGCTCGCTTTCCGATATGTTTAACAAGTTGTTTTAGATAAAAGATGTTTAAAGGCATTCAGTCTAAACTTTGTCTGACAATTTTACATGTTTTTGGACAATTTATCAAAGCAAGACCTTAAAAAATGAATGCCCGTAACCATCTGAAAATGTCAATAGCATAGCATGTTTTTCTACAAATACAGAAGCCGTGATGATGCGTAAGCATGTGTTCATCACACATAATGAGACATTAATGAAGTACATCTTAATAGAAAGTTGTAAATGTTCAAATAGGTTTTTTTAAGAAATCTGCTAACCCAGTGCTGGCAAATGCGTTTCTACAAACTCAAATAATCTTAATGTAAAAATAATTCATTCATTTTTATGATACATTCATATTTTTTGCATTTTGAGTAGAATTGAACATTCACATATTTTCTCAAGAAAATGTCGATTGAATCTCTTTAAATGTCAACATATCAAGCACATTACAGTAATGCGATCTCCAGCAGAAAACACAAATACATTCAAAACTTCATTTCTATTTTGAAGTGATTCTTTGTGCAAGATTGAGAACACAATGATTTTTCTGAATGATATGCTTTACATTTAAAGCCATGATTGCCATTATGTTTCAATAGTTATGTGAGAATTGCCCATCTCAGATTCCTCTTTACACATTGCTCGTGTTGTCTGAAATCCTACACAAAATGATGCTGATCTTTAATCTGTGTGTGATCCTCAGGCTCTGGCTCATAAGACTCTGGTTCTTCTGCTGGGTGTGGATCCGTCCAAACAGCTGGACCATCCTCTGCCCACCGCTCACCCTCACGTCACCTACGCTTATATGAAGTACATGTGGAAGAGCACTCGCAAGGTAAACCCAATGTCCCTCACAGCTATCTCTGTTGGAAACATGGAATACTGCTTATCTTTACGTGTTTGACATTTCCAGCTCAAAGGATGAATTAATGTATCACAGTTCTCTCAATTGTGAATCAAAAATAATACGATTTTATTTGGTTTAAAACTGTGTTCATGTTATGTAAGCGAATGTGTTATTCTGAAAGGTAATATGTGTTTCCGAGGTTAAGGCAGAATCATGAGATTTACATCCTCCGTTTAGTGTGTCAGAAGAGGGACGCTCAACTGAAAAGAACAGTATTGAATTTTGGGAGAACTCGCGCTCTGCCAGCAGCGATCCACGTGCCGACCCATACAAACCCAAGAGTAGACAGACTCCCTTACTTGAAACATTACTTTTTTTAAGATGGAAAGATCCCTCTGCTTTCCCTATTCCCATTACTGGCCCTCTTTGTTTCTCTCCACACGTGCCGTGAACCGCTGTCACCTGTTGCATAAGGGCAGCTGACACACGGCCAAGTAGAAATTCGTTATATCCAACTTTTTCCTGCGCCCCGTGATGCTTTGCGTGAAGTTGCGGAGTACCTGTACGATGTAAAAGAACATTTCTCAGTTTTGTCAAGTCGTTTACAGCAGAATGTGAACTCGCACATTGCTTGACAGAGCAAACAGTGTATTGTAAAGCAAAGCATTACACAGATGAAGCCTGTGCCTTACCACCAGGAGAACATTACATTTGACAAACATTAACCAAAGCTCATGCTGCCAACAAGAAGAATGTGAAAGAAATACCTGCAGCTTTCCAACAAGTTCATCATGTTTACTGCCTGTTTTTATGAAAGATTTACATGCAACACACTGTTTGTTTGCTTGAGATGTTAGAGGCAGTATATCACAGAATGAATGAAAATCAAACTTTAACAATAAGTTCGGAAAATTTCAGTGAAATGATTCAAATGTAGAAGTTCAGCGTTTTTGAAAGGGCGGTAACATCACGTCAGCGGATCATTAAAGAAGTGTTGTGTTTGCGAGAGATTACGTAAGTGTCAGGCAAAACTCGAGAGCTGCTCCTGATCCACAGCACAGCGTTGTGTTGACATTCCTGGCATCAGCTTCACTGCTTTATTCCTCAAACAGATGAAAATACAACACATGGAATTTCTGACACATCTTGTGCTGTGGTCAGTTTTGTAACGCATGCTTTCCCATGTGACTTCTGTTCACAGTTGCTTAACCCTGCACACCTGTGCGGTTCTCACATGTGAATGGTTGTTGACCGCAGATGACCCAACTCAGAATGCTCAGACTTGTGCAATGGGGCTTTATTCGGTTATACTGTATATTTAAGCTTCGTGACAGACTCTGGTTGTAGGTAATGGGCTTTGTAAAATCTCATTCAGTTCCATAAAGCTTCGGGCAATAATAGCAGTGGATTCAAAACAAAGCGTCATCATCTTATCAATTACTGAGATGAGCCTTCATTCTACACGTTTTGTGTTGTGTTTGTGTATAATATACTTTTTATTTCCTCTTTTCTAGATTGATGCATTCCAGCACATGCAGCACTTTGTTCAGGGGATGCAACAGCAAGCGCAGCACGCCATCGCTGCTGAAGACCAACAACACAAACAAGAGCTTCATAAACTCATGGCACGGTCAGTATCGCACACGCAAACACACACCAACCAATTTGTGACTTAAGGGTCCAATGTGTCATTTTATGGAGATCTATTGACAGAAATACACTAACAATCACTGCGTCCGAAATGGGATACTTCCATACTATAACGGGACAGGTATGCTACCATTCATACTATATAGAACGTAATGTTTTAACGGCCGATAGGTAGGTACTTACTGTCACAGTATGCGATTTCAGACGCAGCGTAAGTCTTCATAATGAAGCGTAATGTTTTTAGAATCTTGAATTAGCTTTTTCTGTCTACATACACCACGGGACCCCTTACATGGAATTCGCCATGTTGTTTCTACAGTAGCCCTAAACGGACAAAGGGCTCTACAGAGCATGTTTCGTAAATACGTTATCTCCTTTAACGAAGAAGCATAAACGTGACGACATCTTAATTCTGGGTTGAGTAATACAGTGTAAGCAGGGGAGATTTGACCATTTGGCCACTTCCAGTGTCCTTGTGTTTATGCACATGTATTCAAACTGCATGTTGTTTGTTTTCTAAAACCTTGTAAGAACTGTTTTGCTCGCAAATTCTTCCAGACCCATCTGCTCTTCTAGGACATGATGTGTGTTGGTAGCACGTACGCCAGCTCCCGAGCATGTCCCGAGGGCTGTTCAGCAGATCTTTTGTGTTATGATGGAGTCACATGATGATTTTCCAGACATTTTCCTCTCCTCTGTGACCCCTCAGAGAGAGTCAGCACCTTATCACTAAATCACTTCTTCATCTGCTCCACAAGGCATTGCGTTTGGCTCGGAGATAATTCTCTCCTGGTCTTTTTCCAAGACCTTCAATGGAAACAAGTGGGATTTGTTGAAGTGATCCACGAGATCAATTGAGATGAAAGACATTGGAGGAGACACGGAACATGTCTTTCCAATAAGTGCAACAAGCTCAAGTTTTTGCGTTGCTCGTTTAACATTACTGGTTCAGATCGGACGTCGAGGTTGGCACGAGGTGTTTTCCACCATTTATGGAAGAGAAATTGGGAAAGCAACTGTCCAATCAGTGTTGGCCCCTCCCTCTCCCCAGGTGCACCCACATCATTTCCTCTGAAGGAACGGCGACAGTAATGAGTGTTGGGGAGGATGCACATCTGTTTTCCTCCGCCACGTCATCTGGGGAATTCACCGTTGTCCTCTCATAGCACTTTCCAGTGGAGGGTCGTTCACCCGAAATCATGATAAGACCTGCCAGTCCGTGTCTGCAGTCGTATGTTATTCTGTGTTATTCTGTTGTGTCCATGGAAACGCATGTAACAGGTCTGTGAACGGCAGGGGTTGTGTTGTGTCCAGCTGCTTCGAGTGAGATCTTCTAGGTCCTCCGAGACGAGCTATTCCTCAAACGTCTGGCCCAAAGCGAAGCAAACGGCTCCCCTCGCACCGCTGCCAGCAACTGTGAAATTGACGCTGTGAGGAAGATCGAAAGCGAGAACGGTTGTCAGAGCAGTGATGCATTTTGCTCCGAACCTGGAGGAGTTTATACTTCACTGCTTCTCTAATGAACTCTAACCGTGACAAATTACAGCTATGAATCCTTCTTTTCAGCGTTTCCGAGCACTTTCAGCTATCTGAAACATCCATTACTCTACCCTACCTCATGGTACTGTGATATTTGGAGCTCTTTGCAGTGAAAAACTACACGTGGTCGAGCAAATAACTTGAGCGAGTTGGTTTTCTGGCGTACAGGACCAGTGGTCTGTCCAGTATGATCGGTCCAGGTCAAAGAACGGCCAGTGTTTGAATGATGGCTCACATATAGATGAATAAATGTGTCATCACAAGCATGAGACTTGAGTGGAACAAAGACGAGAGACTGAGTAACAGGCTGTGTTTGTTGCCTTTCAGGTTGTTTAGACGAGTCTGACTGTGGTGAGGACTATGGTTTTAATTTATGCTTCTCAGTGATGTTTGTCCTTTGTGCAGGTGTTTTCTGAAGCTGGGAGAATGGCAGCTCAGTCTTCAGGGTATCAATGAGAGTACCATCCCCAAAGTGCTCCAGTATTACAGCCACTCAACAGAGCATGACCGCAACTGGTACAAGGTACCTCACAACACTTTAAAACTACAGCAGGATCAAGTCTTAGACGATCAAACGTGCTTTTCTATTGCTTACATATGTGGCATAATGCACCCTAACAAAAAGGATGTTATAGTTTGCTTGCTTTCTTGACAATGATGTTCCTTAAAATGCCAAGTTAAAATATTACTTATTACTAGAGATGCGCCGATATATCGGCAAATCATCGTTATCGATCAATAAAAGCAATTTTCAGCTCCTAATTATCCTGTCAATCAAACGTTGAAAGGAAAATTTAATACATGTGTGCTCTGAATATAGAAAATGTTAAAAAACATCACCAGTTTGATAGAAATAGAAGTAAAAATTTAGTTTTTGTTTTAGTTAATTTGATTTGATATAACCACCGAACTATCATTATGGGCAGATAGCTCTGAATAATCGGCTATCGGTACAATTTTTTTTCTGAAAATGCTACAATAAATAAACAAAATATAAAGATTTATTTTCACATCATCTTTATTTGTGATTCTAGTGATTTTGCATTATGATTATTTGGGGAGTTGAATAATAATGAATGTCACAATTTAAAACTGTAATGTTTGATTTTATTCTTGTGATTTTCGGCTGAACTGCAGTAATATGTTGTTGGTAGCGTTCCTGAGATTCTCCTTTGTACCCGCTGATCATTTTACGGGAATTGTTCTGTTCTCTGGGATCTTTCAGTCTGATGCATTCAACCGGAGGGCCTATTGACAAATGTTTATGTTAGTCATGGTCACGCGGTGATACATCGGAGCTCCAGCTGTCTTTGGTTTTACCATGTGACTGTGTTTTTGCAGGTGACTTCGCTCGTTTACGCTACTAACTGAATGTAATGTGTACTTCCCTGCAGGCGTGGCACGCTTGGGCAGTCATGAACTTTGAGGCCGTACTTCACTACAAGCACCAGAATCAGGGCCGCGATGATAAGAAGAAGCTACGGCACGCCAGCGGCGCGAGCGCTAACAGCGAGGCCAGTAACAGCGACAGCGAGGCAGAGAGCAGGGAGCACAGTCCTGTACCTTCACCCGGACAGAAGAAAGTCAATGAGGTACACAACAAACCATAGCCAGACGACACAAGCCTTATTAGAAGCTTGTGTGCAAGGCTTTCACCAGCATTTGCCATTACCCAATTTCCAAACAACTTCAAAACAATTTTCTCAAACAAGTAAACAAGTCCAAAACAAGTAAACAAGTCTAAAATGGTTCGAGGGTTAAACGGCACTGGTGTGTTTTATTTTTGAGTGTGTTTATCACAGCCGTATGAATAGAACTAGATTAAAAGTCTTCTTGGCAATTCGGGTACACAAACAGCAAATGCATTGATATTCATCCCCAAGATTTTCAAGTTTAATGTTCACACACAAAGCGAAGGCAAAGAAAAAAGACATCTATTTACAGCATTTTGATGTGAAATTAATGATATTTACGTCAACACAGCCATGTAATGTTTGGCCTTCACTTCAGTGGTTTTCTGTTTTTGCAGGATTTGTCCAAGACTCTCCTTCTCTACACGGTTCCTGCCGTGCAGGGATTTTTCCGATCCATCTCCCTCTCCCGTGGAAATAACTTACAAGACACACTGAGGTAAGTGGGCACTCCATAGTCTAGACAACAATAACATTGAGTCGTGAATGTTTGTGAGTCTGTATAGAGATGCTCACGCTGCCCCCATGTGTTACTACATTGAGTGTTTATACTGTGGTTTACCTTCGGAGCTTGTGTGGGCCAAATACAAGGCTTGCAATGTGCATTTAACTATGACGAATCACTGTGGCCTTTCCCTTCAGAGTCCTGACTTTATGGTTTGACTACGGCCACTGGCCTGAGGTGAACGAAGGTCTAGTTGAGGGCATTAAAACTATCCAGATAGACACCTGGTTACAGGTAAGAGCATCTCTGTAAAATCATCTCTGTGTTCATTTCACAGGGTTTTGGAATAGACAGAAATGAAATGTGTTGGAGTATCAATAATGTTTGTCTTGTAAACCAGGTGATTCCTCAACTGATAGCTCGGATCGATACCCCACGGGCACTTGTGGGACGTCTTATTCACCAGCTGCTCACGGACATCGGCCGCTATCATCCCCAGGTAAGAGTCAAATCACTCTTTACGTTAACACTGCAGTCAGGCCCGGCATGTGATTGTATCAAGATCAGATTCTTTTTTATGTTCCAATATTCTGTCAAGGTGGAAACATTGAAAAAGTAAGATAACCGACCAGCCAAGGTTACAGCCTGAGAAAATCTAATTCAACAGACACAGACTTGAATTGAAATGGTCTCACCAGTGTTATTTACATTTACATTTTAGGCATTTGGCAGAACGTTTATCCAAAGCGATTTACATTGCATTATCCTATACATTAACACATAGGTATCTGCAATCCCCTGGGATCCAACACACAACCTTGTGCTGTTAACACAATGCTCTTACCACTGAGCTACAGGAAGGCTGGTATGGTTTGTTTGACTAAATAAAAATAATCTCAAGACAACAAGTCAGTTGTTTATTTAGGATAATAGACCACAGTAGTGGTCAAAAGTGATTATTAAATAAATAATGATAATAGTAATATTATTATTATTATTATTATCATGGCTGTCTAACGATTAATCGCATCCAGAATAAGTTTGTGTTTTCGTAATATGTCTGTGTAATGTGCATATCAATTCTGCCTTTATAAAAACATAAATAAAACAATCTATTGATCACACTAATAATGAATAAACATTTATCTATCATTTAAATCATTGGTAAATATAAATAAATACATGGTCATATTTCCTAAATATGTATACATGTATGAGTATGTGTTTATAAATACAAAATGAATATGCAGAGTATACCGACATATATTATGTAATCGATTAATCGTTTGACAGCCTTGTTTATTGCATAATTAAATATATATGTAAATATCTTATTATTAGTAGTAGTAGTAGTATTACTGTTACTATATATTGATTTTTATTAGAATTATTTGGCTGAAAAGCCAACCTACAGCATATGAGATAATGTGAGTTTTATTTCAAATATTAAAAATGCGTTTAAAAATAAAGCATAAAGACTCATCTATTGATATTTATTGTTGCTTTTTTGGAAATATTTTGATTGTCAAAATAAGCTTTGCTCATGCGTTGCCAAGACTTCGACTTAACTTGAGTTTACACCCTAAGCACAACTATACAACACGCACACAAAATAAAAGATTGAAATACGAAGTTTGTGTAAACTGTCTCCTCATTGCTTGTTGTTTTTTTGTACTGTTATACTTAAAAAGTTTTGACCAACAGTGTATAAACTCACGTCAGTGGGCGGTTTGCTGTGGTTCTCATGGGCTCTGTGTCATCTCTCACAGGCTTTGATTTATCCTCTAACCGTGGCCTCCAAATCCACAACCACTGCACGCCACAACGCAGCCAACAAGATCCTGAAGAACATGTGTGAGCACTGCAACACGCTGGTCCAGCAGGCCATTATGGTAGGAGAATACACAACTAAACATTTCATACAGCGTCTGAGTATGAGCTGTTTAGTTGTACGGGTCCTGGACGCAGTTTTTGTGATTGTGTCCGTCATCAGGTGAGTGAGGAGCTCATCCGGGTGGCCATTCTGTGGCATGAAATGTGGCACGAGGGCTTGGAGGAGGCGTCGCGGCTGTACTTCGGCGAGAGGAACGTCAAAGGGATGTTTGCCGTCCTGGAGCCTCTTCACGCCATGATGGAAAGAGGGCCGCAAACTCTGAAAGAAACCTCCTTCAATCAGGTACACAAGAAGTTGCTCTGATGGCTGTGAGGTTATTTCTAAGTAGTTCAGCCGATGACGCACACGTGACACTTCATCAGAAAATGCAACACGTGCCATTTGTTCTTGGGTAAGCCTCATTGCGTTTCTCTGTGGTTACAGGCTTACGGTCGAGATCTGATGGAGGCTCAGGACTGGTGCAGGAAATACATGCGATCGGGGAACGTGAAGGACCTGACGCAAGCCTGGGATCTGTACTACCACGTGTTTCGCAGGATCTCCAAACAGCTGCCGCAGGTCTGCCAGCACCGTTTTACTTTAATGCTCATATTGGATCATATACAGCAGCCAAATCCGACGTTATAAATCATGTCGTAAATGTTAACGTTGTTTTCATAATGAATAGAGTTTCTCCTTCATGAGCCTGCAGCTGCAGATGAGGACTGTTATTCTTTTGACTGCTTCTCAAGGATCATTTTTACTGAGTTGACATATAAACCACCAGTTTGGAAGGGCATGAATTCAGAAAATGACAATAATTCATTTCTAACGATTATTATTGTTCATTATTATTATTATTGTTGTCACCGACCCATGCTCATGGGATGTATGTCCAAACTTTTGCTTGGTGTTTCTGAACACTTCCAGTTCATCCCTTAAATATCTCATTTTTAGGCAGTTTGTTTCTCTACACACCCTCATTGCGCTCTAATGTTAAAAGTGCATTTTGAGAATGAAGAGAATGAAGCCTTTTAGGACCCTTTGGGTTTTTATGATAGTTTTGACAGTTATTTGGATTTTCACTTGAATTTCCACGACAGCTCTTGCATGTACTTGACCTGTATACATGCCTTCACACGTGTGTTCGTCCGTCCACAGCTCACTTCATTGGAACTTCAGTATGTATCACCTAAACTGCTAATGTGTCGTGACCTGGAGCTGGCTGTGCCCGGCACGTACGACCCTAACCAGCCAATCATACGCATCCAATCCATCGCTCCCTCGCTGCAGGTCATCACCTCCAAACAGCGGCCACGCAAACTCACCATCATGGGTAAGATCTAAATTCTGCTTTGTCCTGTATGACAAGACTTGAAAATAAGTACAGTAGGGGGCACTGTTATATATCTTTTGAAAGAATACAGCACATGTCAATCTTATCATAAAACAATTTAAGATTTTACTATACTAACAGCACAGATATTAAAGCGGATGTAACACGCAGTTTCCGCCAATCTCATATTTCTCTTGAGTAGCTGTAGAGTAGTATTGCATGCTCCGTATCTTCGAAGAGTCTTAAGTTTGATCACATTTATAAAAGATGAATACAGCTGTAGGATTACAGGCGAGCCCCTGGAGGGGGGCAGTGGACGGAACTGCAGCACGAGCACACAATACATCATCGCATTGTCCCTGCATAACTGTTGAATCACTATAAGTTCGTGTTGTGTATCTTATGCATGTACACACCGATTGCCAACATAACAAAGACATATGACTCCGTTTCAAATGCAGCGTGCGGTTTATGTCCGGCATCTTTTAGTGCTGGGAACGCTGCATCTATCAGTCTTATCTATCTGTCCTTTTTTGATACATTTACATTTAGGCATTTGGCAGACTCTTTTATCCAAAGCGACTTACATTGCAGATACCCATGTATAAATGTATAGGATAATGCAATCCCCTGGGATCCAACACACAACCTTGAGTTGTTGACGCAATGCTCTTACAACTGAGCTACAGGAAGGCTACAACCATAACACTTTTCTTTGAAAATTTGTTTATAGACTTATATTCTTCTGATGTTTAAACTTGTATCAACAAGGGTTTAGTCAAATATAAACAAATGGTTCAGTATATTGGATCAGATTTTATGTCTCATTCATAACTTAAAATGTCTCATCCATAACGCTGGAATTCTGTTCTGTTCATTTCTTCTCTTACATATATTCATAGAAGAAAATATGCATGGTGTCCATGATGGTTTTATAAAAATAATCAAAAACGCTTATGTGACTGGCATTTTTATTTAATTGGATAAAAGTGTCTGCCAAATGAGTAAATGTCTCACTGGTTTTGTGTCCATAGAAAGGAAGTCCTGTACACATTACAATAAATATGCCCCTTGAATTCCACTGAGCGCCATGTGCTCAGGTCCACATGGCTGCTTATTCAAGCCAAGACCCACCCACATTTAGACAGGAGATGACATCGGACCAACATATAACATGATCGCAGTTCATGACACTTGAGACTTGAAGCTTGCTGCTTTTAAAGGTTCCTTTGGGTAGCATTTGTGGGTGTGCCGTCTGTGTCAGTGTGAGGTCCATTCTCATTTCATCTCATTAAATGGTTAACTGCAATAAAACGTGCTAACTATTACATGTCACCGCTATCTCTTCCTCTCTGTCATTATGCTGCCAAATCCTAATCATGACACATGAGAGCAGCACTCGCCTCGTCCAGCTGTGCAATCCCAGCGGGCTCCTAACACAAACCCATCATGTCAAGGTCATTTAGTTTTTTGGGAATGTTAACCTGCTAGATCGGTGATATGCTGCTCCCTACAAACAAGGACAGCTAGGCTCAATTACGCTAGCTAACAACACAGTTGACTTATCCTTCCAGTAACAACAAAGCGGGTTAAAGCCGGCAGACTCCAAAGTTGATTGTCACAAAGTTTGATTGTTACAAAATTCACGTCCATTTTTACCACTCAGGCTTTTAAAGAGTCTCCGGAGTAGGAGGATGAAAAGTTGTTGAGATAGTTGTAGTAATTAGGGTCCTGTAGGTCATGAAAGTGATCCGTTTCTTTATTGATACTAGTTAAAAGCATCTCGGGGAATTATAGGGATCTGTTATGTTTAATAAGTTTCGCTATGCACAGGTCTTTTGAATTAAAGGCGCAGTGAACTCTGCTGCCTTGAAACTCATGCTGGTGCCATTCGTTTCATATCCACTCCCGTCTGTCCTTGCCTGCGCAGTAGGGGTGTAACTAAAGGTCACTGACTGCCGTCTATTAACAAGAAAACAGAGATGGGTTTGATGCTATTTTAAACTACGCTCACACATTGATTAAAATAGTGGCTGAGCACCAGCCAATGTTTTCGAGTGCTTTAGAATTGGAGTGTGTTAATAAAGAGCGTACAAGGGAATGGCGCACAAACACAGTTATCCATGTGATTTATAGCATGATTCAGGCTTATGTCAGTCTGTTAACCTCATCATACGTTCTCTTCTTTCATAGCTTTCTCCATCTGTTGGTCTCCATGACATCACAGTGCTGTTAGAACATTCAGCAGTGCTTGTGAACAGACTCATTGTGCTTCTGTCCACAGAGACACACAACTTCTAATGACAAGAAGTGTCTGTGCCTTTATAGAGTTCATATACTTTACAGTAGCCCAATGTCATGAATATTTTCTCTGTAATCTCTTGGGGTGGCTGATTTTATGGCAGACATTTTAATATGCATTACATTGAACTCTACCTGATGCTTTTAATTTGAACGTTTAATATATTCTACAGTAAAGCTGTCTGGCTTCAGACTGTACTCGTAAGACAACCACCGCTGTAACTATCGCTCTGACGTGACGTTTCCAGCTAACAAAGCATTAGACTCCGGCACATAACTCGTCCTGGACCCGATTCCTGAAACACGAGCCAAACAATTACGTGTAAATCATCAGAACTTTGTTTTCATACACAGTACGTCACATGACACTTCCCCAAAGAATGGCTGGATGTGAGTTGTGTTGAGTAGCCATACATTCTGATGGAATTTTTTTAACCAGTTGCACTGGTGCACACAGTTTTTTGTATGATGGACAATAAAACAAAAACGTACTTAAAACAGATACCTAAGAGTAGAGGCCAAACACTTAACAATGCCAGGTAGCACCATAGCAACCGCATAGCAACACCCAGCTCACACCTTTTCCTGACAAGGAAGTTAAAAGGCTGTTAAGGATAAATATTGGATGAGTTTCGACTGCTGCTTATCCTTTCTCGGAAGGCTTGACGAATACAGTTGATGATGCATTTATCATGAAATGACCGAGACTGACGTTTTTTTGTTCTCTTCTGCCCTCTGCAGGCAGCAACGGTGACGAGTTCATGTTCCTCCTGAAGGGTCATGAGGATCTACGGCAGGACGAGAGGGTCATGCAGCTTTTCGGCTTGGTAAACACCCTGCTGGCCAATGACCCGGCCTCCTTACGCAAGAATTTGAGGCAAGACCTTTATATTCATGCTTTAAAAGACTAAATCCTTCACGAACATCATGCATTTCTCATTTGAAATGAGTCATTCAAACCCTTTGAACACTATTTTGGATTCGAGGTTTAGATCATAGTCACAAGTATAACATCCCATGATCAGGGCTCGGTGGTCAGAAAAAAGGGAAACGGAAAAGATTCAAATTGCAGTTTTGATGACATGGATGTTCGATGGACAACAACGTTGGCAAATAAAACCGTAATCCTAAACATTTGAGTCTTTGTGTGGCTGAGGGTTTGTGGTTTTGCTGTTGACAGTATTCAGCGATACGCAGTGATCCCTCTCTCCACTAACTCGGGTCTGATCGGCTGGGTTCCTCACTGTGACACACTGCACGCTCTCATTCGAGATTACAGAGAGAAGAAGAAGATCCTGCTCAACATTGAGCATCGCATCATGCTCAGGGTAACCAGTGTCGCAGCTAACTCTACCCGTCCCTTTAACACGGGCGGTTTGGTTGAGTCTTGGTTGTTTCGAATGACTCACTGACTGTAGGTGTTTGGTCCTCTGTGTTAGATGGCTCCTGACTACGATCACTTGACTCTGATGGAGAAGGTGGAGGTGTTTGAGCATGCGGTGAATAACACCGCGGGGGACGACCTGGCCAAACTGCTCTGGCTAAAGAGTCCCAGTTCAGAGGTGAGCGCTCATCATTTCAGCGATGTCACACACTGATCAGTCAAAATGATAATAAAATTGTATAATAAATAACACAAAAAAAATAGTTGACTTGAAGGAAGTAAAGCCTATTTTAAGAGTATGTCTGTTAACGTTGAGGGCAAATATAAGGAGAAAATTGTTGCATTTTGTCCTCATTTTAATGTATAAAACAGAATTGAGAAGTAAGTGATAGAATGCTGTTCTTACTCAGCTTGCTTTCTTTACAGGTTTGGTTTGACAGGAGGACGAACTACACGCGCTCATTGGCTGTCATGTCTATGGTTGGCTATATCTTAGGGCTTGGCGACAGGTACGAACCAATCAGGAACAGTGAAATCATTGCTTTATTTCTGCACTTATTCTATGGAAGCCTATAAACCACCTTGTCATCGCCCTTTGTACCACAGACATCCTTCTAATCTAATGTTGGACAGACTCAGTGGAAAGATCCTCCACATTGATTTTGGGGACTGTTTTGAGGTAATTCTTAAATACAAGTGCAGCTGCTTTGAGATCTAGAGGCCGTTCATGACAACAGTGGTGTTTTATTTTTGAGGTTGCGATGACCAGAGAGAAATTCCCAGAGAAGATCCCGTTCAGATTAACTCGCATGTTAACCAACGCTATGGAGGTAAGAGTCTCCGTCTGCCAGTCTTTATTTCGTCTCTCCTGTGTGCTTTTTTGTTTCATCTCACTTTGTTTTTCAGGTGACGGGATTGGACGGTAACTACCGGATCACGTGTCACACAGTGATGGAGGTCCTGAGGGAACACAGAGACAGTGTGATGGCCGTGTTGGAAGCCTTCGTCTATGACCCATTACTCAACTGGAGACTCATGGACAGTAAGAACATGACATTTATTTCCTTCAATGCAATTGTATTGAATTTTGTTATCCAGTTCTATTCATATTTTGCATATTTATGTTCATTTTATGGTTTTGTGGTTATATTATTTTCAGTGATGTTAATGACTCAACCTCAGTTTGCTGCTAAAGCAACTTTGTATTTGTAATAATAGGACTATCTATAGTTTAAATGTGATATAGTGTTTATACGTTTATATAGATAATATAGTTTTAAACTATTTAGCCTCAGATGTTTAGAGCATCAAACCAGCCGATGTTTCTGTTCCACAGCCATCACTAAAGGAAACAAGCGTTCCCGGACCAGAACAGACTCCTACACAGCAGGACAGTCAGTTGGTGAGTTTGATTTTGTCCCCATTGTAACGTCCAGTGTAAAGACTGATAGTTGACAGTCCCTGTTTTTTTGTTCAAGTTGACCTGTGTACTATTGAAACACAAAAGTGTATCTCCAGTGGCGTAACGGACGGGCACATACTGCGGGGGCCCTAAAAAATCCTATTTTTGCCTTCCGCTGTTTGGTAATCACAGTGTCCTTTGTCATCCAATTGTAATGGAGAATGTCCTGAAACGTAATAATCTTCGCATTCTTTGCGAAATAAGTAAGATAAAATATTTCCAAATCGGTGTCCGAGTGTCACAGATGTGGCCATGCTATGAAGTTTTTTTTTCCATCACTGTCAGCATGCAAGTGGCGACCGAAATGTCATTTTCTAAATTAAAACAAATTTTAACTTGTTTGAGAAGTGCAATGAGCCAGAGAAACTTTACGAACTTGCCATTCTCAGCCTTGAAAGCCAGCACGCGCTTTTTATATGGACATCTTAATGGTAAGATGCTTTATTGCATATATTGTCATGAATTCACTGTAATCTTTTTGTGTCGGAATTAAATTAAGTAAAAGAAGTTCCTCTTAAAGGGGAAGTTCACCTAAAAACCGACTTTGCGATTTTTAACTCGCCCACATGATGTTAAACATGTTTAGAGAACTTCAGCATCTTCGGAACACAAATGAAGATATTTAGGTGCGTCCAAAAGATTTCCAGGTCTCCTCATAGACATCATGGTGTCAGTTGTTGTCAAGGTCCAGAAAAGAACTAAAGACTTTGTTAAATTGGTCCGTCCGCTCATAGTGGCTCCGTTTTATTTTTTTGAGGTGACAATTAACATAATAAAATACATTTAACTGCTTGAAATGATGTGACAGTTATCCTTAAACGTTACAACTACTACATTTTACAATAGGCCTGTATATTGACAAAAATAACATTTTCTTATGGATAAATTAAATGTACAGTTTAGTTTAGTTAACATCACAGTCATGATTTGCTACACACTACAGTATTGGCCGCAGAGCAAACATGTGTGTGTTCAAATGCATGCCCACTGCATCAGGTGACTTGTATGATAGAAAGGTTTTTGTTATGTGTAATCTAGAAGTCATGGAGGGAATTGACCTGGGAGAGACCACTCACAAAAAGCCTGGGACCACCGTGCCTGAATCCATCCACTCATTCAGTGAGTCTCTGCCTAATAAAGTCTAAACCACATACAAATACACGTTTAAGAAATGTAAACCCTTCTATAATTTCATGTTTTGTTGTTCCAACACTGAGAAAAATGTCAAAATGTTTTGTTTCTTTAGTTGGAGATGGACTCGTACAACCTGAAGCTTTAAACAAGAAAGCCATCCAGATTATCAACAGGGTACGGGACAAACTGACTGGTAAGCAAAACTCGTTCTCACACCACAGAGAAATAAACGTACATTAACCCTTGAGAAGTCAATGCTAGTCAACAACCATCATTATTAGCATCACCTGCTGGTGGACATAAATGTGTGCATGTTTGATTTACTCCGTTTAGGACGTGACTTTTCCCATGACGAGACTCTAGACGTCCCGACTCAAGTGGAGCTGTTAATCAAACAAGCTACTTCACATGAAAACCTGTGCCAGTGTTACATCGGATGGTACGTAAAAAACACGAATAAATACTGACAAATATTTCTTTCTTATTAAAAATATAATGATATAAATGATAGTTTAATATAATGCACAACATAATATACATGACAAGAACAGCGACACTACCCTCTAGAGGACTGAGAGGAATCTACAAGGCTAAATATGATCTATAGAGTATAAATCCTTCATATAATGCACCAGTTGAGATGTGTGATTTTTCATGTCTACAGTGGTATTTGATGTGAATGTTCTCTGTTTCTTTGCAGGTGCCCCTTTTGGTGAAGATGATTGTTCCTGCAATTCTTTCTCGTCTTTGGTAGTTTATTTGTTTTATGACGTTTTGATAAACCTGCACAATTTTCAAGGATGTCTGATGTTTGGTATCTTAAAATGACGTCAATGGAAAAATCTGAAAAACTTGAGCATTTCTTTGCTAGTAAATTTTTCAGATGTTGAGATGTGTCTGTTCAGTTCATTTCACCCTGTTCCTTAAACCGATTGCTCATTGAGCTTTCTTGCTTGTGACAACTGTATGATTTTCTCTAAAGGTCTGGGTAAAAAAATACAAATATATTTATATTATAAATATCAGCATAATATAATATATGTATACTATAGACACACATTTTGTCAACACTCACCCAAGTCACATCGCTTATTTATGCAAGTTTGCTGCAAAGTTCACCATGAATGAAATAACAATCACCCTGCTTGTGATAACATAAGATATGTACCAATTGCCAGGAACTACATCAAATAAAAATATTATCTGGAATTAGGAAAGACGGCAAAGTAAATGTTTGTGTGTGCGTGTTTTGACAGAGTTCATGCTGATTGGACATTTAATGTACTTTGAACGGTTAAGGTTTATCTTTCTTTCTATGCCAAGTGAATAGACATTTATGAATGAATAAAGATCATGAATATTAATTATCATTTACATTTAGCAGACGCTTTTATACATAGCGATTTACAGATGGGGTAGACAATTGAAGCAATTGGAACAACATAAGTTAAAAAAAGAATAATTATGACAATGCATTTTTATTATGCTTGGTGTCTCCTCAGTATAGTTCATAATGCTTGCTATCTTGTCACCAGTCATAGCAGATTAGATATCTCCCTCTCCAAGAAATGGCACTTCGGCAAAATACAATATTTTTTTACATTTTTGAGAAATTATTGTACAAAAGCTTTTTGTTGAGTGTATATTAAAATATCCTTCCAGTAATATAGCCTTTTTACATCTAAAAACAACGTTTGATTGTTTTCTTGTTTGTATTGTTTTTACACAGTGGGGATAAAGAGGGTTGTGGAAAATCACTTGGGTGTTTTTCACTTGGGCAGTGAATGACACGAAAACAGTTCAGTCCAGTTTTCGGCTAGCAATGACGTTTGGATTTTTGGTCAATCTGTTTATATGACAACAAGAAAAATCTCTAAAATAACAAAGAATTCATGTAAATTTTCATTGTTACAAAGCAGCTGTACAAGAAAACATTGACTATAAGCAAAACATTTAAGGTTATGGAAGTCAAAACACAGGTCAAACATCAGACAGACTATAAATTCCTATATGCAGTGTTCATTAAATGAAACTATAAAATTCTAGGGAAACCAGGCCTAACCAGGGGATTCCAGTTCCCCTCTGGCAAAAACTGCTGCCTCTACACAAGCTTGACAGTTCTTGCACAACAAGGCAAAATAAAAAAACTATTAAATTTAAGATTATCATTAATAATTTTGTAGAGTCGCCACGTCCTTTGTCCAGCTCTATCATCACAGCATTTGTCAGGTCTGGGTATTACCAACTGACCTGACACCTGAGTGCGTAGTGCACATGAAGGACTATAATACAAGAGAAGTTCACTCAATTATTGAGGAGCTAAACCATGAAAGGCTTTATAGGTAATACGCAAGATTATAAAGTTTATGCGATGCTTTATAGGTAACCAGTGCCAGGTTGACAGAACCGGGCTAATATGCTCATACTTTTTTGTACGTGTAAGAACTCAAGCTGCCGCATTTTGGACCAGTTGGAGTTGTAATAGGCCTGCAGGGCAACCACCTAATAGTGCATTACAGTAATCTTATCATAAAGGCATGAATTAGCTTCTCTGCATCTGATGGTGACAGCATATGACGTAGTTTACATATACTTTTAAGATGGAAAAACGCAATTTTACAGGTGTTGGCGACCTGGTTCTCAAATTACAGGGACATTAGATCATAAAATGTACTTGTGAACTAGAAAACGTGTACGTACCACGCCCCGATACAGCATTTGTACATAAACCTATACTATTAAGGGAAAAATGTACAGTTAGTAGGCAGTTTTATCCAAAGTGAGTGAGATAAATAGTAAAGCAACACTGTCTTGAGTTACCAGGTTTCAGAGTTACCAGGTAAGACAATACCTGCTGAGGAAAAGAAGGGAAGAATGTTTGATATTTCATGGTCAAATTGTGTAACACAGTAGGGTGGGCAGGAGAGACAAGAAGTTCAGTTTTATATAGATTTTGTTGGAGGTGGTGAATTCTCAATGTGTGCCATCTGGTTGACAAAAAAATCAGGATGTTGTCAGCAAGGTAATAGAAGCTATATATTTGGGTTTATATAGCCTAATATGTCTCAGAATGTTGTGTAAATTTGGAATAGGACTGGTCTGAGCACAAATCCCTGCATGGGCGCAGTGTTTAAGGAACTGTTGTCATGTCTTGATTTTCTGGTCTAGTGGCAGAATCATGACAGACCCACGTGTTTTATGTGGAGAGAAACCTATTATAGTCAATCAGGACATAATATGCGTTCTCTCCAGTCTCGTTCCTAGTATAGCTTTCCTCCTGTGTCTCATTACCCACACCTGCCCATCGTTATCTCCTTTGTTAGTCTCCCTATTTAATGCCCTCTTGTCTATTGTCTTGTGCTCGTTCGTTGTACATGTGTTCCTTGTTCATGTTCCGGTCCGCTGTATGTATTTGTTAAATTACCCAGTGTTTTGTGTTAGGTTATTTTTGCCCCCCATGTGGGAAGTGGTTGTTTTTGTTTTTGTATTTAGTTTAGTTAGTGTTTTCCCCATCGTGGGTGTTTTTGTTCTTTATTAAAGTCTATTTGTTAACCCCTTCATCCCCGCTGCCTTGCACTTGGGTTCCTCTACCACGTTCACCCTTTTTCAAGACAGAACGAACAAGCCACAAACCAAACCCAGCAGGCAGCAATGACCTCAGCACGATTGCGGAAACCTCGTCGCCTCTGTGGCATCCAGCAAGGGAACTCAAACCTGAAGGACTATTTTGATAGATTCCTGGATGTCGCAGTGGATATGGTCATGGGAGAGGAGTTGGCGGTGCTCTTTAATGCCGGTCTGAGGGACCCACTTTCGCGGGCGGAGATGAGGTCATTGGGACCTCTGAAACTCGACGACCTGTTGCGGTATGTCATTGCTCGTTCGGGATCCGCGGTCTCAACCCAACTGATCTCTCTCCACTGGCCATGATTCCAGAGGGACGTTCCCTGCACATCCGGGTTTTGGGCATCGCCATGCCCTCCACTTCACCACCTACAGCCTCCCCACCCGCAGTCAGCCTTGGTGGCAAGCGGGCGAGGTGAGAATCCTGGGGGTCCTCATCAGAAGATTCCAGCCCGGAGACAGCCACGCCCTTCACCTCCTTCCTCCAGCCGACCACTGGACGTGTTGCTCGGCTGAAGAAGAGGCAACGGAGGAGGGCGCAGGATCAAGTGCCCGGTCCTGCCCAGGCGTCCAGTCAAGTGCCCGGTCCTGCCCAGGCGTCCAGTCAAGTGCCCGGTCCTGCCCAGGTGTCCAGTCAAGTCCCCGGTCCTGCCCAGGCGTCCGGTCATCGCTGTCCGGTCCTGCCCAGGCGTCCGGTCCTGCCCAGGCGTCCGGTCCTGCCCAGGCGTCCGGTCCTGCCCAGGCGTCCGGTCCTGCCCAGGCGTCCGGTCCTGCCCAGGCGTCCGGTCCTGCCCAGGCGTCCGGTCCTGCCCAGGCGTCCGGTCCTGCCCAGGCGTCCGGTCCTGCCCAGGCGTCCGGTCCTGCCCAGGCGTCCGGTCCTGCCCAGGCGTCCGGTCCTGCCCAGGCGTCCGGTCCTGCCCAGGCGTCCGGTCCTGCCCAGGCGTCCGGTCCTGCCATCCAGCAGGTCCCTCCCAGAGCCTCCGGACTCCGCGCTCCCGAGCGCAACCCCAGACTAGGACTGTTCCCCCTTGTCCCAACCCCTTTGGACTTCCCCCCATGGACTCTGTTTTACCCAGTGTTTTGTGCCCCTTGTGGGAAGTGGTTGTTTTGTGTTTAGTGTTTTCCCCATCGTGGATGTTTTTGATCTTCTTTATTAAAGTCTATTTGTTAACCCCTTCATCCCGCTGCCTTGCACTTGGGTTCTTCCACCACGTTCACCCTTTTTCACGACAACTGTGTCTTGCAAACCTAAAGGAAGCCACAATCTTTTAACACAGCTTAACATTTTGTCACGAGGGTTGTAAACATAAAAAATAAAACGAACAGCACTATGCTTAGTTTTTTAATAACAGGCTATAATATGACATTTAAAACAATGGCCAGATTTTAAGCATACGCAGCTGTCTACTAACATGCATGCCATACAAATACAGTTTAGGTCAATTAAACATTTAAAACCATTATAAACCTCACATTAGAGCCTTTAAATCAGTTTTATAAAAAGGATGAATCATCAGATTTTCTAATATTGCCTTCAAAAACAGGTGCAGCAACTTGTGTTCTTTATTCTGTTGATTGAAATGAAAACACAGTATAGTATTCTTTTCGTTTGGGGGACGCTGCGCTTTATTTTACGTATGCAAATGAGCGACCGTGGGAAGCCCCGCCCTTAGACAGACTAGTCATTTGACTTTGAACACTTGCGCCTGTTGTTGTGCACGTGACGCAGTGCTCTTAAACAAGCACACTAGAGTAGGCATACGTACACTTATAAGTGATCATCATGAGCAAACGCGTGAACTTCACTGAGGGCGAGTTCTATCAGGACAATTTTGACTCGCGCGCATATGTTAAAGATTTCTACTCCTGTCCTGGTGGTCATTCTGACGAGAAGAACTTTCTTACTTTCGTTTTAAAATGCCTTAGCCGAGTTTTCTCAACGGGTGAGTAGCCTCATCCAAAGCAAGCGAATCGCTTTTACAAAATAAGTTTGACATAAATAAATGTTTGTTTTAAAGGAGAAAACAAAGGTCGGATGCTGATTGAGGTGGGCAGCGGACCCACAATCCACAGCGTCTTGAGCGCGTGCCAACATTATGACGAGATTGTGCTGTCTGATTTCTCAGATAACAATCGCAGAGAAATAGAAAAATGGCTGGAAAATCGTGAAGGTTGTTTAGATTGGAATCCCGTTTTGCAGCACGTTTGTGAAATGGAGGGGAAAGGGTAAGGTTCATTTCATGATGTTTTCTGTAACGGTTCGTTCGATTCATTTATTAACGGTTCGAGACACAGCGCGCGACGTGCGTTTTCCCCATTTGGCACAGTTGCCGTGTCCCCTTATAATGCGCTTCTATTTCATCTATTTCAATGTGAAAATGAACGAAACTTGCTTTGAGCCTAACGTGATCTGTGGGGTAAGAAATCCCTTCAGCATAGATTATGGCAGTTACTTAAAAGACAATAAAGCCTATATTCGTTTAATGGGCCAAGTAAGTGTTTTTCCTTGCTAAAAGTTGTTTAAAGCCAACAGTTGTAAACTTTCTTTAAAAAATCTCTCTGCAGTTGTTTAAGATGGTCAGAGTTACAATGTGTCTACGCCTAGATCAAACTGACTCATTCTTTCGTTTCGGATTCCATGACATTTAAAGTCGCCATGAAGCAAAATTCGAACTGTTTTATACATTGTTGCAGTGATTATTATAAATGATTTATCCGTGCACACCATTATTATTTTTTAATTCATTTGCACTTGTTATCTTTAATAAAAAAGTTAAGCTCCTCTCCCCCACATGATGTCAGCACCAGTCAAAAGGTCGGACTGTACTGGCTGTCCAATGGCCAGGCATCTTTAGGCCTTCCCTTGCAAACCAAAATAAAGCCCGCCCTACAATTTTTCACATTTCAGAAGCCGTTTAACACGTATATACGGAAAATAAGTCAATCGCAGCTTCCGTTTCATGGTAACTTTAAGAATAACTTTGTTTTAATACTGTGAATGGTGGATTATAAAGCTATTTGTTTTTTGCTGATGTATGGAACGAAAACCGTGATACAAACCGAACCTTGGATTTTGTGAACCGTTCCACCCCAAATGTACCCCATAGCATAAACTATGAACAATTTGGGTTGTGTTGAAATTGAGAGAGGGTTTGTTGAGGAGAACTGTCTTCTTTCACAGAATGATCATTTCCGTCATCTAACAAAGATATTTGGAATAAACTTGCAGAATCTGTTATCTTGGCGAATTCATAAAAGGAAAGACGAAGAAACACTAATTTATAAATGAAATAGTTTATACATGAAGTTCATAATATTTCCATACGTCCCGGTACAGTGTTTTATTCTAATTTATTTGCATCATTAATTCTTTAAACGATGACAGCCAGTCCCATTTGGAAGCTGCACTGAAGCAACGAGTCAAAAAGATTTTAAAATGTGATGTCCGCTTGGAGAATCCATTCCATCCACACACACTGGAACCGGCCGACTGTGTCATTACATCTCTGTGCCTTGAAGCAGCATGTAAAGACATTCATTCATACTGTCGTGCTTTACATGGGCTCAGCAAACTCTTGCGTCCTGGTGGACTTTTGGTCATGGTTGGTGTTCTGGGTGAGACCTTCTACAAGGTGAACGAACAGCGATTTTCTTGTCTTAGCCTCAGTAAGCATGATATTGAGGAAGCACTCCAAGGTGCAGGCCTTTCTCTCCATGAGTTTAATATACTGCCTGCAGAAGACCGTGAAAACAACTCAGTGTCTGACTTTGAAGCCGTTTTTCATCTTACGGCGAGAAAGCTTTCTGACTGTTAGAGCAACAACAATATCTTAAGTAATATTCAAACTTTCTAAGATACTGAATTTGGGATTTTCCTTAAACTGATATATTTCAAATGTTTATTTATTTTAATTTTGATGATTATAACTGCCAACTGTGTGTAATGAATGAATATAATATAGAAGTTTCACTTTTTTAATGGAATTAGGGGAAAAACTATCTTTTTCATGATATTCTAATTATATGACCAGCACCTGTATACTTCTTGTATTAGCAAGTGCTGCTGAGTTTGACTATAACTTGACTACTGTTATGCATATAACAATTCCTATCATATATTTTTCTATATTATAATAATAATTCTAAAATTAACATTACAATGTTTAGATGATCGGTAAAAAAAATATTGTGTTGCAATGACCAAAATAAAACAATATTTTGTATAGTTTTAAAATCTTCTCTTTATTTTTTGAGGTTTTATTCTTTTGTAATTAAAACAGTAAAATATTTTTTTTTTAAACTTTACGTAATTATCTTACATTTTCGGTATCGGTTTCAGCCAACAATATTTATTTCGATGCATCGCTAATTACAATGGAAGGAAGCGGCATTATGTGATCTCTGAGTCCCAACATCTCAATACCTCAGGGCTCAGTGCTTGGACCGAGGTTCTGTCATTCGGAACCATGGCTTTTCCTATCACTGCTATGCGGATGCCACTCATCATTTCAATGCGACTGTTTCTGTGCACATCTCAGCATGCCTGACTGACAGTTCACTCTGGATAAACCTTTCACCTGCAGCTGAACCTTGCAAAAACAGAACTGCTTGTGATCCCTGCCGACCCAAAGATTCATCACAACCTCTCCATTCCACCGGGCTCATCAACCATAATACCTTACAGAACAACCAGAAACCTGCGAGTGGTAATTGATGATCAACTAAACTTCACCAATCATGTTGCCAGCATCACCCGGTCCTGTAGATTCATCCTCTAACTAACTGTGGGGAGGAAGGCGGGACGATAGCCGTGAGGAGGAGATCGGGAGCTTATAAGGCAGACCGGCAGGACTGTTGACGAGCGAGGACCGGGCCCGGACATTGTGTTAAGTTTGTGTGTATGTTTTATGGCCGGCAGTCGACCGTGAGGTGGCTGTCGGTCTCTACTTCCGTGTTTGTTTATTTGATTTAATTAAAGTTGTATTGTTTGAATGTCCGCCGGTTCCCGCCTCCTTCCTTCCCTTCTATGGATCTTATTACATTAACATTAGGAAAATAAGTCCTTTCCTGTCCGAGCATACTGCGTAAGTCCTAGTCCTGTCCAGAATGGACTATTGCAATGCGAGCTATTGAACTCCCAGCTTGTACAATCAAACCTCTAGTTTGATCTAGATCTAGAATGAAGCGGCATTCCTCTCTTCATTAAGTAACATTGGCTCCCTATAGTCATCAAATGCAAAGCACTGCTTTTGGCCAACGAGACTGCAATTGGTTTAGCACCCCAAATGTACACTCGCTAATAATGACCCCGCCAGATCCCTACACTCTGCAAAGGTACAACGTCTTGTTGTGCCTTCCCAAAAGGGGAAAAATCACTCCCACGTATCTTTTCTAGATCTGTTCCACATTTGTGGAATGAAGTACCTGCTGCTACAAGATCAGCAGATTCTGTGGCATTCTTTAAAGAAGCTCTAAGGAACTTTTCCTAATGGTTCCCCCATGTGGTTGATTAGCAGAATTTATCAGTTTCGTAAATACTGTCGCTGTATAAGCTTCCCCGTGGGCAGCCCAATAGACATGAATTTGTTGACTGAGCAGAAACCGTTGTTACATCATGTCACTTCATAAACTGTACATGCGCTCTTTTGACCCCACCAAATATTCTGAGGTAGCAGCTAGTTGTTAGCCGTTAGTGCATAGCTATCATCCTAACGCTAGCTACTTTGCACATTTGCAGTCACCAAAACACAACGCATGGACGTAAATGTGTTTAGTAACCAAGGGAAATAATACATTCCTGTAGTTATATTTTCAGATACAGTTGCAACCAGGCACTGTGCTTTGTGTAATTGGTGCAATCACTAACTTACCCTCAACTCACTATGAGAATGGTGCCTAGAACAGGTATAGTAACTACAGATACCTATAACATTAGTCCACATGCATGAACTTATTAATCAGCAACTTTTGATGATAATTGTTGTTAATATAAAATATGTGATGTATGCCGTAAAGCAGGGGATGGGCGGGGCTGTGTGTACCGACCCGAACACCAACTCAAGGAGGCTGCTCCGGTAGCAGCTGCAGTTTTTCTTCATTTAAATTGTAGAGACATTATTTTAAGGTTGAATCACATAGTGTTGCATTAAGAATCAGTTGAAAACACATCTCTTCCATCAACACTGGCCCGATTGACTTCTATTTCTTTTCTACTCTTTCTACTTTCTAAACAAACGTAGCTTTGTATACTGTGCTGGGCTATATGAGTCCATTTTTACAGCAATCATGCATTCTGTTGTCATTATGTTGTTCCAAATGCTTTTATTGTTTACCTCATTTTTCCTCAAGTAGCATTGAATAAACAGTTAAAGTTTTAAACAGGCAGATCCCTGCGCTAAACGGGCAACAATAACAAGTAATAATGAATAATTAACAATCAAAGGTGCTGAAGACAATTTTAAGGGAAAATGTGGAATCTCTTTAGTCTTGTTCTGAATCTGCATTATGCTTCACAGGATAACTGTATTGACATTTGCCCATGATGCTTTGCATATCTGCAGCATCCTGCTGTATACAGGTTCTACAGTAGAAATTTGATCACTTTATAATAATGAAGCTTAAAAAACTAAAGAAATTTGTTACAGGGCTGGTAACCCTTTTTAATAAACATACATTAAGAAAGTCAAGTAATTAAAATTCTTTGAGATGTTAAAGGATGTGTCTAATAGAGGGAAGGAAGTTTGGGGGAAAGGAAAGTAAAAACATGTTTGACACCACCTCCCTAAGACAACATCTATATCTTTGTCACATGACTAAAATCTTTAAATCCAAGTGTCTGTGAAAGGGAAACTAAGACAGACAGAGACAACACACGCACAAGGGAATACGAGGGTGTATAACAAAAGGTAAGGGCTTTGTATTTCTTTTTAACATCTGTATTTTATGAAGTTTAACTATATTTTGAATTAAACTGTTAAGAAAAGAGAAGCGCCTTTTAGCTTAATCACTTTACTGAAAATGTTGACAGCACATTTCACGGCAAAGATGTAAGTAAAGGGATAAAACAAAAATTCATTGAATAATTTAATTCAATCTGTTAGACCAAAAGTGAAAACGAAAGCAATCCTTTGTCCATCTGTTTTGCCGCATGCACAAAAACTGAAATGTAGGTTTTGGCAGGAGACAACAGCTTGGGACGTTTTGTTACTGCAGAGTCATATGAGCGGTGGGTGAGACCCATGTATACACTGTGTACACACTTGCTAGGGCAGGATGAATAAATGATGACTGTGGACTTATTTAATTAACAGCAATGTAACAGTAAAGCCTGGACAAAAGGTCATTTTACACGTACATCAGGCAGGATAGCATTCTAATCATGGGACACCATTGAAATATATACAGTATATATTCTATAAATGAGCGTACAAATATATCAGTAAGTTGCAAAATGGCTCTGGCAAAACATCTAGATATCACTATAACTTCACTTATTGACAGTTGTTACACTATCAATGATTTTCACATAAATGTTAACGTCAAGTGTGTTGTTTGTGTGATGATCTATTGATAGAAATAACATGCACCGTGTTCTGTCAGCCGTCCTAGTGTTTGGAAAGGGAGGGGATGGAGTGGAGTGAGCGGTTAGTTGCAATTCACAACTTCTCTGATGGGACCTTTAAACGAAAAATATTATTACAAAAAATAATTCTTACGTTTTTCTAAAATTCCCAATGTGTCAGCTTGTCCAAGTTTTCGAGGGGAAAACTGTATATGTTGATGTTTGTTTGTTTCTTGTGCTTGCAGAGAAGTTCTCTTATCACTTCATCATGACCTTCATTCTTCCTGTGCTGGTGCTGGTGCTGCTGCTTTCTGGTGCTTCAGCTAAAGTTGTGACATCTTTTGAGAATCAATGTGACACATTTTTTGCAGTCAAACAACCACCAATTATCACCCCCGAGCCTGCTTTCATAAAGATCTGTCAAACACTTAATGGTGTTGTCTATTATGCCACGCTTTATGATACCAGCAAAAAGATCCCTGTGTACTCAGCCTATAAGTTTGAAGGGATAAATGACTGTGGTCGACCAAATAAGGCATGGTACATCGAACCTCAGGTAAGAGAATGTCACATATATTTCTTTACTTTCTGTAACTCGGCAACACAGAGGCGAATATTCGAATATTTTTTATGTTTTTCCCATATGCAGAACTACAAAAGTGTAACATGCAACTGAACAGCATAAAGTACATTCAATTTTATAAATCGGTTAAAACATTGAAAAGTTGTGTTTCTGTATGCTTTGCTTGCATTTGAACTGTAAGATCATTATAATTCCTGCAACATTTCAGCCTTATTTTGTCAAATATTATTATTTTTAAATATGAAATGAAATATACTCAGTGTGCCTGATAGGGAAATTGGTAGTGGACTCAATTGCCGAAACATTTTTTGATGCAACAATATTGATATTATTATATATTATAATATCCTCTTATGAACACTCTTCTGTTCACATTACAGCTTGATAATAACAATGCAAGACCAGATATGGCATTACAGTGCACTAAAGATGTTACATATGGTCGCAAACAAGCTCTCAATGCTAACTATGTCCAATCTGGCTATGACAAAGGCCATCTTGCACCGGTCTACCATGCAAGCTTGAAGGAGTGTGTTGAAGCCACGTTCACACTCACCAATGCTGCTCCACAAAACCCATCTTTTAACAGAGGCAAATGGAGAATTACTGAAAAATCTATAGCAAACATTCTGAACAAGGATTGTAAAGAAAACACTAAATATATTGTTACTGGGGTGGTACCAGGAGGAGAAACAATGAAGGGTGTGACTGTGCCTAGTCATTTCTGGACTGCGTACTGCTGCTTAGACATCAATAACAAATGTGCATTTTCACAAGGATATATTGGTGTGAACAAGAATGATCGTCTAGAGAAAATGAATGTGTCTGGTTTAGAAGAACGTTTGAAAACCCTTTATAAATTTGAATCTTTCCAGTTGTTTGCTTAGTTCCAAATCCACAGGGAAAAGAATGCGTTCTACAAGTGTTCCAATGTCAAAGCAATTGAAAAGTGTCAATTAAATCAAATGCTTTACAGGCATGCAATGATACATGCATAGATTTCTTGATTCATGAAATTATATTAAAAGTATGTTCAATCCTCTACTGGTGTATGCAAATGCATGAATGTCGTAGTAAAATGGACCTGTTGTTTTGGAGATTCGGTCTTCTCAGTGCTCAAGAAAGTCTCGTAGACAAAGGTTCCAGGTGCCAAAAGGTTCAACTTTATTCGCCAACCAGTTTATAAACATGGATGATGCTATTAACAAATGTTTAAGAAGAATGCAAACATAATAAAATCTCTCAGGCTTACATTATAGCTGCCTTGTTGTGAACAAACAAAGGGAAGTGCCTTGCCGGCAAAGGGCAAGACAGGTGGCGAGCAGTTCCAGGCATTTGAAATGCTAAAGCACGCCACGGCCCATCCATCGACTCAACACTGCACCCTAGCCTGCCCAAATCGAGGTGTCCAGCATGATTGTGACAGCTCCCCTGAGTTAAGTCAGGTCTGTGCATCAGCATGGTGGCATGATGACATCCTCCTTGAGTAACTTGAGTTGAGCTGAAGCGGTTCCATGTACATCAACCCGTGGGGGGTTTCTGCCACCGAGCAGGCCCGGATTAAGAATTCAAAGGCCCCGGGCACAAATTTCTTGTGGAACCCGCATATACACACATAAGCACAATAAAGTTTTGATATATAGGGTATACTATGTCAACACATAGTATACCAAAAATATTACTCGCCATATATTAAAATATTACTGATTCCAACCAAAAACCCCTATCATATACAGGATTATACAGGATATATACAGTACGTTGACAAGTTACCAACTATGATCACAACCTTGAAGGACAATATCAACACCTGTACACATCCTCCATCACACAGGATGTACACCACATGATTGCAACAATGCTTTCCAGGACCAGCTGCAACAATATTAAGACATTTATTTCCCTGCATACTGTAACTCTGTTGGCATATGCAAACAGCACACACTACCACACCGCCTATTCAGTTGCATCAGATTCTTCCCTGATTCACACACAAACACGCCAGATTCATGTCAAATATGTCCATTTGTTAACCTTTATTTGTGTAACAAGCACTTTGTGATTCACGTTCTTATGTAAGCGAGTAATGTGTTGAACGGCATTAAGGAATATTATAAGTAGCCTATACTTCTTTAGCCTACTGTATATAACTGTATTACAACATCAGAATATTTGTGTGTATGTAAACATTCTACAATGTGGATGATCTAATAATGAAGGCTAAATATTGGCTATATAAAAATCACCAATTAGACGGTAAACAACTCTTATCTTTTGAGATTTAAGTCACCCGTGAGGGTATTCTAACTCCTATATTATAAACAACAATAAAGCTGATCTCATTGACATATTTTCAGTTTCTGTTGTCAGATCTGACTTATAACGCAGCATCATCTAACAAAAAATCTTCTGATTTTGGCAATTCTCACACAACCTCCAACAAGGTAACCATGTGCATATTTACAGACAAACTGTGTTCCTGTTTATAAATCCAAACCGCTGATAACAGTGACAGGTTGTTGGATTTCATTCAGGAGTCACCGATGGAACAGTGAATTATATGTGCCGCTCACTGTTCAGAGTGATGCCGAAAGAAGGGATCCCTGCGCCGGGAAAGAGAGAATGACATGTAAGGTTTATCCAAGAAGTCGCTAGATTTGTGGCTATGCGCTTCTTCTGAACAAATGCCGCTAGAAGGCTCCGTAAAAGTTAAATCCAGAGAAACACAGTTTTGTATGTGCATCTCCATGTGCGCGGGCCAGAAAACACACAGTGGCAAACTATGAGAATATAAATGACCCCTTCAAAAACATGAAACCTAACAGTCGGTTAATATAGCTGGTTAACGCAGAAAACGTATGGCTGTGCGAGTGTGGGATCGGACACATGCAACATTATACTGTACACACACACACATACTGTATATCTTTCTTTAGTTATACTATTTCAGTGAACCCTGATAAAAGCCATTTCTAAAATTTCTAAATCGTTTCTTTATAATAAACTCAAATTTCTCAAAATATATATTTTTTATTTATAAATGCATTATTATATTACATTTGACCTTGTTACTGAATTACGACGAGGCACAAGAGATACATCTTCCTATTTAGGCGTACATGTCTACACCAGAAATAAGGAAATCAAAGCGTAAATATATTACAAATACATCCAAGATTTGTTTAAAATGGTAACACAAACAGGTCATATTGGTTCCAGCACACATAGGAAAAAAGGGAAATGAGGATGTGCCCTGATAACACACATACATCTGGTTTACGTCTATTTGACATCTTTTACATCTGCAAGACCTCTACAATACATAGTTTGCAATACGTCTCGGAGACGTCTGCTGTCAGACGTCATGTAGACATCTAGAAGATGTTTATGATTTAGAATGGATGTAAAGCAGCTCTTTCTAAGATGTTTAGCAGATGTTTTTACGCAGCAGACGTTTACAGATCTCCAGATCTTTAGCAGACGTATTACAGACATTCAGACGTCTCCGAGGCGTATTGCAGATGAGCAAACTGTGTATCGCAGATGTAAATGGAGAAGTCAAATAGACGTAAGCCAGATGTATGTGTGCGGGTGGATCAATGAGCAAAGCAAGCTTACCAGAGAGAATGCAAGTTCCATTAAGCAAGTCGGAAATTTAGGTTTTATTTTGGAATAAAGCAATAGAAGAATGGCGAGTGGGATAATGAAAAAATAGGGATATTATTGCATAGCTTCATTAATAAAGTAAACCAAAAGATTATGTTTATTGGTAAATCAAGAATGAAGAGGTCATTTAGAACAATGTCAGGGCATTCCAATATAAATAGTTCACTTAAAATCACAGGTGAACATCCAGAGATTATGGAGAAAGGAATAATATGATAGAAGAATTTAGGTATTAGAAATTAAGAAAAGTGGAATTCAAGAAGTACATTTTAAGGTATTAATAAAAAGGTCAAGTGAGGTTGATAATAAAGCCTTCTATGATTTTGTAAGGCAGACAGGGCTGATAAATAAAATACACACTCCGGAGCAGGAGATGGCGGTGATGAACTTAATACGCTGGTTGTCGTGAAAAACCAAAGAAGAAGAGGGCGACTTTTATTTTGACACGATGCTCTGCCCAGAGGATGTCGCGTAGTTGCGATGGTCACACTGAAAGAGTCACACGATCGGCCATATGATCAGCGCTTTACTGCTCCTTTAAAATCCTCTGCTCAGCTCCATCTGCTTGAATATTGATACGTGTTCACATTTAACGCGATGTTTCGAGATGAAGTGATGTCGGTAAGCATTGCTTTGTCATCTGTCACTCATCGGGGTTTGACTCCGGCCTGCTGTATGTTTACTGACTCTGACAGAAGAAACATAAACGTACAGACACGATCAACCTGCGATAGAAGGCTATTTGCACTTTGATGTGTTTCCTGTGAGCCTTCTGAGACGGCAAACACTTCATAGGCAAGTAACAACAGACTTTTGTTTTATATTGTGTGCAGGTGCAGGTGATGTAGGGGGTCTGCTGTCATAACAACGTGCAGCAGAAACCAAAACCAGCTCATGGCCTCCATATATCAGCCTTCGTTAGAAGACTCGTCTGAGGTGAAGGAGGGCTTTCTGTGTCCCCTCTGTCTGAAAGACCTCCAGTCCTTCTACCAGTTACAGGACCACTATGAGGAAGAGCACTCCGGAGACAACCGGCACGTCAGCGGTCAGCTGAAGAGTAAGTACCGGTCAGGTCAGATGATTCTCATTGACGAGACCACTGCTCCACAGGAGCGCCAGGAACACGTGTAGAAACGTGTATTACGAGTGAGCCTAGACATTGCAGAACAGGTGCAAACAAACGTAGTCTGAATCTTTCTCGTGGTTCCTCAGGCCTGGTGCAGAAGGCGAAGAGAGCCACAGACAAGCTGTTGAAGCGGGATGGAGACGAGCGGACAGAGAGCAGCTACGAGTCCTTTTATTATGGAGGGGTGGACCCTTACATGTGGGAGCCGCAGGAACTCGGTAACGGCCGACCTTCTGCCTGGGTCTTGAATCTGGCCATGGTTATAATACACTTGGCTGATGTTGCTCTGTGTGTTTGAATAAATGTTGGCAGTCATTAAAGTCACCGTATGTTCGCTGAATAATTCACTCCTAATCTGCAGTGTAATAAAGGTATGAATTCCATTAAACCAGGGGCCGCCCGCAGTCACTTGGATGCTTTCAAGAAGCACAGAGCTGCAAGAATCGACCATTACGTTATCGAAGTCAACAAATGCATCATACGACTGGAAAAGGTGAGTATTTTCTCAATGATTGTTTTGGCCTGTATTGAGATCACAAATATTTAACGTGATTTACTCACTTTCGAAAAAACAATCAATCAACTTTAATTCAACCGGTATATTACATTTGAAACGTTGATCTGATTGCTTTCCTCTTTTGTTGTTGTTGTCGTTGTTTGTGTCTAGCTAACCTCCTTCGACAGGACCAATATGGATGCGGCACAGATAAGATGTAGGTGAAAGACATCACGGCAACTAACAAATGTGTTCGCTGCTATTAAAGTAATAATTTGCAATTATGTGACTGCTTTGTTTTCTCAGCACTTGAGAAATCCTTGGTGTCATGGGTGAATGATCAAGATGTGCCGTTCTGCCCCGATTGTGGGGGCAAATTCAACATCCGCAACCGCCGCCACCATTGCCGCCTTTGTGGTTCCATTATGTGCAGAAAGTGCACAGACTTTGTGCCTCTGCAGATGGCTTGTGAGTGACGTATGGAAAACAGCACATAGTACTCCTTATGTGAAGCCAATGGTGGGCTTGACTCGCTATTCCGTTCACTAGAACTTACACTGGATACTCGAATTAGTGCAACTATAATACATAACACACCATAACACTGCATTTGTACTTTTGGGTATCGAGTTAAATTCAAGTGAATTTATCGTTTCTGTTTTAAACTTTGTTTATTCCAATGCATTCCGGGATTGATGTTGGAGTGTAAATGTATTTTAGATGTTGGGTAGAAGGAAGTTTGGCATACTAATGTTGCTTAATTTAAAAATGTCGTTTGAAATCCGTTTAATAATTTATTCATCCCACCGTACCACTTGCTGATAGAATTATAGATATTATTTTATGTACGCTGAATATTTCTGTCATGTAATGTTTTGTTGCAGATAAGTTAACCACCGGAACAAAAGAAGCTTTATATGCGCCGGGGAGTCCGGGTCAGAGGGGGTCGCCCGGAGCACAGGTGGTTCCACCGATCCCTCGCCGCGGCTCCATCAGCAGCATCTCCTCCGTCACCTCTGTTCTGGAGGAGAAAGATGATGATCGGGTGCGCTGTTGTCATCACTGCATGGACACGCTGATGCGCCATCAGCATAAACTGGAGGAAAAGGATCACATGCCGGATATTGTCAAACTGTATGAGGTACCCGCTGCAGAAGACTACTGTAAACATGGCATACACTTTACATTCGGGGTTTCCAAACTTTTCAGCCAGTGACCCCCAAAATAACAGCGCCAGAGACTCAAGACCCCCTCTGTCCTCGGAGTATACAACACGTCAAGTCAACTTTATTTATATAGCGCTTTTTACAATTTTCATTGTTACAAAGCAGCTGTACAAGAAAACATTGACTATTAGTAAAACATAAAAGGTTATGCAAGTCAAAACACAGGTCAAATATCAGACACACAATAAATTCCTATATGCAGTGTTAATGAAATAAAACTTAGTTAAAAAGAACTTAAAAAAAGAACAAAGTCGAACATGATATTATTTTATAGTATTTTATTCATTACTTTAGTTGTTGTTATACATAAACATGGTACATGAACTATAACTACAGATGGTTGAATTTCATCAAGCTGATTCTAGTGCTGATGGATGTGCCTCTTTTCATACCTGAGGTCGATGGCCCCTCTGCCCTCCTCCGCTGGCTTCCCTGCATTGTCTTTATGCGTTGATATAAACCAACGTTTCATTTCGACAAATACAAATATCCTCAATTTAAAGCCTGAAAAATAATCTGGATGTACATATGGGAATGTTTAACATGGTGCTGACTAGCCGCACCTAATGCGGTTGCTAATGTGGTTGTGAGTAATCACCTCAGGGGTCACGATCGAGGGGAAGAAAGTTCGAAAGGCTGGGGGCTTTTTATTTGTATGGTTTATTTTGAACTTAACTAATATTTGTATATTTAGTTACACTTATTTATAAAATACACCATTAAGAATAAAAAAACGTATCTGAAAATCCTCTTGCGACCCCGCCATTGCGATCCCCTGGGGGAACCCCTGCTTTAAACATTTGACAGGTGCACACTTTTTGACCATTGAAAATCAGCAATAAAATCCCTGATCTTTGTGATTGTACTATATAGGGCTTTATGAATAGAAATAAAGATTGATGAAGTCAACAGATCTACCAGTCGCTGTGTAAAAATAAAATGATGCTGCCATCTTAAGTCATTCTGCTCCAAATTTAAGGTGAAAATGTTATACCTCACTGGATTACCTAATATTCTTTCAACTTTCATGCATGATTGTTTTAGCATTGATGATGTTGTGTGTACAGACATTTGTGTGTTTCATTGAAAATGAAAAAAAATACATAAGTTGTATAGGAACATTGAAGCTAGTGAGATAAAAACAAACATATTGTTTTTCATCGTGTAGAGGTTGAGGACATGTATGGAGAAGGTTGACGCTAAGGCTCCAGAGTACATGCACATGGCCGAGTCGCTCAAGTAAGCCCTAACAGCTGTAAGAAAACCACTACAGATGTGCATTTGTTTGTTTGCCTGGTAACGCGTCAATACATTGCACATTTTGTGTGTCCTGTGCAGTGCTGGAGAGACCGCTTATAATCTGGAGAATGCTGCTGGATTGAGGATGGAAATACAAAAATACTACGAGCTCATCGATGTTCTGAGGTAGAAATTTAGAAATGCGTTGTTATGAAAGTGTCTGTGTTAGAATGCCATCATGCATTTCTGTAATGTTGCATTAGTAAGAAGATCCTCACACTCGGGTTAAAAGATGAGGTCCAGCCGCACCCTAAAGCTCTACAGCTACAAAAAATGGTGCGCTACGCGGCCACGCTCTTTATACAGGTAGGACACACACACAAAACACGTTCTCGGACATTAACTTCAAAAGGGGGATGGGCACATCATTAGAATATTTCTTCTTTTTGAAGGAGAAACTACTGGGTCTGACGTCCCTTCCTACCAAGGAGAAATATGAGGAGCTGAAGGAGAAGAGGAAGGAGGAGCAAGGGAAAAGGATTCAGCAGGAGAAACAGGTGCTGTGGTTACGTTGTATAACCATGAATAAACTTTACACGTGTAAATGAATTACTTGGGAGGCCATTTTGTAACCCTCCATCTGTCTGGCAAAACATAGGCATCTCTAGAGGCACAACAACGTCGATCTGAAAATGAGAAGAACCGCCCGGCCCTCGGTGCGAACGGAAGCGTTCCAGGTCCCCGTATGACCAAAGCCGGCAGCTGGCTGCCGCAGTCCGGCACTCGCTCTGAGCTGGACGACCCTCTGCTGCAACAAATTGGAAACATAGAGTCCTTCTTACAGCAGGCCCGCACCGCAAACCGCACAGACGAGGTGGCCATGCTGGAGGAGAACCTGCGGCAGCTTCAGGACGAGTTTGACGCCCAGCAGACCAGCACGGCCATCCAGCTTTCACGGAAGCTGGCCCAGGAAACGGACCTGCAGCAGAGACAGATTGAACATCTGGAGCAAAGAGAACTTGAGAACAAAGCCCACACAAAGACGTCTTCCTTAGATTTTAGAGACAATGTTCGAGATGAAGAACAGGACGAATGTGTCCTGGAAGATCATTTAAGTGCAAACCTTGGAAACTCTCCACCGTGGGTGAGGCACAGAGAGGAACAAACACCAAATCCACGAGCAAGTAACCCGTTCCATGATGAGGATTTCTCTCCAGCTGAGGAAGAAGCAAGCAGCTCCTTAAGTGTAGAGATCAAGAGGGAAAATAATCATGCAGCCAATGGAAAGAAAGAATACAACCCATTTGAGGAGGAAGAGGATGCCACAGAAAATCTTGACGCAGGTAAAGCAAAGTCGCTTGGAAATCCTTTCGAAGATGAGGACGGTGACGAAGATAGAGGGAACCCTTTTAAAGAGGTTTCGGATGGGAATCCAGCTGCCTCAACCAATCCATTTGATGAAGACGACGACGACAACAACGACTCAATCATGGATGACATGATTGAGGAAGAGCTGCTTCTGCAACAGATAGACAATATCCGTGCGTATATGTTTGACGCCAAACTAAACGGGCGTGCAGATGAAGTGGAGCTTTTGTCAGAGAACTTAAGGGAGCTCCATCGAACGCTTCAAGAGCAGAAAAGAAAAAAATAGTCACAAACCCCATGTGAAGGTTTTTTCAGACTTTTACATTGTAGGAATCTGCTGGAAGGGAGAAACATTCTAAATCAATTGCAATGAGCTTTAGAAAGAAGAATAGGGAGCATTAGCAGTCCTAAATATTCAAATTGCGTTATTCAACAGTTGGTTTGAGGAAAAACGGGTCTGTGTTTTTCAAATTTGAAATATTATAAGCAACCTATTCAGTATTTTATGCACGTCCGTTGAAGATTTTGTCAACTAATTGTTTTTGGAAATTGAAATGCACAATTGTAACTTTGATTATTTTCTTCTGCTCGACTACTGATCTAACGTATGATCAAAACTTCAACTGATCAAGACCCTGACGTCCTGCACTTCTTTATAACATTGGGCGGCTCTGAAATTCTATTTGCAATGTTCGATGATATGATGTTAAATCTCCTGGTTTATTTACTTGTTAGGTATATAATAACACACGTGCAGACTCTCATTGTGTTACTGGTATTCATTAGCAGTCCTGATCTCCACTGCTTTTTGTTTTAAAACTGGTGTTTAGTAATGGTCTTGGTTCTAAAAATGAAAAAAACGTACAATTAATATGCGTTAGTTTCTCCTGTCACAATGTTACTTGCATGTCTCAGTGATGATACGTTATTGTGCATACCACAAACAGATGTCAAACACTTAGTGACTTGTTTTGACTGTGAGCTATTTAAAGCTTTCTAGTAAAGAATATACATATACTGTACTTGAAGAGTGCAAGTTGTAAATTAGATTTATTATAAAATCATTGTATACCATGTATGTAGAAACACAACAGCAACAGCTTAGCGACTGAATGCAGTGCTTTTGTAATCGCCCATTTTGTGGTCAAGAGTGCTTTTGTGGTCAAGCCTGTCCTAATAAACTTTTGGATGTTTTCTGTTAACACTGAACAATATCATAAATGGCAACACTAATAAAAACAATCTGACAGAATATAGCATTCCTGAGTCTGATTCATATTTGATGTTGTGGTTTAACCCAAGAAAAAAGTCAATTAACTGTTTTACATTTATTTCCATTTCTGCTAGTAACGCACACAACTTGATGGGAAAAATCTCTCACTACAGAAATAGACAGTTACAGTAAAAAAAAGCATTTAAATTAGAACATCGAGATACAAAAAACAATATACATGACTTTTGAGGTCTTCTCAAACTGTTGTTAATCGTCTGAGCCAGCAGCCAATTTGGATCTGTATTTGCCGGTCATCTCTTTGGGAAGAGGCACGACACCCGGATGAGGAACCTGCCCCTCTACCTCACTCATACACTCTCGCAGAAAGTATTTCTTGGGCCCAAAGTTGGCAGGATTCGACAACTCCATTTTAGCCAAAGCTTCGGCCTCGAGGACTTTACTGTGGACAGAGAGAGAGAGACATGAGCAAGAATACAAGCACATATTTCAGAAATTGCACGTCTATCACATTAAACTGCCTCTGGGTATTTACAGCAAAGAATGGTGGGTAAAAAATACCTGGTGAGCGGTAGATCTATGAGTGACAATGACTTGTCGATGGTGCATTTAATCAAAAAAGACTACAGATGTGAAAAGTGGCAGAAGATCATAGAACATTCTGGTGGTCAGTATCGTAACACTTTAATAACGTCTGCAGAAGATATTTGTGACCACACAGCAACGAGCCCCATTTAGTTCCACTGTACGCATACAAACCCTCAGAAACAAAATGCAGTTTTTGAACAACATGACCGTGAACAAATGGCTAAAATGATCCACACCTGAACGTTTGACGTAAACAATGTGTATCGATGAGATCGTTTACTTTAGATTGTCAAGTATGTGGCTCTTTCAGAACTGTATTAAAATATAGATAAATGACAATAAAAAAGCATTTTATGTTCTATGATGAGCAACCCATTCTCCATTTGTTGGGTGTTATTGCTTCAGGTTTTTACACTTTAATCTCAGAAAACTCAAAAACGCGTCTGTAATCATTTTATTTGTAAGAAATCAATCATTTATTATTGATAAAAATCACATCCAGAGAACGCGTGTTTATTCCCATAACCTCCATAAAAACTTTCTCGGGAGAGAATTGAATTTCAGGTTTTGACCGGGCATGAAGAACTTATTCAAGTCATATCCTTTATACATTCAAGAAGGACTTACTCTGACTTGCCCAGAATCTTCTTTACGTGCCGTGTGATTTCTCTGTAGTCCTTTCCTTCTGCATCCACCAGCACTTGTTCTCCATCATCTATAAAACATGTTGAGAATGAGCAGAATATGACAGCGGAGCAGTCGGCATCATGAGACGGATCAAGATCTTCATCTTACCGAGATAGAATCTGAGGAAGGGAGAGGGGGTCATGTTTTTAAACATCATGATCTGAACCCAGGGATTTTTGTACTGGATTTGTGGGATGTTGAAGAACACAAACTTCCTGTCGGACGACATCATTCAACATTGGAGATGAAACAGCCATGAAATGTCATTTCTAGTATTATAACTGTAGAAAGAACAAGTCAATGTTTGACTGCTGGGAGTTCAGTCTTTAAGTGTTAATTTGCTTGTGTCCCATACAGAGAGGCCGTGTCACAGACAGGAATCAAAGTGAAATGAAAGATTGAAATCAAACTTTATAATTACATCATGAAGTTTTAACAGAGAAAAGTATCTTGGACTTGAACTAGTTTGCCATTTCAGTATGGAAACATGTCGTGTCACTTTGATGGGGAAATGTGAAGGTGAGGGTGTTGTTTTCTGACCTTGCTCCTTCACTCAGATCTCCATGCGTGTTATAATTGACAGTCATAATCTTCACCGAGTTTTTAAACACGACTTCTCCTTTCTGCAGGTACTCCAGCGTCCGCCGTATGGGAAACCTGCCCTTCATAGGCATGATTATATCCCGCGTTTGTGTAAATGATATCGCCGAAAGACCCTCAGACAAGCAAAGCAAACACGAGCTCGCATTGCGTCTTCTTCGCGCTTCACGATGACGTGAACACAAACGCTAGAGCGCCACTTAGCGGCAACAAGTCGGCGGTGCGCCTCCACCCGCTCGGCTAAACGCATTTATGAATATCAAACGCTAAACGGGCACAAATGTTCTAACAGGAACTTGAATCTGTCAGTTGAGACCAGTGCTCGAATTGAAGGGGGGGGGGGAGATCATCCGGGACCCCCATTAGGCATTAGTGACCCCCAAAATTATAATGATATTGACAAATGTGATTAAATTCATGCAAGGGATATGGTACATTCTGTGAACTAATTATTTACAATAATTGATATTAAGTTTGTTTATGGGCTAGTTGTCATGTCACTTAAAATTTGAAACGCCAAACAACCGTTCAAATGTCATTTCTGTTCACCAAGCCTGTATTGATTTGATCCAAAGTAAAGTAAAAGCCTGTTCTTTTATGCAAGCCTGTTTTGAATAGATATAGTTATGCATATTAGTATCAAATACATTGTGTATTTTCGACACGAACCCGCAAAAAAGTCTTATGGTGGGGATGATTTAATTCGAGCACTGGCGGAGACAACATTAAAAGCATCATATTGAGTTAAAGGGGTCGCTCACCCAAAGATTTCTTTATTCTGATGAACATAAAGATTGTTGTTGTATTTGTTCCCTGCTAAACTTATCTCAGGAAAGTGACAACAATAAGCAAAACACTGCAAAAAATGACTTTCTTACTTAATTATCTTCACTTGCAAGACAAGACAAATGTCTAAAAGCCTTGAATCAAGATGTGAATTTGTGCTTAAAACAAGCAAAACCATCTGCTAATGGGGTAAGAACAATTATGAGAAAAATGTAAACATTAATTCAAGATCATTTTTCTAGAAATACTAAGTAAGAAAATCCTATTTTGCAGTGTAGTCCTATAATAAACTGTTAAATACGGCAAAACTCTGTTGAATAAACATGTAAATAAGATAAAACTACTTTGTTAAACACATTTAAAGGAGCCATATGGAGATTTTAGCGGCATCTATTGGTGAGGTTGCGAATTGCCACCAGAAAATGAAACGCTAGACCTTTAATAAAAAATCAAGCAGCAGAGGAAGATCGACTCATTAAACATTTGAAGAGTTACACCGTGTCTACACCGGATGATGCAACACGACACAGCAAAAGACATTAGAAACGCATTGGAAACCATTATAATTCAAAATTTTGCCCACACTGGATGCAGCACGGCGCGACAAACCCATTAAGAACAGGTAGGTTGTCATGTCACATCTGGTGTATACACGGTGGTAAAAGAGTGAAAAGGATCAAACACAAACCATGCGATCTCAACAGTATATTTCAAATATGCTCACAAAATAAACAAAGGCGGCTCACTTACAACACACTGAGGTCATTGCTTGCTCCACAAGATACATTATTACCAGAGATGTACTGCTATAGTTCTTTTTTTGCTTCGGTCTGGTATCGTACATACACACAGTGTATACATGTGTGCATATGTATATTTTTTTCTTAAGCCACAATATTTAAAATTCACATATAGTATAGCATTTCATAAAATGCATTAGCCAGTACATGCACAATTGGTCTCATTGACAGAAAACAGGGAAATAAAACAAATATATGCACTTATATGAAAATACAAATACAACAAATCCGTCACATGGCATTACAATACCTATAAAAAACTGAACAAACTAAATCAAAATAGGCATTTTCTAATACATACACAAGCGTTGAAAGCATGACTATAAAGAAGTGTTTGTGAAGGGGTAGATCCCAAGTGCTTTTGGTCATAAACAATGAGAGCAAGTAGGGAAGACTTTTGAGCAAAAACTCAAAGATATGATAAAACCCCAAAAGATTGGAGATTCCAATCACCTTAGTATCTACCAATAGACCGTGTAGAAGTTTACAGCCATGCACGTCAAATGGCTATATACAACCGAATAAGTCATTAAAACAATTTTAGACATGACTTGAAAATTGCAATAGACATACAGAAATAATAGACATAAACTGAAAATACCGTAGAGTTCAGTCTGAAATGTTCTTAATAAATAAGCAAAGCATGCGAGTGCAAAACAACTGTGTATCGGATGGTTTTCAAATATACGAGGCACATTTTGGAAATATCTTAGGCCGTTTTAAGAGTTCAGTAACAGCTGGTGGTGATTCTTAAGGAACATCTTAAGGAAAGAGAGTCGTTTGCAAATCATTCTGCACATTCGTATGTATTATGAGTATTAAAAAGCATTGACCTGCCATGCTCTTATGAAAAAGTTGGTATGTTTGGAATTAATATTACATTTGGTGTGGAAACAAACTACATGTGGATAAAACAATAGTTGACACATCGATACTGATATTTGTTGGAGATGCATAAACAATACATGAAGAAAATGCAAACATAGTCTGGAAGTTCAAACTTCGTAATGGTTTTGCTTTCAGGTTAATATCTGTACGCACATATACAGATAAAACAGTATGAATGTTTCTGATAAAAAACATGGCAAAGTTCATTTCAACACATACTCTTTACATTCCAAATAGGACACTGTGGTTTGATTTGTATCGATAATGAATATAGTTGCTCTAAAACCAACATTTCAGTCCCTAGTGCCTAAAACGTTCAGAATAAAATGGCATGTTAAAAGATTACATCTAAAATGACACATTTTTACTGGTCAAACGCTAAAAAGACACATTACATCTAAAATATTTCCTATTTTCAATAGTATGTAACTTATTTACACAGATTATTTTTAAGCATATTACTTTATGATGGCGTTTTGAGTTACACTCATTTAAATAAATAGTTCTTCAAAAAAGAGGATTTTGAAAGGAAGTGCAGCGTCAATGTAAGATGATTGTCATGACTGCAGAGGTCTTACAGTACAGAGCAATAATGAGCTGTGGTACTATATTTATATGCACATCTGGCACTGTACTTCTTCGTGTGAAATCTTCTTTTTTTGTGAGGGGATCTGATTCATGTCATTTGACAGAAGATCACACAACAGTCCATCAACAATCCATAGCTGCAAATACTGTACTGTAGGTAATAAAGATATTTCAGACATTTTGGAGAGGTCTGGATATGGGACTCCTATAGGAATCATTTAACGAAGTGCTTAAGTGTTTTTAAATAAAGGTAGAAAGGAAAGCAAGGCCTACATCTGTTTTATTTCCTTGCCATTGGAACTCAAAGTCCCATCATTCCTCTCACTCCATGAAGTACAACACAATATTTGTAGTCAAATACTACGTGGCCTTCACGGTTGCAGCTCCTCTTGAGGTAGAGCTTGTTGGTCGGTCCAATTTAACGGAAGTCTGTCTATTTGACGGAGGCAGAGGATGATGGGAGTTGCATGACTGGAGTCTCAGGGTTTCAGAGTGCGGTCACACAGCCGGACCTGTAACTTGGCTGTTGTATTCAGCAGTCTCCATTTTGAGGATGTATGGGATGATGCTGTCGATTGGTACGTTGCCAATAAGTCCGGTGAAGAAAAGTTCCTCCGTTATGCTGGAGCTCATCAGTCGCAGTGCTGGTAAACGCAACAGGAGTCTCGCCAACCTGCCCAACCCAAATTCAGATGGTCAGATAATAGGAATATTCAAGATCAAACAGAGCTTGCTGTCAGTTTTCACAGGGAATTATTTTGACCTTACTGTCGGTGTGTGAAAAAAGAACAGAAACCTTACCTATAGGAGATATATTTACAATGTAGCACAAAACGCAAATAAAATCTTTGTTTATGCACCAACAGCTCATTTGCCCTGTTTGGTTCGATTCAAACAAACTCTGGTGCGATGGCTCTGTTAGTGAGGTTTATTTGTGTAAGTGTGAACCACCAAACAAGCCGACCACTTTCAAACGAACGGTTCAAATGAAATATGAACGTAACAAGGAAAGGTATCGAACCGGACCAAAAACAGGAAGTGATAACAATTTACGACCCGAAAATAAAAGAATTTGGTTATATAAAAGGAGTGTTTATTCGATTTATTCGATTTATATTAGATTTATTAGCAGCCGTTTTGACTGCTTAAAACATGTCACCAGGTGGTTACCGGCTTGCTAAAAATACCATCATATGTGCAGCAAACAGCATTGTTTTGGGTGTCCAGGTAGTTCCGTTTTAAAATATAAAAGCTGTCCAATCACTGTTAGGCTCGGTATGTTTAGGTTCACTGTTAAAATGCCAGTCTGAACACTTAGCGAACCAGGACTGCATTTCTTTTCTTTTCTGGTCCGGAACTAAAGAACCAAACTACAAATATGAACGCACCCTTAATAAGTTAATAATGCTTTCAGTCAAACTTTGTGTTTTCTTTGTTAAATGATTGGGTGCTGAGTATTTGCACTATATCAATGATCATGGATTTTAATGTCGCAGGCTAGCTATTGTCAATACTGTCAATACAATACACCTTTATTTCACGTTAAACTACTTCTTCACTTATATCTTTCCCCTCAGCTTTTAGCTTTCATATGTAATATGGCACCTTTCCAAACAGTGACATACAAATGAATTCCGCCGTTCATGGTTGCAGAAACATCACTCCAGAACGGAGCTTTCCAAAATGCAAAACATTCATAAAACCTATTTATTCAAGTTCAGGTCTCAATAGTCCGGGCTTTAGTAAAGTGTAGCTAATGGAGTGCCCCAGGGATGATGTATTGTTGTAGGATAACCTGGAAGTGTGCGCCGCATTGTTTCCCTCAATCAAAAGCCTTTGGATTTTTCCCATAGACTTTTGGAAGATTGCAAATATAAGCTCTGTGACAGGCTTATGATTCTTGCATGTTTTTTCTATAAAGATAATCTTACAGATAAACACAACATTGTTCATTTTGAAGCCTAAATACAATCGGCAAAAGTAAAAAGCTAACATGATGCTATAAACAGACTACACTACGGTCGCTCGATATCAAAGCCCGTGAATGTTTGCAGTCGCTTTTAGCAACCGCCACTTTTAAGACACGATAAAGCTTTAAAAACTCACAGGCGGTTATTACTGGTTAGTGTTTTATGTCGTAGGATAAAACATGAAAGTATTTTTGTATCATTTGTTTATTGTAAACTTTATACAGTATAGTTTTAGATTACCCCAGACCTTATTTCAGTCATTTAATGAAAATCCCATTAAAAAATGGAATGTGTGTTATAGTCTCGCATACAAAAATACGTCATCTCTGCGGCACTATATTAATCGGTGTTAAGGAAACCATTTTGCATGCCACTATATTACATCACATGTTGGCCATCAAACACATCATTTTTTTAAGTCTTGTTGATAAAGTCACCAGAACAAAAGTTTGAAACAACATGACAATCCTCATTCAAAGCACAGCATTTGTCCTTTTGAACACACCTGTAGGTATCATCGGGGTAGGTCTTCTGGACATAATCCTGAAGTTCCATCTGTGCTTTCTCCTGGAACTTCTCAATCTGACTACAGGTGCTCAACCCCGGATGATCTTGTGAAGTGATTGTTGTCGGTTAGAAAATAACATTACACATGTATGAAACATCTGGATGTGACATTCTGACTTTCTGTTAGGAATTAAAGAGTGTGCTGGCATGTGTACCTGGACTGAAGAGGACAATGGCTTTCAGGTAAGCGTACTCGTATCCGTCTGTCTCCAGTTTTGACATGCTGTTGCAGAACTCTTGCAGCTTCCATATGTGCTCCATGACCAGTTTAATGCGCTCGCTGGATAGCTTGTCTACTGAGAGAATAGCAGTTATTCATGAATTATAATATGCTGCTGACAACACTATGCAATTAGAGATTAGCATTAGCCTGTCATGTGGTGTCCATGAGCATCGTACCATCCTGTATGCTGGACTGCAGGTGATTGACGATGGCAGCGAGGATGGTAGACAGACTCATGATGTGTGTGCACTGAGCCAGCCCTAGAGTGAACAGCTCATTCCAACAGGCTCGTACCAGAGCTGTGTTACACTCCTGCCTAAAAAAACACACATATGGCGTGTGATTAATATACTCCTGAGACGTAACACGTGTGTGTGCAGAGCATTGTCAACAACATGCCTTTCAATGCTGGAAATCTCACCCGAGAGCATGGAATGCTGGGATAGATCGTGCCCAGTGCATGGAGAGAAACAGCAGGCGCGACGCAGACTCACAGATGTAATGCACATTCAGGTACTCGGGCATCGGGCTGGGCATTGTCAACTAAAGAAAACAAATCAAACAATGAATCAATTTCCATTTAAATACACATTTCTTTCACATTTTGCTCTTTATTAAAAGGTTAATACAAGAGAATGCGTTCAAAAAAGGTCATTAAAAGTATTTACAAATCCTTTCCAAGGCTCAAGGGGAAACTGTAGATCAATACTGTACCTCAAAAAGTGACAGAGAGGAGAATCACTCCAAAGACATATTCATGACTAAATAAGATATTTTAAGTTCACTGCAGTAACACACCTTGAAGTTGACGTGTGTGTCTGTAAGCAGGGGTCCTTCGACTTCTATGAGAGGTGTGATGTGATCTCTGCTGATCACCTGTATTGTAGGTCCACCCATCCCATCCACCTCTGACAAACTCTGAGCCTCCATCCCCTCACTGGGATTCAGAGCTTTAGCCAGCGTATCGAAGGCACTGTGACACCACATACAACACACCAAAAAAACGAACATCATAAAACATCTTTTACCCATTTCATGCTAAAATGATGTCATCATCCTGACCAATAAGATGAGAAGCAACAGTAAGTCACTGCAGTGAGTTTGTTGCGCTCTGTTATTCATTCCTGTTGTGTACACTAATAGTTAATGTCCTTCAAAAGTTTATTGTGTAGGCTACTTTATAGTCATAGTTGGCCATCCTCCAGCTTTTAAAGGATCTCTCTAACCCACCTTTCTTCTGCTGTCATCCTGTATTTCTCATTCCTGAATGAGAACAATGCTGCAATACTTTATGCTCAGAGTTAAATCCCATCTGGACTATCCTTGTCGTCTCTCTCCTCAAGGTCAGCTTGCACTACTCCCTTCAACCCCTGACTATCCGGTGTCATCCGGGAACACAGGACTACATTCACGTGGGTAGAGTGACATTTCCGACAATCTAAAGAACCATGCTGACCTCAGTAGTTATGAGTCAGCAGTACATAAGATGCTAGAGAATCATTTCTCTATCCGCCTCCCAGGTCTTCCTCTCCTACAGCTGATGACTTTGTAGATTTCTTCACACTACAACCATCAGCAGCCAGTTCTCAATACCCACAGAATAGGACAGACTATTCACACCTGAAACCCTACTCTCCACTTTTTCTGTCCACGGTCAGGTTTCAAAAGCAATGCTTTCAGTATAGCAAAGATAACACATGTTTAATATATAAATCCTCTTTGGCAAACCTCTCTTCGTTGGGCATTACAGCAATTCCACATCACTGATTTAAATCCTACCTAACAGGTAGATCCCTCATGGCATCATGAAGGGGAGAGGGGTCCACATTTTATCACATTGTCACCTGGTATACCCTAAAGGCCAGTGCTTGGATCATTTTTCTTCTCCATATACACATAATTAAGACCACACAATCCCACTGTAGCTGTACTGAGCTTTCCTTTAGCTCAGTGGTTAGAACATGGCGCTAACAATTCCAAAGTCATAGGTTCGATCCCAGGGACTGCACATAAGTAGAAACAAATATAGGTATATATAATGCAATGCAAGTGGTTTTGGATAAAAGAGTCTGCCAAATGCATGAATGTAAAATGTACTCTGAATCTCATCCTTGTCCAGGTAATTTCGAGATTGAACTATACTACTCCCATAGTCGGTCATCCAGCATTTATCCGGTGCAATAAAAAACGAAATCACTTTCTCTCTCCCTTAAACTGATCCTTACTAGTGAGACAGACTGTGCCCCTCACTATATTGAACAAACATCTCAAAACTCATCCTTCTTCTAACACTTGACTGGAACATGTGAAATAGACACATTTTAAAAACATCACCTAAATACTTCCACATTTTCTTCCATGTCAAGATTAAAAAAGGACAACTATCAAGACTCAAATTTAGCGGTTGGCTACTTCATTTGTTGCTATTCCTTTAACTAATATAGCAGGTATTATTAACACTGTAAAATATCGAAATATTTCATTAACATGCAAAGGCATATATGTTGTCGGCATTAACACACCGTGTGATCTCACTGGGCGAGTCCTGTAGTTGCCTGTTTGTGGTATCTCCGTTTTTCAGACAGTCATTCAGGTTGGCTAGTGATGTAACCACATTAGCCAGTGTTCCTAGATCACCCTGTCCTGACTCTGTCTGATGAAGAAATAACATCTTCAATTTACATTAAAAAAAAAACATTTAAATACAAAAATAAAAGCTTGTATTACAGATTAAAACAAACACAGAAGCAGCAAAGCACTTAGTTCTACAGCAGAATCTCCTGACATTTACTGTACTGTACCGTAACTTGTAAAGACTTTAAATTGTTCTTTATTTTATGTCAAAGGAGGGAAAACTAAAAGAGGCCGAGGTTATTTAAGCATGTGTTAGAGATTCATGTTAAGGACAAGGTTGTTACTTTATCTGTTGCCAATAGTAATGTGCCATCAGCCTGAATTAAAGGTTGTTGGATATTGACCAGCATCCCAGAGTCCAACAGCCCCGACCTGCACAGAGCAGACAAGCAAAATAAAGCACTGACAACTGTACAATTAAACTTGCATCCTATAAAGAACAATATTGGTATACATTTACTGAGAAGTTTAAATGACATATATATGCAATCATTTATTTCTGAATAATGACAACAGTCCATAGCGGGACTGCTAAACTGAAACTCATTCATTAAAGGCATTGATTTACTCATTGATTATTTTTCCACTGTAGCTAATGTACTACTAAGCACTACTATAGTGTACATTTTCCCTTGCACCGATTGTTCCCTTGACACCATTGTGCAGTATGGGTGAATGTTTGCAGTTTCACCGTGGGGCCTCTTTCTCTGTGATGAAGGTGGGTGTTGCGATGAGAGGACTCCGCAGGTCTTTGCGGATGTAAATCTTCTCTGTGGATGCAGCGCAGTTGGCAGGCTTTTCTCTGGGCAGGTCAATGGGTTTTCGCTCACTCTGGACAGCTGCAAGACAAACACACACACAAATCAGTCAACGTTCCAGGCTGCCATACACACAACCGTTTGCTGTCAAGACTGTGGTGATGAAATTCCAGCTGAGAAGGTTTCACCTTCTTTTTAGTTATAAAAAGATCCTTTAAATGATGACGGACGCCGTTACAGCTGAACACTCACAATCCATCTTCATGCCCATCTCCAGGCATTTACTGAGTCTGCAGAACTGACAGCGGTTGCGATGGTGTTTATTGACGACACAGTCCTGGTTACTGCGGCAGCTGTAGGTCAAACTCTTGCGTACGCTTCTCTTGAAGAACCCCTTACAACCTTCACAGCTCACCGCACCATAGTGCCGCCCTGCACACACAGATGGATGAGTTCAGTGTTTTCATAAACTGGATGGTTATGGTCCATATGTAATGTCAGTCTGCTGCTATTACCTGATGCTTTATCGCCACACACCAGGCAGTATTCTACAGGCTGGGCTCGACTCATGTCTCCTCCTTTGCCAAAAAGCCTCTCCACTGACACTGCATCAGTCACAAACTATCAGAAAAAGCAAACTGTGTTTAAATGATATATTATAGTTTTTCCATTTGGAAGATGCTTTTTCCAAATATATTTTATTTACAGAGCATTGCAGGTGTGTTTTATCCGTATGGGTGTTCTCTGGAATCAAACACACTACCTTTCACTCTCAGTTTCAGTTGAGTTGTGTGTCCGTGTTTTATGCATGTGGGTGTGTATGAACCTTTGTTTTCACATTGTTTTGTTTTTCTGTAATATAGTCGTTTTAGAAGTTATATAAATGGTGGATATAACGCTGGATTTTGAGATCATTTGAAACTGATAGGTGGCGCGGCCCCAGCGCTAAAAAATGCCGGACATGAACTGCGCGCGGTAAGCCGAACTAAGTCATATGTCTGTGTTTTGTTGGCAATCGCCATGTATAAGCGTAATGTAAAAAACACGAAGGGATTAATGTGATGATGTGTTGTTTGCTCTTGCTGTAGTTCTACTCTCCACACTAGTCCCAGTTCTAGCAGCTCGTGTTTTTCCGTAAATAATCCTACAGCTGTATCTCTCTTTTATCAAACTAAATACTCTTCGAAGATACGACGTATTGAGTGCAATACTAGGGCACTCAGGATTAATATGAGATTGGCAGAAACTGCCTGTCAAACTTTCAGTAATAAGAAATAATGGTAATTCCAATCAGTTTTAAGTCCTTCAAAAATGCCTAAGAATAAAAATCGCAAATGATGTATTATGTATGAAAAATGATTTGAAAATACAATGGAAAAACCCTTTCTATTGTTTTGAAAGCTAACGTATCCCAAATATTAAATAGGGTTTTAATACTTTTTGCATAACATCACAGAATTCCAATTGAAACACAATCTAACCCGCATAAAACGAAAAATAAAACGAGACAAGCATTTATGTGAATTCATACCTGAATTCGGCTGGGCACCAGGCTGTCTGCAGAGGCAAAGATGAGCTGTTTGGCACTAGTGCTCTCAGGTGATGCCAGGAGGACTTTGCTTGCTCCACTGCCATCGGGTGCCGCCAGGATAAACTGCTGTTTGGGCAGAGTCGAGTCCAGCGCGGTCACTATCTGAATCTTCTGACCTGTCTGCTGTTCGGTCACAAACTGACAAAGACAAAGTGTGTGTGTGAGCGTGTTGGGACACACTTTGTCTATTTTAACCATGAGTGTACGTCTGTGTCTGCACCTGTATTCTCTGTGGGCTGCTGATGGACGGGTCAGTGGAGATGATCTGAATGCGTTGGGGGGAGGCGCTCATCATTGAGCTGTCAGATGGAGAAGACTGTACCTGCAACGCGCACACACACACACAAATGACAATCCCTCTCAGGGTCAAAGGCAGTGTGTTTCCATGGTAACTGAACAGTCCTCTTCAACAAAGAGCCCAACAATAAAATGCGCCTCGCAGAAACATTTGTAAAGCTAATGAAAACAGGAGACAGGAATTGAAACATACATTTTCCGGTTAAACCACAAGCAATTCAAATGATTTTTTCATTTCATTTGAAAGGTCAAAACACTGAAATTGCAAATCATTGTCAGATTTGTGGCATCAGCCAATAACCATGCAGACGCAAATCAGTTTTACCAGCAGTGTTATCAAATCAAATATTCATTTGATATTGTAAGTATTGCCTCCCGCTTTGGTGTTTTCCTCACTATTGTAAGTCACTCACCTCTGCAACCTGCTCAGTCGTCAATATTTGCTGAGCCAGCAACTCCATATTGGTTGCCATGGTGATGTGAGGTCATCAGCGTTGTCTGACTGGACAAAGGCCAGTACGACCTCCGCAGAGAACGCCTCCACCTGTGTGCCTGCTAAATTGAGATGATAACGGGTAGTTCATTGGCCATAACAGATACGATGTCAAACCTCCACAATTTATGCAAAGCTCAACTAAAGATGTCATTATCTATTCAAATAATACCGTAAGGAGTAGTTCACCTTCAAAATGAAAATTCTGTCATCATTTACACGCCGCCTTGTCATTTCAAGCCCGTGTGATTTTTTTCTTCTTCTGCAGAACACAGAAGAAGATATTTAGAAAAATGTTGATAACAAAACATGAAAAGCCCCCCGCTCACTTCTATTGCAACCGATGCAAGTGAAGGGGGGCTGTTAACGACATTCTTCAAAATATCTTCTTTTAATCTTTTCGTGGCTGTATATTTTAAAAGATGCAAGATTTTTTTAATGCGGAAAACTACCTGTATCGTTTTTAATCCGAGAAATAAATAGCCTACATAAGCCATATATTAGACATTTTTAATGTAAAAACCCCTAAAAAACTGTATAAGTTCATTTGAAATTAAAGTGAATTGAATCGACAAAGTCTGATTTTTAACAACACAATCTGGGCTTTAGGATAAACTGGTGCCACTTGGCCCCTACACTTGTTGTTAGTCAAGTAATATTGACATAACATTATCATTTTGTGTCTCATCAAACAAAAAAGGACAGTAATGAGTGACCATATCTATTTTCTATTATCTTCATCTAGAATGTAGACTTTATTGTATCCAGCTCTTCTCGTGTTACTGCAGTATGGATGGGTCGCTTTGTTCAATTGAACAGAAACACGTCAGGTTCAGTTGATCAGTTTGAACGTGGTCAGGGCTTTCATTAATTGGACAATGCGATTGTACGTCATCCCCGAACGAGGCGAGGATTGGCTGGGGCTAACGTCAATCACGGTGAGGCTGCGTACTATCCAGGAAGCGCTGTCAAAACAGAACAAAATGGAGAACCTGGCACAAAGCCAACGACAAAACACCAAACCTTTACAAACGCGTATGAAAACAGTTAGAGTTCACAACACAATCGTGTTTCATCGTGACCGTTTTCATTTGAGGTTATTTTCGGATTCGCTTATCTTACGCGATAACTGATGGTAAAATCCACCCACTGTTGGTGCCCGCGGTGGCAAAGGTAAAAGGGTCGAGTTCATACGATAGCTCTCCGGCTAACCAGCTAATGCTGTCAACACGTCCACTGCAGTACACGGCGAGCGATTATACCGCATACAACAGCCAGCAGCTCTGGGACGCGGTGCATCGCGGAGGGGATTTTAACGCGTGCGATGTTAAAACTTGGTTTTTGGTCGTCCGCGAAACACGAAAGCTTAATTGTTGACACCGCTAATGCGTTTTCATGGCATCATTAGGCCTGTTTAAGGCACCGTATGCAACAAACCTGCCCAAAAAGGTTTTTCCGCGAGCGCTTTAAAAACATTACGTGACATGCAGAAATAAAAAGCCGCTCACCTATAACAGGGATGCGCGTCGGGTTTATTTCACATTGTTTGTTATTGTTTTACTCCAGTGAAAGGTCATAGTTCGTGACCCCGTTGCCAGCGTGCGGTAGTTTTTCTTCCTTTCTGTTGTGCGCGCTCACGCGGCTGGAGCGCGCGCGTGTCTGGAGGAAGATGGCGCTGACGTCACCCTGTCTGCCTCCGACACCGCAGAACTGTTTGGAGCAAACAAATGATGATGATGTTGATACTGTTCATCGTTCATCAAAAAACACAACCTGCACAAATCGTAATCTTTCTTTAAATAAGTGCTGCTTTCTGTATATGAGCGACTTTAATACACGTGTGTTTATTTTTGTATTGTGTCTTATTAAAATGTTGCAACAATAGCTGTATAGGCCCTATCTAGGCTAGTGGATTGTATTGTATGGTCACTTTAGCAAATTTGTGTAAGGATGCAGATGAATGCATCGATGTATTATACGGGAAAATATATATTGAAAATAGATTATTGACTTTTCCTCCTCACTTCTTTGAAGCTGACAGCTATGGTGAATATGTAGTTTATGATAGCTGACCTGTGCCCCTCATTTAACATCAGATTTAAGAAAAATAAAACATTCCTTATTTAGGACATAATTACATTTAGTTGCCTTTTTTATTTTATAAAATTTTATTTAACAATTATTGCGCTGTTTTAAATGTATTATTCTAAAAATAATTTGAATAATAGATGCTTGAAATAAAATAAATATAAATCATATTATGAATATAAGAACGAAATACACTTTTGTAGCAGATTCTAACCCCAGCCGGCAGACCAAACAAAGAAACATCCTAGATATAGACTTTAAGATTTATTTGAATAAATAGAGCAATGTCTTCACCCGAGGCCAAAGTAATGAACAAAATGTTTTTAATAGCCCCTGATATAACTAACCTAGGACACATAAAAACTATGTCTGTTGTACAGGGCCCTAAACAAAAAACAAGGTGAACCATACGCTCTGGCATTTCCTGGGCAAGATTGTATACAACAGATGGAACATGTGGAAAACATTGAAATGTTACAATGCTAATGTTTCTTTCAGTGGTATTGATGTTCTGGAAGAATAGCACCAACTCCAGAAGCATTCATTGTGTATGAAGGGCCATCAAGTATAAAACATGCAATCATTGTGGGAGCTACACAAGCGTTTTTACGGCCTCAAAAGGAAATTGACATTCATGAGATTTTTGAGTATAGGCCTATAATGAAGTAAGTATTATGAAGTATCTTAAGAATCCTTCGTAGTAACCTGCCATCTTCATATTTATCTGTGATGGATAATTATTACTTTAAAGAATCGTCAGACATCAAGGCTGTTTGGATTAAAGAAATGATTTATTCCCTCAAGAGGAAAGGCAATCGTCTCTCACTACAGTGTGGGAGATCAACTGTAACAAGCTGAAACAGGTGGTTATTTTTATACTATGTGTGTGTGTGGAAGCTTAACCGCGAGCACATCCTGCCCCCTCCCCTTACAGCTCTCTGGTGCTCGCTGTGTCAAAAGAGGGGGGGGGGTGTCATTAACATTGCATCCTGCATATCACATAGGTTTAGACATTTCTTTTAGTTGCGTCCTTGCACACATAATGATTCCATAAACATAACATACATTTCAGAATATACTTAAGGCACTTTTCTGTTTCTACAGCATTACGATAAAAGAAAACAAACGAGAAAATAAAAATCTTTCACATTATCCTTATATAATTATCTTGCCGACTGTTCATTGCAGTACCTGTTTACACGTGCATCTTACTTCAACTAAATATGCAATAACTTCTTCCACTGCACTGCCGAACTTATCGTTGTATACCCATCTGTATATTTCTGTTTATAGTGATAGCCATTTGTATATTATGTTCATTGTACATACCCATCTGTAAACTACTTCATTATACTGATTTTTTCCTGCACATATGCAACTACTATATCCTGGACTTGCTGCTATTGCACTTCTGTAATGACAACAAAGTTGAATCTAATCTAATCGAATCTAGAACATTTATTTGACCCAATTAGGTATAGCTTTTGAACTTTGAACCCAACCCCTACGCTTTCATGCCATGCTACTAGGAGGATTCAAGCTCGAGTAAGCAAGGGAGAGAATGAACAACAATATTTTTTTCAGACACAGACAGTTATTTATTCATATAAATGCGGAACAGGTATGTTTTGAGCTGTTTTTTGACTGTTGTGAAGGATGCTGCAGTTCGGGGGAGGCTGGCAGTTCATTCCACCACCTTGGAATCTAATGAGTGAAGGTTTGTATAAAAAGCGATTTGGTGCCTCGCTGTGATGGGACAATTTTCAGACCATGGAGCAGTGAGTTACGGTAAAGGAAGGGAAAGGAAATAAAATATTTACAACCGGAATTATTTCAATATACAATATACAAATTTTGGAAAAAATAACCACACAGCCTTTTCATAAAGGTCCTAAAAGGTCCTGTTTAAGGCGGACTGATATGGCGACTCCTGTTCCCGTTATAAATTCCTATTTCTCTCATTTTGGCGTTACATAAGGATGAGCTAGAGAGGTTTCTATAACCTTGTTATGGCATATGTCAAGTTTAAAACCAGTGTCTTCTCCTCAGAAGCATCCACAAACTGACAGACCAAGTTCCACTTTGGTTCGGAATTCTAAATTCGTTACTTGTTTGACACTGATCTTTCTCCTTTGCTAAACATCTTGGTTTCCTCGCCGCAGTAGTGGTCTTCCTTCAGAAAAAGATCAACGGTCGTACTACAGGCCGATGTTTCTTTACTACAAGTACCTTTGTTAATAGGACCATTTTCATTTGGGCATTTTTGGTGCATAAATGATAGAAACACAAAACACCTGAGCATGGTTACTAATGTTGATTTTCGTAAGGATTGCTCCCATGAGGGCTACACTTTCTTTCCATGATTTTTAACTATTAAGATCATTCTCGAGACTTTTCTTTTTACAGTTGAATAATGTGATTTTAGACACTGTAAACGTTTCTGTAAAGCCTCCTTGTAACCACGCACACCGTGAAAAGCGACATACGTTCAGTTGACTTCATGTGATGCTGCGCAGACGGACGCAGACGGACGCATGCGTCAATGGGTCTGCGCTGCTCAGTGGAACACGCCCACAGATGTTTCGTGTGATTTTTCTGTCCCATCTTGGCGATCCTCTCGTCTAACGCACATTACTGTTTCTCTCTCTGTGTACAGTGGACGGACGCAAAGACGATGTTTGACAGCCGGTCGTGACACGACAAATCCTTGACGGCTACGAGCAAAGCAGCCGTTCACATCAACCGTTCACAAAGATCTGATCTGCATCATATTCCCACGGAGATTTATTTTAATATCGGATTGAAGCCGTTATGGTGAAACGGACATCGATAAAGGCCTGAAAATCCTCATTCGTGTATTGACTGGTTTTGATGCAAGAAGACGTGTGAATTCGAACAAGATGTCGTACAAAATAAATGTGAGTGTGTTAATATTGCATTGGTCACTTTTTCATGATCGCATCAGACGGTTTCATGTGACAGACAAATTGCGACGGGATAACGGATGCTGCCGTTTTGCATGCAGACACTTCACTGTCATGTTTCATACGGGAGTCTCTTCACTTCATCCCAGCTGCCGTAAATGTCTTGATTTTTGTAGCAAATACATTTTTTATTTCCGTAAATATATGTCAAAATTGTGTGTGATCTGTGTGTTCACTGGTCTCTGTGGCTGACCCATGGCGTTAATAGAAATAAAGACTATGGGCTTGGCACGCCCTTTGATAGCCAAACAGAGGCCAATTCAGCATTTTGAGCCTGTCAGCTAGAAATTTTGATTTGGAAACTACATGAAAAGATCGATAATGAAGCAATAAATTCATTCATTGTGGTATCAGTGCACTTTATATCTTATGAATATTAACCATGGTTTTACTACAAATAAACAATTCATGTTCTAAGATCGTAGACAGTGGACCCGTGTGTTATGAGACTTTTAAACCCATACAGCCCTAAAAAGTGATGTAAACATATTTATCTTTGTAATAACCTTGGTAAATAGGTTTACTTTATGTAAAAGTTTCCTGCATAGTATTTTCTAACTAACTGTGGTTTATACTTTAACACGGTTACAATAACAAAAACATCATTTTCTATGAGGGATCAAATGTTCACACATAAGAAAAGCATTTGTTTTACTATTGAATAAAGTGTAAATCTTACTTTACCATTTTAATCTATAGGGAAGCACTCGTATCTACCCTACACTCTTAAAAATAAAGGCGCTTAAAAGGTTCTTCACAGCAATGCCACAAAGAACCATTCAGCCAAAGGTTCTTTAAAGAACCATCTCTTTCTTACTTTTTAAAACAGAATGGTTCTTCAGATGTTTAAGGTTCTTTATAGAACCACTTAGACAAAAAAAAGTTCATCCGTGGCCTGGAAGAACTTTTTATAGCACCTTTATTTTAAGAGTGTTGTGTTTATTTCCTCTTGCAGACGGCAGCACAGACAGCGAAAAGCAGATTGGACACCATCAATGCAGCCTGAACTAGACCTTACTTTGGAGGTGGCGAATCGGACCAAAACGAAGGAAAGGCAGTAACACAGACCCATGGCCTGGCCCAGGTGATCCTACCCCAACATATGAATGAGATCATACAAATTCGTACGAAATTGTTACTTGCCATGAGGTTGTGTTGGGCATTGCCCTTATTACCTCTTGGCTGAGCTCACTGGATTTGAGAATAAAGTGATTTTTCCATCACCTGTATAAATGGTGGGGTACCGTTTTAGGGTCTGTAAGGGGCGTTTGGGGAAGCAAGTAGGAGTTGGCCATTATTTCCTCATGATTGCCTTTTGTCTCTCCCTGCTCGCTTTACTCTTCATTGACGTAATTGAATCATGGGTAACCTATCTGGGAATGAGCAGATCAGAAGGTCCTCACGGAGCGGTTCTTCCACAGAGTATCCTGCCCACCCGTTCCGAAGAGTTCCTTCTTATGCCGAGCTCTCGCGTCTGTCAACGCGCCAAACCTGATCTCGTCACTTTGGTGGCAACCGCGCCTGCCAACAGAAAGGCTCGCCAAGCCATTCGGGACACCTGGGGTGGGGAAGTGCAAGTGAGAGGTCACCGTGTCATGACCCTCTTTATGGTGGGTCAACCATATGACCTAGTTCTTGGAAAAGAATTGATAGAAGAGTCAAAGGAACGCGGAGACCTAATACAGGGCCGCTTCACTGACACCTACGGAAACTTGACCCTAAAAACTCTCGCCATGCTGGGTTGGGCACGCCATTTCTGCCCGCAGGCTCGCTTCCTGGCTAAGGTGGATGACGACGTGATGTTCAACCCAAGTGCGCTGCTTCAGTACCTCGACCTCAGCTATAAAATGAGCGAGGATAAACTCGCAGACCTTTACCTGGGACGTGTTCACATGCAGGTGGCGCCGGACCGCAATCCGCACAGCAAGCACTTCATGCCAGAATCCACATACACTGGGACGGTTTTTCCGGATTACTGCAGCGGGACGGCGTATGTGCTATCTCGGCCTGCAGTCCTAAAGGTGTCCCTAGCGGCTGCCGCGATAACCTTAACCAGACCTTTGCTCCCAGAGGATGTGTTTGTGGGTATATGTGCACACAGAGCGGGCATTACACCTGCCCACTCCCCACTCTTCTCCGGAGGACCGGGTGTGCCATACGGCCGTTGTTGCTACCAGACTATGGTGTCTGTGCACTATACCAAGCCAGGGGACATGTTACGCTACTGGACGGAGGTGCACTCCACAGCCCCGTGTTCGTGGCTGGGCGTGCGAACCTCCCTCGGTGTGTGTAAAGTGAGAGCACTTTTCGGGACGCTGTTGGGGCAGAACTTGTAAGATGAGCACACGATGAAGTTGCATTCAACAGAAAATCTGTTAGGAAGCGTAGTATTATAGAGATTCGTAAATTATAATGCAGTTGTGCACTCCAGTTTAGAAGACATAAGAAAGCACACATACAGCCTTTTGTTTACAAAGACAAACTATGCACTGTTTTTGATTTTTCTTTGTGCTCTGCTTTACTCAGCATGTGCCTTTTGTGTTTTAAAACGTACAACACATTATGCATAAGCCTTAACTGAGATTGAGCCGTCACTGTTGTTGTCTTCCAGAACATGAGCAGCAACACATTTAAAGCGATAGTTCAGCCAAAAATGAAAACAGCTTTACATAGACAGCTTTTAAACAACATGAGGGTTAAATAAAATACATTCTCCATAACCGAAATAATTTAAGAAATGCATTGTTATAAATATAGCATGAAATGTTCTGTCTTTTCACCTCACCAGTGCAACAATGACATTTACCCAGTTGACAGTAAATATTTAACAGACCCAACTTATTAACAGACCCATTGATCTAAAGTTCATTTAGTGCACCAGTAAATGCTTGCAGCAGGTAAGAGATACACAACCGTGATTTACATAAACACTTATAGCTCTATACATGAAGAAATAAAACGAATTCAATCCACTGCTACTGGGGAATTCTACAAATGGGACGTTTTCTCAAAACACAAGCATGACCTTTCATAAACCCCAAAGCCAATATCAATGTTGCCCAGTTTTGGGTTTCTTTCTTTACTTGGTTACACGGTGGACAGCAAGTTATTTAACATTTTTCAACATTTTGGACCTGTACTCAACACAGAAGCATAGAATATAGAAAATAGACTTTTATACTCATGATGACTGCAAATTTGAACAGTAAATTATATTTATTGTAATGCTGTTGACAGTCAATGAATCCACTCTTGACACAGGTTTGCTGTTAGGGAAAAGAGACATACGCCCTAGGCTTTCATTCACATGCTTCTCCTGTATGTCATCCCACTAAAAACTAGTAACTAGTGGGTTACTTGGACATACAAAACCAGGTTTAGCACATTAAACTATATTTTTGAAGAACACAACCAAATGTCTTGATTATTTACTCTGACTGGAAGCAAACGCTGAAATGAATTTATATTTGAAGTTATTCTGGTGTATAGTGCTGTTAACGGAAAATAACCTGGTGCATTAGCAGAAAAACTAAATTTTTGATGATGAAAATGTTCAATGAGTAAATTTGCAAAAGAAAAACTAATTTCAGATCATGTTTGTGTATTACAAAATACTTTGACATTTTAGAGAATCAATGCCTCCGACTTTGCTGTACATTCAACAGTTTGGCCAAAACAAAGTCTTTAAACACGTTTTACTCTGATGTGAAGAACTTGACCGGGCAACTCAAATATCAGAACAGAAGTCTTGTTAAAAGCTTTGAGAATACCTGAAACACAACTGAAAGCCAACACTCATCCGGCAACACCACTGCCTGTCCTCAATGATGCTATTCATAGCAAAAAGCATAAACGACTTTGTTTCGATTCACCAGGCATGAGTGAGGCCAGGGTCTGGTGTTGAGCCATGAATCAGACTCTTACTGTGCATTCATATTCACACCAGACTCAGAAACATAGAAAACATACTCCCACAAACTGGAGTGATACAGATGGAATGTCATTTCCACACTCTTGAACATTCTCTACACTCTCCGTTTCTTAAAGTTATATCTCTCCCATGAACCTAAAATAAAATAGTACATCTTTCTAGTTCTGTAATTTCAAGAAGGAAACTTCGACTAACACCACCTGTGTCTAGCCAGCAAGTTTTTGTATGTGTCTGTTTGGCAACTTGCGAAGTTATACCCAAATAACAATCTCGAACCGTATATCACACGGTAAACCAGATGTAGCACATCCTTTTGACAGTAAATATAAATGTCTTTTAATAACATTGTGTTTACAAATGATAAAACCAAATTGCCTGTTCGTGACATTTGAATGCCATTTAGCTTTTCCTCAATGAGCTAAAAAAACACTTCAAATTCACATTTCATGTCTATTTTAATCTCATGTGGCATGTATTGCAAAATATGCCCCTTCAGTGTGATGAAAGACCCTCTGCTACGCGTTGGGTCCTGATCACACTGTCAGGGTTTATTTCTGCGATAACAACCCGCCGCCTGTACATTTTCCCCTTTACATAATGAAGACAGCTGAATTATTTTGTAGTGTATTTAAATGTATAATCATTTGTGCTTTGGATGCATTTGACAAAAACTAAAATAAAAAGCTCGAAACACCACTAACCTAAATAACTTTCATATTTCAACAACATTTTGAGAATCAGACCCTGATTTCATGTATAAATAATGCAAATGAATTCATGTTTCTGAGACAGAGTGTGCAGGACTAACAGTAGCTCTCTTTGAAACTATGCTCACTCACAAAACGTCGGAAGCGGTGCGTTATCAGTCAGTTTCTTACCGTGCATGGTCAGGGTTTGTCCTTGCTCAAAACGAGGCAGAGGTGGTGCCAACCTCATGTGTAGTACCTTTAAGTGGCTTAACCAAACACTTTAAATGTTAAAACATATTAAACGATCGAAACATTTTATGAAAACTACAATTATTGAGTTATATAAAAAATTTCTTTGTTTCAACCAAATCAAATAAAGCTTTTCAAATAACTTTTCAGCCCCCAATAGCAAACTAAATGATTCAATCATCTTTTATATTTGCTAGTGACTGAAAAATTGAGTCTTTCCAACAAAAGAAGAACTATAAAATCACAGCTCCGGAAAGAGTTAACAACAATACATTATGTATTGTGAATATCTCTTTGGAGAAAGTATGGACTTTACCTCACAAGTAGCTGCTTACCAAAATAAGATAAATAACATTTTAACTGATTCATAAATGTTAGCGGACTAAAGCCTTTCTCAGGAAATAGAACCCAGACATTGAAGTGAACTGCAGTTTTTGTCAATCTGACCCGTTCATTCATTTTGGCAATGCATCTGCTGCAAAAAAAAAAGTTTGTTGGATTTTTTTAGTTTATCTTATTTTGTATGCAACTTTAATTTAGTTTCAAAGATGCTTTCTTTGGATTGTTTGACTATTCAAAAAGACTATTCACATAATTGTAGCAATTCTGTCAGTGAAACACACCCTACAGCACGTAAAACGCTTAAATAAACACCATTACATAATGGTAATCTAAATAATAGATCTTCAACTCAAACATAAAAATGTACCATTTAAACGACTGAAATCAGTTATAAGAAAAACATTCACAAGTTTAGTGGCTTGTGTTGGTATTTTATTAAACAAGCAACACTCAGGGAACAATAAAAAATAACATCCATACATTTTTGTTATGAAATGACCGCACTTGGTGTCCGTGTGCTCTGAAGGCTATTTGTCCTGTTTTCTGAAACGGTCGAGTGTCGACTTCTTCTCCAACTGCTGCCTTTCACTGGATTTCTCCTTCTGCTGTTTCATTAGCTCTTTCACGTTTTGTCGAATCACATCCTGAGAGGTTTTGGACAGACACCAGATTTCAATTAGATTGATTTCCATTACATACTAGAGAGGTTCAAGATAGAAGCTAAAAGTTGTCTGTCACTTTTGTCTACTCTGGCTTTTATTACACAAAGAAAATATGTTCTGTCATAAAATCAACATGTAGCTATTATATAGGCCTGTCCATAAAAAGTTAAATTACACAAAACGACAATGTCAAATAAAATGTCAACCATGTCAAATGTATAAACAAAATTTAGTCCAGTTCATTGTATTATATCAGTCCAAAATTGCTTTGATACATTTCATCGATTCATTTATTGTGATTAGTTTTGGATGCACTTTGTGTGAGATATGGTTGGAATGTGGGGCTCTCTCGACCCTTGAGTATCCTTGAGTACCCTTGCCCTAGTGCATTCCAAATGTAATTAACTGTAAATGAGAAACAGAAACAATAAGTCATACCCTCTGATCCTCGTATGCCACTTTCCTCTTTCGTTTCTCTACAGCACCAGCAGAGCTTCGTCCTTTTTTCTTCGACCTTGGTTTAAATTTTTCTTTTGCCAATGGATCATAACCCTGAAAAGAACACAAATACACACTTGTCAGATCAAACCACCAATAATAAATTGACAAAATATTGGAACACTGTTTGCCACGTTTTTGCATTGTGACGTCAATGAGCCACCTACATGCACTGCATAGAGTCATTCATCACTGAGCAGAATAAATGCAACTGCGGTGTATATGCATGTGCCACATATGAGCAGGTATTAAATACACTGTTCAACATTTATGACACTACAGCATGATTATCTATAAAGCTAATAAAAAATAGACTAATAAATGTGTTCATCCTCAAATTATTGACAGACCCATGTAGTTGGCAGGGTTTTTTTTCCCACCGTTTTGGCAGGACACCAACAATCAGCAGTGGTGCTGTGGTTGGGTATATTGGTCTGTTTTTGAACCACACATTGGTTATAGTTTGCGCTGTACACAGTTGGTGCCACTTCACCATTACAGGGAAAACCAAAAAATAGAATTACATTTTAACTGTTGACAAAGCTAATTATTATTTCCATTGTGAAAGAATATATTTAAAATCCTTTTTTTTTTTTTTACAAATGTTCATAAGTAAGTATTTGTTTTACTGCCTAAAATGTCAATAGTCCCCAAAATAGACCTCATGCAAAATCACATTCATGGACATATGAATGCTGAACTAACCAAAATGTCCACTCTTTCCTTGTGCCTCTGCTCAAAGCTGGCCTGGTCCACTTTCCCCAGCTGCCCGGGGTCCAAACCTATCAGCTCGGGCTGCACCTTCTCCAGAAGAGCCTTGACCTCCCATTCCTGCCTCTGTTTAGCACTGCGATAGGGGTTTGTGTCAAGAGCGTCAAAGTTTGGTTCTCCCGCACCTGGTCAGATAGATTCAACATGCAACATATTAAAGACTCTGCTCCCTTGGCACTTTAACATCATGATAGTGTTCAGAATGCCTAACAAACCGATACATGGTTGTGCACAAGATTATTGGGTAAGATAAAGCATTTTTAATTGGTAGGTAAATTATTTATGTCTGACCTGGAACAATCATGCTGGTAAATCCCTCTCCATGTCCAACTCCAAGAACATCTTCAAAGGGGCAGTAAGCAAGACCCCAAACCTGCCCTCGCACACGATGGGCCATGTAGGGTTTGGATACAGGACTGGCTCCCCAAACGTTCTGATAAACCTTCACATACACACAAAATATGATTATTTTAATTAAAAAAACACATCACACTACAATCGTGGTACTGTAACAGTTGTACAGATGGCTGGGCTCTTATAGCTGGGCAGATATTTGAATAAAGTTTGCAAATAATGTTTTCTTTTTAGCATGATATACTGTAGAATTCCTCAGGAAAGTGTCAAATGTCTTCTGATACTTTATAGCATGGTTAAAAGTGGACTTTTTAAAAGGAATGTTGACCATTGACTACCATAGTAGAAATAATTATTGTATTTTTTTTTTTTAAATCTAGCAAAACAAACCTTTGACTACCATTCTAATGTTTCTACTATGGTAGTCAATGGTGCCTCAGAAATCTCAGTTGCTAACATCTTTCTTAATATCTTTCTTTGTGTCAAACAAAACAAAGAAATGTATACAGGTCTGGAACAACTTAAGGTTGGTTCACACTCTTGTTTTTGTGACAGACCAAGACTGGACTTGAATAGGAGGCTATAACTGATGCAATGACCTGTTTCATGTGAACACAAATTAATAACAGCAGGTTGGGGATTGTGTTAAATTTTAACCCTGGTACCAAGGAAAGGGCTCCGTTTGTCATACAGCCCAACCCAAGTAGTAAACATACTTCTATGTGTTTAACATGATTAACAGTGCTGTCGACTGATCTGATTTCAGGGCTGTTTTAAGAACAAATAATCCAGGAAAACGTCACACTCCCACAAGTACCTGTACAACATCTCCAGTGGCCGCACTGAGCAGTCCTTTCTGGCTCAGAGACAGGCAAGAGGCTCCGGCAGGCAGAAAGTAAGAATGAAGAGGTTTAAAAGCTCTGATGTCATACACCTTAAGCTTTCTATCCAGACCTGACGTCACCATGTACCTGCAGTAAACAAAGTTGTATTGTTTATCGTCTGAGTTCAAAGCTGAAGGTTCATTTTTGATGTGCGCATAAGTATTTGGTGATACTCACGTGCCGGTTTTATCCACTGTTAAGGAACGAACGGCCCCCCGATGGCACAGCATCTTTACAAGCGGCTCTTTCTGATTGGGCGACCACAGGCTTACAGTACCGTTTGAGTGGCCCAAGTGAATTACTGCATTATAGGGATTCTGTGACATCACGTCTAGGCGTCCAGATTTTGTGCAGATGGCCGCGATCTCCTTACCCACCGACACATCTAGATATTGCAGAAAGCCCGTGGCGCTCTGAAAGATAAAGAAATTAACATTAGCTTAACTGACAGTAACGGGGTGAGATATTCAAAGTCGCCCTAAAGTAGTTGGTGGACATGACTTGTGAAAACCATCATGAGATGAGATGCAAGATGTCTGACTGCGAATCAGATTTAAATAGTATTATGATGAAATGGACCTGCAGTCAATAATTGACTCAATTTCAGAATTGGGTGTAGCTTGAAAATATAAGTTGCTGACTCACCGCTGTAGCCAGAATGAAGTGATAGGGCAGAAATTCCATTTTCAAGACATCATTGAATTTCTTCACACAGTGGAGTTCGATGCCTTCAGAGTCATAGATGTAAAGCCACTTCTTCTGTGCCACAGCAAACATGGCCTCTGTGTGGAGCCACCTGATAGTACAGCACAGCGTTTACATCACATCAGAATATGTGATGTTGAAACTAGTAACTTTGTATTACTGCTCCTGTATGACATATTGCTTATTGCTCCCTAATGAAGAAACAGATGTTTTTACGCTCTCTATTGGCCTATCGCTTATTCCAAAATGTATTCAATTAATTATTTTCCTCAAATTCTACAAACAATACCCCATAATGACAACATGAATGAAGTTTGTCCGAAATCTTTGCACATTTATTAAAAACAACGAAATCACAGCTTTTGCCATGACACTCAAAATTGAGCTCAGGTGCCTCCTGTTTCCACTGATCTTCCTTGAGATGTTTCTACAACTTGATTGGAGTCCACCTGTGGTAAATTCAGTTGATCAGACCTGTCTATATAAGGTCTCACAGTTAACAGTGCATATCAGAGCACAGACCAAGCCATGAAGTCCAAGGAATTGTCTGTAGACAGGATTGTACCAAAGCACAGATCTGTGGAAGGGTACAGAACAATGTCTGCAGCATTGAAGGTCCCAATGAGCACAGTGGCCTCCATCATCCGTCAATGGAAGACGTTTGGAACCATCAGGACTCTTCCTAGATCTGCCTCCCGACAAAAATGAAGCGATCAGGGGAGAAGGGCCTTAGTCGGGAAGGTGACCAAGAACCCGATGGTCACTCTGACAGAGCTCTGTGGAGAGAGGAGAACCTTCCAGAAAAACAACCATCTCTGCAGGACTCCACCAATCAGGCCTCTATAGCATAGTGACCAGATGGAAGCCACTCTTCAGTAAAGGGCACATGACAGCCCGCCTGGAGTTTGCCAAAAGGGCCCTGAAGAACTCTCAGACCATGAGAAACTAAATTCTCTAGTCTGATGAAAAAAAGATTGAACTCTTTGGCCTGAATGGCACGTGTCATGTCTGGAGGAAACCAAGCACCGCTCATCACCTGGCCAATACCATCCCTACAGTGAAGCATGGTGGCGGCAGCCTCATGCTGTGGTGATGTTTTTCAGCAGCAGGAACTGGGAGACTAGTCAGGATCGAGGGAAAGATGATTGCTGCAAAGTACAGAGACATCCTCGATGAAAACCTGCTACAGAGCGCTCTGGACCTCAGATAGGGACGAAGGTCAGGACAATGACCCTAAGCACACTGCCAAGATAACAAAGGAGCGGTTACAGGACAACTCTTTGAATGTCCTTGAGTGGCCCAGCCAGAGCCCAGAATGAACCCGATTGAACATCTCTGGAGAGATCTGAAAAAGGCTGTGCACCGACGCTCCTCATCCAACCGGATGGAGCTTGAGAGATCTTGCTATGACGAATGGGAGAAACTGCACATGGCTGTGAATACTTATGTACACGTGCTTTTTTTTTTTTTTTTTAATTAAATTTGCAAAGATTTCAAACAAACTTCTTTCATGTTGTCATTATGGGGTATTGTTTGTAGAATTTTGAGGAAATTAATGAATTGAATCCATATTGTAATAAGGCTGTAACATGACAAAAGTCAAGCGCTGTGAACACTTTCCGGATGCACTGTATGTGGTGGAGAGCAGATGAACCCAAAAGCAGAAGTTCTAATCTTTACATAGATACCAAACTTGAGTGGGTAATTCCCAAAGACTGGGCAGCAGTGAACCAAGTTTGTAGGTGTATTTCTGGCCATCTTTGTTAGCAATTTTGCTGCAACCACTCACAAAGTTTATATATTTACAGTAGGAAATTTACAAACTATCTTTACTTAACATCCTAATGACTTTTGGGAGAAGAGAAAATAGATCATTTTGATCGATGAATGTTTTGTTGGCTATTGCCACAAATATACCTGTTCAACTTAAGACCGGTTTCGTGGTCCAGGTTCACATATAGCAAGATAGTTATTTAACGGCTGAAAATGGAAATGTGCACGCACTTGATGTCATTCACCGTTTCCATGACGTTGATCTCGCATGTAAGATTTTTAGACTGCCATTCGATACAGGCGACATGACCTCTTTTCCCACTCAATAGCAGATGCCTGTTATAAAGACAAAACTGTCAAGGTTGTATAATATACAGTGTAAAGAACTTAGATTTTTTCTTTTCAATTATTTCAGTATTGGCATCATTATAATACATGTTTCAACATTTAACATACATGAATGCATCCTGTATATCTATCCATTTATCATGAATTTTGGTGTTCAAATGTATACTTTTGCATTTTTTACGCTAACTGAAATCCCCATAGTATAATAACTTAACCTACTATTCAAAAATACTTTTTAAGCACTGACCGTCCAGTTCTGCTGTAGTCAAGCCTATAAGGTCCAAACTGGGAAAGATTCAAGTTGAAATACTGTGGGGAGAGAAACACATTAACTGAACACGCGAGATAAAACCAACTGTGGTTTTCAATGATGCAGCACATAAAAGTCGAGGTGAGGTCTGTCTAATTTCCAAACATACTGCATCAAGACCAATGAACCAGTTTTCCTCCGGTACCAATTTACATCATATACTTAGTCAAACACAGAAATACGTTTACTGGCTGTAGTTCACAGAAGTGTTCAGAAGAAATACTGCCTTTTATATCACCTTTGATCCAGAAGTGATGTCAACCGCATCGGCTATATCCTCTTGAGAGATCCTGCATGTGTCTTCATCCTCGTCTCCTTCCAGGAACCTGATGACGGAGAGACATAGATCAGCTTTGCATGTGTTTGCCAGTGTGCTTTAAATTCTTAAATGAAAAAGCGTGAGTTCATAAAACTGAAAGTGTTGTCATTAACTTCTCATCTTCAAACTTGGATGACTTCCATGAATCACAAGAGATCTGATCTGATATAATGTTTCACAAACCAGCATGTGAGAATTGATGGTTGAGACAACTCCGTCTCATTTCATTAATCACAGATTCTTTTCCCTGACTATTTGTCAGGATATATGGTCAGCATGCCAGAAGAGTCAAAGTGAAGTATATTACCCAGCATCCTCTGGTAGTAGTAGGTCATATCGTGCGGCTTGTTTCTGTGCAAGTTCAGACACCTTCTCAGACCAGGCAATGGCCTCCTTAAGCTTCCGCTGAGCCCCTTTAGGCTGAACACAAAAACAGAGCAAAACTTTAAGGTCATGAAATAAACGCAACAACTGTCAGTGATTCTATCAGGCTCATGACACATATTGAAATTGCTTTATTTACAGTCACAAAATATTCAGAAAATATCAATGAAACGTTAATATTACCAATGTATATTAAGAGACATTACAATTAAATCATTGTGATATTATTACAATTGAATAATCAAGCACACAATTCTTATTTCTAAATAAAGAAAATAACAAATTATTTAAAGTGATGTTTTCGCATCATGGTATTATTTACCGTTCTACCGTACAAATATTGATACATGACAGTTAAAACATCCAGAGACAAAAACCTTACAGCAATGGGAATTATCATGAAAACTCCCTTCATTTATAATGAATTTACATTTATGATGAAACATTATTTGCAGTATTTACCTACCGTACATTATTTAACAAACAAGACTTCTTCAGAATCTTTGTTTATATTTGATTAATGAGTAAAATTTGAACACTTTTAATGTGTATCCACACTCACCACATTGTGTTTACTTCCTCTCTGGTACTTCTGAAGCTGTTCCTGTGGTATAGGGGCCTCACCAGGGAAAGGGTCTTTTTTCTAAACGAATAACAGCATGAACAAAAGATGAAGAGTCATATCAGAGACCGCGGCACTTTTAAATGATACCATAAAGCTGTGCACTGAAGGAAATGAACCCATTAGTCTTGAAGTCAGTTATACACTAGTGTATGGTAGTCCTGAAGTACAAGAAATAAGCAAGCACACAAAGCCCTGATACTTTATGATACCAGATTTATTTCACACTTTTGCTAGCAGCAGCTTTACAATTGACATTTTAGAAAGGTATAAAATGTCTAGTTTTCTTGCAAACTAACTTACTCTCCTACCCTCTATATTATAATATTGAATAGACTACTTTACTATGCTATGAACACATTATTCTTATGTGGTATTAATTATAGTCAAATGAAAAACTGTAGTAAATTCCGCAGTAGGCAATACTTTAACAATTACCGTAACACTATTTGAGGAAATACATTATTGTGATCCCTAAATCATGGTGGTGATTTATGAGGTCTTTATGAATAAAGGCCGACACACATACATATAGTCCATGTGTAGGGTAAACGTCACTTTTAAACTCATGAATCCAATAAGCACACTTCCTTATAAAAATGTATGTATTATCATACTTGATGTCTTAAACCAGTGGTTCTCAAACTGTGGTACTTGACCTGTTTAACGCTGTTGTTATTGCTGTAAAGCACTGATTCCACACACGTCTGCCTCTGATCCTGGTTAAATCAATGAATATGTATTTGACAAGAGCCACTGTGTGTCTCTCTTTGTTATATACAGCTGTTCTCTTGATGTATACGTATATTTAATAAATCAATTCAATTCAATTCTATTTATATAGCGCTTTTCACAATTGCATTGTTCCAAGCACTTTACGGGAAAACAAAAAACCCAAGAAAGGGTAAAACACACTAAGGTGTGTTAAAGAAATCCAAACAGTAAATAGACAACTTATACATTTCTTCTTCTAATATGTCAGGAAGGCTATTCCAGAGTTTAGGTGCTACGTATGAGAAAGCTCGACCCCCTTTGGTGGATTTAGTTATTCTAGGTATTATCAAAAGTCCTGCATTTTGAGATCTTAGAGCGGGATGGGTTGTAGTGTGATAGAAGCTCTGTTAGGTAGGTAGGGGCTAAACCCTTTAAGGCTTTATAAGTGATTAAAAGAACTTTAAAGTCAAACGATACTTAATGGGTAGCCAGTGAAGGGTTGATAAAATTGGGGTTATGTGATGGTATTTTCTGGACCTGGTTAGAACTCTGGCAGCTGCATTCTGAACTAACTGTAGTTTGTTTATTGATGATGCAGGACAACCACTAAGTAGCACATTACAGTAGTCAAGTCTTGAGGTCACAAATGCATGAATAAGCTTCTCCGCGTCAGCAACACACAGAATATTTCGTAACTTGGCAACATTTCTTAGGTGGAAAAAGGCTGTTTTTGTGACAGTTGAGATGTGATTTCGAAATGACAGGTTGCTGTCTAATATAACGCCTAGATCTTTTACTGTATTTGTTGGAGTAACGGTACATCCTTCAATTTGCAGAATCGCATATTGTTTTCTCCCCCCACCCCCTGCCCTCCCCTCCCCCCCCGTATTTTTGTGCGCGATCTAGAGTATTTTGTGGCCCCGGTATCCCCCCGCCCTAGGGTCAAGCAGGACCAATAAATCCCCCATAAAAGTCATTTATAGAGCCGTTTAGTGCACTACAGAAAGGTGTTTTGTGTCCACTATTACTATTAGCTGGTAAATAAAAAAAGTGTTTGTATTATTATTGGAGGTGTAAAGATAAAGATTCACAGCTCTACTATTAATTTGAGTGTTTTTTATTTGTTTTCCAAGGGCGTTCATTATTATTTTATTAAAGGTGGTACATAATCTGAAAAGTGTCTTAAATGAATCACTCTCAATGAATGTGTTTATGATGACATAACTTCTGTTATTTTTAACCAATCTGACAATTACACACTGAGATGTGAGTGGTCATGTGTTCTAACTGTCTGAGCCCCTTAAAGGAGTCATCGCATGAAAACCCCAGTTTCTGTGTTTAAGTGCTATAATCGAAGTCAGTCACGGGCTGAATAGAACAGCCAGTGTTAAACTCACTCTATATTTAAATGTTATTTGGCAGATGGGCACTTGGAGTTAAGCTGTATGTATGTTAACACATTATGTGTGTTAATATGTTTAGCGGCGGCAAGCTGTCACTATTGTTTTGCTCATGAACGGGGTGAACACTGCGGTTAGTTTTAAACGTCTCAGATCATTCATCCTTAAGCTGAAAAATCTATCACAGCATACTAGTTATGCTCTCACGTTGCGTGTACGGTTATAACTTGTCAATGACAAGCAACAAAAACCACGTAATTCCGCTGAGATCTGGAGGTGTGCAATTCCGTGGATTTTAGGCAAGCACACACGCGAGCGCATTAGGATGTGCTGTGACTGGCTTTTTTGTCTCCGGACGAAAGATTTGAGACATTTAAAACGAAACTAACCGCCGAGAAAGCTAAACAATTGCCATGTACTACACGTGTGTTTTGTTGACACGCCAGACAGAAATGGGGGTGGGGTGCGCGGTAACTCAATCATTTAAAGAGACATGATCCAAAACGTTTTTCTTGACATTTTTGACAAGGCAGAAAGGGTTTTGTTTAATTGAGTGTGTTTAAGCAAAATATGATCCAGATATTTCATTAAGACCCTAATAATCATGCCAACTTGTAAAAATGGTTCATCCGATCAGTCCTTTAAATGTGCACCTTTATTTAAGGTAGAATCACCGCTTACTGCAAAATTAAGAGATTCATGTTTAAACATTTACATATTATAACCTGGAACATGGATGTGGGAAATAATTACAATTAAATCAAAAGATTGGTTTTTCAAAATAGAGCAGGTGCTACAGAACAGATTGTGTTCTACAGTAACATACCGCATTACTTCACAGGCGTTACTGGATTGTACTGTATATAAATGAACAGTTTATTGACAGTCTTTGGTTTTACACTGCTGTCATTCTAAAGAATTCATATTATTTGAATGTAAGCTTAAAGGGTCCACTACTGTGAGAATCAAAGAGCTTCAGAGTGATGTCAACATACAACAAAATATATATACATATAATTTTAGAGATATTGTCAATATTTTTGGTAAATCTTGTCCTTTAAATTGAATGTAAAACGTATTCATTAAAACCTTTGAGGTCATCCCCATTATGTACATTCTCAATCAAGCCTTAAATAATCACAGATGGTTTTCACTTTAAGATCATTTTTATAAAATGATTTATACATCATTAAGATGACACAATCTAGATGGAATTAGTTTTCGCCCAAAGATGAAAGAGGCATGTTATCTGTTCAAAGTGGGAGCCATAAGAAACCATATCCCAATTAGGTCAGGTCTGTCCAAAAACATCATTTAACCCTGCCTGTGAAAATCCATCTGAAGTTATCTACATCTTAAAGTAAAAAACATCCAGTGAAAATATAGGGCTGCTCGATTATGACACAAATCATAATCTCGATTATTTTGGCCGATATTGAGATCCCGATTATTTAACACAATTACATGAAAATAAAAAAACTTGGCCTTTAAACTCTGAATTTAACTGAAAACTAAATGTAAAGAAATAGCACTGCTGAATCCCACTGTGAAGGAAAGGGTGCGCTGTGGATTGATACTTCAAGAAAAGAAAGGATCCTTGCTAAATGGAAAGCGGCACAATAATCGTTTACCTCCATTATTTTGTTTTAGTAATTGATGAAGAGACAAAATTAACGATTACGATTCATTTTTGATTACAGCCCTAAAAAAATGTTTAACATATACATTATTTTAGTGGTCTGTTTTTTCTGTGATCGACTCTGTACTTTCAAATAAAACATTTATTTAAAATAAACAAGATTTATTTAAACATGAAGTGAGCTTAATAGAAACAAGGGTGTACCCATTAAGCCCAGCCAAACTTTTTGCGTTAAATGATGTGAATTTTAATTAAAATGCTTTTGTCGTATAATATGTATTATATGAGAGACTCATATTTTATTTTAACAGAACTTTTTGTACTAAAATCAATATCTTGTGCACTAAATTGTGTTAGTGTAGATCTTAAAGAGTTTAGTAGGTATGTTTACCCTTGTCATTTTTCTCCATTTTGACAGAATGAGGAATAGGATTTACTTACCCCGTACGGGATCTGTCCACCTTTCCTTCTTTTGACTGATCCTGTGTTTTCTGTGGATTCTGTATGTGTCTCCGGTGTTTTCTGTGGATCTGTCTGCGGTGTTTTCCGTGGATGTGGATCCGTCTGCATTGTTCTGCTCACTGTTCTTTAACTCTTCGGTCTTCTCCCAATACCGCTTTACAGGCTATAAGAAATAAACATATGTCGTTTTCATATCATCCGCACAGACACGTGACCGCTGTTTATCCGAGTCTAGTGTGAAGATTACGGTAAAGGAATACGCATCACAGTATTACCTTCTGCTAATATCGAGCTCTTACATTTTCTGATCTGCTTTATTACAACAAATACAAATATATTTCCACATGTGACACTTTAGAAATCCTTTACGGATACACACTGACACGAACACATGTCGACACGTAATAAACCAGGCATTCTTAGCCTCATCTCTTCCTTGAAGGTTACTTTCCAGTATTACTAAAAAATGAATATTTCCGTTTCACAAGACACACATTTATACTCAAATGCATACACGGGTCTAATAACCTTTTTCTTATTCTTTCTCCCCACGTGTGCATTCTTCGCAGTATCCTCCACCAGCGCCGCCATCTTTGTTTTGAAATGTGCGGCTTCTTCTTGAGGTTTTATTTGTGGTTGTCAAAAGAATTGGCGCTCTGCCGCCACCCACTGGTGTCAGAATGTCCCTCTCACAGCCTCTCCCGCAAGTTACAGTCACTTTACCATCCTTGATGTTCACTGTAGAATGCCCATTTAACATATGAATTGAAAGAAATTGTTAGGAATAACAATAGTTAAATACTTACTACTAATGAAAACATCAAAACAAAGAACTGTTTTTAAGGTGAAACATGCAAATGTGCTATTCAATTATTGAAATATGTAGCTACTTGCTCGGGGAGGACTTTGAGAATATGATTTAGGTTAAAGAGGTTCAGCTAAAAAAAGATGGAATTTAACATATGGCCAAACTTTGCATGTGTGTGTTGAAACTCTGTTTGTATCTCAGCATATGTGGTATTATTTTCTCCTTAAAGGGATCGTTCACCTAAGAAATGAAAAATCTGTCACGAATAACAAGAACTTCTATATTCGTTTGAACACACGCAAGGAAAGATATTTGGAAGAATGTTAGCAACCGACAGTTCTGAGGCACCATTGACTACCATGAAAAAATTTTTTTGCCATTTTTGTTGTTTTGTTGAACACAAAAGAAGATATTTGAAAAGCAAACAGTTCTGGAGCAAATTTGACTTTCATTGTCAGAATTACTACTATGGGAGTCAAGGATGCCCCAGAAATTTCATTGAAATTTTCCTAATATCTCTTTTTGGATCAAAGACATCTATCCAGATTTGTAACAATTTGAGGGAAAATCATTCATGACTTATGAATTATGGCTGAACTACTATAGAATTCATCGTTTCATTATTTTCCTCACTTTTGAATTTACTTTGGAAAAAAGCGTCTGCTATATGATTATGCAAATGTCTTAGTTATTTAAAATTACATTTGTTTATTATTTAAATGTTTTATAATTTTAAATAATCAAATTGATTTGTGATTAAATTCGACCTAATCTGTCCTTGTTTTTATTCTACAACAGGCTTGTAAATATAATTTAAAAGGAATTATATAACTGTATTTTTAGATAGACGTTCATCTGTCCTACAAGTATTACTGGATTTATTTGTTTCTATTATCCTTAATAAGAAGGTTGTACATCTATCATGAAATAAACATTTAATATAGTTAAAATTGCTTAATAAAAATATCAATCATAAATATATTTCAATAACCGTGCTTTTTTCCCCACACAAAATTGAAATGGTATTTTACAAAACAAAACCCACCAATCTATATTTTTCTAGATTCAGAGGGTTGTGTAAACAAGACATGTATTAATAAATAGGTCCCGCTTGAGAGCCTACAAGGCGTCATCCTCCTTCATCCTTAAGCTCTTCTCAGAAAAGTGGTATTGGTTCTCCTCCACCCATCCAAAGTGCAGACAAATATTTCTCATGACCCCTGAGTGCAATATAAGAAATTATAATGCAATCAATCAAGTCCAAGTTCATGGAGACTTTATGAGCTCAGTTTTTAATTTGAGGCGCCATCTAGTGGACATTGTGATCCAACAGTATGTCATAACTGAGCTATTGAATCAGATGTGCAAGGTTCTGGGCATATTTAAGTTCATCTACATGTTTTACAACAAGATGTTTTCATAAGTCTTGGTAATGAGACTACATTTGTCACGGTTCGTAAATCCTATGCCTCCTTCTCGTTTCGTGCTTGTTGTTTTAATCATAACACTCATCGTCTCTCATCAGAGATTCAGCTGCATCCAATTCCCGACACCGGCTGTGGCCAATCCCAGCACCTTTAAATACTCACCACTTTCTTGTTTCCTTAGTCAGATTGTTGTTGGTGTAGTCCTGGTCAACGGTGACTGTTGTGTGTTTGCGCTGTTCCTGTAAACTGCTGTGTGATTGCGTTGTTCCTGTCAACTGCTGTGTGTTTGCGTTGTTCCTGTCAACTGCTGTGTGTTTGCGTTGTTCCTGTCAACTGCTGTGTGTTTGCGTTGTTCCTGTCAACTGCTGTGTGTTTGCGTTGTTCCTGTCAACTGCTGTGTGTTTGGGTCTTGTCTGACCAGCACCTCTCTATGCTTCACTCACTGGGCATCTGACCATCAAAGTCCCTGCGCCATTCACCTGCTACCTTTTGGACTTCCTCTAATTCCTCTATTGTTCTACACAATAAAGATGTTATTTTGCAATTGCTTCCGAGTCTCTGTCGTGACAGAATGATCTGACCATTTCAATAGAAGCAGCGAGTAGCACTTCAGCAGCACTGGAGGAATTTTTGAACAGTAACAGACTTCGAATGGATTCCCAGGAGAAGAATCTCAACGATACTGCTTGTGCTGTACAAGCATTAGTGGCACAGGTGTCCAAGCTCAACCAGCAGCTCCAGCATCTGCGAGCTCCCACTGTGCCTCCTCCACCGCGGGTTATTCCACCACTGCTCGAGAATCTCTCGCAACCGGAGGCCCACCTACCATTGCCAGAGGCATATGCAGGTGAACCTAGTTACTGTCGTGCCTTTCTAACACGATGTTCCATGCATTTTCCCCCGGATGTTCATCTGAGCGGCCAGATCGCTTTGTGTTGACGCTACTGCGGGGAAGCGCGCTATGGGAACCGAAGTGTGGGAGAATCAAGATCCATGTTGCTCATTTCAGGAACTCTCGGCGATATGAGACGGACCTTCTTCTCTCTTCCGGCCCTGGCGACGGAGAGCCAATGGAACGAGAGAGGCGCAGTGGGATATGTTCCTGCATAGGCTGGCTGACCACATCCAGAGAGAGATTTACACCATGGAGCTTCCCACGTCTCTCATTGACTTGATCCCGCTGGCACTAAGAGTGGACGCACGCCTATCCAGTGTCGAGTACAGCCCCGGTTTCTGTACATGCTCTCAATGGCCAGGAACTTCCCACAATCTCACTCATCACATCAGGAAATCACACTGAAACCATATCTTTTTTCATACTGGACACGCCTCGTGTACCCATTGTCCTTGGGGCACCCCTGGCTTACACGTCACAAGCCTAGAGTGGACTGGAATCTGAAATCAGTGTTGGCTTCGAGTAGTCATTGTAATAAGTCTTGTTTAGTGTTTGGCTGTCCATCTGTCTCTGTTCCTATGTTTCTGGAGGAGGCAGTGGATTTATCTAACATGCCCACGAAGTACCGGGACCTGAAGGATGTGTTCAGTAAGTCTTGGGCTGCTTCTCTTACTCCACACCGTCCCTATGACTTTGCCATAGTTACTGCCAGGTACGTTTCCGCCTAAGGGAAAGTTATATTCACTCTCTACCCCAGAGAGGGAGGCTATGGAGAAATATATTTCTGATTCTTTAGCAATGGGGTTCATCCGCCATTCCTCTTCTCCAGCGGGGGCGGGATTCTTTTTCGTGGGGAAGAAGGATGGATCTCTATGACCTTGCATTGATTACCGGGGGTTGAATAGCATCACGGTAAAGAACACTTATCCTTTACCGTTGATGTCTTCAGCTTTCGAGAGGTTGCAGGGAGCATCTGTCTTAACGAAATTGGATTTACGTAATGCTTATCATTTGGTCCGCATCAGGGAGATGATGAATGTAGGACTGCGTTTAACACCCCCAGGGGCACTTTGAATACTTGGTCATGCCTTTCGGGCTGTCCAATACCGCCTTGACCTCCCCCAGAACGTCGTTCAGGTGGTCAGATGCAGCCGAGGCTGCGTTTACCAAACTGAAGTGTTGCTTTGTTTCAGCCCCCATTCTTACAACCCCTGATCCTTCACGTCAGTTTGTGGTGGAGGTCGATGCGTCAGAGGTGGGGGTAGGTGCAGTGCCATTCCAGCGCTCTCCCTCAGATGAGAAAATGCACCCATGCACGTTGTCTCATCGTTTGTCCCCTGCCGAATGTAATTATGACATTGCGAACAGAGTTGTTGGCTGTCAAGTTAGCCTTGGAAGAATGGTGCCACTGGTTAGAAGGGTCGGGGGTACCTTTTATCATTTGGACTGATCATAGGAACCTGGAATACATTAGAACCACTGAAAGATTAAACTCCAGGCAGGCTCGGTGAGCTCTTTTTTTTTCCGTCGCTTTGATTTTACTCTCTCGTACCGCCAGGGTTCCAAAAACATCAAACCCGATTCTTTATCGTGCGGATTTTTCTCCTCTGACCAGCACCTCTCTACGCTTCACTCACCGGGCATCTGACCATCAAAGTCCCTGCGCCACTCACCTGCTACCTTTTGGAATTCCTCTTTTGTTCTACACAATAAAGTGTTATTTTTCAATTGCTTCAGAGTCTCTGTCGTGACTGAATTATGCTCTTTGCTGGAGTAATAAAGTTGAAAGACAGAGTAGGATTAAGTGTTTTACTGGTTTTATTTTATCGTTTTATAGTCCAATTTATTCTCTCCCTACTGTAATAGCTGTCAATTGCCTTTGAATTATGGGAGCCGAGTCATTCATTTTATTTATACACTTTGTATATTCTTTCCCAATATATATTTTACGGTGAATGACTTGATTTGTGATTAAAATGAAGTGGGAAAGAATGTTGACTTGTGTTTAACAAATTTCTAAACAATTATTTTTGGAAAATAATTCATTCATGTTGCTTAACTGTTTGTTCATGTTTTATTTCTGTAATACATTTATTGTGTTTAGAAAAGCTACAGTTTTGAAAGATATTTCACAGATTGTGTTATGACGTGCAACAGGGTACTAGAAAAGTGCGATTTTAAGTCACAGCATGAAACTGTCGATAACAAGACATCCAAATATAACATAACCAACGGAAGGAAAATGAAAGAAATGGGGTTCAAAGTTCATATGTAATTGAGAGAATCCATACATGGATTAAAAACAAGCTTGGAGATATTTAAAGTTCACAGAGAAGGATGTCTGTATACAATTATAACTTGTTTTTTAATATTATTTTTCAGTTAATACAGAACAGAAAACCAACATGGCATAGCATAAAATAGTACAATATAGTCACATCAAATGAGGACTGGTGATTCAAATAACTCTTTTTGTGACTTTGGTGTGTTGTTTGCAATACATTACGGAGGAACACTTTTTTTAGTTTGAATATTTCAGCACATAAAAGAACACTAAAAATCATTCATGGCATCTTTTGGCACAGCTTAATGCAATCTAACTTATTACTGTGTGTACTTTCAACTTAAATATCTGTGTTTATTAGTTTACAACAATATTTAAGTTACATCGAATCAAAGCAACTTCATTTTCCACACGTGTTAAGTTCAGGATTTCAAGACTGCTCCTGAATCATTTAACCTATGTAAACAGGTTCAGCTCAGGTGTTTCAAAAGCTGAAAAAATGTGTTCAGTCATCAAACTTGATCTGTTAATGTTGAGGCTCGTGAATGATGTGGTATTAAAATATACAGTAGAATTGCTGAGGAATCATGCTTTGCATGGGAGATGATGAGAGTAAATGTAGAATAAAGTGTTATTTTATGGATCATCAACATCAGAACAGCGTGAGATGTTGTGATGTTAAATATTTTTCTTGGCATTTAAAGAGATTTTGCTTAGGTTAGACTAAATATATATATAAATGCTGTTTTACTCAAAATGAATTTCATTGGAGAAGCATGATTCTGCCGCATCATGTCATGTTTCTCTTGGTTTAGTGGCAGGATCATGACAGAACCTCATGTTTAATGTGGAGAGAGGCAATTATTGTTGATTTGGCTTGATTTGATTGTTGACACTCTCTCCGGTCTCGTCTCTGTTCCCATCCTCTCGTCTCCTCGTTATTGATTCATGCCCTTCATCTGTTCCCCTCTTGATTTGGTCCATTATTTAATGCCCTTGTGTCTTCTGTCTTGTGCTGGTTCATTGTGGTTGTTGGGTGAGTTCCTGTCTCGTTAGTTTAGTGTAGGTTGTGCTAAAAGTTAATTTTAGTTTAGTTATTCCATGTTCCTGTGTCCATGTCATGTTTTGTTATGTTACCCCCACGTGGGTCTTTGTTTTGTATTTATTAAAGTGCGTTAACCCCTTACCCGCTGTCTGCACCTGGGTCCTCTGTCCGTGTCTCACCACTCGCGATCATGACATCCTGCTATTAATTTGCATGGAAAATTGTGTAAAAATGTTGAATTTTATTAATAATAAAGAAAGGAAAATAATAAAGGGAAGAAAGTGTTATCTTATTACAATAAGTGAAAACTCAGCATGACAGACATCAAACCTTCTTAAGAAATTTGAAAATATCAATGGTCACTGCAAAAATAAAGAAATATTTCTTTAAATGAACATTTTACATCATATTTTTAAGAAATGCAAATAACAACTCGATTACAGGGATATCAAATAAACACAATCTTATATTGGACGAAATCTGTCTATTTTTCATAAATCCATTTTGTGTGAAGGAGGCGAGAACCGGCGAAAGAAACACACATTTTAATAAAATAAACAAAAGTAAAATCCCTCATAGTCGACTGCCGGCCACACAAACGCAATTACAATGGAAAATAAAGTCCAGGCCTGGTCCTCTCTCGCTCTTCCCCGTTATCGCTCCTCTCTTATGCCTCCGGAGCTCCTCCGTGAGAGATACGAGACCGGTGCACGCGCAGCTGACGCTCATTATCACTCTCGTCACCGGCCTCGTGCCGTTCCCCCAGATATTAAATGAGCTGCAATAATTAAAGCAGGTTATTTATAATCTACATTTAACAATGTTACCGGTCTCCAGTTGTCAATTAAACTTAATTAAACTTTAAAATCTTGCTTATTACCTATAAAGCCTTGCATGGTTTAGCTCCTCACTACTTGAGAGAACTTCTAACGTATTATAGTCCATCATGTGCACTACGCTCTCAGGCGTCAGGTCAGTTGGTAATACCTAGAATTTCTAAATCAAGTGCAGGCGGCAGATCATTTTCCTATCTAGCGCCTAAACTTTGGAACAGTCTTCCCCTGCACTGTCCGGGAGGCGGACACACTCTGTCAGTTTAAATCTAGACTAAAGACGCATCTTTTTACTCTTGCATACACTACACTATCATAATATATATATTTCAAAGATCTAGGCTGCACTAGTTAGATCAACCGGAACCAGGGACACTTCCAATAACAACTGATGCATTTGTTGCATCAAAGAGTGCAGAACAGTACTCTACTCTCAGCCAGTCTTGTCTCATTGTTCCAAGGTTACAAGAGCGGAGCGGAGCAGGCAGGCGCAATCCATTCCCAGACCTGACAAATGCTGATGACGAAGGACGTGGCGACTCTACAAAACTTCAGTCGCTATTAGATTATTAATTATAATTTTAAATCTAACTTTTTTTATTTTTGCCTTGTTGTGCAAGCACTGTCGAGCTTGTGCAGAGGCAGCAGTTTTTGCCAGAGGGGAACTGGAATCCCCTGGTTAGGCCTGGTTTCCCTCCGAGGTTTTTTTCTCCTCCAATGGAGTTTTGGGTTCCTCGCCACCGTTTGCAAACTGTTTTGCACTGTTTGCCTGGCCGGGGGGGCTGCTAGAATTTGATAGTCTTATTTAATTAACTCTGCATATAGTAATTTATTGTGTGTCTGATATTTGACCTGTGTGTTGACTTCCATAACCTTTAATGTTTTACTTATAGTCAATGTTTTCTTGTACAGCTGCTTTGTAACAACGAAAATTGTAAAAAGCGCTATATAAATAAAGCTGACTTGACTTGACTTAAATAAATAGCGGATCTTTATCAGTTTTGGGAATCGGAAAAATAAGTCCCTGCTTCATTGTGGAAGCCTTCACACCCTTCTGTATACATTCTTTAAGCCAACTTTATAAAGATTGTTCCCAAAAATATAAATAAAATTCTTTGTGAATTTGCTTTGTGATAATAATGTTTGTTCCAAAAGACTTGTTTCAATGCAAGAAACTAGTTTATTAGATATTAAAAATATAAATTGTTAAAAGACCGGCTGTGAGTGTGTTAGTGTTGTGGGGATTTATCAATGAATTCAGAGCTGTTACATCCAGTAGGTGACGGCAAGATATTGTTATGAGGGAGTCTGTCAGTCAGCAGACTGTTCAACCATTTCAGTCCAAAAGTCTGCGAGAGAGATAAATTAACCTCAAAAAGTAGAAGCTTCCTCTTCCTGACTGCGAGTGGAGGTTTATTATTCTCCATTTTTTTAGATGAAGATAGTTTCAACTTAGCGAATATTCATTATTGTAAACAATTAATTCACAAAATTGACCATATCCATCGCTTGAATTTAATCACATTTGTCATTATCATTTTTATTCAAATAAAAATACCTGAAGGACCCCCCATAAGAAGTAGAAAATAGACTTAGGGGTTCCCTAATGCCTTACGGGGGTCCTGGATCCCCCAGGCTCCCTTTAATTCAAGAACTGATTATGAATAGTTTTCTGAATTTTTGCTGTCACACAATAGGACACACGCACGGTTTCTTTTTTAACTACCCATTAATGCTCATACAAAGAAATGTAAACCAAGATTTAACTAAAAAGTACAAAAAGGGTGGTGACCTTTAGAAACAGACAGCTTTGGACCTAAAGAGCGCATATTAGTACCTCAAATTGTTCTAATATTTGTACTACATATTGGAATCAACTATATACATATCTGAACAATTAGGAATTTTTTTAAGGTACATCCCAGTGACAGCTTTCATATTGTTTCTGACAGTGTGAGATATTAAAGGTATTTCAGGAACAATAATCAGTTGTTAAGAGTTGCAATGAAAAAAAATGTGTTATTAGGTAAATGGAAAAAGATCTAACACAACTTTTATTCAATACTTAAGTAAATACTTCATTGAATATTTCTACAATACACCAGAACAAAATGAATGATTTAGTGACTTTTCTGCATCAATGTCTAGAACACAAGCTTTAAAGTTCAGTCCGAAACTTGACAGTGGTGTTCTTCATCTTTTGTTTGTAGACGTCATCAAACTGTTCATTTTGCGCCACAGTGAAGTGATTTTTCCAGTCTCCAACTTTACCTTTTAGAACGCAAACAAAAGCAGAAAATCAACTTGCCAGTTGTTATTAGAGGGAATTTAGATGAGAGGATCTCACTAACCTTTCCGCATGAAGGGTGAGATTTTAAAGTCCATGAAAGGGATTGTGGCATGGTTGGTCATCTTGTTCTGTTTCATAGCATCAAAATGAACTCCTTTTGTTATTTTCTCTCTCTCCTCGGGTGAAGTTGATAATCCCAAGAAGGAGCACAAGCGCTCCACCTCACGTCCTGTGTCCTGACAGAGTCGTGCACACGATACACTTTAAACACATTGTACAGAGTCTAAAAATAACGTTACTGTATAAACGGATCTTACTTCGACCAAATCCTCATAGAACAAGTACAGTAAGTTAGAATATGTTTGTTTCTTCTCCCACCATCCGCTGACATGGTCATACCACGGACCAAACAGAACTGTGGAGTGAAATAAATGTCTTCATGGTTTCCTTACTAGGAAACTGTAAAGAACTTTACTCTTCTCGTGTTAATAGCATACAGCATCAACTTTGAATGAAGTCCTGATCTCACGACGTAAACATGAGTTAACTTACTCTTTCCTCCCATAAATCTCTGTAAAAAGCTGTTCCAGTCTCCTGATTCAGGCTGTACCATGTTCATCCGATCGAAATGAAAATAGGAAACGGCATTGTCTTTTGCATTACGGGCAACATACACCACCTGGAATGAAAGAAAAAAGACAAACGTTTTGACGATACGGGACTTTTATTATATTGCGTATTAATAAAAAAACTAATGAAGGACAATCGAATAATAATGAAATAACGGTTCCCCGATGGTGAAACACGGTTCCCCATCCATCATGACAAACAGGTAACTGTATTCTCACGCGTGGTTTGTAAGCAAACCAACATTGTTGTCTCAGGCTTCTTCCACACTGTTACTAAGAAAGATCCTTTTCTCTGTAATATTGAGGAACCTCGACATTTATCTTCAGTAAAAGAATAGACACTGTGCTATAGATCAGTCCTAGCAATAAAGTGAAAACCCAGATACATTTGTCAGATTATGGCAGTTTAAAGAGAGTGCTGATATACTGCTCACTGTATCCCTTCACCTGTATTTGCAGTTTCTCTGACTAGAATATACGGTGTGAACAGTACAAAGTCTGAAATAGAAGAGGGGAACTCAGTATCGGTTATATAACGGAGTTGAATTTTGTTTGTAGGGCAAGAGTGTGTTTGGCAAAGGGTCATTGGCTCTTCCGTCATCTCTCCATTCAACGCAAACAGTGTTGTGTGTAGCCGGTTACTGTAACTTAATTACTTCCCCTTGAAAAGGTAATCACAGTTACTTTTAATGCAATTGCACTGTTGTATTAACATGAAAAAATAACACATAACAAAGTTTACTCGGGATCATTTCATAATGTTGAAATTGCCAAATGTATGTTTGCTAAACAAACATGATTTTTATGTGTCAACATTTCATATTTCCATTCAACGTTCTCTACATAAGTGTTTTTGAATGTGACATTACATATTCTTTTCTCTCTAACAAGATTAACCAAGCGAAAACAGAAATTCTAAATGTTAACTGCCAACCAAACAATGGTAACCAGAAAACTTTAAAATATAACAAACTCCTCTAAATCTCACAGACAAATGGACATGAAACACTAACAAGTGTTTCTCCTTACTGAAAAACACATCAAATAACGCTTCATTAGGAAAAGAACTCACGAAATGCAGTCTTGCAACTGACCAGTTGGTTCATCTGTGCTGTTGTTACTGTAAAAGCAGCGTCACACTCGCATGACCTGTGGCCTTTTGCTGGATCACAGCCATGCTGGTAAAGAGTCAAATGTATACTGTTATATATACTTTATATACCCTTGAGTTTTGCTCCCAGAAGGATTTGGGCACCAGCTGAAGAGGTAAATGAGTTTTGATGAGACGAGGAGAAGTCGTCAGATTATCTGCCATTTCAGTCCCTGTAAATGAAAATATTATGAAAGACCAAGAGTTGAATGTGACAATGTGGACAATGTGTCAAAAACTGCTCACATATCATCAAAATCAAAATGTGTTCAACTTTTATAATAAGGGACTTGTCAATAAGACATATTTATAATCGCAATACTGTGTTGGGATAAGACGTGATATCCGAGCCTGCACAAATATCTTCAACTCTTTCACTAGTGCAAAGCAAATTCTAGATGATGTTTAGTTCCCATCTCATTAATCCAGTCTGATGCTGTGCATGACGTCATGAAATCAAGATCAAGTGAATTGTAAACGTCTGACCTGATGGGAACTTTTGAAAGCAGGACTCCAGGAATGGCACTCTCTCATAGATTGGTTTTGTCTGTGCATTATCTTTGCCAAAATACAACAGGTCCAGTATATAAGAAACCCAGGTGGTACCTAGAGTACAGCAGCATAACAATGGAAAGAAAGGGTTTGAGAACACGTCCGCGACAAAGCCTTCTTATTAATAACTGCACAAAATGTTACAATTGAGTAAACGCAGAGAAACTCTTTCCATTTCCTTAACCCTTATGTGGTCTTCGTTTGGGGTGTACACTCATGATCTTTGGGGTCTCTAGAGACCCCAGGCAACAAAATGTTATTGTTTTTTCTAAACAAATGTAATTTTACTCTGTTTATTAATGCTTCTACTCCACATTTGTGCAGGTTTTGGAGGATTTATAATATTCTTTAAATGTATATAAATAAAGAACGTATACAAAAACTGCTTTTTATGTCAATTAATTTGATAAAAGACCCACATTTCTAACTTTCATTCGTGGGGATAACATGGATAATTTGACATGGTTTAGTGTCAGATTATTGCCCATCTTTTAGAAAACGCAGTTTAAAAATGACTTTTACCAGTCGAGTGCTGCAGAGCTCCTCTATTTTTAATGTGCTTTCACACCAACCAGAGACCCCGAAGACCGTGAGTGTGACTTTTTTTCTCCCACACTAACATATAATCAATATATCATTCCAATTTTTTTATTTGTAGATCTAGAAAGTGTTAACCACTTTAAAAGGTATCATGCCATAACTTTACCTATTTAAGCAAATATCATGTGCGGGTCAAAAAGACCCTGAAGACCGCATTAGGGTTAATAACTCACAGGGTCTTTCTTACATCTTTCATGACTACTTTTAGCTTCAAGGTGTAATTTTTCTAATATTCCGAATGTCCTTTGTCAGGTTTAGTATTGACTGTCAGTTTGGTTAGTTTACAGCAAAGTTTGTATGGAGTTGTTTTAATGTTTGTAGCACTTTGTTGTGCTAGTAAGTTAAGTTAATTCTTGACAGAATGCAAAAACCATTCAACTTTACTGAGACATCAAATGTGGCAAGCCAGGTTGAAAGAACTGTTTTAAAGGTCAATATGGTGAAGAAAATACAAAGTCCTCCGATTATGTGAACTGTGAATCAGTAATATTTAGCCTGCAGTGCAGTACGTAGATGACATGCTGGCCAGATATCTTACAGTATCTCACAATATCAACACACTCACCTGCTTTGGGGTAAGTGACGATAAGAATGTCATCTGGTCTTGCCTGAAAGTTCCTCACATTTTCCCAGTTGTCGGTGAAGAAGTGGGTCATAGAAATGCCTTCAAAATCAAACATCATAGGGCGACCCTCCGGTGTCATCTGTATTATTATGAAAAATACATTTCTTTCATCTTAATGGTTCACTTTAACAAATACTTTGACATTTGATGTGAAAGGCAGATTTGAAGAGGTCAGATTAGAGATGCACGGCTATTTTCAGAAACAATATAAATAATAATAGTACGACATAATCACACAGCGCTCTGGAATACTTGATTCTCATTGGCCAGTCGCGACACTTCGAGGTCTGTCCCGGATAACAACTGCTGAACACTGACACAGGGTCATCCAGGCACAACCATGCGGTTTAATATTATATTATTTAGATTCACAAATTATTAAACCAAATGAAATGTTCCAAAACAAGACCGAAAAATAATTCAATTACTTTATGACGCATGTACCCGTGTAATATGCGGAATTATGTACAGATGGCTACTTTTTCATAAAGAATTTTGCAGACGTTTATCAAATCATAGCATTTTAACATGTTTCAACTAGTATGTAGTAGGGTTTGATATTTGGATGTTGGTATAATAGCATGAAGATATTACTCACTGAGGCCATGTCAGGGAATTCCATTATTGTGAAAAAGTGTTGTTGGTTTCTTTTTGCTCCTTTGGTTAAATGATTCTTGCAGCTCTTCAATTCTTCCAAATGCAAATATGCCTCTTACTTTACTTTCTTTTGTCCCCACCTCTCTCTCGCTCGCTGTACTTTGCACTGTACCAAACGTCAAAAACGTGTTAGGCAAGTTCAAATAGACCTCTTAATAGAAACCATAATTGTGACCCTGGATGACAAAACCAGTCTTATAGCACATGAACATTTTTAGTAAAAGCCCAAAATACATTGTGTGGGTCAAAATTATCGATTTTTCTTTTATGCCAAAAATCATTAGGATATTAAGTAAAGATCATGTTCCATAAAGATATTTTGTAAATTTTCAACCCAAAATATATAAAAACTTTATTTTTGCGAGTGTATGCAAATGCAAATGTGATAAAATCAATGACCATTATTGCTCCTCTTTTCCTTTCCACCCCAGCATCTGATTTGACCTGCTTCACTACTAGTATGTGGAAATTGGTGCACAAATAATGTGGTGGGAAAATGATATAAGAATTAGGGAAATTTATGTTTAAGACAAGCAAAAAAATCTACATGATGAACTCGAAATTTACAAGTCCCTAATTCAAGTTTATTTTTCTCACCCCGTTGGCAGTTTTTCGCATGTTTTAATCATACATTTGCCAAATTCTGATATTTTCTTTCATCAAACAAGAGTAAGTATCTTCGGTCACATTAATTGGTCAGGAAAATGTGTCATGAATTAAGAATGTTAAAGCAGCCATAACTCAAACAGTTTCTGTATATCTCATGTTAATCTTGGGTACTTACAGAATAGTATCGCACCTTTCAAATATCCGCAGAGTCTTTAGTTTGAACACAATAAAAAAAAGACGGATACAAATGTACGATTATCTACGAAAACATGTGACGCGTGTGGGGGCGGAACTAAAGCATGTTCGCACACATTGCCAAGAAACCAGTTTCACTTATCGCGTGCGGTTCATCTCCAGAGTCTTTTAGGGCTGGGACCGCCGCTCCATCTATCAGTTTCAAACGATCTCCAAATCTAGCGTGATATCCACCCATTATATAACATTCATCACCCAAATGCAACGAAAACAACATGGCTGAACTTTGCGAACATAGTGCTCTCTCTCTCTCTTGCGTGACTTGAGCACATGCTCCTTCTCCCGCTCTCCATGGTCGATGTGTGGGCATGCTGCATGCTTTTCAGGGAGAATTGTCCAATAAGGGACTAAGAAAAGTTGTTAAATAAATATTTTTCGTGTTTGAAATAAACTTTTCCGAAACCTGTACAAACGCTGAGAGACTTTATCGAGCATAGAAATACTACGTCATACGTCCAACTCGTTCAACAAGTTGAACATGTTAAGCTTGAAAAGACGTTTAACGCTGTAAAGAAGTAAGATGCATGACACATTTGGGTATTTGAAGAGTGCGATACTATGCCAAATGCATTCTGTAAATCCTCAAGATTAACATGAGATATACAGAGTTAGGGCCGCTTTAAATAACCATCTCTTTCTTACTTTTTATAATCTGAAGAACCTTTTTTGCAACAAAGAATCATTTGTGAAACCCAAAGGTTCTTCGGATGTTAAAGGTTCTTTATGGAACCAAAAGGTTATTTTATTGCAGTCATCCTCAATAGGCGGATCCGGACCTTTGACAATATTTTGGCATTGTTCAGTCAATATTGAAGATATTGTTATATTTTCACAGAATATTCTGCAGGATGATTTTATGAAGGACTTTTGCTGGGTTTCCACAAGCAGGTTCACATTTTGTAATGAACAACAAATTTAATTGGGAAATTATTTAAAGATTGAAGTCGTTCTGTTATGAAAGTGAAAAGGTAACAATGGCATGGAAAGGCTAATTTAGTTTTCTTTTTATGATTTTAATTGTTATCAAGCATTTTAATTTTTACATTAGATTTGTTGTATGCATGTTGTCAGCAGTTTTTTTATACATACGTACATATATCAAAATATAAAATAAATGGCCTGATAAAAGATATATTTTATACAGTATAACCAACTGGGCTAAATTGATTAAATATTTCTTTATTTTCAAAAAAACATATTGTCCGGACCTCCGTTAGGAAGAAAATATAAAGACCGGACCTCTTGGAACTTTAATTGAAAAGCCCTGATTTATGTCATCCAAGAACCTTTGGAAGCACCGTTTTTTAAGAGTATATGCTTTGTTTTTGTCAAGCCGAAACCTATAAACATATTTATAAAGAGTGTTGTTATACACTTATTTTTCCGTTTAGCATTGCCATTATCGTTATATTATTATGCATTACTGAAAATAATTCATATGAGGGATTTTGGGCCGTGTTGAAAGTGCTTAAAATAACTTGTCACTTTTATTAATTGGTAAGATTCCTGCATCCCTACAGCTCACAAAAGACGAACCCATAAATATATGTTTATAAAACAGTTCAATATTTACTGCAAAATATTTTTACAGAGTAAAACCTGGATAAAATAAAAGTGTAAGACCAAAAAAGGAAAGAAAAAAAAACTAAAAATAAATATAGGACAGTAAGGCCAACATCAGAGCTCCACATACTGTACAGACAACATATTTTTTGCTTAAATAATTATTTAAGCATAATTCCACCACCTCATAAATACCATGTTTATGGCTGTACCTGTTGACAACTTTTTGAATTATGTACAGCACATCAGGTATTGCTTTGACAGTACCAGGACAATTCTAGATTGTCAAACGAAACAAACACAATTAAATGATAATTGTTTTTAATTCAAACATAAGAACAAATTAAAGTTCATCTAATCATTTATTTAGCCAAATTATTGAAGGAATTCAGCGTCCAATCGTGACCACCTCAAATATATCTGGATGCACAAAATGCAAACCATAATGCACGTATGTTCTTTATGGCACGACGACATGATGCTTTGTCATTTACATCATAATATCAACTTTACTGTAAGATACTTTCTATATAATAGTAACAATCATGTGATTTATGACATTGCAATCTTTTCAGTGAAATGGAGCTCTGTAAACAGATTGCTTACAGACACCAGCTGTACTGTACACACTGGGAGCTGTTAGCAGATAAGCTTTTCAAAGAACCGACAACACAAAGTCTTTCAATTCTTCAAAGCCGAGGCTGTCTTTGCTGTCCAACCTTTGTCCTTTTAACTGAAATAAACCGACACAAATCTTCCGCTTGAGGAATTTGAAAACAAAAACGACTTGTACAAAGTCAAAGTAACTAATGCATCCTTGTAACAAGAACCAATTACGTTAAATCTAAATAGTACAAAGAAGGACATGATGCTTTTGTACAGAAGTGTGCTCTTTCGCACACGTCGACACGTTTTGGCACTATTTTCACCATCGCGGAAGCAAGATACCGCTTCTGACATCCAAATATACATCTTTCTATTGGCGAACCCCAAAAGTGGGATGTACAAAAACAGCTGTCACTGGACAATGAGTACATTAAGATAGAATCAATTTAGTAAATGCGTACAGTAAGCCCTTCTGGAACAAAAACACTTCATTGACGGTTAGAATACACACAGGGATGCATTGACGCAAAAGGCCAAATTCAGAATGGCTATGGGAGCAATTCAACACTCGGTGGGTCAACTCAGAATAACCTAGTGAGGACAAACTCTTTTAATCTTAAATCTACGTTGTTCAATCACCCACAGCCCTAAATTCGCCGTCATCCGAGTCATTTACTCACCTTCGATTTGTTTCAATGCTTATAACCAGACAGATTTTGCCTCCCATAGTAGGAAAAATTACTTTATACTTTTTTGTTCTGCAGAACATTTTGAAGAATGTAGGACAGCAAACAGCTCTGGGCCATTTTTGACTACTATTGTATTTTTCCTACTATGGGAGTCAGATTTGGAACAACTTGAAGGTGAGTAAATGATGGGTGAAGTATCTCTTTAAGAAATACTGTATATAAATGTGGTTTAAGTCCGTAAACTATGATTCATTGCGTAGTTCACCAAAGAATGAATTGGCTTTTTGCCGTTATGCGGGAAACTTGCATGTGGGTTAACTCACTAGATTACTATTGAGGGTCTCTCTGCCAGATCCTTGCACAGATCACCACACATGGGTAGAAATTACACAACGCCTGTACTTATAACACTACACATTGTTTCCATGACACAATATATGACATAGATAATACGCTCGCCAGCATGCATTATGTATACGTCTCGCTTGTGGAAAGCTTCTAGATCTGCGAGTGACGCGGTACAGGCATATGGTACAGGCAGCTGTACAACATCACCCTCTCACTAATAAACCTCTGCTGTCCAGAACCGCAACTGAATAGAACATACGCAACTATAAAAATATCCTTTTAGATGGTCTCAGAATGTTTGAGATTTTAGTTAAAAGGAAGCCGTTTCTTTCTCCCTCCGAAAGAAAATAAGAGAAAAATAAGACATTATATTTTGCATGTCTATTTTTCGCAATGTGAGCTTTTTATTTGCATTGAATAAATCCATACAATAAATACTATATGATGATAAATATTGTACAATTGAAACACTCACATTGCAGTGATGAAGTTTTTTCAAGATGGTAAAAAAACAGGCTTCATTTTCTTTATGCAAAATATAATTTGTCTTATTTTTTCCTGTTGTTTTTAGTGTGAAATATAATCCGGACATTCTCCTTCTGTTCAGGTTTTGTGGGATCAACCTAAGAGGGTCACACCTCGCCGTATGTCTGAAGCGCACATGCTGGGTCTTTGAATGTTATTGTGTCATTTAAGCTCAGCAGCATGGAGCATCTGGTGATCATTAATGTACGGATAAACGCCTCTACACTTCATGAAGTAAAGATCTCATCGCGCAACCAGGACCAGCAAAGAAGCACATCTGACAAATCCAGAAACGTGTAGAAATTCTCTTCCTTCCAATTTCCGGCACACACACACACACACACACACACACACACACACACACACACACACAAGCACATGTTCTCATTGGTTCGCCATTTAGCATCCGCTCGTGTCCCCGCGGTCCGACGTGAGAGGGCCGCACAGTCCAGCACTGCGTCCAAATGATGATGCTCGACAGACTATGAAGCGCAAAAAGGCAACCGCTTTCGCTCCGTTTGAAGAAAAGCCACGCGACCACTTCCAGAAAAAGGCGGCCGGCGTTCCTCAGACGTACAGCTGGATCCTTTCGCGGATGGTCTGTCGGCAGATGGGGCAGGTTTTGAGGGCGGAGCTGCAGTCGATGCAGGAGGCGTGGCCGCACTGGAACACCAGCTTGATGTGGTTGTCGATGCAGATGGGACACGTTATGCGTTCCTCCATCTGCCTGTAGCGCGACTGCAGCTGCTCCAGCAGGTTGTGCTGCTCGGAGTTTTCCGAGCTGGGACTGCACTCCACCTCGGTTTGATCTGAGACGCAGAAAAGCCGGCCATCACATTTAGATCCCAGACATTTCCATCCACATCACCAGAATGCATTTCAATTAAAAGCAATTACCTTGACGAATTTTCTTTGTTATTGTCACCTGGCACCGAATACATTTCTTCATTCTGTGAGCACACTCTGAACAAACAACACATTCTATTAGGGTTTGGAAGAGAGTATCATGGGAAGTCAGTGTGTTTGATATCCTTGTATGTGTGTGTGTGTGGGGGGGGGGGCTCACCCTCGCAGGCGACGCTGTGTTGACATGGAGAGAACAGCACGAGCAGAGCAAGCTCCGAACAGATGAGGCACTCGCTGGGACCCGCGGTGCTGGGCATGGCCAGGTTGGTCATGGTGTTGGGTGTGGTGTGAACTCGCCTGAGACTGCTGCTGCTGCTGCTCGTCCCAGTGCCGGACGTGACGGCTTGAAGTCTGAAAACCCACAAACACACACCTGCTCTTCACTGACCCCTCTACAGAATCACACATACTGTATGACAGAAGGACGGATTTATTGCTTTTGTTAGCTTTACTGGATTAGGAATATTGGCACAATAAATGGATCTGTGATCATCCACATCAGGAATCAGAATTGACATCTCCATTTCATTGTTCCATTTGTTTTTAAAGTCCTGTGTTATGCACATATATTTTTTATGACATCATTACATTAGTGATCACTTTCTAACACACACCTGTGTTTCTCTGCGAAGCTCCGGATGAGTTGTTGTATGCTGCTGTCTGTCACCAGGTCTAGCGGGCTTTTACCTTTATGGTTGGCATAATTTATATCGGCCCCTTCCTGCGCCAGAAAGCAGGCGATAGCAGCACCAACATTCAGTTCTGTGTTTCCCATCAGCCCTGAGCTACACAACTACACACACACACACACACACACAAATCAATTAAACACAAATGCTTATTGTCATCTCCCATTCTCTTACTAACAATTCATACATCAAACATATAAAAACTTGATATAAAAACAAACATATTGATACACTACTCAATGCATCCCACAATGCAATGTGCTCGAGATGACCTTCTATTTTCAGTATTGCAAATGAAATATAAATTGTATCAGCCAGGATTTTTATGACACATTATTTGCTGACTATCTGAAGATCTTTAGAAGAAAGCGGTTGCAAAGGTTTGCGTGTGTTCACCAAGCGTTTAGTTTAGTTTTTTATACAATTGTTCTAATTACAATTATTTGAGACGTTTTTTAGCAGATTAAAACACTTTTGTGGACACACTTAAAGAAAATTATATTTATTTTAACATCACACAATAATACATTGCAAAAAACGAAATTCTTACCAATAATATTTGTCTTGTTTTTACTAAAAATATCTCAAATCAATATACCAGGGTTCTTTCTCAGCCAAATGTCAAATTCCCAGACTTTTACTGACTAAAAAGATGAATTTCCATGACCTATAATGAATGAAAAAGTTTTTGAAGTGGTTCGTTTTTTTAGCCAAAGCTCACTTGAATTGAGTTATTGCCATGTGACAAGCAGGAAGGGAATAAAATGGCGCTGAAGATAACAGTAACAATACGTGTAAAAAATGTGTAAAAAAACACAATAAAAAAATGCAGTATAGAAAAATTACATTTTGATAAATGGAAACAAAGGTTTTTATCAAGGACTTGTACTAATACCATAAACCAATGGTCCTCAAACTGGGGGCCGTGGCCCCAAGATGGATGGAGGGGGGCCACAGATTTTGTGGCATTTTATAAAATATAGAAATGTATCAAACATTTTATGCAAACAATCATCAGAAAAATAAGCCCACCAACTAAAAGAACTAACGTTCCAGCATTTTATAAATGAATATGTCTTTGGTTTAATTAAAATTCCAAGTTTGAGGTGGCCTTACAATGAAAAAGTTAAGAGTATAAACCATAAATAATACATGAAATACACACTATATACACAATACTGTGAAGTATGCATATTTTTTTTTGTTAATGTAGTCTGTCCGCTGGTAGGCAGTAAACTATGCTGCACAACTGCTAGCGTGCATATTTGCGTGAATGCAGTTCTTTAAGTAATAATTCAAAAAAAGAATTTTACACAGATAGGTCTGCAGGCATCTGATCTTACCCTGCTGAAGAGCACCTCGCCCTCGCCCTCAGAACTGCTCATGACGGTGGTCAGCTGCTGTCGGCTGAGAGCCGTGTGCATGGCGGTGTCTCCGTCCTCATCCTCTGCGTTGACGTCCGCCCCCTCCGTCACCAGGAGGGTCACTAGAGCCACGTGACCCTGAGTCACGGCCAGCTGGAGAGGCGTCTGGTTGCGGTTGTTACGGATGTTGATGTCACAGCGACCCTTAACATGAAAATGATGGAAGGTTAGGAACCGATCTAGAAACCATTTAATACTTTCTGAGCGTCTCTTTAACAATGCATCAGAAAAACGTATCTAAGAAAAGCGAGTAGAACTGCTTTTCGGCGATACTGCGAGTGTATGTGGCCTTTCACACCTCTTTCAGGAGTATCTCGGCTACATCTCGATGGTTGTTCAAAGCAGACAGATGCAGAGCAGAGAAACCGTCTTCCTTCTTCTTGTCAGCTAGCTGTCTCGCTCGAGCCAAGATCATCTCAGTCGCTCTGCAAATACAGACACACGTACCATCAACCCAGAAATGACACATAACAAAACTACTACAGATATAAATATACATCACTTTTTCAATCTCACTTTAATGTGCTGTGATTGAAGTGAGTAGGACATTTGAGGGAGGGAGGATGAAGGTCTTTTTTGTTGACGTCCTGTGAAATCTTCACATTCTTGATGTGCGCGGGTGCAGAACTGTGATCTACGGCAACACTTTCAGTGCTTGTCAAATACGTTGTGTTACTACGGCCATCCAACACACACAAAAATCTCCTCATCCAAAGTTTGTTTATCTATATCACTGGCATGAGGAGTGCATTGTGTTAAAGACCTCATCTAAGGGTTTAACTCAATAAATCAACTCCAGATAAACATTTTCATTTTCATGTGTTTGCTTTCTGTGACAATTACCAGATACATGCCCACAAAATCCATTCAAGATGTGTCATCGCTGAGGCTCAAGACAAACCTCTCATTCTTTACTGTTTAGACCGAACAGTTGTTTGTGAGACAGTTGCTGGTCTCGTACAGTGTTTCCAAGCTGGGGTATTGGCTGACTACGTCTTTCTGTCATCGCTACAGACCAAAAATGCAACTATGATCAATGAAAATGTTTATCTGGAGTTGATTTATTGAGTAAAACCCTTAGATGAGGTCTTTAACACAATGCACTCCTCATGCCAGTGATATAGATGAACAAACTTTGGATGAGGAGATTTTTGTGTGTGTTGGATGGCCGTAGTAACACAACGTATTTGACAAGCACTGAAAGTGTTGCCGTAGATCACAGTTCTGCACCCGCGCACATGAAGAATGTGAAGATTTCACAGGAGGTCAACAAAAAAGACCTTCATCCTCCCTCCCTCAAATGTCCTACTGCCAAAATGAAAACAGTAGAAAACCAAGAAGAACGGCTCGCTGTGAAAGGCTCGCAAACTGCACCCGAAAAGAGGAGCTGTGTAGAAGTAAAGGACAAATACGAAATGGGATGGGAACTTGGGTCTTTTTGTTCCTCTGGGTCATGCCCATCCTGAACAGTTCAACTCAAACACAGCACATATGACAGCTCTCATAATGATCTCGCCGTAGAAGACAAGAGTGCTGTGACATGGACATGTGCAGTATGGTGTTGAGATTTACAAGTCATAGATTCGATATGACGGTATCTCTGAAAATAAACCTGTTCTTCTAGCTCCAAACCCAGGGCTAACTGTAAACCTTAAAACCTGATTGGCTGATAGGATAAACAAGCAACCAGGAACATGCCCTACTTGTGTAAATCACATGAAGCACGACTTCATGAGAGGGCGAGAGAGTTGTTTCCCTGTGGCTGTGCCAGTGTTGTGAAAGGATCTGGGTCACAGTTCTGGTATGTACATATTGTGGCTGAGCGATCGGGATGCCAAAGATCGCCACGTCCTGAATCTACAGGCAGTAGAAAGGGAGAAATAACCCACTGTTCATTCCACCACAGGGACCGAATGAGTTAAGGTCCTTGCAAGAGATTTGGTGCCTCGCTGAGATGGGTGATTCCCACAAAATCTTGGTTTCAACATGTCAACATCATTTTCTTAATTTTTCATAATTTCATTTTTATTCATTTAAACAAGATATGAGATGTTTAAGGACATTCATTTAAAAACTTTTACTGACAGTTTGACAAAATGTTTAACTTTTTTTGTTTTTACAAAAAAGGCCTTAAAAATTCTCATTACCATTTAAGCATTTTTAAAAAAACAGAAGCCATGCTGCCTAAGCAAGTTATCATCAATCATATATAATAAGACATTAATGAATAATATTTAATACAAAATTATACATGTAAATTGTTTTTGCGGAATTGCAGAAAACTACCTGTATTGGTTATGAACTTAAAAAAAGTTGTGTATGCAGCGTGAAAGAGAATATTAAGCTTTTATGAAGTCATCTGAACTCATCACCTGTCAGCCATTTGAAAGGTACTGATGTGTTTCTTCACATAAAACTTAATGTCGGGATGCATTACGGTAATGAGAATTTCAGCAGAAAAAGCAATAAAGTACACAAATAATTCATTCCTGTATTAAGACGATGCTTTGTCCAAGGTAGAGAACACAATTATCTATATTTTTTGTGTTACCGAATGAAATGTTTTATACCCAAAGTCTTAAATGCCATGATGTTTCAGTGGTTTTGGGAGAATGACCCTTATACATCTTCTGGATGGATGATAGTTGTGGAGGAACTGTAAAATGTTCATCTTCAACAGCTTCTTTAAGACCTAATGTATGTTTAAAGCAGAGGAAATAACTCACAGTTTGTTCCCCTTCAGTGCGGCGTGATGCAGAAGGTTAAAGCCGCGGTTGTTCTGTTGGTTGACATCAATGTTGGGCACCACGGTGAGAATCTCAATGATGCTCCTGAAGTCTTTAGCTATGGCATCATGTAAGGGTGTATCTCCATACGAATCCTGAGAACCCAAAATATTCAATCACTCACATTACCAGTCTCGGGTTGGCAAACGTACAGAGATTTCTACATCCAAGCTCTAGCACAGCTGACTAAAGAAGTGTATAAGATTCTTGGTGCATCGAGTTACCACAATGTCTTTATCTGGACGCTACCCGTCAAACTAACTCATGGTTTTATTATAACTGATGTTTGAGGATTACAGCAAAGAACATTAGATCACAAGAAGAGGTTGGCGGATCGCTCAAGTGTATGTACTTCTGAAGTATGTGTGTAGTATGTTTAACCTGCAGGTTGACGTCGGCTGAGTGCTCGGTCAACACTCTCACGACATCTGTAAAGCCTTTATTCACAGCGATGTGCAGGGCCGTACACATGGAGTTATTGAGCAGATTCACACTCGCTCCTTTACTTAGCAGCAAACGTGCGATCTCGGCTTGATTCCTGTACACACACATTACATACAAACTCACTGTATGAGGTACATTAAACACAAGCCACAACATACGCTATATTTATTTATCATTATACTTTAGGGATGTATCGGCCCCCGATATTAATCTGCCGATATTGGATTCATTTAACACATATCAGCAATACCATGAAAAACGCCGATACAGATGGTTTATTTATTAACTGCATGTCTGAATAATCCAACGCTTTTCGCAGAGAAAAATAATGAAATAATTACGTTTATTTAAGAAACGTTCCATGTTAAGTCAAATATGAGTTGATGTTGTTAATAACAGAAATATTGGATAGCAAAAATCACCTTTGAAGATTGTCATGTTGTCTCATGGTATTTTTATCTTAACTCTCTTAAAATGTTAAATGGATCCAGTCCATGTTCAGTCAAATTAATTGAATGCAGAAAAAAGCATTGTAAAGTACTACGCAATTGACCAATATCAGTATCAGAATCGGGTGTTTGTTAACATTGGTTCCGTATCGGCCCAAAATAATTCTACAGGTGCATACTATACCCTATTATAAATGTAAAAAATTTAAAGCAGTTAAGTGTTTTCTAGGTTTGCCTCAAGATCCATATTTTACAACAGATATCAAGAGGCATACAAACATTGCACCGGGATTTTGGTTCAAAATTGAATCCACATAGCTTAATGCTTTTAGCAGTCAGCAAAATTCACCAAACAAAGACTCTGTAATGTGCCACATGTATGCCAATTCATAAGGACGAAAAAGTTGCATGAATTTCGATATGGCTGTCTGTCAGACATTTCATGATATACAGATCTGGGTCACATTCAGTATGAGCAAAAGGAAATGGGATTTTGATGGCATTTTACACTACTCAGGAAAACCACCTGAATGATGTGTGACTGCTCACCCAAAGGCTGTGTAGTGTAGCGCGGCGTCTCCGTCCTCATCTTTAGCTTCAATGCTGCTGTTGGCCTGCAGGAGAACCTTCACCACCTCCACGTGGCCCTGATGGGCAGCCACCTGCAGGGCGGTTTTACCCTGATTCTTTATATCCACCTGAACACACACACACACATCACTGTCAATCAACTTTATACACTGTACATACTATACATCAGCGCAGAAATATATCTCATATATATAGGCTTTACCAAAGAAAGCACATGCCACTCCTGTCTTCATTAAGTTACATTGGCTCCCTATAGTCTGTACCTCACTTCCTCTCAGCGCTGAAAAATAGCTAAGGGTTGTTATGAAGCGTATCTGGTGGCCCATGTGTTTATAAAGGGAAAGGCGATAACCGTCTGGACAGACTATGCCAGAAATAACTAGAGATTCCCCACCATCAGATGAACAACGAAAGAACGGCAACAAATAGGAAAAAACGAATTCTTTCTGTGTTTTAATTCTCTAAGGGCGTGAGAGATCTCACTGTGCTTCAACTGACCTTGTCCGGGTATTTCTGAACCAGTTCTCGCACTTTAACTGCACTTCCATGAGCTGCCTCGATGACCAGTCTTCCTGGGTGGTCCTGCTCTGTCGACTGAGAGAGAAGTTTCTCTAGCACTGAAATGACCGTACCTGAACGAGAGAGAGAGAGAGAGAGAGAGAGAGAGAGAGAGAGAGAGAGAAGATGAGAAGTCATGGTGTCATAAACATTCAGAAAAGTGTCGCACAAGTAAAAATAACCCATATCAACCAGTCAGAATGAGTCAAAATGTCCATGCAAGTAAAGACACGTCACACAAACACACGACAGAACCGGCACAGCAAGTGAGGGGAAAAGAAAGAGTTAAACTTCACATGCAGCAAACAGTGAAAGAGAACAGAAGATGAGGTTATTTTCACGTTATTCAAGAGAAAGCCAAAGAAAAGAATTCATGTTGAGAAAAAACATGAAATGACGACAGGAGCAGATCATTCAGGAGATTCCTGGGAGCTCTTACTTCCTGATTCGCTGGAGTTGTCTGCAGTCATCAGATTGGCATCGACCTCCACAGACTGAGTGGATAGACACGCAGGGTTAAAGGTCCACGTCTGTCCTCCGAAAGCCACGCGAAGGTCTCCGTCTGCATACACTTTCAACACTTTCCCAACCTGACCCAAAGCCTACGTACACACACACATATATACATTACGTATCATTTAAAATGTGTCAAAATCACCAGAAACGTTTTGAAAGTCACCAATAAAAGATATTACAGCTTATTCAAAGATATCATGTTCTTAAAAAAGCTTAAACATGTTTTATTCAGCATCAATAAATGATGGAATTTAATCATATTCATTTACATTAATACAACAAGGGCTGTTTAATGAATAATCGCATCCAGAATATAATTTTGTGTTTACATAATATGTCTGTGCATTGCGAATGTCAATTTTGTTTGTTTCGCATGTTAATTACGCATACTTCTTAAATATTTAAGAAATACAAAAAATATAAAAAAACTAAAATATTAATAAATATTTAAAATTGTAAATAAATATATGCGTGCAAATATTTCCTAAATGTATGTTTACATGTATATGTTTATAAATAAACAATAAATATGCACAGAACACAGACATGTATAATGTAACACAAACATTTATTTTGGATGCGATTGATCATTTAATAGCCCTAATCAATGAACGATAATAAAGGAACAGACGATTGACCGTCAGATATAACACGGATGTCATTCTTGTAAATGAACACTTACAGTGCACTATATGGCCACTGAATGGTAATATTGGCCGAAATGAAAAATATTTGGACCAATGCTGGATTTGCAAACTTGGGATACTTCAGTCAACCACTAATATAAGTAAGGGATAATGTACAGGCAGCCGGTTGTTATCGCAGATATAAGCCCAGACAGTGTGATCAGCCTCCTGCTTGCACATTACCCAATTTAAATAAATAAATTAAACAATTTCTGTGTAACCCTCCCATACTTGTGGGTTATAGAAAAACGGTGAAACTCATCTAATGGCAAAATACACAGGGCATGAAAATCACCATGGCATCTGCATTATGGGATATGTAAACCTACTGGAGCCATGCTGTCTGTCCACTCTCCATGTCCGACCTGTAGCCTCTTGACACACTCGATGTCATCGAGAACCTTCACCAGCTCGCATACTGCAAAACCATTGACCTGCGCGCACACACACACACACACACACAAGAGAAAGAGAATAGATCACAGCGAGGAGCATGAAGAGGTGAGACGCTATTATAAGAGTGCACACGTCCTAAAATTAGACAAAATCGTCTAAAGCTTCAGTTAATCACTGCCACAGAACTCACAATCTGTTCAGCGGAAGGAGAAATAAACAGACACTATTAGCTATTTATAGCCGATTTTCGACTAACACAGCAGGCGTGTGTCTGGAAATGTTGTTCCATGCTTGCCTTAGTGAGAGCTCCAGGGTGGAAGGTCCAGCGGATGTTGTTACTGTACTGCACCCGGACATCTCCACGGTCTGTTATTCTGTGCACTGTGCCGATTCTTGAGATGTACTGACCAATAAAATGAAGTACAAACACAGATCAACTTCCAATTCCAAATCTCAATCAATCAGTAAATGGCACATTTTGGTATTTCAAGTCAAAATGAAATCATTTCTTAGTATTTGTTGTACTGAACTTAATGGCGGCGGCCGAAAGCTACACAATTCCAAGGCAGGAGGGTATCAAGGCACATGCACTTCCATATAAGGACCAAGAAAGCGGTCAGAGAACAGTTTCATATAAGAAAGGTTTTATTTTCACTTCATACGAAACTTGTATTGTAGTTATAATAATAATCAATTTATCTTATGAAGCGCTTTTAAAACTTGCCTACTCAAAGTGCTGTACAAGACAAACAAAACAGTATAAATAAACACAAGGATTACATGACGACATAATTCCGTAACACTAGAAACCAAAAATCTATTAACAGCCAGCCTAAAATACAAAGTTTTAAGATGGGATTTAAAAATATCTGTCGACCGGGAGCGAATTCCACAATTTGGGGGCATAAGAAGAAAAAGCTTGGTACCCCTAAACTGCACCCGTGTTTTAGGAACAACTAAAAGACCTCTTTGGGAAGAACGCAAGGTACAAGAAGGTGTATAAGGTGTTAAAAGCTTTGCCAAATGCTGAGGAGCCAGACCATGCTGTTTCTTATATTGGGCGTTTCCGCAGCCGCAGGAAAACCCAGGTAAAAATCCCCGGAAGCACTTTTCCAGAGTTCCGGAAGATTACAAATCATCTTTTTATAAATTGTTGTGATATTATGCTCGTTGTAAAAAACTGTACTGTAAAGTGTCTTAACCAACTTAAGTGTGACTGTATCTAACCTCAAATTTACAGTGTTCCTTTAAATATTCCGGAATATTTGGGGGGGCCTTTGGCGTCCAATACGCTGATTGGTTGAGTTCGCCATTTCATTGGTTGACTCCTTTGTAAAAACAAACCACCATTTTTATAAGTTTGTCGCGGTGCCTCTAGTTTCAGCTGTCGATGACGAGATCCAGGCTTTATGAAGTGTTTTTGCTGAGGAATTGGAAACGATGACCCGTAATGAAAAGGTATGCTTAAAAATATCGAGTCAGTTATTCGAACTTCGGATTGTTACACAAACAAATAACAAGTGTCCGACGCTTTATGTGTTGTCATCTTTGCTCGAAAAAAATGACGAGTCCAGGCTCCTCGTTGTCATCGTCAAATGAAAGAATGAATCAAACTTTCCGCAACAGAGAAAGCCAACACTGGACGCAAGCGTGCAATATTTCTGAGATGGAAAAACAGTCTTAACAATGTTCAGCACAAAAGGCTCAAACGACATTGTGGGATCAAAAATGACATTTACTTTGAAACTCCAGAGCATCTCCAGATACATAAATCTAGAGAATGGAGCCTGCGAAGACTTTCGAAGGTATTTTCCAGAGCTGCCAATTATTCCGTTTTTTTATCAGCATACATTGTGACTGTTTTGATCTTTATCACGGTGTTATGTGCATTATGTGTAATCACCTCTGCCATTTTGGGGTTCCAGCCTCCGTGTCCCTCCTGCATCTGTCTGAGGATGTCCACCTCCAGCAGGCATTGCACCTTATCACCCTGCTGAAATGAGTGACTGTCTGCACTCTCCTGCCGCTGCAGCTCTGCATGCTCACCTACACACACACATGCCACAAATAAAACCCTCGCCCGGTCTGCCGCTGGCCCTTACTGCCATTTACTGTTTTTACCTAATTTGGGCAGATGCTCTTTGTAGTAAAATCCTCCTTGAACATCAGAGACGAATTTGAGATCCACCTTCCCTTTGTGACCCATTCTGTAGACGTTTGTGGCTCCGTTGGACCAGGTAACGCTAGCCACGCTGCGACCCGATTCCTGATCCCATCCGCGGATATCCACCACCTTCCCAACCTTTCCCTCACCTCCTGCTCACGCAGACACACACATACACGCAAGCAAACGGATACAGACAGAAGCGTGACAGGGAGGAGACTCAGAACACGTTCAGCGGTTTAGAAGGGCCTAAACAGCACTCAAATGACCGTAAGTATAAACAAAACACGTTTATCCACATAAATAACTCAAATTAGTGTGAACTGAAAAGAAATCGGGGTGTTAACTGTTTATTTACATGGCATCATCACAGAAGATTTATCATCTTCTGATAAATCATCTCGTATTTACATGTGAATATTTAACCTGAACAAACACACAACCTCAGGCGAGCACGAGAGAATCTCCTGAAACCGGCTAAGAACAGACCCAGGTCATGTTTTAGTCCAAAATAAAAGGATTTGATTTACTGCTTTGTTTTGCATTGCGATCTCATTTTCATGACATTTCAAAAGTTAGTTCGCCATTCAATTCTCAAATGTGAAATTTGAAAGATATATTATTACAAATCTTTTTATAAATTGTTGTGATATTATGCTCGTTGTGAAAAAAAGTGTCTTAACCAAGTTTCGTGTGCTTGTGTCTAACCTCAATTTTACAGTGTTCCTTTAAATGTGTCCTTATGTGCTCGATGGTTTAAAATATGACCTGGACAATTTTGTAAAATAACGTTCATCTGTAACTACCAATCAAAAACACAACCAACCCAACTCTACACACAGACATGACAAACTATAACACCAAATCCCATTACACAAAGAGAATATATGAAACCACAGAGGAATCGGACATCTAGTGTAAATACATGGACAAAAAGTCTTATGCTTGATAAATCAATGAACTTTGCATGGACGTTTTGACTCATTCATTATTGTAGTAAATCAGCCGTGTAACAACACACTTTCCTTTTAAGGTAACACAGATAATGCGAGGATACATCTGCAAACATCAATCACACAAAAGTCCTACAGGCTAAACTTAGACCTCAGAGCTCCACTCTGGTGGTTCAGCTCTATGGACGGCATCTGTGACCTGTGCCGTGTACAAGAGAAAAACATTTTCAAATGTGCATTAGTGTTACCGCATCTGCTCGCCTTTACAAACTAATGCGGGTACAATTAAAGTCAGGAAAAACATTGCAGATGGTTAATAAGTCGCAATGAAATTAAAACGGACTATTCTTGTTTTTATTTTGTGCGGGTTGTTATATTATATTTCAATTCATGTGCCCTCATAAGCTCAGAAAATGTACTGTCCATTTCCATTTCTAAATCAAGCACCACCTTATATGAATACGTATATGCCATCAATTTGAAGAGGAAAAATAAGCCACAGTCTTCTAATTTTAACGTTAGATATTCCATTTTACTCGGAAAATCGCACAATCCTGAAGTCAATTGCAACTTCAAGTTCTCATATAGACTGTTTCGAAGCAACGACATTAACAAACGTTACTGCACATGCGCGCATTTTTGCACCTGTACACATTCGTAAATAATAGTGCACCTGAAAATGATTTCTGATAACAAGCGACAGAAACCAAGAAGAACCGTTACTTGGCTAAACTTGCCACTCCAATACTTTATATTATTTAGACTGAAGTTAGCGGCAGCCCAGGTGCGCAGGTCCGATGAAATGGTCTATAGCGTTCGTATTTTGTCATTATGTAAACTATGAAGTCTTATAAATGCTCATTCTACCAGAGGGAGTACCTTTCTAGGTGGATCAAATTATGGGTTTGAGGAACAATGTAAGTAATGTGGGGTTTACATTTTCTCTGTGTTAACAGTCACATTCTTATTATAAAAGTTGAGGTTTAAATTAGTTTTGCTCTTTTATTACCTACCTTTTTTTTGTCTAATCACATGTCACAGATGCTGTCTAGAAAGGTTCATTTGTATTTATTGAGCCCAGAATATTCCCTGAAACGGACTATAACTTTTAAGTTGAAGAAATGTGTGCCTCACCATCTTGGTTACCCCAGTCCCAGTCGGGTCCCCGCACCACCTTCACACCCTGGAAGATTCCTTTCAGAATGATTCGGGACAGGTTCTGTCTTGGCGTTAGACTCACTCTAAGTTTGAGAAAGAATAAAGACAAAGTTTTTTTTTATGAAACATCACTGCACGTTATGACCAAATTACCTCATGTTACTATACATCTTGACACTCTTGATTCCTTGCTCAAAAGATGAATTTGATGGACACTTATAGCAACTTATAGTCTATTCGTTTTACAGTATGGACAAGCACACTTGGCCTAAAACTAATGGTCTTAAAATAGTAATATATAAATGCAAAAACAATTCTAGCACTGAGAACTACTTTCCATCTCACACATTTTTAGTTAATCAAAGATTTTCACATAATAGCCAGAGACGGATTAACGCACGTGCCCAGGGCACCAGACCAGCAGGGGGACCCAGCAAATTTAATGTGTATATTTTTATATTCTCAATAAAATAGAGCTGAATACTGTAGAATAAAGGGAATATTTTTGCAGTTAATAGATCAAATAAATAATCCTAAAGCATTGCTGTGCTGTTTAGAGGGACATCTAGAGGCGATTAAAAACACTAAAAAATAAGCGTGCAGAAGTCACGTTTAGAAGACAGGTAGGCTAAATAACAACATGAGTTTAAAACCACAGAAATGGGTCAAAGACATCTCAGTTAGTTGTCTTTAATGGCCTTGTGGGACATCTGGATTTGGATTACGTTGTGGAAGATGAAAGATACATCTCATCTATATTAAAAAATAACTTTTTTATCAAGACAACGTTAAATGCTTTGGTGATTGATATTGCTTAGTTTGTAATGCATGGACTGTTAAATGCTCGTCTTAATGCAGAAATGTAAAGGATTCCCACATTCAGTATTCCCATACAATATGAGTTAGAGAGGTCAGAAGCTTTTTTTGTTGTCGAGTACTGCGAAATATGAATAAAACAATTTGTGTTGTTTTTTGTTTACACAGACAAAGTTGATCTATTCTGCTGAACTACGTTTATATAGTTTTTCTATGTAAACACGCTCTAGACAGACGTGTTTAACAGTTTTTTTTACCAATCAAATTTTATTTAACCACGAAGTCTCATTGAGATTTAAAATAGTTTTTTACAAGAGAGACCTGGTCAAGGTAGCAACCATACAGTAAGACAAATTTAAAATACAACAAGTATACATCACAACAATATTTAGACAATATTCTTTCAACAAAAACATTCACAAGCTTCCAATACAACTCTCTTTATGATGCCTTTATATTCACCAATAGACACAAATTTATCAAATTTTAGATCTTTTTGCAAATTATTCCATGCCCAGGGTGCATAATATGAAAAAGCAGTTTTCCCCAGTTCTGTACAAACTCAAGGCATGTTAAAAAGCAAACACTTGGAAAAGTGTAGCTGGTAATTGCCAGAACAAAGACAAAGAAGAGTACCGAGATAAGCTGGAAGTTTACCTAACATTGCTTTATAGATAGATATGTACTATGTGCTTTTTTTCTACGTATAGCTAATGTCCAACCCACCATATCATGTAAAATGCAATGATGAGTACGGGATTTTGCATTTGTAATAAAACGTAGTGAAGCATGGTATACCGAATCAAGGCTTGTTGAGATGGAAGAGGCCGCATGCATACATAATATATCACCATAATCAAGCACAGTTACATAAGTAGCTTCTACAAGTTTCTTTTTGGCATTTAAAGTAAAATTTGATTTATTACTAAAGTAAAAGCCAAGTTTCAGTTTGAGCTTCCTGATTAGATTAGCAATATGTACATAGAACAAAAGCTTATCATCAATCCAAATGCCCAAGTACTTGTAAAAAGGTACTCTTTCAATAATCTTTCCATCAGATGTAAAAATACAAAAATATTCAAAGTACTTTGAAAAAAACATAACCTTTGTTTTCTGTGAATTTAAAACTAACTTTAAACTAACCAGAGCATCTTCCAATAACTGAAATGCAATTTTTGAAGGTCTTTCACCACAGGTATCATAGATGGAGCAAGTGTATAAATAATAATATTATCAGCATTAAAGTCTTTTTTTGCTTAATGGCCTTACCCAAATCAATTATATAAATAAAAAACAAAATAGGTCCCAAAATGTAACCGTGGGGGACCCCTTTTGATATATCAAGATTATCAGATTTGAGATTCATAACATGAACACACCGAGTTCGATCTACCAAATGATTTCTAAACCATTCCAATGTCCCCGGTCCGAAACCACCACTGCCAAGTTTGTTTAGCAGTAACAAACTTAGCAGTAAATTTTCCCAGTGTCTTGCGCTGTTTGCCACGTCTTTAAACAATTTCAAGTTTTAGACAGCAGTGGACCAATCAAAAGACCCTGAAGGCAGGACAAGTGTCATAAGCTTTTGTTTACAATAGCAAATTGGCATTTGGCAATTTCTGTTATCAAAAGAGTGTGTGCAGAGTTGTGGTTTGCACTGCGCTTTTTCAAAACATTCCAGTTGTGTCATGCGTTTTTAGGCACAAAGATGCATTCTGTGTGAACTGCTCCTAAGTCCTGTGTATTTGGGCATAGGCACAACGTCCGTGCCCAGGGCACATCAAAGTCATAATCCGTTCCTGATAATAGAGGTAGCCAGATTTCCATTTAAGATTTGAGCAACACTTAAGCGATAGAGCCAACTCCTGTGATATCTATATTTCCTTATATATATTCATATTACCTCACTTTTCCTAATAAATCTCTGTACTGCACTCACTCATTTTCTGCCAAAGGAATATATTGAAGTCGTGTTTCACTGGTTTTCCGAGTGAAGAAAAAATGTGATGTTATTCAAATGTGGATGTGCGTTCCAGGACACTTGACAGATTTCGTACAAGTACATCGTGATTTGAAACACATGCTCTCGACACAGCTAATGACAGACAGGCTGTCTTGTGTCAACAAACCAAAGGAGATCTGGGAACTTTTCAAGAGAGAATTGCGAAATATTCTGGTAGACGCTTAGCGCATAACTGAAAGAAACGACACAGAATCCCAGCACGTACCTTATAGTAAAGATCTGATCTGACCGATGAGCAAAGGAACTGCCTATTCCCATAATTCATCCAAACGGTCAACCATCAGCGTTAGCTTCTCTGCCGAAAATATACCATGAAATCCGTTAGATTCAATAAATGCAGCTGTGAGCAAATCAGCAAAGATGAAGATCTTTGACCTCTGTTAGTTATAGTTTCCTTCAAACAGCTCTCATTTTCTCTCAATGTCCGGTGTAGAGAGCAGTACGGTTATGTTCGACCTTGCTGCTTGCTGTCTTTTGGCATATGGCACCACCTGTAGCGTCTGAAGGCTTAAAACAGAATCAGGATAAATCTCTAAGTAGTCTGGCCCTCCTGAATCCAAGGTGCATGTCCAAGAGCAGAGGTTAGATGTAATCCACAAATGCACGAAGCTGTTTGTTTATAAGCAACGAAGGACAAAACCGGAGTCTAGTGATGGCAAAACTGTGTCCTACAGTGAACCTTAAACAACCGCACATTTTGCTATATTTCTCTAGACAGGTGATGCCTTGTGGAATGCCCTTACATAGAGCTGGTTGGTGGTGTTTTATGCAAATAAAACGCTTGTAAATATGTGTTCAATTACTAGTGAATGAGACCCTCTGCATTCTTAAGAGAGAATTGCGACCCAACCTTAACCCTACACTCTTACACCGTATCTACACCGGACGCGACGTCACAACGACTTGATCTTAAAGAGTTTGTCGTGTCGCACCGCATCCAGTGTGGAAAAACTGAATATTATAATGGGTTATGATGCATTCTTTTGTCTTTTATCATATTGCATCACGTCCGGTTTAGACACGGGGGTTAAAAATAAAGGTGCTACACAATGCCATAGTAGAATCTTTTTCTGTCTAAATGGTTCCATATAAAGCCTTTAACATCTGAAGACTGTGGCGAAAAAGGTTCTTTAGATTACAAAAAGACAAGAGATAGATAGCTCTTCAAAGAACCTTTGTCTGAATGGTTCTCCTGTGGCATCGCTGTAAGGCACATTTATTTCTAAGAGTGTATTGAGCACCAGTGAGAAACTCTAACGGGAAAAGTTGAGCAGCATTCACCCTCAAAACACTGGAGCGTGCAATGGGCATGCTGACTGCAGGAATGTCCACCAGAGCTGTTGCCCGTAAATTGAATGTTCATTTCTCTACCATAAGCAGTCTCCAAAGGCATTTCAGAGAATTTGGCATTATATCCAACCGGCCTCACAATCGCAGACCATGTATAACCACAACAGCCCAGGCCCTCCACATCCAGCATCTTCATCTCCATGATAGTCTGAAACCAGCCATCCGGACAGCTGCTGCAACAATCGGTTTGAATACCAAAGAATTTCTGCACAAAGTGTTAGAAACCGTCTCAGGGAAGCTCATCTGCATGCTCTTCATGCTCATCGGGGTCTGGACCTGACTGCAGTTCGTCCTTGTAACCAACTTGAGTGGGCAAATGCTCACATACGATGGCGTCTGGTGTCACGGATGAATCCAAGTTTTCACTGTACAGGGCAGATGGCAGACAGCATGTATGGTGTTGGAAGAAAGTGAGTGAGGAGGTCGACAATCTGGTAAATTGTAAAAAACGCACATTACTCAATTTGAGCTATATATAGATATTGATGCTCCTCCCATGACGCGAATTTGCAACTGTTGTGAAGTGAATTTCACGCGTGAATGAAGCGAATTTCACACGCGATTGAAGCAAGAAAACTCAAAATGTTCAAACGTCCAACACCGCTCGAATAGCGCGATTTACCACGTCAGGTGTGAACACTCAGTAAAGCAACCCTGTGCAATAATCATGCCGTCATTGTGTCACACCTGTGAGGTGGATGGATTATCTCAGCAAAGGAGAAGTGCTCACTAACACAGATTTAGACAGATTTGTGAACAATACTTGAGAGAAATAGGCCTTTTGTGTACAAAAAAAAAAGTCTTGGATCTTTGAGTTCAGCTCATGAAAAATGGGGGCAAAAACAAAAGTGTTGCGTTTAGAATTTTGTTCAGTTGATGTATGTATATATATATATATATATATATATATATATATATACACTCTCACCTAAAGGATTATTAGGAACACCTGTTACATTTCTCATTAATGCAATTATCTAATCAACCAATCACATGGCAGTTGCTTCAACGCATTTAGGGGTGTGGTCCTGGTCAAGACAATCTCATGAACTCCAAACTGAGTTCATGAGAACAACCTTAAGGCGGATGGGCTACAACAGCAGAAGATCCCACCGGGGTCCCCACACTCATCTCCACTACAAATAGGAAAAAGAGGCTACAATTTGCACGAGCTCACCAAAATTGGACAGTTGAAGACTGGAAAATGGTTGCCTGGTTTGATGAGTCTCGATTTCTGTTGAGACATTCAGATGGTAGAGTCAGAATTTGGCGTAAACAGAATGAGAACATGGATCCATCATGCCTTGTTACCACTGTGCAGGCTGGTGGCGGTGGTGTAATGGTGTGGGGGATGTTTTCTTGGCACACTTTAGGCCCCTTAGTGCCAATTGGGCATCGTTTAAATGCCACGGCCTACCTGAGCATTGTTTCTGACCATGTCCATTCCTTAATGCACCATGTCACAAAGCTCGAATCATTTCAAATTGGTTTCTTATACATGACAATGAGTTCACTGTACTAAAATGGCCCCCACAGTCACCAGATCTCAACCCAATAGAGCATCTTTGGGATGTGGTGGAACGGGAGCTTCGTGCCCTGGATGTGCATCCCACAAATCTCCATCAACTGCAAGATGCTATCCTATCAATATGGGCCAACATTTCTAAAGAATGCTTCATCACCTTTCAGCACCTTGTTGAATCAATGCCACGTAGAATTAAGGCAGTTCTGAAGGCAAAAGGGGTATTAGTATGGTGTTCCTAATAATCCTATCAGTCCTCGCTTATTGGCAGTACAGCTTACCATAGCAAGCACCACTTATGAATGAGAAAAACAGAACAATGAGAAGATGAGAAGAAAAAACACTAGAACTAGAAAAAGCATGTTGTTCTCTTTAATAAACAACATTATGAACACATAGGCCTATTTGTTACCAATTTGAACACATAGGCCTATTTGTTGAGCCAAATACTGTACACAACTAACATTCCCACAGGATGAATACCAAGTTTGTTCTCTATTTGCTTGATTTTGAAAGGTTTTCAAAACTGGGGGAGTTGGGGGATATCTCAAAGACTCTTATGATCTCTTGACAAGCATGTTGGGGCTGAAGCAAAGTAACATAATCAGCTAGATCTACAGGGCTGTTTGAGAGTTCACGGAAAAAGAATATGACATGACGGAAGTTTACTAGTATCTGTCTTAGCCGATTAACAAGTTAGGCTGTTTTCCTTACCTTGCTAAACACACATGGGAGGCCATATGCTCCCACGTCACCTTTTTATCACCTCTTATGGCCGCTGACATTCAAAATGAACCATTAAACAGCGGAGGGATTACTTTATCCTGCTCAGAACTGCTTCTTTCCATCGGAAATACAACTCATATTCTCTAAAATGTTGTGTTTTGACTTCAGGTCATGTTTTCACAAGTGAAGCTGTAGGGTTTTACAGGGTGCTCCAAATATATCTTCTGGGGTTGAACGATTAATTGCATTTGGAGGGGATTAAATGGCGATGGGATCAAATGTGATTTTGGTAATCGCAAAGACTGCGAATTGATGAATTGATTGAATCATGTTACCCTCAGCTTATAGCCCCATAATACTGTGAGAGCGGTTCAAAAGCATTGGATAAAAAAAAAGATTCTTCACAGCGTCAGGTAATATGCAAAAAATGCCTTGTTTATAACGTTGCTAACTCACAGGGCAACACTACCAACCTGATGCAGCATTTCAAAACCACCAAAGAGCCCTGTATGATAGTTACAGTTACACCTGTATGTCAAGTAAACCAAATTCAAAAAAAAAAAAGCGTTACTCCATATGATGTACTTCAAAGCGTCACGTGGAAACTCCTCGAGCAAAAACAGAGTTCACCGTGAAAGATATGACCAAGTCCCGGTTTTACAGCTTTCATAAATACACTGGATAAGTGTTACAGCATCCCCTCGTGCACATATTTTAGCCAGGTCGCTATACCGGAGCTACATAATATGTTTTTGTCCTTATGTTGTTCCAATTGCTTCCATTGTTTAACTCACTTGTAAGTCAGTTTGGATCAAAGCGTCTGCTAAATGTAAATATTTGCATTTTGCACTTGAGTTTGAGTTTAATGTTAATGTTTACACCTGGCTTATTTTTATTGGTTATGTTTAAAAGGCTACAATTATTTACAAGTGTGTAAGTGAGGTGAAGAAGTTATATAAACATGTCATTCACATCAATTCATGACATTCGTCACATAATTTCAACCTTACATATGGGCCTGGCCTACAGAAAAGAACTGTTTGAGCTATCTAAAATTGTGTTGATCATACTATGCAATGGTTATTGCTTGTCTTTTTTTAAATAATACAGAAGATAGAAAGATCGCATATTAATCGTAATATTTGTAAAAAAAAAGATTTCCCAAAAACCTTCAGCCCTTACACCCTTCCAGAATAAGTTTGAGACCGGATCAAAGCTCATGTCATATGCCGTCATGCTGGTTTCATGCTTGTTTAGCGATATCCCCTCATGTGATGTTTGTGTTTTAAGCTCAATGCTAGACATTCATCACTGATTCTGGCTTTCACATGATCTTTCAAACACATCACGGTGGGTCTTTTTATTTAAGATGAGACGCATTAAAAGCTATGATGTGCTTGGATCTAACTGAATTGCACATTTACACACATTAAATTATGATGATGATTATTATTATATAAAAAGAAGCATCTTTTTGCACACAGAGCACTTACTACAACTACAGCAGGTGTATTTCTGTATTTCTGCCAGTGTAAAATGAAGCCGTTTATCCATTTAGGCACCTGCTGGTGGCAGTGTGTACACTGGGTACCGGGCTCATTCATATGTATTTACACACACACACAAATGTATTTATAATCCAGTCCTAAAAATAGAAATGAAGATTCCTGTGGGGCACTGAACAGGATAATTCAGAACAGAACTTGACACTGAACAGGAAAACACACACAAAAAATCTTTCACGTAAAAGCAAAAGTCTACCCAAATGTCCCAAAACGTCAACATGAAAAAATAAACTTACAGTAGACAGAACACATTCCATAGTCTAATGTGCTAAAACAAACATCATAAACGTGCACTGCCATGTGTACGTATGTGAGAGAAGCACATGTCATCTGAATACATCTTTAAGCTCTGTTTGTGCGTTGGACGTTTCATGAGTCCGAGAGGACCAGACTGACATTTGGACACGGCTAGCGGAGACAGAGCGAGAGCTTTACAGTTTAGTCACGCAGAAGAGTAATGCAGTCATATAAAAGAGATGAATACTCACGGTTGTGAATGTGCGGTCTCATAGCGCTCAAAGGAGTGTGTCAGGTCATGCTTGTTGTTCATGTAACACTGAGTACACAGGTCGTAGTCAAAGCACACCTTACACTTCCAGCGCATTCCCATAATGCCGTGCTTCTTACAGCTGTCACAAATTATATTTGAATGTCGGACACCTAAGAGCAAGAGAGGAAAATGTCGATGTAAGCTTATGTTACATGAAAGCATCGTCAGCGTCAATGAAATACACGTCAATACACTTACTGGTGAAGTTATAGGCTCAGTCAATGCTACATACAAAGACTGATGATAGGATGATCTGACTGGAGAGATGAACGCTCATTGAAAGCAAGGGCAATGAAAGCACCAAGGGTGCTTAGATGTAACCTCACACCATTACGGACAATTAAAGCCAATAAAGATCATAACCTAATCGTATCCTTCTCTACGGTACTGAACAAATTCTAAAGTCAACACATCCTGAACATGATAAAGCAGTCTGTATAACATCTCACCTATCTGTGCGTTATCGTACAGAAGTAGGTCGTAGGCGCCCTGGTAGCCTGTCCGATAATTTGTGCGAGTTCCGCAGTCCCATTGCACTACAACAGTTTTGTCTGGCGTAGTGGTGCTGCCCTGACGCCCGATTTCCACCACCGTGCCCACGTGGCCCTCGCCATCATCCTGGTTAGCCCACTTCCAGTCCACGCCGCGGACCACGCGCATGCCCACCTCCATGCCGCCGCGTGCTGGCTGGCCGCCGTGCCCTGCTTCACTGTGCTTTCTGTGAGGACGTGGTAGGGGGGCCGTGGGGAGGGCAGGGGTCGCTGCCTGGGGTCGAGGCGCAGGGATTGAATGGGTTCCGAGTAGGGGGGTCTCTGGAGACAGATCAGGGGTGACTGTACAAAAGACAAAAAAAAAGAATCAGTTTAGATTAAGTGCTCACTTGTTTCATGAACTGTATTTTGTACAAAATACGGAATAAGTTGATTTGCTAACGTGAATAAAGTGTGTCCCACTTATAGCTATTATGCATGTAAAGCGAGTACAATAGCACAGAGCCCAGAATGAATGCTTTATGTCCCTGTGAACCAGAGGTGGTCTCTACTTCAGTATTCTGAAGCAAATATGAGTGAAACGGAATCATAAATGTGAAAATAGATGGTGCAGCTCATAAATGACAATGTGATTTCAGTAACTCAGAGATGACGTATTTTTGTAGGCTAACCCGAAATAAGTGCCGTGCTGGTTACCTTGACCGAATGCCTACGCAGTTTTCCCTTAGACTTAAGCTCTGTGATTAACAAAGGTTTATGACGTTTACACCAGAGGTCGTGTAAACCGAAAATTCTCCGTCATTGACAGATTTGTTTTAACAGTTAAGGGTAAATCTGAAGGCCTTCCATCATTTTGACAGATCACAATAAGGGCAATTTGTTAGTCACCGTTTTGTCATTTTCTTTCACCATTAGAGCTTGATGGTAGGCTATTACCCTGCCCTGAAGTCGATCGTAAAGGGATGTCTGTTTCCCATTCATTAGCTTCAAATGCTGGTCCATTTTGGATGACTGGCGGTGCAGATGCAGCTGTCACAGACCCCCGCGTGATGTGCATTCATACACACAAAGGCGCGCAGTGATGCCGTGTTTACAGAGTTTTTCCTTCAGAAAAGCAGCTAGCATCTTTTTTGATAAACACTGGCTCTCAGTTAGTGGAAAAATGTCCCTCTCGGCGTCTTCTCTGTTCAGTGAGTGGCAGAAGCAGCACATTCATGACCAAACCTCAGCTTGTGTCTGATAACAGAAACATTCAATATATAAATGAATATAAACAACAACGGCTTTAGTGGGCATTCAGTTGCATTAAAATATTGTACATTTAGAGAGTAAACGCAAATACAGCGTGATGACGTCACAAACATGACGCCACCTTGCACCATAGTGACTGTTATTCAAAGATTATGAGGGATTTTTACGAGCCCGTCCGTCCAAATGACGTACAATAAAAAAGTTGAGCGCAACCTCTGGTTTACACCGAAATACAATCGGCAGAAGTAAAAAGCTAACACGAGGCTATAAACAGACTACACTTAAGGTCGCTCGATATCAACTCTTTCAAACTTTATGAAAAATGTGTTCCCTGGTAAGTTATTATACGGTGAATGAATCCATATCTACGTTTTAAGAGATTTGTGCCCATATTGCATTATTTGTAAGCTTTATATGCACGAGGACGTCTAACGTCCCCGCGGCAGCAAAGGAAGTAGTCGCTGTGCCTGTTAGTAACCGTTTTTCCTACTATGGGAGTGAATGCGGTCTTGTTATAATCATTCTTCGAAATATCTTTCCCTGTGTTCATCAGAACAATGACATTTTTACAGATTTGGAACAACTCCAAGATGAGTAAATGATGACAGAATCTTCATTTTTGGGTGAAGTATCCCTTTAATGCATGTTTTCATAAACACTGTAAGATTCCATTCGAAAATAAGAATTTTGATTTCATGCTGACTTTAAATGTTAATAAAATCATTTAAATTTTGCATTGCATTTATAAAGCGTTTCTTTTATTCAGTCACCGTGCTGATGTTCCCCTGAGCTCTGACTAACAAAGACCTGACCCAGACCTGGTGAGTTGTACTTCACAAACAGGAAGTACTCCCTTCTGCTTCCTGTGAGCCACAGTCTCCATGTATGACCATATATAATTCATGAACTTCCTCTATTCCTGAGAGTTCACAGCCACTCAGTCTTACAGATAAAAAGTTCAGTCAAGGTCGGAGCGGTTTCACCATTCACCACAGTGAGGATTCAGAAAACAGCACTATTTCACGTCAGTAAAGACTTTCTCTTTGAGCTCAAGGTTCTATAGCTGCAAATGGAAAGCTTATGCTTAAAATCTGTAGCAGTCACCATTTCTTTTTTTCCACATTTTGATGGAGATCATCATGTGACACTGGAGGATATTTTTTGAGCCATTTTTATAAGGAATGACCATTAGTAATACATTTAATAATTAAACATAAAAATGTAAACAAATAAATCACCTTTTTAATTGGTAAAGTAATAGACTTATTTAAAATGGCTTATTTAATTTGTTTTAAAATGTAGTTTAATTGACCAATAAAACGTTCAATTAAAAATCTTTTTTTAAGTATACATTAAAAACTGTTTATTTAATTATTGCTTTAAAATGTAAAAAAATTATTTAAATGCAAATTTTAAATAGCATTTAAAAAAAGCATTTGCCAAATGCTTTTCTCTCTCTATTTGCCAGTTGCTTTTCTTTATCCATTTGTCAAACGAGTAAAAAAACGTGTCTGTTATTCCTGAAGCCTTTAAGTTGCTTTTTATTAAAGGAATTACTTTTTTTTATCAGGGTTAATTCCTTCGAATGTAACATATCTTACGCTCCTTACGATCCGGAATCACGGCAGAATATCCAGCGATAACCATTTCGCAGGGCACTTAATGACTTACTAAGCAAATGTCTTAAGGTGGATAAGAGAAAATACTAAATGTGCAGAACCGAGGGTCATGAGGACCAGGATTGGGAACCGTTGTTATCGGGGAATGCTCAAATCGGCATTTCCGGTCCTCCATATTTTTACACATTGCTGCCAACAGTTAAGAATCCCATATGCCAGATACAATAATAAACATGTAAGTATTTCCTCAGACATGCTACACTTCTTAGTAATAGTACATGACAAAAGTGGTCTTTTGGTTTGTTAATAAAGTCAACTAAATCTGGCTCCGTCAGGCGCCTCTGACAAAACTGGCAAACACATATGGGGACCGAACTTAAAACAAAGACAGCAGAGAAAAGATAATTCACACAAAATCGAGAATAAAAGAGCAGAGGGACGGGATTACATCAAGTCCTGACACATCCATCCTTGTGAACTGACACAAGGCTTTAGGTGAAGACGTTTTCATGAGGGATGGATGTGTTAGGACTTGATGTAATCCGGTCCCAATGCTCTTTATCCTCGATTTTGTGTGAATTATCGACAAGCAAACCAACTTTGAAAATGAATGGGTTCAAAAACCACGAAATCTTAAACTTAAATATGTAACAATGAAAACGAGAAAAGGAGAGTTTGCTAGAAGCACACACACACGCACACACACACTGTGAAAGCTCAAAGAAAACCTTAAAGAAAATCGACTTACACCCCAAAAGTTTGATACCCCTTCCAATCATCTGTAGGTCTTTAGTGTCACGCACATTTGATCTCAACCTGCTCTTCTTTTATTAAAAATGGTGTCTACGCGGACCTATTTCAGAAGTCCACAACTGTTTGTTTTTTGGATGAACTTTGCTCTTTTTATGTGAGAGGCAGAGGAGAGGGGGTGGAAGGAGAATTTCAAAGGCACACAAAAATGCTCTTGACAGAAACACATACAACATTCATGCACTGTTCTCCGTGATGTTTAAGAGTAGTAGGGTAGTTTAAGAGTTAGCACCTATTTAGTAGGGAATTACACAGCCACGCAGTCAGATACATAGTGGAAAATATAGAACAGGACTGTGCTGCCAAATGTACTAAAGTGTAGCAAATGCACAGCATGTATTTAAAGCTCAGTGACGTACTGTATAAAGTGAGATTAGGACAGCCCGTACAGGTCACATGATAACCCGCTTCATCATCCCATTATAAATAATCTACCCATCATATTCACAACCAGATGACAGTAACTAAATTATGTTTATGTAACACACAAATATTACAATATTTAAATATAGATCATGCAGTTTCTGGGCTAATTTTTATACTGTAAAATGCCTCTGTGATGATTCTCATTAGCCTCTCTTTTAAATACAGAAAGTTATAGTAAAAATAATATTCAATAAATTGAATTCATAAATTGAAGGCAGTGAAACTAACACAACCATTACTTTATCATTTAAATATGTGGAAAAAAAGTTTTTATATTACGCAAGGAGAACCCACAGAAGGGGTAATTAGTTGTCACAATAATAATATCAATGGAAACAACTAATGTTAAAATCCTGTTATTTCTTTTGACTACAGGGCAAACAAAATATCAAAAATTATAACACCCCAAAAAACAAGACTTGTGCACCAAATTCTATATTCTGTGGGAAGGCTAAGCAGAAATGAATAAACAGAAATGAATACACAAATATATTGCACGCCACAAAGTACATACAAGCTAACACACTACCATCAACAGACTCAAGTTATTTATGTAGCGGTCGTTTCAGTTGTCTTTTTTACCTGTTGAAATGTATTCGTAGTAATGATCGGTGAGTTAGAGCTCTTAAATACCCATCAAGTCCTGCAGACAACACCCGTGCATCAAACAAAACCCGGTTTACTTAAAGAACTCCAAGAAACAACAAAAATGTAGATGTTACGGGAACATATTCATCACAAGACGTCTACAGTCACAGGCAGCGTGTCAACAACTGCAGACAATACTGCTGAGCCAATCAGACACAGCGAGCGCTTAACAGGAACCCATGTGCTGCTACGGGATGGGGCCAACATATAGTCCTTTGTATATAAGCACAGATTATCCAACATGGGGTGGGAGAGAGGCTGCCGAGGTTTGTCTGGTCACTAAACCAAACCTTAGGACCACATGCTCAAAGTTTTTGCTGCTGTAAAAGTCCTTGCATGTCCGCTGCTCTGTTTCACTCTTTAAAATTCAGCAGAGGGGACGCCTCATGTAAGCATAGAGCTAAACACATCGATCACACTGTGGGATGCGAGACATGTGCTTGCTTAATACACAAACACCTGCCAACACAATAGTCAGAGAGCCTCTACGGCGGGCCTCCAAGAGTTTGTTTGTTGTAAAGATGCTATAGATTCCCACCAGGGTGCCAGTTAGGACATTTTTCCACTCGGTCATACCGATTATGCCACACATTTCACAAGACATTTGTCAATGATGCATCTGTAGCGCTTATTTTTATAGCTTCAGGGTAACTACATAGTAGTTACACAGTGAGTACATAGTATGTTCAAAAAACTGTAAAATAACGTGCTATCAATACTGTATCAATCATAACCATTTTCATATATAGGCTGAATGGTTGCAGACGTTCTAATTTAGTGTAATAATATTAAACTAGGGTTTATTAGGAATTGAATCAAGTCCTAATAAAGAAAACATGAGTGCTTCAAGAACAAAACGCTCTATTAGAATGCACATTGGACAACTTTATGTTATGCATAAATGCATATTTACATCCACGTGACTGTACGAAACATTTGGAAGACATGAGCCAATGGACCATTCTTCCACCGGACCCCGCAGTGTCCACAATATCAAATTGCGCACCGTTAATCACCGCTGTTCTCCCTAGAAATATTTGTATATACTTTAAATACTTTCTCTCAAGTTCTAGAGTTTAGTTTAGGAGGAATTATCATGCACCTCACACTCCTCTTCAACAATAAAACACAGTCTTTTGTTCAAAAGACAACAGAAATATGTATATATATTAGTTTTTGTTTAACTAGATGTAATTTGAGTGATTAATTCCATTAAAAAAAAGTGGAAAATATGAGCAAATGTGTATATAAAAGCCAAAAATAATTCTGCTTCTACTTCAATCACAGCAGTAAAAGAGTGCTTAAGGATGGTCTAAAGCAGTGGTTCTCAAAAGGGGGCGTCAGGATGACCAATATTTTAAAATTAGACAAAATTAGCATTGAAATACATTAAAAATATATTTCTTATTATTTGGCCATTTTTATAGGTAATAAACGTTTCTCCAGTCTATAAATATATTTTATTGGATAGTGATTTTGAGGTTTTGTGAGTGGGGGCCTTTCAATATTGTTGAATACAATGGGGGGGCTTCGAGTAAAAAAATAATCTCGATATGTGCCTGGAACATTGTGTGCACACATTTCTTAGCCTATTTTGTGTCTATGCAACATTTATGTATAAGGCATATGTTAAATGACATAAAAACAAAGGGGTCATCTCTATTATGTCCCTTCTGTCTTGTTTTATTGGAAATATTGTGTACCAGCTTCCTTAGCTTATCCTAAACAATGTTTGCTTCTTTTGCAAAGCCTATTATGACAAGAATTAAGGCTAGGATCAGCAATTTCATATTGATAAACTAGCTTTGAAAGCATAAAAGGGAAAAGATCCCATTCTTCCCTTCAGAGCTCTTTCCAAAGCCACACCACCTCATTTCAATTATTCACCAGAAATATTTCAGTACAAAGCACATCATTACAAAAATGATCAATCTAAAAACATTTTTAATTACTGTTAGAGCGACATGGATCCAAATGCATGAGCAAGGTGCAATGAGTACATAGGTTGACAGACAGGTATGGCATCCCATCATTGCATTCAGAGCAAATACAGAGATCGGACGCTCATTTTAATATCATGGGACTTTTACAGAATACATTTATGAAACCACATTTACAGCAAAAATATGATACAATGCATACGTAAGAAATGTACCTAAATTTGCAACGCAATACTTGTTTTGTTTTCCTTGGGTCTATTGGGCTGTTCATCTGTATGGAGATGTGTCTCCGTGGCCAGTGCTCGAATTGAAGGGGGGCTGGGAGGATCAAGGACCCCCATAAGGCATTAGGTCAGATATTTGAATTTGAGTGAAAATGATAATGACAAATGTGATAATATCCACCTAATGGATATGGTAAATTTTGTGAATTCATTGTTTACAATGATTGATCTTAAGTTTGTTTATGGGCTAGTTGTCATGTCTCTTTATATTTTAAATGTCTGGCCCCACATGTCTAAGCGCAGGACATCATTGACATGACACTTCATTGGCGTCGCTCAGGTGAAACTAACTTCAGCTAAAGAAATGGAGGATAATAAACCTCCACTCGCAGTCGGGAAGAGGAAGCTTCTACTTTTTTGAGGTCGTGATTATCTCTCTCTATAAATCTTTCCACTTTATTTTTCAACTCCATGTTCCTTTTGTAAATTATTATTAGGCCTGGTTCTGGGATGCTTGAGATTTCAATGAATATGAGTGACAGCTTTTTAGTTTCAGCAATTACATCGGCATATAAATGTGGGATTCACTCTTGTAATAGCTGTGATTGACATATTGATAGCCATAGATAGTTCCTGAATTAAGCAGACTTTTCGACTGAAATGGTTGAACAGTCTGCTGACTGACAGACTCACTCATAACAGTCCCTTGCCGTCACCTACTGGATGTAACTATGTCAACTGCGCTAAAATCGTTGAAAAATCTGCACAACACTAACACACAGACTGATGGCCGGTCTTGTTTTTAATATCTAATAAACTAGTTTCTTGCATTGAAACAAGTCTTTTTGAACAAACATTAAATTATCATAAAGCGTCAATCATCCGATTGTTTTTAGGACATAATGCTAGAATTATTCTGTTGGGCGTACACTACTGTTGTAAAAAAAAGTCTTATGGGGGGACTTGATTCAATCCGAGCACTGTCCGTGGCCCTGATGTGGCCTCGTCAAAGCATCTCAACTATGAGTTGAGAATGTAAACAGCAAGCTACTCTTCGGAACAACAGCGTTTGGTTTTTATCACAAGTCAGCCTGACTGTCTACTTGCACGTTTCCTTCAGAAGACTTTTTGTTGTAGAACCATACTGCTGAAAGTCTGTAAACAATTTGAATGATTCAAAAGAATCTACAATATATGGCCAACTTAAACTTTTAACTGGTGATGTGAGCAAACTTCCTATTTTGCTGTAAAAGGGGAAATAATTTTAAATCAAATTTAAGACAATTATACAACCTTTAATTTTCCACATGACTATAAAGTCAGGATATAGCAAGTCACATATGATAAAGACCAGAAGTCTGGGTAAAATCCTTATCAGGGTCCACACACCGCATATGAGGGACTTCTGAGAGATTCTTCATTACACTAAAGCTATCGCATGACTAATGTAGGTACGTTTAGAAATCTTTAGGGTGAGGTTAACAAACACAGAGCAATTACTCCGTACAAAAGCAATGTTTTATAAGCCATTTTGTTGTATTGTCATATAGGTTTTAGAAGCTTGCGAGTGAATTGCGTCTGGGGTGTACTGGTGACCGTACACCATACATTCAGTTCCTCGCAAAAGGCTGTCATATAATATCAGAACACTTAGAATACAGTGCACAAATCATAATAAAGACTACTTTGGTCAATCTTTTCTTTTGTTTGTTTCTTACACAAGGAAAGGTCTAAATATATTTTATCAACAAAAGAAAGAATGCTGAATGGCAACTTGCTAGTACCACTTGAAACTACTTTGGAACACTACAGTACTTTACAGAACTGAAATTAAAATGGTTTGATTTTAAAGTTGAAAAAAATCACATTTAATTCCTGAAACTTACTGGTGACTGGTGGTCAACCATACTTGCTACAGTACATGCTACCGAACATATTCACTTCTGCCTATTACTTGAACACTTTTAATATGGGTACAGAAAGCAAATATTGACGCACAGCAATTTACCAGCAGAAACAAAGACATGAGATAACACAGGTCTACAATGCAAACACATAGGTTAGTTAACCACACCTCTACCAGTGAAGAAAACCGCTGTCAAGCATGTAAAACCGAGAGGACTCAGGATCAGAAGATATTATAAGCTTACAAAAGCAAACAAATGGATCCATCTCTAAACATCTGAAAATTCTATAAACATTTTCATGATGACCTTTTACAAAACGTTCCTAGATAAACTCATAAAATAAAAACACAATGTAGGAAAAAGCACCATGCTATTGGACATATGGTTCAATAATAATGCCACATATATGTGTGTGTGTATATATATATATATATATATATATATATATATATATATATTAATATATATATATGTGTGTGTGTGTGTGGGGGGGGGGCTACATAAATATAGGAGTATTACGTGGTAATTGTAAACTGTAATTGGTTGATTATATGGTTTATTGGCCGGCTGTGGGAGACGTGATCAATAAGAACATGTTTATAAAAACTAAACCATGCAAATTGACATGAATATTCAAACAAAAGACGTAAGCAATATTCACGGCCGCGACACCCCCGTGTAACCGATGCGCGATGTGTATCAGAGGCACAACGCACGCGTGTAAATGAGATTGTGTCATCGTGTGCGCGCTTACCTGTCGACAACATTAATGCATGCGCGAAAACTTCACTGGGTTGCCGATTAACGTGATTATACGGCTTTACGAGCGATTATAACAGCGCCGAGCCGCGGTGGACGCGCATGTGTCACGCGCGTCAGCCACGCCACTGGACATCCATCACGTCAAATCTCGTCAAATCTTCCGCACGGGCTCCGCGGTCTGCGCCGTTAAATGAGCAACAAAGACACGTCAATACGACATCGTTGTGAAGGACAGAAATCAAAACAGCGCTAGTTGTGCTAGCGACAGTGAGTGGGGTTAGGCTGGGCACGCCCACGCCGCGCCTCGTCACTGCCGATGCTGCTGCTGCTGCTGCTTCCCTTATAAGACGCTGCAGCATGCGACGTTACGAATTCCACTATGGCGAGGGACCCCTTTCGATTAGGAATGACGTGACGCTTCGGTAACGTTACCAAGCAACGTCAGCAGCCCTTACGTGATAAACGATATTGGGTGGTTGATAAATAAACGTGTCCTGCTTTGGTGTGGCAGCTACTGTCTAAGACGGATTTATGTTCATTGTTATTTTGTCTTATAAATATTAATGTTAGCCTATAAATAACATTACCAATACCTTGCGTTTAAATGGCTTGTTTTTAAGGTACCACATCTAAAATCTTAAAATGGTTTGTGAGGACAACACAACAGAAAAATATCATTTGCTTTAAAGGACTAGTTAACCTTCACAATGATGACTTCATTTGCGTTTGCAATGGACTATTCTTTAAACAGGTTTAAATGATAAATGTGAGATTGATGTGAATATTCACAATAGTGCGTGTTCCTCGATAAGGGCTGTTTGTGAACTGGGGGTTCTGTAGGCAGGGTCATTTGAGATGACCTTTATGATGTTAAATATTAAAATATCTATAGTGTAATATACACTATATTGCTCAGTGCTCAAATGACCCCACCAAAAAAAAGACTTTTTTTGGTGGGGTTGGAGGTTAAGTCTCGCAATATACAATTTATACAAAATACACAATATATTTGATCATGATATGCATAACTATACACTATTTATTAAAAACAGGCTTACATAAAAGAACAGGCTTTGTTTACTGTATTTTGGATCAAATCATCAATGCAGGTCAACAAAAAGGACCAATTTAGTATTTACTATTTTCCCTAAAACCATTTCAGTCCAAAAGTCTGCTTAATTCAGGAACTTACTATGGCTATCAATATGTCAATCACAGCTATTTCAAGAGTGAATCATTCAGTTACATGTAATTGCTGAAAGTATGCAGCGTATAAAACAGGTTTTAAACAAATCTGAATGGCTTATATATAGCACAGAAACCACACAATGTGCACTCCCTTTAATTACTAAAAAGCTGTCACTCATCTTCATTGAGATCTCAAGCATCAGAGGAAACCAGGCCTTATAATAATTTACGCAAGGAACATGGAGTTGATAAATAAAGTGGAAAGATGTATAGAGAGAGAGAATTACAAAAAAGTAGAAGCTTCCTCTTACCCACTTGGGAGTGAAAGTTTATTATTCTCCATTTTTTTAGCTGAAGTTAGTTTCACCTGAGCGACGCCAATGAAGTGTCATGTCAATGATGTCCTGCGCTTAGACATGTGGGGCCAGGCGTTTAAAATATAAAGAGACATGACAACTAGCCCATAAACAAACTTAATATCAATCATTGTAAACAACGAATTCACGAAATTGACCATATCAATTGGGTGAATATTATCACATTTGTCATTATCATTTTACTCAAATAAAAATATCTTTGGGGTCCCTAATGTCTTACGGGGTGTCCCGGATCCCCCCCAGCCTCCCTTCATTTCGAGCACAGTGTGTAATAAAAAGAATGATTATTAATTGTTTCTGCATCAAGTCTTACAATTAATAAAAACAGACCCCATAGTATACAAACTATTCTTATTTATAGTATTGCAGGATTTTACATGAACTATACCAAAAGTATTGTTATCAGTTGGGCTGTTATCAATGCATTTACAGTTTTGACCAGCGTGTGTCGCTATTGGTGTATCTGTTGCGTGTATTTCTGGGTTACAGGTGTTTCTGGCTTTGTTGCATGCCTCTGTGGGAGGATTTACCCAAATTTTTTTCCATTGTTCATCAAGAATTTTGGATAGTGAGAAAAGCTTTATTCATTTCACAGTTTCGGTTACATCAGCTGTTAAAGTACAAGTTTCCGTTTACGATTAATGGCACATAATAATAATATCCCAAGTTTTAATCATTTTTTTTGTGCTGAGCTCTGATTTCTTAAATTGGCTGTTGGGTTTGAACCAGATTGCCGATCTGAGCATTTATTATACATTATAGGAACTGTTAAACCAGACATTCATATCATTTATGTCAAATATGTGTTTCTGCAGCATCTTTTGGAAGGCCTAGGAGGTGGATCTCAGCACCCCTAAAAGATCACTAAAAACAGCATGTAGCACTGACCTTTCTGGGCCATCATTGACTACCATAGTGGGGAAAATTACGTCTTAATATTGTTTGTTCTGTTGAATACAGAAAAACATATTTTGAAGAATTTAGGGTGCATTCTAACTGTTGGAGCTCACTTTTGTTGGTTCAGAACTTTCCAGAGGAACTCATTGCCCTGTTACATGCCTTAAAAAGTATGAGACAAGAGATTTTCCCATATCTTACTTGAATACTTAGTATTAGGCGTATCATTCTAAGACTTGGTTCACCATATGCCATAAGAACAACTTCAATGTTTCCTGCCGTCGTCTCTGGAAGTCTACAGGAGAAAAGCTATTCCCTTTTTTGGTGTTTTGATGATGGCGTTGAAGACCATGTCAGTGTGAAATCTCACTGGAGACTGTGAAGGCCACAGCATAACTCACATAATTTGTATACTTATTACAACATTTAGTCTAATTCCCTTGTGACTTATGGACAGGGCACTGCCATTATGGAAGAGATCACTTACACCAAGATAGAAATGTTTCATCACAGCATAAATGTGATATATATACATTCATTTACAAATGTGTTTTGTGGAGGTTTAGAACACGGATAGATTTAGATTTTGTACTTTGAATGTGTCATTGGTTTTATAAAACATGATTGCAAAACATGACATAATAATAAGTGTCTCAAGTATATCTGAAACTCAGATTTTACTAGTAAACCATATAGATATCATTTTATTTTTATACTCGCCTGCTTTTACAACACCGATGTCCCTGGACAGCCTACGTACCTTAGGACTGTACTGAGAACACTTGCTCACTGCGAAATATAAATTAACAACAATAAATTAAAGTCTTTCAACCTTAGATTAATGTTACTAGAAATACAAAAAGGTATCTAAAGCTTTTACCAATCCAAGGATGTTTAAAACAAATAGGAAACGATATTAAAAAGAACAAGAACAAAAATGATCTCACAACAACGGCAGGCTACCCTGTGGCGCCAATATAATCCCAAAAACATAAAAGAGTCCCATGAGCAAATTGAGTTTGGCAGTCTTATGAGGAATCTTTGCGTAACACTGTCGGCGAAACTGCCTCTCAAGAGTAAAGGCCATAGGCAGTGTCAACAACGGAAGAGCCATGCTAATCGTATACCGTGTGGCCAAGATGCAGAACAGCAAATAAGGAACAAAAAGCAGCAGATTGTAGATGACGTAGGACAGCGTGGGCCCCACCAGAATAGCCAGGGTCACAATACCCGCCTGCTTGTCCGAGTCCATGTCTCGTGTGTTGTTGCTGTGCAGGATGGCTTCGGTGTTGAGCGCCAGCGGCACAGCGTAGACCAGCGGCAACACAGACAGGTAGCCCACCTGCACAGCATGGGCAAACATAACTGCCAGAGGACCAAAGGTGATGAGGATGACCACGTCGCCCAGAGCCACATACTTCAGCCCTATGCCTAAAATTTAAACGCAAAACAAACAAATATAAGAAGAAGCAAGACCTGCACAATATTAAGTAAGAGATAATGTACAGGCAGCCGGTTGTTATCGTAGATAATATAATATTAAAATATATCATGGATGTTTATAATATCCTCTAGCCATAATCTTCTCAATGTGTTTAAAAAAAACGGATCACCATATTCACCTCCAGTGTACAAAAAAGAACTTGACAGTCCTCCAAAATAAATGAGAGCTAAATGCTCTAGTTTTAGTGTGGACAGGAAGTACAACAGAGTGGCACACAGGCATCCTGCAGAGTACAACGCCGCCCCAAACATCACCACATCCTGTGGCTTCAAGATTTGATCCACCAAAGTCCTGTCATCGCTCTTCTTATGATCAATTCCCTTTGAGAAATCGTAGTAGGTGTTCACCAAGTTCCCAGCCCCATGGACAACCAGAACCGCAACGGCACAGACCAGGAGAATGAGGAGGTCCACGGAGCCCTCCAGTTTGTAGGCCAGAGCGCTGCCCAGAGCCACAGGTATGAGGGAGGCGCTGAAACTCCATGGTCTTAAAGCAAACACGTATGCAGCACATTTGCCCTGCACGTCCAAGGCCATCCTGCCCGCACGGGACAGCCTGCTGGTGTGGTTACGCTCGACGGCCGCAACTCCTGGTGATTTCGCCCCATTCAGTCCATTCGATCCTGAAAGCATGTAGGACTCTTCGCTCTTCTGCTTTAAATCGGAAGCCATAGTCACCTCGCTTAAGAAAAATCAGGACGACGCAGCTGTCAATAAGAAGTAAGAAGAAATCAAATGTTTATAACATCAAACAACAACAGAATGATTTTGATCTTTGATCTAGTACAGTCTCTTTTTTGTCCAAGGGACTTCATAACACACTTAAAGTATACAATACCTAAAGTGACATCTGCTGATCAACCCGTCATTAAAGACATTCATATGAATTGCTATTGTAGCAAATGAATCAGTGTTTCTCGTGCCTTTCTTCACTGATGACAGTCAGGCTGCTAAAAGCTAATGCTATTTAGAGAGATTATAAGAGATTATGAAAGAGTCTGTCAGGATCATACCTGCTCCACAAACACACACAGAGAATTCTGCAGACGAGAGAGTTACTCCACCAGCAGTTCACCCATCATTCATATGTCCCTCGAGGGCACAACAGCGTGTCAGTTGAGAGGATATTTACACGACATTCCCAACATTAGCTTGAGTGGCTGACAGCAGCAGCCATTTCCGTCCAACACTTCAGAGTGCAACCGCATATACGGCACGGACGGAAACAAACACAGCACAGCAACGTCTTCTTTCCGAGATGAAAATGGCCAAATGCAAAACCTTTTTACTTTTCCGCAGGTTTTTATTTATGCGGTATTTCATAATTTGATGAAGACAAACCGATGCATAAATCAATTATAATAAAGGATAATCAACACATAAAGCGCACCAATAATAGGATTTTACCGAGGAATTATTTTCATAGCCAAAATGTTTCCCATGTTGTTAGGCATGAGATTTCTGTTCTAATTTATAAAGGATCCTCATAAGAACATATTTTAATATGAATCAAACACCGAAACTGGCGAACTTTTTATTTGCAGAAATATCCAGAGCTCGGGAGTTAAAGGAATAAATGGGGGAAGGAGTCAAATTAGCCGATTGGTGTTCCTGTCAAATCCTGCCCCTTTGCTTATTAAAAAAGTATATCTTCCTAATGTTTTTAAAACATTTCCTTCTCTCTCATCCTGATTTCCAAAGACAGCAATTTTCCATCAAAAAGTACTAACGGCGGTGTTGCTTTCAAACATTGCCCCTTTAGTTTTTAAACAATATTGAATATGTACTTTATTGTTATTTACTGCAACCAAGATGGGGTAGTTTTCAGGAGGGAAACGGTCATTTGAGGTGCCTATGCAGAACCCCACGGTTTGGTGACGCAATGGCACACTTCCGTTTTAAAGGTGCTGTGTGTGATATTTAGGAGGATCGATTGACAGAAATGCAATTTAATTTACATAACAATGTCTTCATTTGTGTATAAAGAGCTTACGTATGACCTTAAAATGAGCTAATTCTACACACAACTTAAGGGTTCTCAAGTTTTATCGAAAGCTTGGAGTGAGATCACATGCGGTTAGGGGAGGAGCCCTAATGGTCCCCCACCCCCCAGTTTTACCCATTGTTCATAATTAACCAGCACAAATTGAAATGATAACAATTGGTAAATCTGATAAATGACAGAGCAATTCATCACATCAAATTTACTCTTTAATGTTATATTTCATTACAAATATACAAAAAATATAACAAATTGGTCCAAACAAATCTTTTTCCATTTTGAACGTGTCTAGTGTGGTGGGACATTCTGAACAAATTGACATATTAGAGTATTAAGGAGTGCGTGTGTGTACACAAGAGTACTAGAAAGAGTAATAGAAAGACTATTAATACATTATATAATTTTAAATAAATAAACAAATACATATTCGTTCATCCCATATCCTTTTATGTTGATATTGTTGTTACCTATTAACGAACGTACGGTGGCCGAGATACATGCTGGCGGCAGGAAACTTCACTTTGTGGGCCTGCACCTCGTATACAACGTTATATATAAAGCTTGCAGGACAACTTGGTTGGCATTGACTTTTCGGCGTGATAAATACACGGTGTGGCGTGTTAGCGTGAGAACTGGTTGAATTGCGTGTGTCTCACAGCCAATGCGTGAGACTTGAGAACCCAGCAACTTACATGGAATTCGCCATATTGTTTCTAGCCTTAAAGGGATAAACTTTTGTAGACATTGCGTTACACAAATATGTTATCTCCTTCAGCAAAAAGTGAAAATCTTAGTTCTGTGTCAGCCTCCTTAGAGCTTTGTAACGGAGAGGGGAGCGGTTACGTCACGCCATCGGACCGTTGACTAAACGTCTGATGCATCAATTCCTTAATGCGCCTGGACTTTGCGCTCTCCTGGCGTCTGTCGTCACTAAGCAACCACGGGCACGATGGGTGTTGAGACGAGGAGGTATACGCAAAGGATATATGGATTATATGCACTGAAAATACCTTGCAATAACTCTACTACTAGATTTAGTTATGCTGTGATCATCTCCATCTTTATTGAGCGGGTCTATTTTGTCACGTGATGCCGACGCGCCTAAAGAAAAGACTGCGTCACGTCTACATTTAAAATACCAAATATGCGCAAGGAAAAGACCCGAAATGTGAAATGTGTGGTGGGCCTTTGGCACACTTTTCTGGAAATACATAGGCACGTTCAAAGTCATCATCTGATTGGTTGAATTTCGCAGGAGTTCCGGGAGATGTGGGTGTGGCGTTCTTTAACAGTCCGCCAGGAAAAAACATGAAGCCATCTGATATAAGAAGCAAGCTTTCGTGGTTGCTAAAAGAATTCATCACGATCTATTAAAAGCTTTCATTCTTAAAAGTGTTCGAGGTTCACAGCATAAATGTATAATCATTTTGTTGCAGTTCATTTTGGTCAAATTCATGAATGTACACCGGTCAACCACATCTCTCACAACCTTCAAAAAACTACTTAAAACCCACCTTTTCTGTGAATACTTGACAGACAACTGAAAAAAAGTACACTAACCCTCTTCTCTCAACAGGTAGTGGTCTAGTTTTTGTTGAAACTTGTAACTTTGTATTAGCAACTAATGTACAATTGCTCTTTTATGACATATCGCTTATTGCCCACCGAACTCTTTGTAAGTCGCTTTCAATAAAAGCGTCTGCTAAATGACTAAATCTAAATGTACACCGGAGATATTTCCACACCTCTTGCAGGGTTCTCTTCTGCACAAACTCTGCCCAACGGCTCCACTCTGTTTGTTGTCGCAGGCAGTAAGTGCGCAGGAAGTGAATGATGTCCTGGTTCAGACGTTCTGTCTGCATGTTGGATTGTGGATGATATCCGGATGACAGGCTGATGTTTACATTGAGGCGTGTGAAAAAGGCTGTCCAAACTCTTGAGGTGAACTGTGGCCCCCGGTCTGACACGATGTCGTCAGGCAGACCGTAGAACTGGAACACCTGGTTACACAGGATTTCGGCCGTGTCAAGTGTGGTGGGCAGTTTATCTATCTATGGCGATGTGGGACCATGGTCATTTTGGAATGGGCAGTGGAGTTAAGAGTCCAGCGGGTAGCTGACGAGGTGTCTTGGAGGTGTAGCAACTGGTACTTTTGGATGTGAGTTTTGGATGTGAGTGGTAGTGTCTGCGAGTAACGTGGACCACCAGAACCGGTTGCGGAGCAGGATGATATGTTTTGATATATCTAATTCACTGAAAAATACAGTTTTACTATAAAACTGTTACAGCACAGTTTTAAAACAAATCCACAGGAAAATGACAAAAATCCACCAAACCATAAATTGTTCTCCTGAAATCAAAGTACATCCCTAAGAATGAATGCAGCCTCTTCACATACAGGATCATCTATAAAAGCACATATATGACATATCAGTTACTGAGAGGGTCTCTGTGTGATCAAAATGTGTGCCATGATGACTGTATGAATGAATCTATGAATGAGGTACTGTCACAAAATGGCTTTGGACAGAACCCAGATGCAGGCAGACGAAGGTATAACAAAAAACTTTATTAAATCAAACACCCGCAAGGGGGAAAAACAAGAACAAAAAACACACTAGCTACCAAACACTAGAAACAAACACCTCCCACGAGGGGGATAAAAACAAAACAAGAATCTTTTGGAAAGATAAATAATAAGTTCACAAACTGTAAACAGGAACCAGGTAATCCAATAACAGGGGATAACACCGTGCACATCAGTGTTGGGCATATAGACAATAGACATAGATATAGATAATGCACCGACACTGAACAGAGCGAAACTTAGACTATATAAAGGGAGACACTAATTCTTTCGGAATGAGAAATGCGCCCGCTACATTTCAGAGGATGCATCAAGTTCTTTCTGGGGTGCCCGACTGCGAGGTGTATCTAGATGATATTGTGATACATTTCAAATAATTGGGTGCAACATTTAGGGACTCTTAAGGAAATTTTTACACGTCTGGAGACTGCTTCATTAACACTAAACTTGGCAAAGTGTGAGTTTGCTAAAGGTACCATTACTTACTTGGGCATTTATGTGGTCTTCAAGCTGTCAACTTGACTTTGAAGCAGCGAAAGATCTCCTGTGTCAAGCACCTGTGCTCTCAGCTCCTGATTTTAATAGATCTTTTAAATTGCAGGTGGATGCAAGCGACAATGGAGCAGGAGCAGTATTATTACAAGATCAAGCCTGTGTTGAACACCCTGTCTCTTATTTTTCTAGAAAGTTTATTGGAGCTCAAAGGAATTACAGTGTAATTGAAAAGGAGGCTTTGGCACTTTTATTAGCCCTTAAACATTTTGATGTGTATTTGGGAAATAGCATTTCTCCTGTTATAGTGTACACTGACCATAACCCCTTGGTGTTCCTTTCTCGGATGGCAGGGGCAAATCAGCGACTGCTGCGTTGGTCTCTCATTCTACAAGAATACAATTTGGATATTCGACACAAGAAAGGGGTGGAGAATGTTATGGCAGATGCCCTTTCTAGGATATAGGAGAGTATTGTTATACATTGTTTTCTGTCCTTAATTGTA